>JAKSZT010053764.1:30855912-30973412 GCA_026826555.1 Tolypeutes matacus | reverse complement strand
AACATAAAGTAATCTACTTGAAAATAATTGTATATATTACCTAATTCCTAGTGTAGTGCTGGTTCCAACAAGTAACAAGTTTTACAATTTTAATCTTTTGGATTTTCCTTACTTCATAGTAATTATAGCTTAGTATGTTACTCTTATTTAATATAACCCCTATTGTACTGATTTCTTTGGGATTTTGTAAAACAAGTTTAAAACCACAAGTTGGGAGAAGGTCACGTATTTCAAACACAAACAGATGGGGCTCTGAAAGACTTGTATCTCTGTGCTTGAACTTGAATGGCCTTAAACCTGTTTCAGCTTTAACAATAGAATTTTACTTGGGCAATATTTGCCCATTCTGGTGTAACTTATGTGACTCTAGTGCTTCACAGGTGCCGTTGAAGCTAGTATTCTTATTCAATTCTGTAGTGTTAGAATACTTTTTGTTGTTGAAGATGTGAATGAAGTGTGCATGTGCATCGACTGTTGAACTCACTTTTGTGCCATTTTTGTAAATACAATAGTTTTGCACAACACACACAAAAAAATTTGTTCTTTTGTGTTTTGCTTGCTACGCTCAATATAATGTCCTCCAGGTTCATCCATGTTGTCAAATGTAAAGCCATGTTTTATTTTATTTTATTTTATTTTATTATTATTTTTTTTAAGATTTTATTTATTTATTCATTTATCCCCCCCTTGCTGCTTGTGCTCGCTGGGTCAGCTAACCACGCCGTGCGGGCGGGCTTGCCTTCACCAGGAGGCCCTGGGAACCGAACCCGGGGCCTCCCATATGGTAAACGGGAGCCCTACTGATTGAGCCACAGCCGCTTCCCTAAAGCCATGTTTTAAAAATGAATCTTGGGAAGCTATGGAAGCAAGAAGCCGAAAGCAATGAAACCTGGAAGAGAAGGGAGACACACAGACACTGCCATGTGCCTTGCCATGTGGCAGAGAGGTCAAGGATTGCTAGTAGCCAGTCTTCAGGATGAAAGCATCACCTTAATGATGCCTTAATTTGGAAATTTTTCTCAGCCTCAAAACTGTAAGCTAATAAATTCTGATTGTTAAGACTACTTTCAACAGCCTAGGAAACTAAAACACCAGCACAAAAACCAAGAAAGAGAATGTTCTCAGCACCTCAGAAGTTCCTTCCTATCATCACTACATCCCCACAAAAGGTAACCCACTATCCAGACTTCAAATACCGTTGATTAACTTTAAATGTTTCAAATTTAAATAAGTGGAATCATGGTATCATACAGATTAAATGTAAGATTTGTTCATTAAATTATGTATAAGTAAAAATAAATAAATCTTACAAAAAAACCCAATAGATATAACAAGTAAAAGCATGTAATGAAATACTGTACAGCAGTTAAACTGAATGAATTTTATTATACAGAGAAACACTGATAAATATCAAAAACAGTATGAAGTGATACAAGGAACTTGTAGAAAAATTACACAATTCATTTATGCTAACTTTTAAAAAGTATGACACTAATGCAAAATGTTAAAAATAGGGAAAACTGTGGGGGTTGTGCATTTAGTATGGGAACTCTACTTTCTACATGATTTTTCTGTAAAACTGCAACTGCTCTACAGAAAAAAAACGATGAAACAATAGTAGACATTATAAATGGGTATATTTTATAAAAATTTTTAATGTTAGCATATTTGTATCTGGAGTAGGAAGTGAAAGTGGAAATAAAGAACAACAGGAATTTCACATTTATCAGTAAAATTCTATTCCCATAAACATATTTAAGATGTAAAGCAAACGACAAATTCAACAACAGACCATTCTGGATGCAAGCAGATGTTTCATAATTTGCTATTTGTTTCTACATTTTTTAAACTTCTCAATTTCAAAAATTACATAGTAAGTAACCCACAATATTAATTATGATATTCATTACTTACAAAAGTTTCTGAAATAAGCATAATACATTTATTTTGAAAAAGATTTTTAAGTAAGCAAAAGTATGTAACATTATAATTAGCACATAATAGACCTGCATATTTTAAACTGAATTTGATATCAACCACGTTTTGAGGTGAAAACTGCCAACCTCAGTTCCAATCTAGTCCACACCCCTTCAATATTAACTCTGTAAAAATGTACTGCTAACGCTGACACACATACAAAGTAACCCACAGTTTAACTAACTATAATGTACAATTAAATATGGTTAAATATCTTTTTTAAACAAAGTACCTGCATGCTGAGATTTTGAAGGGAAATACCAAAGGACAGCGGGTTATCTCGATTTGTGATCTAAAAATAAATCGTGTAAATTTCACTAAGACTTTTAATAGTTGGACAAAATTTACTTTATAAGAAAATATTCACTTTCTCAGAAGTATCCTATTTTGAACATTTGAAAACATTTTACTATTTTCCATAACTTTTACTTCTATATTTTTCCTAAAACAAATTAAAATATTAAGTACCATTGTTTTCTTGTTATACAATAACACTATATTTGCATAATGTTTTTGAGACTACAAAAGAATGGTCATAATAAATGACTGACCCTCAAAGTAGTACAATGAAGCAAATAACTGTATTTTAGAGAGAACAAATGATTGACTCAAGGTCAAATAATTAGTTAAGTCTAGCTGTACTGATTCCAATGCTCTATCCAGGAAGTAAATATAGCATATTTTAAAGTATTTTTAAAGTACATAACTGTTCATTTATAACTCCCAATTATCAAGGACAATTATAAGAAAGGCATTTTCCTTCATTAGCTGATGTTTGAACTTTTTTATTGAAGTATAACCAAGCAGTCACCACTAAGAACTGCAAATTATAAAAAATAATTATATAAAAGAAAAATCATGTCATCTTTAGAACTATATCCCTCCATCTCCCAGCATCTTAATAAGGTTGGTCACAAGAGGGGAGGTATCAATAAAAAGCAAAATAGCTTATATACAAATATAAAAACAAATATTACCTATTAAAATACTTACATCATCTTCATAGCGAATATGTATGTTGGAAATTTTCACTTGTAAATTTTTTATGATCTGAGTAACTAATTTTTCTGCAAAAGTGTGCTGTTTCTCCTCCTGAGGTTGTTCTACAATTGCAAATATTCCTTTTATTAACTTGAATGAAAAATGTACTCTATCATTATCCATATATTGCTTTAACATATATAAGTTGCCTTGTTAAAGGAAAAAAAAAATCATTATTTGTAGACAGAACACTAACAGTCTGCTTTCCCAGTCTTCCATACCAAAAGATTTTCAAAGGAAGTAAATACAAAAATTTTTGAAAAGCCAATTTCTTGTTCAATGACACTAAAGGCAACAAGTAGAACTTAGTGGCATTAAATTTATAATTTATCTCTTTCTGTTAACTATGCGTGAGTTCATAAAGATATGAAAAACAATGAAGATTATTAGGTAAGAATTACAATAGATTTAAACCAGAAAAGCCAGTAATAGACGCAAAGGAGGAATTTCCCTTAAAATTAGTGAAACCATCATAAGCTGCCTGTGTTTAGATGTATAAATGAGTTGATATGCTCCTCTCCCTGATGGATACACAAAAGAAAGTTTTAGAATCCTCTTCCTTTACTCCTTTCAAGCAAGGATGAAAGAAGTTCACCATCTCTGTTTCATTTTATGAAGCTATTTACTACTTCCAGGTTCAATACTTGGCAGAGAAATAGAAAGAATAAAGAGTTTTCTTGAATTTTTTTGAAATATACTCATCTTGATAACTTCTAGTTACCATCCCTTCCCTCCTCCCTTACAAACAGCAATGAAAGTTATCTTCTTTATATTTCTAGTCCTGTTCCATTTGTATATCCATATTATCCTAGTAATCACCTACTACTCCCTAATTTAGCCTTGGATAAAAGAAAGTTGAAGAAGATACCAGTCAACATGTACCTAAAATGCAATTGTAAATGAAAGTCAAATGAATATACTTGAATATAAAACATCTATAGAATTAAGAAGTATAGAACAAAGCAGAGATTAGAAGGGGACAAAATATAAGTTCTTTGAAGAAATGGGAGTATATTTTAATCTTTGAATCCCACCAATACCTAATAAAATCTTTTGTTCTATCAGTTCATCCAGTCATTCAATTAACTACTAAATCTTTCTTTCCCTACCCACTAGCTTCCTCCTGACTTCCTTATCCCGCTCAGATTCCACCGTACATCATTTCACCAACAACCTAAACTCCTTAGCAACTCTTTTTTCTCATTTTCCTGTCAATAAAGGCCCAGCCCTGAATAAAACCCAACTACCCACTTTATATAAAAACATGCCTATACACATATGCCTTGCAGCTGACTACTACTGGATAAAGTCACAACAGGACAGACTTGAATTATAGTAAACTAGCTATTACCACCTTCAATTGACCATCAACTTTATTCATTTCTCTGGTATTTGTTCACACACTCCAGAACAACTATTTCAAACTCTGTTTGAACTCCCCTCAAAGTGCCAACAAACCCTCCCACTGTTCTCCTTACTCTTAGCGAACTGATCTTGCCTCCAACTTTATAATATGTAGAGCTGCTGGAGCTCTGCCATTGTCACTCAATCAAAATAGATATTTCTTAAGTGACCAATGACCTCCACATCAGAAATAAAAGGAACATTTCTTAATCATCCTTAATTGATATCTCAGGAGGATCTGACACATTCCTTGCTTCTTAAAACACCCTTTTCCTATGGAAATTCCCAGATTTCCTCTACCTACCTGGCCACTCCTTATCTTCATCTGTTTTTATCCTCTATACAACAATTACATATTGAATTTCCTTAGGACTCAGTCTTAGGGTTATTTCACATCTCATTCTATACTGCCACTATAGGTAATCCCATCCATACTTTATAGCCTGAATTATCATCCAAATGCTGATAACCCTCAAATTTATATTGAATAATGAAGGAATCTGGCACATTCTGTAAACTACAAGTAGTTCAATATGGCTGGAGCAAGGAATAGAAGAGATAAGAAAACAGTAGGAAAATGAACAGCCCAAGCAGCAGCAACAACAAAAATCAATAAATTGGACTTTAACAAAATTAAAAACTTTTGTGCAAAGGGAATTATCAATAAAGTGAAAAGACAACCTACAGAATGGTAGAAACAGTTGCAAATCAGGTATCTGATAAAGGTTTAATATCCAGGATAAAGAACATGCAAACGCAACAAGAAAAAGATTAGATAAAATTATATTTTAAAAATTAGATAAGTGGGGAAAAAAGAAATGTTTGGGGGCAGGTTATAAGGCTGAAGAAGTAGGCAGTATTTAAATCATAAGAGATTTTATATACCTTGCTCAAGAGTTTAAACCTCAACACGGTAACAATAAAGTATCTGAGGAATTTTAAGGACAGTAGTAAAAATCACATCTCTATTTTAGACCTCAGTATAAATAAAAGGCCCTTCTGATTAACTGTGGTAAATAGCACACATTTCTCTATTTCTTAGTAAAACCCATTAAACCAAAAGTAAAGGGGGAAAGATAGGTAAACCCCCAAGGCCAAAAAGAAAGAGGATAGGAGAAAAAACAGATTAAGAGGTAACAAAATTTTGGAAGCTGGGAAGCATATTTTAGCAGACTTGGCAGAAAATCTGCTAAATCTACCTGCTAAACTGAATCCTAGAAGCCCACAGATGAAGATGTCAATGAAACACAAGGCAATTCAAGAAAGAGAACCCTGGAAAGATCCAGGAACTAGAGACTACACAAAACAGAAATGTCAAGTGGGGTACATGGTGAGAGAGAGGATGATAAGAAGAAAACTGTTTTAAAGTCTGTATAATAAACAGTTAGACATCTAGGTCTCTTCCCTCCCCCCAGCCCATAGTCAAGCAATTATCCCTTTCCCATCCCAGTGGGAATGCAAGGGTTTATTCTGGAGAAAATGAACTTTTCACAGGATCTAGACTCAGATACCATATACATGGAAGACCAAGGAGAATCACCATACCAAAAACAGGGAGATTAAGAAAAAGTCTACATAATAGTCAAAACCATAGCCACTTACTATTGCCAAGCATATAACAAAGTTGTGCCAGGAAATAAATTTATATATAGCCATGATAATATAAACAATAAATATTGATTTAACCAAAAATATAAGTCTATCAGGAAGATAAAAGAATGGGGTAGATCTTCACTGTCCATAAAAGGAATTCTTTATAATGTCTAAACCTATTAAATCAAGAAGTAGGAGTTCAAAGCATCTTATTTAGCAATATAGAGAAAAACATGAAAAGAAACAACCTTAAAAAGTTGAAAATAATTCTCTAGGGTTTATGGAGAGGGGTTCAAGCAGCTTTTTTTAAAATTATGAGCTTTTTAACTTTAAAAATTATTTTTATCTTATCAAGACAATACATATACGAAGATAACTTTTAAAAGGAAAAAGCTTCAGAAAGAAAGAATTGGAGGCAGGGATAAAAGAAATATGAAAGAGAAGAAAGAGAATTATTAGAAGTGTTGCCAGGGATTGTGTGTTCACATTTCCTTTAATGTTTGTCAACAGGTAAAACATTTAAAAGAGCAGTTTATTTTTTATTACAAAACCAATGCATAGCAGATACAGTGAAGTTAGTACACATTTTTGTTTAAAGATGGTTAGCTATTAAACGTAGAACAAAGGAGAAGTTAAATAGCTGAATAGGCTAAAAAGATGATTTTATTTGTTAAGATATGAGAGGCTATAGTATATTTACATGTCATGGAAAAAGACTCATTAGAGGAAAAAGTGTCAGAGTGTAAAAAAGCTGAAGATGGTGACCAGAGCACAGGTGGAAAGGAATTTGATTTCTGCAGGACACCTCTTCAACTGATGAAAGACGGGACTGAAGTAATGGACCATGTGGTCTAGGCTATATATAAAAGGATGTGCAGCTGGAGAGTAAATAAAAGACTGGGAAAAATATAAATATATCAAGGGCCTAAGAATCTCCATAGAACAAACTCATACAAGGGGAATAAAAAAGCAAAGGTTGGAAAAGTAAGAAAATACACTTAATGAAAATCAATTACTATAGTAAAAACTAACTCTACCCTTATTGTTAGAGGTTCCCCCTTACAAGGTTTGCAATGATTAACAGGTCATAAGACCATGACTCAATTCCCCCCATGACATAAATTGAAGAAAGGCAGCCTCTAGCCATAACCTATGTGACGGATTGAACAAGCCATAGCCTACGGGCTTGGAGGCAGCCCATGCCCTCCTAAGAATGAACAAAGAAGTCATATGGCAGTGGGAGCAAAGCAGATAAGGGTCTTCACACCTTCCAGGGCCCAGGCACCACCAATCCCTCCTGCATTCCAAGAATACCCTACCTCCCAGTCTACTACCCCCTAGCCATACAAGGGAAGAATTCGCTTTCACAGTTCCTTATTGGCCCCAGGCTGTATTCGGTTTCCCCACCCATTGATGTACTATATAAAGTCATATCTACCACCTTCCAGGAATGGGCTGAAGTCTAATCTTCAGACCCCCTCCACTGGGAGAACTTCTCAATAAACTTCCTGCCTGCAATCAGCAGTCTCCGTGTCCCAGTGAGTATCGTTTGCCCAACACTTATAAACTAGACATATTATTTGTCCTATAACAACGTAAAATTTCTGTAAACATGATAAAACACAGATAGCAAACCACATAAAAATGTCCCATGTAATAATATTCATAACTGTTAAGTAATCTCAGTGCCTCCAAAGGTAAATAATATTCTATTAGGATATTAGGTCTTTTCCATTTATCCTATTACCATTGTTACTTGTTTTTCTTTACCTTGATAGGCTACTTTTTGTTTTGCTTCTTCTATTCTTTTTAGTTCCTGCTGCTTTGCTTCCAAGAGTTGTCTTTCTTCTTTTAAAGAATCATATTTTATTACTATAGGAGGTATAAACAGGAATCATATTAAAAATCTTAAATTTAAAATATTCATTCCAAAATATTATAGAAAATAACCACTTAATTCAAATTACTAAAAAACTTAAAGTGAAAATTTGAAGTAAAAACTAATTTAGGGGGGCGGATGTGGCTCAAATGGTTGGGCGTCCGTCTGCCATATGGAGGGACCTGGGTTCGATCCCCGGGACCTCCCGGTAAAATTAAAAAAAAAAAAAAAAACTAATTTAATTTGAACTATCAAATATCAAATTTAAATACAAAAATATCTCAAAAAATTCCCCAAAGATATTTTGAACAAATAATTATAAAGATGTTGTCCATCCAAACAAAAATTTTACTTACTAGAAGAAGGCACTATGAGTAAATAAATTTCCTCCAATACAGCTTCAACTGGTTGAGTATAAAGGTTCTTCCATGGAATTACAAGATTAAGATTACCTACATATTTTGGGGGAAAATATATATATATATTATTTATTCAACCTACATTTACTGTCGGCTGATTTTCTACCAGGCATTAGAAGTGATTACAAAATGACCTTTGTCCTTAAGAGCTCAGTTACTTTAAAGAAAACTATTTCACAAATAAAAACAACAGGGCTTTGTTTAAATGATTTGAAATTATTTATATCAGTATTGTTGGAAAATCTAGCAAATTATATGCTAAATATTTTTAAGTATCTATTTATGTATAATCCTACAACATATATAATAATATTCTTTTTCCTTTAGTCAACATTCCTTTATATCATAACTTAGAATCTCCCCAGTTCTTACTCTAAACCTATATAAATACTTCTCTTAAAGGTCCATTATATACTTTATATATGTGTATGTATATGTTTTTGATATATATACACACAAATATATGTTGTTATAAATACATATACACTCATATGGTAATAATCAAACATCACATGCAATATTAGAAAATTATTCAAACTAATGAAAACATTTTACTATAATCCAATAGCAAAGTATTTTAAAAGCATTACGTTTCTTCAACTAAAAACAGTACGTATGGGGTTCATCATACTATTCACACTAGTTTTATGTATTTGGAAATTTTCCAAAAAAGAGTTCTAAAAAAATTTTTTTTTAATTTTAAGTTATATGTCTCTAGATTTAGAAATAGTTGCCATGATTGTAGAAGAGAAAGATTAGTTAATATTATGCTGTAATAACTGGTCAGTAATTTGGGAAGGGAAAAAATAGCACTTTAGATCCACATCTCATTACATATCCCAAAAGTCCATGTTTATAAAACCCCCAATTGAGAAACAAATCTCAACGTATCATGTCAATCCAGAGAAGAACAAATAAACTATATGACATTAAAGAGAGAGAACATTCTAAGCCTTAAAATTAGAGAATATGACAACCATTTCAAATTTCTGTATACCCCAAAAATATAACAAAAATGAATTAACTGTACAAATAGTTGTGAAAATATGACAGTTGATTTTTTGACAAACATATCAAGCAAACAGCTTAAAACACACAAATACTCAAAAAAAAAATGAACAAAAGGACAGATTATCAGTAACAAAATAGTATAAGTAATCAAAGAAACCCATATTAAATAAACAATGTATCATTTTCACTGAAAAATCTTTTTTTAACTAAACTGTTTTTCCTGTCATTATAAAATGGAGGCTCCCTGTAGAAAATTTGAAAAATTCAGGAAAATATAAAGAAAGGTAATTCCAAAAACTTTCCACACACAGACAACCACATTTAGAATATGCACGTATCTATTTATATTTGACTATATAATTCTTCATCTAAATGAATATTTTGAAAGAATAAAACTAACAATATTCAATAATGGCAAGTAGACAATACAAGGCTTCAAAACTGGCAATGGGAGCAAAGCAGATACTGTACCACATTTGGAAAAATGTACTTCTTTCATTCAACAAATTATGCCCCTACTATATGCCAGATACACAAACACCCTGAACGACAAGATTATCTTCTGAACTAGGTTTTTAGTCCAGTACTTTCCACCATCTTACATTACCATTTAAAATGAATGTAAATCATCTTTAAACAAGATCAGGGAAGGGAAAAAAAAGGAAAACAGAATGGCAGGCTCTAAAGGAAATCACATCTATCTTCTCTCCTGACATATTTTTTTTATTTTTCTGGAACTGAGGTAAAATTTACATATCGTGAAATACAGGAATCCTAATTGTAAAATTCAATGACTTTTGGCAAATTTCTAAAAGCCACACTAAAGATATTCACCACAATATTTTTGTACCAATAGAAAAACGGGATTATTCTACAATGTCCAAATACGCATTTGTTGGATTATTATGCTGCCATACAAATAAATGAGGTCAAATCAACATGGAAATGTGGAAAATCTTAAGTGTTGACTAAGGAAAAATAATAAAAAATTGTAAAGTATGAATAAAATTATGTTATGTGTATATATGTTAACAAGATAGAAATATGAAAAAAAAAAGTTAGGTGGAAAACAATGGATGACATATTCCTCCTCTTATTTTTGCTAAGTTTTGTTTTAAAACTGGGCGAACAGGGAGGGAGAGAACTTGAGTCTTAACAACAAAATATGCAGAAACCTTTCTATGGTCTATATTCGAATAACAACCATATGTGCGTAAAACTGTGAGAACAATCATTATATAATGTGTTAGCTTTCAGAATATTGACATCAATATAGCTTTAATAACATTATATAAAAACTACTACAATAACTAAGTATGTCAAAGTTCTAACAATATAATCTTGCACAATATTTAAATCAAAAAAACTTTAACATAATTTAAGAAACATCACAGGTATGTATTTACTATGCATGTTTAAATCTTACCTTCCCATCGGTTTCTGCTCAATTAATATACTTAAATATAAGCTAAGAACATTAAGAAAATAATATGAAAAATAGAACAGAAAATGGCACAATATTTTCTGGAAACCTAGGAAACTTGCAGAGCAAAATCTATCTTTTGGATGGGCCTTGGCCACACTGTCTGGTTGGCTACTCCTTAACACATATTCTGTGACCAATCAGAACATAGCAAGTATAACTACTCACAATCTAGGAAACTCAGTTAAGCTCTCTATTAGATGCAACACTTTGGCTCTCAATTATATTCAAGATGTTATAAAATAATACCTTATTAGATGTGTAATTTCTCAGCTATCAACTCCTGAACAAATGATACATGGACCCCACATTATTTTAAAATTGTACAACTGAACTCTACCCTAGATGAACATGTGCAATGATTATTTTCAATTAATACTCAGAAGCATTAAGGATATCATCCTACAGAGAAACTAAGCATATTATTGTGGTTTCATGTCCAGAAAGGAAAACATTCAACTAACAAACTAACATTCAACTAAAAAAGACATTCAACTTACCTATATGACCAGCTTTAACTTTAAACGGTACATCCAACTGACTCTATAAAAAGAAAAGTAAGAAAATATACATGTATCTATATATTTGCATAAGTATATGTATAAGTACATATATAAGTACAAGTAGAGCTCAGCATAGATGGCTAGTTGTTGTTTTTTTTTTAAAATAAACTTACACATTCTCTTTACTTTTAACACTTAAATATATATATATATATGTAATTCCATCACTATTCTCAAATCTATAAAATTAAGGGAGTGTGATCCTTTTATAATGAATGGGGAAAACAGTACTATGGTAATACTGGCCACTAAAACTACCCGTACAAGAATCATTACTACTTTTAAAATGTCAAATAAAGTAGGAATATTTCACTGGCAGTTTGTGCTTTAAGGGAAATAAAAAGTCCATTTTGCAAAAATTCAGATTTTGTGATGATTATTTTCAAAAACTTTTTTAAACAAATAATTTAAGATGACAAAGTGAATCAAGAAGAACTTTAAATAACTAAATGTAGTACCTTTTACAAATTTTTCATAGTCAAAACTTACCAGGGCATTTTCTTTAATCTCAAGATTCTTCAGGGCCACAGCTCCTAAAATAAATTATTAAAAATTTGAATTTAAATAACCAAATAATGTTCACGTTAAAAACTTAAGTATAATTCATAAACAATACTAAGGAAAAATAATCATAGATAATATCCATAAAGGAAAGTAAAAGCCAACTATGAAATCTGATTATCTCACCTTCATATATTAACAGTGTAAAAGGTGTTTGACTACTAAGATTTTCATTTAATGTAAGTCTGACCTCTGCAGTTGTAGCTCAACTTTAAAGTAGGCAAACATGTTAATCAGAATTGTACACACAATATGAGTTCAACAAGGAAAGAGAATACAAAATCAATATACAAAAGTGAATTTTATTTCTATACACAAGCAATGAACAATTGGAAAATGAAATTTAAAAAGATAATTCACAATCAGTGAGCTTAAAGATATGTCAATAGAAATGTCCCAAACTGAAACACAAATAGAAAGAAGAAGAAAAAAAAAGGAATAGTATATCCAAGAACTGTTGTACAATTACAAAATATATAACATACATGTAATGGGAATGCTATAAAGAGAAGAAAGAGAGACAGGAACATAACAAATATTTGAATAACAGCTGAGAATTTTCCAAAATTAATGAGAAACACCAAACCACAGACTTGGGAAGCTTGGAGAATGCCAACAAAGATAAATACCAAAAATCTATACCTAGCATATCATATGCAAACTGCAGAATACCAAAGACAAACAGAAAATCTGGAAAGAGGCCAGAGTGGGGAAAAATTGTACCTACAGAGGAACAAGGATAAGAATAGCATCAGACTTCTCTTCACAAAGCATGCAAGCAGAGAGTAGAGTATATTAAAACTATTGAAAGAAAAAGACCATCAACCTAGATTTCTGTATCCAAAAAAAATACCCTTCAAAAATGAAGGAGAAGTTGATGGTGTTGCCAGCAGCACCTTCCTTCTCAATCAGGTGACAGTCATGGGGCTTAGAGCCAGGTTAAACATAGCTTAAGTTGACAGATTCTTCTTCCTGATTATCTTATACCAAAGTCTGAAATATCCGATGTGCACTGCCTAGCACAGCATCTGGCACAAAGGAGATGCTTAACTATTTATGGAATGAATAAATAGAGGCATAAATAAATGAATAAGGAATACAAAAAAAAAAGAGGGAGAAATAAAGACTTTCTTGGATGAACAAAAATTCAGGGAATTTGTCACCAATAAACCTGCATTACAAGAAATGTGTATTTAAAAAAAAAGTTCTTCCGAGTACAGGAACATGATGATATAGGTGAGAAACTTCGATCTATACAAAGAAAATAAGTTATATAAAGAAAAAAGAGCAATAGAGAAGGAATAAATGAAGAAAAAACTCTTATATTCTTTATTCTGAATTGATCTCATGGGTAACTTTAAAATAACAACAACAACAATGTTCTGGGTTATTATAGCTTATGGATAAGTGAAATAAATCAAAGCAAAGTTATAAGGGGCAGGCATACTCTGTTATAAGGTACCTGCACTACATATGAAGCAGTATTGTTTAATCTGAAAGTAGACTTAAACTAAACATAAATGTATAGTACAAACTATAGGTCACTAAAAATATTTTTAAACCACATATATTAGAGACTAGAGAAAATGGGATCATATAAAAGATTCAATTAAAACCAGAGAAGGCAGGAAAAAAAGTGAAGATTAAAAAAAAAATTAAAAACAAGTACAACAAATACAAAATAGTTACAAATAGAGTAGATATTAATCCAACTATATCAACACTCACTTTAAATGTTATGGTCTAGATACACCAGTGAATAGATAGAGACTGACACAGTGGGGGAAAATTTAAGTCCCAACAATAAACTGTCTATTAGACACACAGAGAGATTAAAGGGGTGGAACAAGAATACCATGCTAGCATAAGTAAAAAAAAACCTGGAGTAGCTTTATTAATTTCAGACAAAGCAAACATCAGAATAAGGAAAATTATTGCAGATACAGAGAAGCATTACATGAAGACAAAGGGGTCAGTTCTCCAAGAAGATATAACAATGCTTAATGTGTATGAACCTAACAACTAAGCATCAAAACATGTGAGACAAAACGGACAAATCTACAAGGAACAACAGACTAATCCATTATTACATTTGGAGGCTTCAACACCCTTCTATCAGTAATTGACAGACCCAGCAGGTATATAGTCTGTAAAATTATGGTTCAACTGAAGGGTACTATCAATCAACTGGCTCTGACATTTCTACAGAATACAAAATCTCAAAATCACATGAAACATTCACCAATTTAGATCATATTATGGGATATAAAACACACCTAAACAAATTTTAAAGAATAGAAATCATGCAAGAGATATTCTCTGATCCAATGGAATTAAACTAGAAATCAATAATACAATAACAGCTGGAAAATCCCAAAATATCTGGAAACTAAATAACACACTTCTAAATAATACATGGATCAAAGAAGTCTCAATAGATATTTAAAAATATTTTGAACTAAATGAAAATGAAAATACAACTTACCAAATTTGTGAAATGCCACAAAGGCACTATAGAGAAATTTATAGCACTGAATGCATATATATAAAAACAAGGAAGTGTAAAATAAATAATTTAAGCTTCAACCTCAGGAAACTAAAGAAAAAAGAGTAATATAAATCTAAAACAATCAGAAGGAAAGAAATATTAAAGCAGAAATCACTGAAATTGAAAACAGGAAATCAATGAAGGAAATTCAACAAAACCAAAAGCTAGTTTCCATGAAAGATCAATAAAATTAATAAATCTCTAGCCAATCTAATAAAGAGGGGAAAAAAGCAAATATTATTATCAGAAATGAAAGGGGAGATATCACTACTGCTCTCATGGACATTAAAAGGATAAAAAAGCAATATTATGAACAGCTCTAAGCTCACATATTGACAAATAAGATGAAATGCAACTTACATAAATAGAAATAGCTCATCCAAATAGACATAAATCTATTAAAGAAATTGAATCAGCATTTAATAACCTTCCAAAACAGAAAGAACCAGTCCTGGATGGTTTCACTGGTGTATTACACCAAACACTTAAGGATGAAATTATACCAATTATCTCTTCCGGAAAACAGAAGAGGAGAGAACACTTCCTAATGTATTCCTTTATGTCAAGTATTACCCTACTGACAATACAGATAAAGTCAATAAAATAAAACTACAGAATATCTCCCATGAATAAAGATGCACATATCCTCAACAAAATGTTAGCAAATCGAATCTAACAACATATAAAAAAAATTATACCAAGTCAGATTTATTCAAGGAATGCAAGGCTGGTTTAGGACTTGAAAATCAATTGATATAATCCATCACATCAACGGGATAAAGAAGAAATTTTATATGATCATATCAATAACTGCAGAAAAAACATTTGAAAAAAAAAATCCAACAGTCATTCATGATAAACTCCCAATAAACTAGGAATAGAGGGGAACTTCAACTTGATAAAGAGCATTACAAAAAACCTACAGTTAATATCAAAGAATGGTGAGAAACTAGATGCTTTCCCCCTGAGAGGGAGCAAGGAAAGGATGTCCCTTTTCTCACCACTCATTTAAATTGTACCTGAAATCCTCCCTAATGCAATTAAACTAGAAGAGAAAATAAGAGGTATATAGATTGAGAAGGAAGAACTAAAACTGTCTTTGCAGATGACATGCTTGTCTATGTAGAAATACCAAAAAACCAACATAAAAACTACTGAAACAAGCAATTATTTGAAATTTGAAACACAGAACAATGTACATTAGCACCAAAAAATATGAAATACTTAGGTATAAAGCTAATAAAATATGTGTATGTTCTAAATGACAAAAATTACAAATCTGTGATAGAGAAAATGAAAGATCTGAATAAATGGAGATATATTTCATGTTCAGGACTACAAAGACTTGATTTTGTAAAGATGTCAGTACTTCCCAACTTGATCTATACATTTGATGTAATCCCAGTCAAAATCCCAGCAAGTTATTCTGGACACTGACAAACTGGTTCTAAAGTTTATATTGAAAGGCAAAAGATTGAGAGTAGCTTACACAATATTGAAAAAGAACAAAGTTGAAGGACTGATACTATGTACTTCAAATCTTACTAAGAAGTTATAGTAATGAAGACACTGTGGTAAGAATGAAAGAATAGATGAATGGATCAATGGGACAGAATAGAAAGCACAGAAATATATCCACACAAATAATGTTAACCGATCTTTAAAAAAGGAGCAAAGGCAATTAAATGGAGGAAGGATAGTCTTTTCAAGAAATGGTGCTGGAACAACTGGACATGCACATGCAAAAAAAAAATTTAACATAAGACACAGAGCTTAAAACTTTCTTGAAAATTAACTCAAAATGGATCACAGATCTAAATATAAAATGCAACTAGAGGGAAGCGGATGTGGCTCAGTCAGTGGGGCTCCCGTTTACCATATGGGAGGCCCCGGGTTCAGTTCCCGGAGCCTCCTGGTGAGGGCAGGCCCGCCCGCACGGCGTGGTTGGCTGACCCGGCGAGCACGAGCAGCAAGGGGGGGATAAATGAATAAATAAATAAAATCTTAAAAAAAAAAAAAAAAATGCAACTAGAAAACTTCTAGAAGGTAACATAGAAAATCTAAGTGACCTTGAGTTTGGCAATGACTTTTTTAGATACAACACCAAAAGCACAATCCATGAAAAGAAAATATTGAAAAGTTGAACTTCATTAAAATTAAAAACTTCTGCTCTGTAAAAGACTGTTAGTAGAATGAAAAAATAAGCCACAGATTGGAAGAAAATATGTGCAAAACACATATTTGATTAAAGAACTTCTATCCAAAATTAACAAGGTATTCTCAAAACTCAAATATGGGAAGCAGATATGGCTCAAGCGATTGGGCTCCTGCCTACCAAATGGGAAGTCCCTGGCTCGGTTCCTGGTGCCTCCTAAAGACGACGACAAGCTGGCATGATGGGCAGGCACAGCAAGTTGATGCAACAAGATGATGCAACAAGAGACACAAGAAGAAAAACATAATGAAGATACAACAAAGCAGGGAACAGAGGTGGCTCAAGCGATTAGGTGCCTCCCTCACACATTGGAGGTCCCCAGGTTCAGTTCCCAGTGTCTCCTAAAGAAACAAGAAAGACGAACAGATATAGCAAGTTCAAACAACGAGGGGGTGGAGCAAAATAAATAAAACATCTTAAAAAAAATTCATTAAAAAAATTTAATATAAGAAAACAACCCAATTAAAAAGTGGGCAAATTATCTGGACAAAGAAGACATACCAATGGCAAATAAGCATATAAAACAATGCTCAACATCATATGTCATTAGGGAATTACAAATTAAGACAACAAGATACAACTAGACACCTATTAGAATGGCTAAAATCCAGAAAATTGAACAACACAAGCTGACAAAGATATGGACCAACAGAAATTCTACTCTTATTATTGGTGGACATACAAAAAGTACTGCCACTATGGAAGACAGTTTAGCAGCCTGCCATAGGCTTACCATATAATCCAGCAATCATGCTCCTAGGTATATACATAAATGAGTCAAAACCTTATATCCACATAAAAACCTATATACAAATGTTTACAGCAGCCTAATTTATACTTGCCAAAAATTGGAACCAACCAAGATGTCCTTCAATATGCAATAGACCAATAAAGAGTGGTATATACATACAATGGAACATTATTCAGGGATAAGAAGAAATCAGCTATCAAAACACAAAACAACACAGAGAAGACTTAAATGCATATTTCTAAATGGAAAAAAAGTTCTTGGCCATGTATAACCTGAAAAATAAATAAATAAATAAATAAATGGGAAAAAAGTTGGTATGAATAGACTACATACCGTATGATTCCAACTATAAGACACTTTGGAAAAGACAACATTATAAAGGCAGTGAAAAAGTCTGTGGTTGCCAAGGTCTTGGGGGGGGCAGGGGGAAGGGATGAATAGGTGGAGCACAGGGGATTTTAGGGCAGTGAAACTATTTATATAAGACTGTAATGGGGGGGCGGATGTGGCTCAAATGGTTGGACTTCCAACTGCCATATGGAGGGACCTGGGTTCGATCCCCGGGACCTTCCGGTAAAATAAAAAAAATATATATATAGAAGGTTCATGGGCTGCCAGGCTCTGTGTGCCAGTGAGCCACCAGGCCCCAGGAGCCATGCAGCAAGATGATGACATAACAGGAGAGAGACGCAGGGGAGAGACAAGACGAGATGCTCCGAAAGCTCCGAAAGCCAGGAACGGAGGTAGCGCAGGCGGCAGAACACCTCTCTCCTACATCGGAGGTCTCCAGGATCGAATCCTGGTGAAGACTGGAGGAGGATGAGAAGAGATGGCAGGAAACAGACACAGAGAATTGCCCAGCAAATGGACACAAAACAGCAAAATGGGGAAGGGGGGGGTGTTTATAATGGATAAAGTAAATAAATAAATCTTAAAAAAAAAAAAAAAAAAGACTGTAATTGTAGATACATGAAATTATGCATTTGCCAAAACCCACAGAGCTGTACTGGACAAAGAGTGATTCTTAATGGTAACTATGGGCTTTAATTAATAATAATGTTATCACTGTTCGTTCATCAGATATGACACATGTGCCAAACTAATGCAAGATGACATATAAGGGGAAATGTCTGTAGGTGTGGTAGAGCATGGTGGGAAATTATAAATAATCTACTCAATTTTCCCTAAACCTAAAAATGCTCTAATATATAAAGCCTAATAATTTTCTAAAATCCCATTTAAAATAGCATCAAAAATAAAATACTTAGAATGAATATGAACCTCCATATGCAAAAGTTAACTTCAAATGGATCAAATATCTAAATATAAGAGCTAAAACCATAAAGATGTATAAGAAAATAAGATGTCAATCTTATGATTGGGCTCCCGTCTACCATATGGGAGGTCCAGGGTTTGATTCCTGGGGCCTCCTGGTGAAAAGCAAGCTGGTCCGAGTGGAGAGGCAAAACAACGAGGGGAGAGGGGCATAAATAAATAATCTTTAAAAAAAAAAAGTTAAACATGTAATTGCATATATATATATATATATATATATATTTTTTTTTTTTTTTTAAAGATTTGTTTTTATTTATTTCTCCCCCCTCCCATTGTTTGCAGTCACAGTCTGCTCTCTGTGTCTGTTCATTGTGTGCTTATCTTCTTTTTAGGAGACACTGGGAACTGAACCTGGGACCTCCCATGTGGGAGGAAGGCACCCCAATGGCTTGAGCCACTTCTGCTCCCTGCTTGTTGTGTCTCTCATTGTGTTTCGTTTTTGTGTCTCTTCATTGAGTCCTCTCATTGAGTCATCTTGTTGCATCAGCTTGCTACACCAGCCCATCATGTCAGCTCACTGTCTTGTTTGTCTTCTTCAGGAGGCACCTGGAACCAAACCTGGGACCTCCCATGTGATAGGCGGGCACCCAACTGCTTGAGCCACATCTGCTTCCCTATAATTGCCATATTAACCATCAATTCAACTTCTAGATAATATCCAGAATTGAAAACATACATCCACGCAAGAAACTTGTACATAAATGGTCATAATGGCATTATTTTTAATAGCCAAAAGTGGAAGCAACTCAAATGTCGATCAACTGATAAATGGATAAACAAAATGCGGTATACATACATACAATGAAAATTATTTGGCAATAAAAGTATAGAATACTGATATATGCTACAACACGGGTGAACGATGAAAACACTACTCTAAATCAAAGAAGCCAGTCTCAAAGACCACATTATCATGATTCCATTTATAAGAAATTTCCAGAATAAGAACATCTACAGAGACTGTAGATGAGTGGTTGTCTGGGCTAGGGTGAGGCATGGGTAAAGGGAGGGTACTGGCTGGGAAGGAGAATAAGAAAACCTTCTGGGGTGATGAAATCTTAAGGTAGAGGATATATAGGCATACAGAATGTCAAAACTCACTGAACTTTACACTTTTAAAGAATGCTTTTGTTGTACGTAAGTTGAAAAAGAATTTAACAAGATACCATCACAAACAACCAGAATGGCTAAAATTAAAAAGACTGACAATAATGAAAGTTGATACGAGTACAGAATAACCAGAATTCTCATTCATTGTTGGTGAGAATACAAAATGGAACAATCGCTTTAGGAAAAGGTCTTTCAGTTTCTTATAAAACATAATTATTACCCAGTATCTCCACTCCTAAGTGTTTACTTAACCAAGAGAAATAAAAACATATGTCCACAAGAAAACCTGTACAACAATATTCATAGTAGACAAAACCAAACTGCCAACCACTTTGGTGTCCATCTATAAAATGGGTAAACACATTGTGGTATACTAATGATATAGAATAATCCTCAAAAATAAAAGGGAACATACTGGCTGCCTTAGTTTGCCATGGGGCTGCCGATGCAAAATACCAGAAATACTGACTGGCTTTTATAATGGGGATTTTATTTAGGGTAAAAGCTTACAGTTCCAAGGCCATGAAATGTTCAAATTGAGGTATCAACAGAGATGCTTTCTTACCAAAATCATCTACTAGTGATCCTCTGGGCCTACCATGTGGTGAAGCAAGATGGCAGCTGATCTCCGCCAAGGTCCCTGCCTTCCCCATCAGAATCTACCGTCACTTGGAGCTCAGCTGTGGACCAGACATAGGGCTTGTCTCTTTCCAGGACTCCTCTCTCTGCTTTCTTCCTGAGTTCCGCTGTGGACCATCAGGCATATGGCTTGTCTCTTCAGCCTTGAGCTACTCTGTGGGCCCAGCCTCTTTCGGGGCTTAGTGCTTAAGCTCTGGCTGCTAGCAATCCTCGAGTCCTGTCCCATATAGCAAGATCAAAAATGGCAGCTTCCTTTTTCTGCAAGTCTCTGTATCTCTATTAATATAAAAGTTCCAGTTAGAGGGCAGAGACACAACTTGAAAGTCACACCTCACTGATGTAGTCCAATCAAAAAGGCCCCACATCAACAGGAATGGATTGGTTCAAAAGCATACTCTCTCTTTTTGGGATTCACCAAATTCAAATAGTCACACTGATACATGCAAAAACACAAGAGGACATACTCTACTATATGATTCAATTTAAACTGAAGTCTAGAACAGAACAGACAAAACTAATGTTTGGCGGAAAAGAATCAGAGCATCAATTACCCTTGGGAAGTGGGACAGATTGGAAAGGATTTTGGAGGTGATAGTCATGTTCTCTATCTTGATAGAAATTTGGATTACATAGGTTTATGCATTTATCAAAATCAAAGTACACTTAAGATTTGTGCATTTCCTTGCACACAAATTTTACCTCAAAAGGAAAAAAAAAATCTATCGAAATATTGGACTCTAAAAATATGCACACTGGAGTATTCAAGGGGAAATAAACTGATCCCTGCAATTTACTTTTTTTTTTTTTTTTTTTTAAAGATTTTATTTATTTATTCATTTATCCCCCCCTTGCTGCTTGTGCTCGCTGGGTCAGCTAACCACGCCGTGCGGGCGGGCTTGCCTTCACCAGGAGGCCCTGGGAACTGAACCCGGGGCCTCCCATATGGTAAACGGGAGCCCTACTGATTGAGCCACAGCTGCTTCCCTGCAATTTACTTTGAAAAGCACTTAAATATATGATGAATTGGGATAGACATATGATTTGAAAAATAGTTAAATATTAATGAAATTCCATTGTATGGATTCACCTGTTGATGGACATTTGGGGTGTTTCCCATTTTTGACCACTATAAATAAAGCTGCCATGAAAATTCTTTTATGAGTCTTTGTGTGGACATCTGCTATTATTTTTCTTGGGTAAATATCTAGGATTGGAATGGCTACATCACATCATATGGCAGGTAAAGATCTAGCTTTTAAGAAACTGCTAAACTGTTTTCCAAAGTGATTGTACCTTTTACATCCCCACAAGCCACATATGAGTGTCCCAGTTTTCCATATCCTTGCCAACACTTGATATGGTCAGCAATATAAAGGAATGAACTATTGATGCTACAACATAAAGGAACCTCAAATTAACCACACTGGAAGCACCCAATCCAAGAGTATATATTTATAATTTCATTTGTATAAATTTCTAGAAAATTCCAACTAATATATAATGACTGAGAGCAGATCAGTGTTGCTTGAGAAGAATTTCAAAGGGGCAAAAGGAAACTTTTGAGCATAATGGATATATATGTTCATTATCTTGACTGTGATGATGGTTTCTCAGGTGTATACATGTGTCAAAACTATCAAATTGTAGACTTTAAATATGTGCACTTTATTGTATGTCAATTAAACCCAATAGAGATATTAAAATATTTATTAATGGTAGAATCTAGATGAATATTGAGTGTAATATTTTGTAGCATTGCTGTATGTTTAACACTTCATAATAAACTGTTCCCTTTCAGCTCTAAAGTGCTATGAAAATATCTTAGATCTTGGAGTTAAAAATGATACTTAAGGAATTAGAATCCTGGTAATTAACATTAGATTATAACAATCATTTGTTCGGTTCCCTCACAGTATTCCTATCACAGAAAAGCAATTCCTTAAAATCATTAACTGGGTCCTGACTGCAACTTCATCTTCCTCTATAACACCTGATATAAAGAGGTTATGCAAAAAAAAAAAAAAAAAGAGGTTATGCAGTAAGTGACCGCTGTACACAAGACCGTATTATAAAGAGAAAGCTGAGAGATTAATATTTCAAAAACTCAATATGCAGTGTGGCATCAAGGAAGATGGTAGAGTAAGAAACTCCAGGAATCAGTCACTACATGGAAACAACTAATATACTAGCAAAAATTGGCTAAAGCAACTATTTTGGAACTCTGGATGAAAAAGGAAGCTGGTAATTTCAGTGAGTTTCAGCATTTTGTGCAGGGGCTATTAGCGACCAGCCCCCAGTTCCATGGAAGGCAGTCGTAGGGACAATGACCCACATTCCTGGTATGCCTTGCTGCTGCGAGAATAGGCAATAAGGTCTATGTCCTCCAAAATCAGGGCTATGCATTTTGATCACTGCTTTTAATCACTGAAAAGTTGGCACAAAAGCTGAACATTGTTTAAACCCCCACAGGCTGAAGTGTTATCTCAGATGGCATTAGTGGAGGGGATTTAAAGAGCCAGAACCTTTTCTTTTTTTTTTCTTTTTTTTTTTCCTTTTCTTATTCAATGCCAGTAATCAAGGAAATCTGTCAGATCAATGGCTGACTGAAGAGATGATGGAACAAAAACTTCAGTGCATACAACAAGAATAGAGTCTTTACAGATAACATTACAAAAAGTCATTAAATAGACAACTTATAACCTTCAGCAAGTAACAACAGTAATTCCAAGGGAGAGGGGGAAATCTAGTTTCTAAAGTTAACACCTAAAAATAGTCAATTGTCCACTTCTCAATAAAGATTAAAAAATATAGAAAAAAACAGGAAATTGTTGCCCAGTCACAGGAAAAAAAGAAATTGATGAAACCATCCCTAAGGAAGCCCAGACATTAGTCTAACTGGAAAAAGACTTTAAAATAAGTGTTTTCCCCTATATTTTTTATGTAATATCTATATAATCTAATTATCATTTTAAAAATGAAAAATGGAAAAGAAAAAAATATCTTTAAAGAGTTGAAGGAAACATGGACAAAGAAAAGAAATCAGGAGAATAAATGAACAAGTAGGTAATATCAGTAAAGAGATAAAAATTATAAAAAGAAACCAAATAGAAATTTGGAAGCTGAAAAGTATAATAGCTGAAATAAAAAATTTACTAGAGGGGTTCATAAGTAGATTTGAGAAAGCACAAGAAAGAATCAGAACTTGAAGACAGGACAATTGAAATTATCCAGTCTGAGGACCAAAGAAAAAAAAAATTATCAGAGACTAAGGGACCTATGGACACCATCAAATATAAGCATTATGGTAGTAGTGGAAGAATAGAGAGAACAGGTCTGAAAAAAAAATTTAGAAAATGTAATGGCCAAAAAATTCCCAAATTTTATTTTTTTAAAAAGAGACATAAATCTATACATCCAAGAAGTTCAACAACCTTTAGGCCAGAAAAACTCAAAGAGATTAATATTAAAACACAGTGTACTCAAACTGTGAAGAGAATCTCAAAAGCAAGAGAGAAGCAACCAATCACAAACAAGTGATCCTCAATAAGATTAACAGGCAATTTCTCATCAGAAACCATGGAAATCAGAAAACAGAGAGAGGATATATTTAAAGTGCTGAAAGAAAAAAAACGTCAGCCAAGAATTCTATATCTGGTAAACGCAGGGGAGGCTGGCAGCCACAGTCGTGAGCCTAACTCCCATTTATTCCCAGCCTTCCCTCTGCTGGTTGGCTGGAGCAGCCATGGAGGTCTACATGCCTTCCTTTCACTATAATAAGAGTAAATTGGAGCAGAGATACAGTGTTTGAGAGAGAAGAGGTAATGAATAGAGGAAACTTTTTGTTGGAAAAAGCCAGTTTCATACCTTGCACAAAAAACCGAAGAACTATATAAAAACTCCAGAAATCCCTGTTAAACATGTTAGAAAATGGGTTCCAAAAGTACTGGAACCAAAACAACAAAGCTGGGAAACATTTACAGGCTGTCATTTTAGAAAATGGAGAACTTCCCAAGAGTTTCTTGATTTCTTAAACGTGTAACACTTGCCCTCTCTACCAAAAGCACAGAGTTAAGGATCTTTTTATGAGACAGAACCTGAGGAGTCAAGCAAACTGTCCCACCAGCCAGTGCTGTTGTTTCTCAGGGATATATAAGTAATGCCTACAGCCAGCAATTTTCCATATGTGGTTACTGAAGGAGTTCTCCATGGGATATTTTACCCTCAACTGAAGCCCAGGTAGAAATACTACATGGCTAAATTCCTGAAACAAGTTTCAAAGCTGTCGTCAAGGAAATCTGTACCTACCAAATTAACCTAAACTCTGTGACATAACAGTTCTAACTAGTGGTAAAACTCAGTCCCAGCTTAATTCAGGGCAGGGACGTTTCCATTACATGGTGCTGTTAAAAATAAACCAGGGTGGTGGTCAGGTTAAGGTCAACTGTTTAAGAAACAGAATGCAGCTGTCAACTTAGAAAGCAATGAAAAAGAGGCTACAAAAGGTCCTGGTAGCACTGAGTGTAACAAAGTTACTCTCTCTTTCAATAACATTACATGCAATTGAAAGTTATATCCTGAATCATACTAAGACTGATCAATTGTGGTAGGTTTTTACACTAATCTTTCTGAGAGGTTTTCTCTGTTAGTGACAAGTATATTCTGAAGTACTGGCACCAGGAAAGTACCACAAAAACGCACTGTGCTAAATGTGAAGAAGAAACAAAACTGGAATTTAAATATACTGGTAGTCTCATGGCACATTTTAAAAATCATGGCATATTTATTTACGTTACAGTGCTGTTCCATCACACCCAGAGATTAGCTTCTAACATCAGCCCAAAAGGTAAAATGGGGTATTATCAAGATTTCCCTTGGGGGGGGGGGGGGAAAGGGGGGTTAAAATGGATAAAAGTAAAAAATAAATAAATAAATCTTTAAAATAAAAAAATAAAAGATTTCCCTTGAAAGTTCTTTAGAAATGTGCCATCCTGGAAATCTACATATCCAACACAATGAGTTTTTTCCCCCAAAGTTGGAAGAAATGACTGTTTCTTTGGTTGAAGAGCAAATGAAGTTATTGGTCCTTTTTAGGGTAGACCATTTTGTAAAAAGTACATACCTTTAAATAATAGAATCACACGCAGACCTGCAAGATGCTTGCCCTCTGAGAGGCAGATGTGAACTGACAATTTCTGAGGGTATACTAGATTAACAACACTCATCTTGGTTTACTCCAGGGACATTCACTGAATAGGTGGTATTACAGCAGCATTTAATTTTGTTGGCCTTACTGTTTCCTTTTCACTGACCTCATATATTGAATTAATGTTAAGTAAAACATATTTATGATAACTCCACTGTATATCACACACTCATATTTTGAGTTGTAGAGAATAAAAACATATATGCTACCTGTAAAAACAAAAAAAAAAACAAAAACAAAAAAAAAAACAGGAGAAACTTATCACAACAAAAGCAGTACCCAGAGGGAAATTTATAGCTATAAAAACCTACATTAAGAAAGAACAGAATTAGCAAGAGTGTTTCAGGAAGATGTCGGCAGAATAGGCAGGCAAGGCTACATTCTCTCATAATAACAATGGCAAAAGGGCCAAAAGCTGTCTGGGGGACCTGCTTTGGGGGTCAGCAGACCAGGACAGTGCTGGCACCCCCAAGGAGGGCGAGGGTCAGAGAGACAAAGAACTCAAAATAACAAACGTGGGTTACTAAACCCCTGCGGCATCCTGGAAGGGCCCCATCCCCTACCCTTAAGACATTAAGCCTGAATAAAACCCCTGGCTCACTGCAGCCTACTGTGAGGGGAACAAAGATCTTCCTCCTTACAAGCTATTACAAGAGAAGAGGGAGGGTAAATCAGGGGACAGAGAGTGGTTTCTCTACAGTGAATTCAGCCAGCAAAGCCCACTTTGAATCTTGGCTCTGGCCAGATCAGAAACAGAGGAAAGCAGAGGTTGACAGAAACACCTCCCTGGAAAAGTTTACCAACAAGCACCATCTGCTGGCTGGCCAGGATATTTCAAGGAGAAAAACTGATTTTAGGTTTCTCTTTATCCCCAACCCCTGGGAGAAAATCTACACCCCTTCAGTGAGTCCCTAACCCAATTTTAATAACTTAAGTTGGACAATTTTAAAGACTCTGATTAAAAGTTGGACCAAAAAATTAAAGAAGAGCTGTGGGGGAAAAAAAACAAAACTAGGCAAGGGACAGAAATTGACCATCAGAGTAAATTCACCAACATATTTAGATGTCTAAACATCAGCAAAAAGTTACAAGCCACCCTAGGAAACTGGAAGAGATGGCCCAGGAAAAGGAATAAACCAAATATCCTGATGAGTTACACAATTTAAGACAACTAATCAATGATAATCACATAAATCTCCTAAATCAATCCAAAGATGTAAAAGAAAATATGGCTAAACAGATAAAGCATATTAAAAGGACATTGGGTAAACATAAAAAAACAATCTGAAAGCCTGCAAAAAAAGTTAGACCTTATGCGAATGAAAGACATGATGGATGAGAGGTCCCAGGTTCGGTTCCCAATGGCTCCTAAAGAGAAGACGAGCAGTCACAGCATACAGTGAATGGACAAAGAAAGCAGACAGTGAGCATACACAACGGGGGGGGGGGTAAAAAAATAAAATAAATATTAGAGGCACATAACACATGTGAATTGCTGGAAAACCAAATTAGTGATTTCAAAGACAGAACATCTGAACTGGAAAAGACAGGAGAACAGAAAGAGAAAACAGTGGAAAAAAATGGAACAGGGTCTCAGGGAATTGAATGACAATGCAAAATGCACAAAGATACAAAGTATCAGTGTCCCAGAAGGAGAAGAGAATGGAAAGGGGTCAGAAAGAATATTTGAGGAAACAATGACTGAAAACTTCCCAACCCTTATGAAAGACATAAATATCAATATCAAAGAAGGACAACACACCCCAAACAGAATAAATCCGAACAGACCTACTCCTAAAGACCTACTATTCAGAACTACAAATATCAGAGATAAAGAGAGGATTCTGAAAGCAGCAAGAGAAAAGCAAGCATCCCAAACAAGGGAACCTCCATAAGATTAAGTCCCAACCTCTCATCAGAAACCATGCAGCTTCGAAGAAACTGGTATAATGTATTTAAGGTACTGAAAGAGAAATACTGCCAGCCAAGAATTCTGTATCCAGCAAAACTATCCTTCAAAAAGGAGGGTGAGTTTAAAGTCTTCAGAGACAAACAAAAACTGAGAGTATATTATCAAAAACCTGAATTACAAGTAAAGGGAGTGCTACAGCCTGAAAGGAAAATACAAGGGTGAGATACTTGAAGAAGAGTGTAGAAATGAAGATTATTAGATAGGGTAAATTAAAGGGTAAAAACACAAACAATAGTAAGATATGATGACAGAAAGCCAAAGGAAAAAAATGATGTTATAATAATATAATATATAATAACACTAATAACATTTAATGTTAACGGCTTGAACTCCCCAATCAAAAGACATAAAACTGAAAGAATGAATTAAAAAATATATAAGCCATCTATACGCTGTCTTGTTACGAGAGACTCACCTCAGATGTAAGGTTAAAAGTGAAAGGCTGGAAAAAGATATTCCACACAAATAGTAACCAAAAAAGAGCTGGAGCAGCGATACTAGTATCAGACAAAAAAGATTTTAAATGCAAAACTGTTAGAAGGGTAAAGAAGGTCACTATATATTTTAAAAGGGGGCAATTCACCAAGAAGAAATAACTATAATAAATATTTATGTACCTAAACTGGGTTCCCCAAGATACATTAGGCACATACTGGCAAAACTGAAGGGAGAAATAGATGCCTCTACAGTAATAGTTGGAGATGTCAATACACCACTCTCAGTACTGGATAGAACATCTGGATGAAGAACAAACAAAGAGCTTGGATATGATAAATGAACTAGACCTAACAAACAAAGAGTATTATACCTCAACACATTCTTTTCAAGCACTCATAGACCCTTCTCCTAGATAGACCATCTTTGGGTCACAAGACAGGTCTCAATAAATATAAAAAGATTTAAATTATACAAAACACTTTCTCTGATCATAACAGAATGAAGCTGAAAATCAATAATTGACAGAAAAAAGGAAAACTCATAAATATATGGAGATTAAACAACACATTCTTAGTCAGTGGTTTAAAGAAGAAATTGCAAGAGAATTCAAATACCTTGAGACAAATGAAAATGAGAACATATCAAAATCTATGGGACATTGCAAAGGCAATGCTGGGAGGGAAATTTATAGCCTTAAATGCGTACATTAAAAAAAAAAAAAAAAAGAGCTAAAATTGAATATCTAACTGCATACCCACAGAAACTAGAAAAAGAACAGAAAACTAATCCCAAACTAAGAAGAAAGAAAGAAATAGTAAAGATCACAGCAGAAATAAATTAAAACAAGAACAAAAAGAAAATCAAAAAACAATGTAAAGAATCAGCAAAACAAAAGTTGGTACTTTGAGACCATCAACAAAATCGACAACCCCTTAGCTAGACGGACAAAGAAAAAAAGAGAGAAGATACAAATAAATCAAATCAGAAATGAGAGGGGGCACATTACCACCGAACCCACAGAAATGAAAGAGATCATAAGAGGATACTATGAACAACTGTACACCAAAAACTAGACAATGTAGACAAGATGGACACATTCCTAGAAACTCCCCAATCAAAAGATGTAAGACTGATAGAATGGATTTTTAAAAAAAGAGCCATTTATATGGTGTCTACAAGAGACTCAACTCTGGGAAGTGGCTGTGGTTCAATTGGTTGGGCTCCCGATTACCATATGGGAGGACCCGGGTTAGATTCCCGGGCCTCCTGGTAAAGGCAAGATGGCCTGCACAACACCGTGCACTGGTACAGCAAGATGACCCAACAAAGGGAGACAAGCAGACACAGAAAAACGCGAAGCAAATGGACACAGAGCACAAGCAGCAAGGGGGGGGGGCGCATAAATAAATAAATAAATATCTAAAAATTTTAAAACAAGAGACTCACCTCAGATATAAGGACACAACCAGGTTGAAAGTGAAAGGTTGGAAAAAGATATTCCATGCAAATAGTAACCAAAAAAGAGTTGGAGTAGTGATACTAATAACAGACAAAATAGACTTTAAATGCAAAACTGTTATAAGGGCTAAAGAAGGCCACTATATATTAATAATGAGGCAATTCACCAAGAATAACTATAATAAATACAGCTATTATATACACTAACTCTAGGGGAAAAAAAAAAAAAAAAAAAAAAGAGTTCAACAAACCAATCGCAAGTAAAGAGATTAAAACAGTCACCAAAACCTCCAAAAGATGAAAAACCCAGGACCAGATGTCTTCACAGGTGAATTCTACCAATCATTCAAAGTCCATCTAGTACCAAACTTGCTCAAGTTCTTCAAAAAAACTGAACAGGAAAGAACACTACAAAACTCATTCTATGAAGTCAACATAACGCTAATACCAAAAGATCCTACTAAAAAAGAAAATTACAGACCAATATCTCTAACAAATATAGATGCATAAATCCTCAACAAAAGATTTTGCAAACCAAATCCAAAAGCATATTAAAAGAATTATACACCATGATCAAATGGGTTTTATTCCAGGTATGCAAGGGCACTACAACACAAAAAAATCAATTAGTGTAAATAAACCACACTAATAAAGAAAAAAAATCCCATGATACTCTCAATTGAGGCAGAAAACACGTTTGACAAAATACAGAATCCATTCTTGATAAAAATACTCCAAAATATAGGAATAGAAGGAAGCTTTCTAAATATGGCAAAGTGCAACCATGAAAAACCTACAGCTAGCATTGTCCTCAATGGTGAAAGACTGAACACTTTCCCACTGAGATTAAGAAAAAGACAATGCCTACTGTCACCATTGTTATTCAATACTGTGCTAGAAGTTCTAGCTAGAGTAATTAGGCTAAAAAATAAAAGGCACCCAAATAGAAAAGGGAAAAGTAAAACTTTCACTATTTGCTGATGATATGATCTCCTATCCAGACAATCCTGAAAAATCCACAACAGAGCTACTAGAATTAACAGACAAGTTCATCAAAGTGGCAGGATACAAGACTAATACGCAAAAACCAATAGCATTTCTATACACTACTGATGTGCAATTTGAGAAGGAAATCAGAAAAAAAAAATTCCATTTATAATAGCAACTAAAAGAATCAAATATTTATGAATAAACTTAATCAAGGACATACAGGACCTGTATTCAGAAAACTACAAAACATTGCTAAAAGAAACAGAAGAAGACATACATAAATGGAAGGACGTTCCATGTTCACGGACTGAAAGACTAAATATAGTTAAGATGTCAATGCTACACAAACTGATTTACACATTCAACGCAAACCCGATAAAAATCCCAACAGTCTTTTTTTTTTTTTTTTTTTTTTTGCAGAAATGGAAAAACCAATTATCAAATTTATTTGTAACAATAAGGGGCCCCAAATAGCCAAAAAATGTCTTTAAAAAGAATGAAGTTGTAGGACTGTTACTTCCTGACTTTAAAGCATATTACTTAGCTAACCGTGGTAAACAACAGCATGTTACTGGCACAAAGACCAATGGAACCAAATCAAGAACTCAGAAATAGACCCTCACATCTATGGTCAAGTAATTTTTGACAAGGCTGTCAAGCCCTCCCAGCTGGGCCAGAACAGTCTATTCAACATGGTGCTAGGAGAACTGGATATCCATATCCAAAAGAAAGAAAGAGGACCCCCTATCTCACAGTTTATACAAAAATTAATTCAAAATGGATCAAGGACTTAAATAGAAAAGTGACAACCACATAACATTGTAGCAGTTTGATATTTTTATGAATTCCAAAAAAAGAGATACTGGTTATGTTTGAAAAAAACAGTCAGTTCCTCTGGGCATGACCCCCCTTGATTGTATTAAATTCAAAGATTACATTTACTTGATTAGATTAAGATTAGGGCTTTAATTCGGCAACAGCAATAGGGTGCTGAGTCCCTGCCCCCTTGCTGGGCGGATACACACACAGAGAAGAATACAGAGGAAGAGAGACAACTCATTGGACACGGCAGAGGCCCCGGGAAGAGAGATGAGCCTGAGAGTCTACAGCTGATCTTGTGAAGAGAACAGAGCAGCTGAGCCCAGAAAGAAACAAGCCCCAGGAAGACAGCCTTATGCCAGCCTACAGCTGAGATCAGAAGAAGCTAGGACCATGGAGCCTTAAGAGTTCAATAAAGAAGGCTGAACCCTTGCAGACATCACCCCATCTTGTTTCAACACGTGGCAAATGACTTTGGGTGAGAAAGTAGCTCTTATGGCAACTTGAGATGGACTCGACTCTTCAGGACCTTGTGACTATAAGCTTCTACTCCAAATAAATACCCTTTATAAAAACGGAAATAATTCTGGTATATTGCATCAGCATCCCTTCTGGCTAACTAAATACAAATACCTAGAAGAAAATGTAGGAAAACATCTTCAAGATCTTGTGGTAGGTGGTAATTTCATAAACCTTACACCCAGAGCACAAGAAACAAAATAAAAAATAGATAAACGCGACCTCCTCAAAATTAAACACTTTTGCACCTCAAAGGACTTTGTCAAAAGGGGGGAAAGGCAGCCAATTCAATGGGAGAAAATATTTGGAAGTCACACATCCGATAAGGGTTTAATATCCATGATATATAAGGAGATATTGCAACTCAACAATAAAAAGACAAACTACTTGATTAAAAAATGGGCAAAACACTTGAATAGATATTTCTCCAAAGAGGAAATACAAATGGCAAAAAAAGAAAACCATGAAAAAATGTTCAACATCACTAGCGATTAGGGAAATGCAAATCAAAACTTTCATGAGATATTATTTCATACCTATTAGAATGGTCACTATTAAAAAGTCCAAAAACTACAAGTACTGGAGAGGATGTGGAGAGACAGGAACATTTATTCACTGTTGATGGGAATGTAGAATGGTACAGCCACTGCAAAGGACTGTTTGGCAATCCCTAAAGAAGTTGAATATAGGCTTGACATGTGACCGGCAATTCCACTACTAGGTATGTACTCAGAAGAAATGAGAGCAGTGACATGAACAGATATCTGTACACCTATGTTCATAGTGGCATTATTCACGATTGCCAAAAGTTGGAAACAACCCAGATGTCCATCAACTGATGAATGAATAAACATATTGTGGTGTATACACATGATGGAGTATTATGCAGTGGTAAGAAGAAACAAAGTCGTTAAGCATATGACAACATGAATGAACCCAGAGGACATTAAGTGAAGCAAGCCAGACACAAAAGGACAAATACTGTATTTTATGAACTAAATAAATCGTGTAAACTCATGGAGTTAATGACTAGAATATAAGTCACCAGAAAACAGAATGAGGATAGAGAACGGAAAGCTGGAAATTAACCTGTAGAATTGGTAAAAAAATTGTTTGTAAATGTATCAATATAATTGGTTTGTTTAAAGATAAAAAAAAAAAACAGAATATGTGGAGGGGTGAGATGATGGAGAGTAAGAAGCTCCTAAAGTCAGCTCATCTTAGAGCAGTTAGCAATCACCTACATGAGCACTGGTTGCGGAGGCCAGTGCTCATAACCTGCTGGCAGCACAAGAGGCCTCAAAAGCTATTCCCTGGCTGGAGCTGGAAACTCCATTTCCCAAAAACCAGGAAGGAAGAGATGGTTGGCACCGACTGCAGCTACTAATTAGTAAATTCAGCTGGCTAAAGTCCAGTCCAAAGAACAGCTAAATTTTTAACCTGTTCAAGTCGGAAAGAGGCTGGTATTTGGAAAGAGGCTGGTCCACTCCCAGTATGAAGGGAAGCAAGGCTGACTGAAAATCTAAGTTACAGTAGGGACCAGCTTCTTTTGACCCAGGTCAGATTGCTGCCCTAGCCTAGGCTCCAGCCCTGCCTGTGTTAGGGAGGAAACTGGGAGGACCTGCACCAGCCTCTCCAGTGTAGTACATCACATTAATCAGTGTAATACATCACATTAATACATCAAAGAAGAAAAATGACATGATCGTCTTGATTGATGCAGAAAAGTCATTTGACACTCCAGCATCCTTTCTTGATAAAAACACTCCAAAAGACAGGAATTAAAGGGAAATTTCTCAACATGATAAAGGCCATATAGTGAAAAACCACAGCATCGTACTTAATGGTGAAAGACTGAACGCTTTCCTATTGAGATCAGAAACAAGACAAGGATGCTCACTGTCACCACTGTTGTTCCATATAGTGCAAGAAAAATAAAAGGCATCCAAATGGAAAGGAAAAAGTAAAACTGTTGCTATTAGCAGATGATATGATCCCACACCAAGAAAGACCCGAAAATTCTACAACAAAGCTACTAGAGTTAATATACAAGTTCAGCAGAGGGGCAGGATTCAAGATTAATATGCAAAAATCAGTACGGTTTCTATACGCTATTAATGAGCAATCTGAGGAGAAAGTCAGGGAAAAAATTCCATTTACAATAGCAACTAAAAGAATCAAATATTTAGAAATACGCTTAACCAAGGACATAAATCACTTGTACTCAGAAAACTACAATACACTGCTAAAACAAATTAAGAAAGACCTAAATAAATGTAAGAGTATTAGGAAGAATATCATTAAAATGTCGATTCTACCCAAATTGATATACAAATTCAATGCAATCCTGATAAAAATTCCAACAGCCTCTTTTGCAGAAATGGAAAAGCCAATTATGAAATTTATTTGGAAGGGTAAGGGGCCCAAAATAGCCAGAAATATCTTTAAAAGGCAGAGCAAAGTTAAGAGGACTCTCACTTCTGCACTTTAAAATCATATTATCTAGCTACTGTGACAAAAAACAGCATGGACTATACTGGCATAAAGACAAACATATAGACCAATGGAACTGAACTTATGGTTCAGAAGCAGACCTTCATATCTATGATCAAGTGATTTTTGACAACATTGTCAAACCCACCCAGCTGAGGCAGAACAGTCTATTCAACATGTACTACTGGGAGAACTGGATATCCATATACAAAAGAAAGAAGAAAGATCCCTATCTCACACCTTACACAAAAATTAACTCAAAATGTATCAAAGACCTAAATATAAAAGCTAGAACCATAAAAATTCTAACAGAAAATGTAGGGAAACATCTTCAAGGACTGGTGGTAGGTGGTGGATTCTTAAACCTTACAACAAAAGCACAAGCAACAAAAGAAAAAATGGATAAATGGGGTCCTCTCAAGCTTAAACACCTTTGTGCTTCAAAGGACTTTGTCAAGAAAGTGAAAATGCAGCCTACTTAATGGGAGAAAATATTTGGAAACCACATATCTGATAAGGGTTTGATTTCCATGTTATATTAACAGATCATACAACTCAACAATACAAAGACAACCCAATTTAAAAATGGGCAAAAGATGTGAATAGACATTTTTTCAGAGGAAATACAAATGGCCAAAAAAGCACATGAAAAGATGCTGAACATCACTAGCTATTAGGAAAATGCAGACCAAACTACAATGAGATATCACTTCACACCTTACACAATGGCTATTATTAAAAAAACAGAAAACTATGAACTGGAGAGGCTGGTCAGGTCTCCCCATTATCCTCCCTGCTGGAGGCAGGCCTGGAGCCTAGGCTAGGGCAGCAATCCAACCAGGGTGGAAAGAAGCCAGTCTCTACTGGCACTGTGATTTTCATTCAGTCCTGCTTCCCCTCATATGTATCCCAACTCATTTCTAATTACAGCAGCATTGTATTCTCTCATGTGTAGATATATAAAAGGATATGACTACTGACATCACAGAAATTAAAAGGATTTTAAGAGATTACTACAGGGAAGCGGCTGTGGCTCAATCAGTAGGGTTCCCGTTTACCATATGGGAGGCCCCGGGTTCAGTTCCTGGGGCCTCCTGGTGAAGGCAAGCCCGCCTGCACGGCATGGTTAGCTGACCCAGCGAGCACAAGCAGCAAGGGGGAGATAAATGAATAAATAAGGGAAGCGGCTGTGGCTCAATCAGTGGGGCTCCCATTTACCATATGGGAGGCCCCGGGTTCGGTTCCCAGGGCCTCCTGGTGGAGGCGGGCTCGCCCGCACGGCGTGGTTGGCTGACCCGGTGAGCACAGGCAGCAAGGGGGGGATAAATGAATAAATAAATAAAAAATCTTAAAAAAAAAAAAAGAATAAATAAATAAAATCTTTAAAAAAAAAAAAAGAAAAAGAGATTACTACAAACAATTGTATACCAAAAAATTAAATAATCTAGATGAAATGAACAAATTTCTAGACATAAATTACCAAAACAAACTCAAAAAGAAATAGATTTTAACAGACCTACGACAAGTAAAGAGGGAGAAGCAGTAATCAAAAATCTGCCAACAAAGAAAAGTACAGGAGCAGATGGCTTCACTGGTAAAATCTACAAAATATTTAAACAACACCAATTCTTCTCAAACTCTCCCAAGGAAGAGAAGAGGCAGGAACATTTCCCACCAATACTATGAGACTAGCATTAAATTGATACCAACACCAGAAAAAAATACCACAAAAAACTATAAACTAATATCCCTCATGAATACAGACACAAAAATCCTCAACAAAATACTACCAAGTTGAATCTAACAGCACATTAAAAGGATGATACACCATAACTACAGGATATTTATGCTGGGAGTTCAAGGGTGGGTCAACGTAAGAAAACCTATCAATGCAATACACCATATTAATAGAAAGAAATAGAAAACTAACCATATGATCATCTCCAATGCAGAAAAACATTTAATAAAATTCAACATCTTTTCATGATAAAAACACTTAAACTAAGAATAGGTGGAAACTTCCTCAACATGATAGGGGGCATTTATGAAAAACCCACAGCTAACATCATCCTTGGTGATTAAAGACTGAAAGTTTTTCCCCTAACAGCAAAAATAGGAAAAAGATGCCCAATTTCACAGCTGTTATTCAACACTGTACTGGAAGTTTCAGCCAGAATAATTAGGCAAGAAAAGAAATTTGAAAGTCATGCAGATTCAGAAGGAAGAAATAAAACTATTTCTATTTGCAAATGACATGATTCTGTAGAGAGAAAATTCCATAGAATCCCCCCAAATCAACTACACTAGAGCTAATAAAAAGGCTGAATAAAGTTACAGGGTATAATATCAACACAAAAATTAACTGTTTCTATACAACAATTAACAATCTGAAAGATTTTAAGAATATAGTTCTATTTACAAAAGCATCCAAAAGAATAAAATACCTATGAATAAACTTAACCAAGGAGGTGAAAGACTTGTACAATATAAACTACAAAACATTGCTGAGGGAGTGGATGTGGCTCAAGTGGTTGAGTGTCTGCCTTCCACAGGAGGTTCCAGGTTCAGTTCCCAGTGCCTCCTGAAAAAACAAAAGCAAACAACAAGCAAATAAACCAAAAAAACCAACTCAAGGAAGGCCATGAGGCTCAGTGGTTGAACACTGGCTTTCCACATACGAGGTCCCAGGTTCAATACCTGGCTATCCATACCTTTAAAAAAAAAAAAAATTGCTGAAAGAAATTAAAGGAAAGCTAAGTAAATGAAAAGATATCCCATGTTCATGGATTGGAAGACTTACTATTGTTAGCATAGCAACACTACCAAAGTGATTTGCTGATTCAAGACATTCCCTATCAAAACTCCAATTGTCTTTTTCACAGAAATGAAAAAGCCTATTCTCTAATTCATATTGAACTCTAAGGGGCCCCAATTAGGCAAAACAATATTGAAAGAAAGAAAAAATTAAAAAATTTTAAAAGTAGGAAGACTTACACTTCCCAATTTCAAAACTTACTACAAAGCTAAAGTAATCAAAACAGTATAGTACTGACATAGGTATAGACATACAGACCAATGGAAAAGACTTGAGAGTCCAGAAATAAATCCATAAATCTATAACTGATTTTAGACAAGGGTGCCAAAATCATTCAGTGGGAAAGAACTCTCTCTTCAACAAATGGTGCTGGGACAACTTGTTAGCCAAATGCAAATGTATGAAGTTGGACCCACACCTCACTCCATAACACAAAACTCCAAATGGATCAACAACCTAAATATGAGAGTTAAAAATAAAAAACCCTTAGGAGAAAACAGAGGGGTAAATCTTCATGACTTCGGTTTTGGCAGGGGCTTCTTACTTTTGACACCAAATCACAAGCAAGAAAAGAAAAAAAATAGTAAACCAAACTTCATAAAATTTAAGACTTTTGTGCAGAGGACATTATCAAGACTAAGAAAAATAAAACATACATAATGCAAGAAAATATTTGCAAATCACATCTCTAATAAGGATTTACTATCCAGAATATATGAAGAACTCTTACAACTCAACAAAAAGACAAATAACAACTCAAAAAATGGCAAAGCAGAAGAACTGAGAGCAGTGACATGAATAGACATCTGCATACCTATGTTCATAGCAGCGTTATTCATGATTGCCAAAAGCTGGAAACAACCCAGATGTACATCAACTGATGAATGGATAAACAAACTGTGGTGTATTCACACAATGGAATATTATGCAGCAGTAAGAAGAAATGAAGTTGTAAAGCATTTGACAACATGGTTAAACCTGGAGGACATTATGTTTAAAGAAACAAGCCAGACACAAAAGGACAAACACTGTATGACTGTGTTACTATGACCTAAATTGCGCAACATATTGTATGATTCCATTTATATAAAATGTAAATAAAAATTAATTTATAAAGATGAAATCTGATTAGTGGTTATGTAGGGCTAGGGAAGGCATGCTAAGGGGTATGGAGTTTTGCTTTCTTTAGAGTAATGAAGTAATTTTAAAATTTTTTGTGATGATGAAGGCACAACATTGTGATAATACTAAAAGCCATTGATTATTCACTTTAGATAGATTGTAGGGTATATCAATATATCTCAATAAAACTTAATAATTAAATAAATATGCAAAAATAGCCACACATAGCAGCTATGTACAGCAGGGGAAAAAGAGAGAGACTGAGAGGTGAAGAATTTTCTTGTCTGTTTATTATTTTTATTATTGAAAATGCTCTAATAATGACTGAAGTGATGAATGTACAACTATGCAATTATACCTAATACCATCAATTGTACTATTTGGATGAATTGTATGCTTTATTAATATGTAGCAATAAAACTGATTTGTTTAAAAAAAAAAAAAAATGGGCAAAGGAGTTAAGTAGACCTTTCTCCAAAGAAGATATGTAATCAAAACATTTGAAAAGATGCTCAACATTATTGATCATTTAGGAAATGCAAATTAAAACCACAATGTGGGAGTGGATGTGGCTCAAGCAGTTGAGCGCCTGCTACCCTCATGGGAGGTCCCAGGTTTGATCCCTGGTGCCTCCTAAAAACAAAAAAAGGAAGAAAAAGCAAGCAACAAACAAATTAAAAAACCAACTCAGGGAAATTGACATGGTTGAGTACCGGCTTCCCACCATAGGAGGTCCCGGGTTCAATCCCCAGCCCTGATACCTCAAAAAAACAAACAAAAAAAAAATATATATATATATATATGATGCTACTTCACACTCACTAGAATGGTTTTAATTTTTTTTCCCCAATGCACAATAGGTTTGGGGAGGATATGGAGAAATAGAAACCCTAGTGTATTGCTCATGGGAATGTAAAATGGTACAGCCCCTGTAGAAAAGAGTTTGACATTTTCTCAAAAAAGTTAAACTGTCCAACCCAGCAAACTCACTCCTAGGTATACACCCAAGAGAAATGAAAACATATGTACACACAAAACCTTGTACAGAATGTTTACAACAGTAGTCAAAATATGCAAAAGTTAGAAACAACCCAAATTCCATCAACAGGTGAATGCATAAACAAATTGAGGTACATATATAAATGGAATATCAGGGAGGCGGCTGTGGCTCAATCAGTGGGGCTCCCGTTTGCCATGTGGGAGGCCCCGGGTTCGGTTCCCGGAGCCTCCTGGTGGGGGCGGGCCCGCCCGCATGGCGTGGTTGGCTGACCCGGCGAGCACGGGCAGCAAGGGGGGGATAAATGAATAAATAAATAAAATCTTTAAAAATAAATAAATAAATAAATAAATAAATGGAATATCATTCGATAAAAAATACACTGATGCACACTAAAACTTAGATGAACCTCAAAAACATGCTAATTTAAAGAAAACAGACACAAAAGCTCACATACTGTATGTTTTTTATATGATAGATCCACAATAAGCAAATTCATATAGAAAGAAAGTAGATTAGAAGTTATACAAGGGCATAGTAGAAAGGGTGAATGGCGAGTGGCACAAGAAGTTTTTATGGGATGATGAATATATTTTGAATCTAGAGAGACTGGTGGCTATACAACATTGTGAATACATTAAATTTAACTGAATTGTTCACTTTAAAATGGTTAATTGTATGTTACGTAAACTTCACCTCAATTTAAAATACTAAAACAGAACAACAGAAATCTGAGCATCTTAATGTTATATAAAAATGTCAGACATAAAAAATTGCAAATGCTGTCCGATTTTTCACTTTACATAGATTGTAGGGTAATTTTGGAGGAAACAAAGGAGATAACAAGAAGGTAGAAGGCTAAGTTGAGAAGGGGCTATAAAACCCTGGTACTCCCTGTCTTACAAATGATAATCCTATCATACAAACCATCCTTTCTACTGCTTCTTCCTCTGAATCTCTAATACTTTCATCCTGAAAGTCCTCTTAAATTGCACCTGATTGTGCATCACAATCTCCAGTGTCATTTACTGGGGTGGGGGGGGGGAGACTTTGTCATCCTATTACAGATAAGTGAATTATTATAATCTCTGGGGAGTAGTTAAAAAATCTGTACACATAACAAGCATCCACAGCTGACTCTGATGCAGCCTAGTCCTTGAAGGAAATACGTAAAGTGGTAGATTACTTAGCAAAGTTGGGGAGTGAGTCTATGAAGGACTACCACATCCTTAACTGGATGAATATAGGGGAAAGGTGGAGAACTGTAAATAGAAAGGTATAAAAAGTATACCTAATCAACATCAAAATTTGCCTAGAGTCAGTACTGGAATGAAACTCAACTCCTTTGTCCCCTCCTGTAATATTGATGACTTTAGTCTATTGTATCGAACCCAGTATAGTAGCATGTTCTGCTACATTATAACTTTTCTGCTACATTATAACTCTTCATTCATATAACAGTGTTTCTAAGGGAAAATGAATTCTGATTTCAAAAAAAACCCATCTCAGAAACAAATGTTCAGAGCACTACCCTTTAAGCTTGAGATCAAAGTACCTGCTGAATATTATTAACATACCTATAGTGAAATTAACTTAAATACTACAGAGAAGCCTAGCAAAAGCACACGTTTAAAACTACTAGGTCATTTTGATATTAAACTATAAAATAGTAAGTCTATCATTTTAAAATTTTTCCTACTCAGCATCTAGTTTCTATTATTGAAATTTTCAAAAAACGGGTTTTTTTTAAATCTTCTAAATTTATTGAGTTATTACTTTTGAAATTCTCAAAGAATGTTTTTAAAAAGTACTCTATTTAGGGGGACGGATGTGGCTTAAATGGTTGGGCATCCGTCTCCCATATGGAGGGACCTGGGTTCGATCCCCAGGACCTCCCGGTTAAAAAAAAAAAAAAAAAAAAGTACTCTATTTAAATCTTCATTTATCAAAATTTAATTAAATTTCTATATATAAAACACTTACATGGATTTTTTAAATCATTTGATAAAGACCAACACTGGAGGACTCACATTACCTGATTTAAAGATTCACTATAAAGTTACAGTTATCAAGACAGCGTGATATTGGTTAAAGGATGGACACAGATTGTTGGAACAGAATACAATCCAAAAATAAACCCATACAAAGTCTACTTTTTGTTTTGTTTTTATAAAAATGCCAAAGTAAGTCAATGGAGAAAGGATAGCCTCTCTGGCAAATGGTGCTGGAACAACTGGATGTGCCTATGCAAAAAAAAGAACCTCAACCCTCAACTTATACCATACACCTTATACAAAAATGAAACAGAGATCTAAACATAAAAGGTAAAACTATAACATTTCTAAAAGAAAACAGAGGAGAAAATCTTCCTGACTTGGGTGTAGGCAAAGATTTCATAGATAAGACCCCAAAAGCATGAGTCATAAAAGAAAATTTTGACAAACTGGACTTAATCAAAATTAAAAACATTTGTTTTGTGAAAGAGAAACTAGGAAAAGTCTGGGAGAATCTACTTTCAAGTTACTTATCTAACAAAAGACTTTTACCAATAATATCTAAAGAATTCTCAGCACTCAACAATAAAAAAAACAGTTTAGAAACAGCTTGGCAGTGCCTCAAAATGTAAAAACATAAGAGTTATCACTATGACGCAGAAATTCCATTCTTAGGTATATACAGCCAAGAAAATTGAAAACATATGTCCAAATTACATGAATGTCCATAGCAGCATTACTCATACAAAACAGCTAAAAAGTAGAAATAATTCAACAGCCCTCAACTGATGAATGTATAAACAAAATGTGCTATAGTCATACAATGGGATATTATTCAATCATAAAAAGGAATGACATACTGATATATACATGGATGAACCTTGAAAACATTATGCTAAGTGAAAGAAGTCAAACACAAATGGCCACATATTGCACAATTCCATTTGAATGAAATCTCCAGAAAAGGCAAATCCATAGAGACAGAAAGCAGGTTAGTGGTTGCCAGCTGCTGAAGGCAAGGGCAAATGGAGAGTTACTGCTAATGGGTTATGAAGTTTATTTTAGGGGTATTGAAAATGTTCTGGAATTAGATAGTGGTGATGGTTGCACAACTTTGTGAATATACTAAAAACCATTCAACTGTATACTTTAAAAAGGTGAATTTTATGGAATATGAATTATATCTCAATAAAAAGAAAACAACCCAATTTAAAAGGGGCAAAAGATTTGAATACTTCACCAAAGAAGAAATATGGATGGCAAATAAATACACGAAAAGATAGTTAATATTATTAATAATTAAGGAAATATGAGCTAAAACCACACTTTACTACTACTTACTTGTTACAATGACAAAAAAAAAAATTTTTTTTTTTAATGACAAAACCAAGTGCTGACAAGGATGCACAGCAACTGGACTAAACAATTCTGGTGGGGTTGCAAAATGGTACAGTCACTTTGAAGAGCAGTTTGGCAGTTTCCTATCAACATTCATTTACCATATGCTCCAGCATCCCACTCTTAGGTATTTACCCAAAAGAAATGAAAATTTATGTTCAAACAAGAACCTGTATACAAATGTTTATATAATAGCTTTATTCATCACTACAAAAACTAGAATATTCTTTTAACTAGTGAATGGATAAATATCTACAATACAGCCATACAATGGAATACTACTCAGAAATACAGGAATGAAACACCAATGTACACAGCACATGAATGATTCTCAATGCATTTTGTGAAAGTGAAAAAAGACACACTCAAAGGGCTACATACAATATAATTCCACTTATATGGCATTCTAGGGCAAAACTATAGGGTTGGATAACAGATCAGAGGTCACCAGGACTTGGGGGCAAGGTGTGTGTATAGAGGACTACAAAGGGGCAGCAGAGTGAATTTTGAGGAATTGATGGAACTTTTCTGTGTCATGATTGTAATAGTGGATACCTGATACCTATCTCTTTGCATTAGTGAACACTGTAAGAATGAATTTTACTGTATGCAAATATTAAAAAATAAATTCGTTAATAATCACATTCTACAGAAGCTTCCATTTGAATGTAGAAGCAATTTCTAAAGGCTTCCTTCTGAGGTAGGTGGAGGTAAGTCCCATTATCTTTAAATTGCAACTGAGAAGAGTACAGATTAAACAATCTGAAGGTTTTTGGTAAAAGAGTCTGAGATGCTGAGCTAGTATTTATGTCTCTAGTTCTTGTAGTCCACTCTTATAGTACTAGATACCAACAGCAGTAACAGGTTTTCTTAATTAAATTAAATTACCTAATACACTGTTTCATAGACCAGAAAAATCAAGATAAGTATTTTAGAAGGCTGAAAGTATATGCATACTCAAAAAAAAAACTTATATTACTTCATATATATACACACATATATACTATTCACAAAAAAATAATCCTAAATTTGGCCTGCGAAATTGGTTTTTTAAAAAGTATTCTAATTTCTATTTAGTATGTACAAGGTATAATTCAAAGAGTGACGGAAGCATTTAAAATAAGGTTCTAAATAAAGTAGAGCACCACTGTAAAAAGTGTGTAACTGTATGTTTATTCCTCCATCTTTTATACGACTCAGATGTTGCATATCGCACCTAATTTTTTCTAAAAACTCAATAATTCACCCTGACCCACAAAAAGTCTTATAAACGTGCCACAACCGTTTAAGTTATTCTGCACTCGAGTTTCGCTGTTTGTTATCAGCGAACCCAGCGGAGCACCCAAAGTCCTGGTAAGTGTGGCCGGAAGGGGGAGCCGAGAAACCACCACCGGTTTAGCCAGAAACAAGCTGGGGAAGGAAGGAGGAGGCCGTCTTCTGTCACAGCCCCTGGCCTTCACGTGCGAGGCAGCGTGCGACACTCCATGGGATCTCTGGGGCCTTTGCCATAACCCAAAGGGGAAAATGACAGGAAAAAAACCGAACCTAGGGGCCGTCTCGTCGCTACCCCTTGTCCAAGAGCCGAAGCCGGACCGCTCGGGCCGGGGAAGAAAGTGCGCTTCGTCAGGATTTGAACTCCAGACCCATGGAGCCCAATGCAGTGCCCTTCGGCCTCTATTCGTTAAAGTGGAGCCTTTTCAGCCCGCACCCACCCGGGAAAGAAAAAACAAAACTCAAGGGCAGGGCCCCCGAAACCGCCATGAGGAAGGCGGCGGCAGGTGGCGAGCAGGGATCCAGGGCAGGGCCGGCTGAGGCCGCAAGGGGGGCGGGAGGAAGGCGAGATTGAGGGGCGGTGGCGGTCTCTTTACCTCCCCAGATGCCCAGAGTGAGCTGGGATTTGTCCAGGTCCACCACATAGTCCCCCAAGAACCGGTTCAACACGTCTACGACCACCGACTCGAACACCATTTTCTTCAGCTGCGTCAGGCACGGCGGCCGCCCCCTGCACCTTCTTCCTGCGCCTCCCCGCGCTCCACTCCCGCGAGACTACTCGGGCACCGGCTCCCGGACGGCTCGGACACTGGCACCAAGACAGGCTGGACGCGCAAGCCCGCCGCGAGCCCTGCGAGGGGAGGAGGCGGCCGCTCGCACGACGCATGCGCAGGTCGGGCTCGAGCACGGAGGCGGAGCGTGGAGCAGCTGAAGCCAACCAGGGCGCGCTGGCCCGAAAGAGATAAGGGAGGCTGCGCGTCCCCAACGCTAGCGCGTGCTCCTTTCGGTCCGGCCCTGCCTCCTCCCCAATCGCCTGGCAACGGAGCATGTGCCCGGAGCTGCAAGGTTTTTCCGATCCCGCCCCAACCCCCACCTGCAGACCGAAGTCCAGACCCGCGGCAGGGAGGCAGTGCGGCGGTTAAGCCCGCACGGGAATGCCCCTCCCCCGCCTGGGGCCGCGGGTCTCGTGCCTAAATGCAGACCAGGCCTACGCCACCCTTTCGCTGTTAGGCTGGCGGCTTCAGGATGTGGTGTCGCAGGAAGCACCCCCGCCCCCATTATTACAGGTTCGGAGGCAGCGCCCCGGGCGTTGCCAACTTCCTGGACCCGGTCACTTTGGGTGTATGGGCGCCAGGAGCTGCTCCGCCCGGACCTCCGAGCGCGGAGCTAGCACGGACTGTCGGGTGTTCGGGCGACTGAACTTTCTCAGCTGCCAATCCTCCGGGAGAAATTAGAGTAAACTCGGGATTTAAATTCCACGCCCCCTTCCCTGCATCTGAGATTGCCACGGCCCCCCTCCCCCCCTTTTTTTTTTGTCAAGTCATTTACCTAGAACAGTCGTTTACCCCATAGGGTAACATATTTCCCTTTAGATTCCTCCGAGGAAATACTGATAGAACTAAATCCATATATACCCCTGAAGCTTCACAGACTGACCTAAAATTAAAAATCAGAGCTCTTTCATCCCCACCTGTTTGGTTTTATGTAGAAATAGACCCAAAGGCTTATGAAGTCGCAGAGACGCTAAATGTGAGGTTTAAAGAACTATAAGTAATCACCCTCCTAAGAATTTAAGATGTAGGCATGTACTTTGAACATGGCAAATGAATCTCTCTGATGACTTTCTGTTAATGCCTGAAGCATTTTAATACTTTTTTAAATCCATAATCACATAGGTTTTCTAAAAATTAAAGATTTAAGGTTTGCCCTAAAGTAGAATGCCTGACAAAACAAAGTAAAACCTTATTTTACGTGAGTTTATAAACCATTAAATAATTTTATATTTGAAGGACCTCTATTAGTCACCAATTCCTGGGAAGAAACAGGTGTTAGGGGTTTGCCCAATGTCACACAGCCCTTGTTCTGCAGGAACCGAGCTGGAACCTGGCAATTCTGACTGGCTCCACTCTACCACCTTTTTCTTCTCTTGCTTGTGGCTAACAATGTTGGAAACCTACTTTAGGATACGTGTATAAAGAAACTAATAGAGGCCAAAATGTCCAGAAAAGGGAAAAGCCCTATATTATGAGATAGTTTACTACTCTACTATCAATAAATAAGATATATATACTAATAGTTATGAAATTCCACTGTTATATCTAGTACCATATTTTAAGTTATAAGAACTTCCAGAATTCAATTCAAAAACACATCTTAAGTCTCTTGGAAACACATCATACTAATTTTCTACAATCCAGGAAATTCCTGTGGAATTGTCAGGGGGAGGAGGGACAGACTGAAAAATTAGGAGAAGCATTTAATTTGTTGGAGAGAAATTTAAAAAAGCTTCTGTTTTAGGAAGTATTAGAGATAAACAAGATATGTAGGGAAGCGGCTGTGGCTCAATCAGTAGGGCTCCCATTTACCATATGGGAGGCCCCGGGTTTGGTTCCCAGGGCCTCCTGGTGAAGGCAAAGCCCGCCTGCACGGCGTGGTTAGCTGACCCAGCGAGCACAAGCAGCAAGGGGGGGATAAATGAATAAATAAATAAAATCTTTAAAAAAAAAAAAAAAACAAGATATGTATTGTAACTGAATTCTCACCTAGTGTTTGGTAGTATGTTATGAACACAACATGTTTCATAATTACTAAAAGATACAATTTTGCACTCAGTCCTTGTGTGGTGTAATCATTCTGAGGAAGCTTATAAGCAAAAATATATGAATTCAATCAGGTTAAAGATAGGTATACACATTAAACTAAATTTCTGTTGAACCTTGAAAAATAAGCCCAGGGTCTACCAAAAAAAAAAAAAGTTCAAGTTTCAAATTTGGGGATATGTCAATGTAACATGTTCTCTCTCCAGATCATAATTAAAATGCTGTACTACATTGTTCATCAAATGGAGGGGGAAAAAATGAGCTTTTGAGTGACTTTAAACTGCAATATCATCCAATTTTACAATAAATCTCTAATTTTGCAAGTAGCATTTGTTTCTCATATTTAGTTTACATGCCATAGATTTTCATATTTGAATCTTTGGCATGCTAGTGGTAGTAATCTTAGATATGTTTTCCCTCCTAATCCTAACCCCTCTTCCACAAGTGAATGTCATTGGTATGCTTTGCTTGTCCATTCATCATTCCCCATGCAAAATTAGCATTGTGGTGCAGGCTAGAAGGCCAAATAACAAAAGCATTAAAGTAAACCACATTGAAAGGTACCCTGGAGGAATGGGTCTAAAAGACCGCCATTTTACAGGACAACTCCAACTGGCCTAGCCTCACAGAGGCCTGCACTCCTGTCTCATTTAACAGTTTGAAATTATTAACAATATAATGTAATTTTGGTTTATATGTTCCAATCCTCAAAAAAAAAGAAAAAAGAAGAAAGAAATCTGTTGGAAAGGAGATACAAACAAAAGATTGAGAACCTTGAAAGACCCCATTCTGCCTTCATGATATGAAGAAGGACAGCCAACATTCATACACTTAATCCCAGACTCCAGCTAACTATACACAGACATGGCATTGCTACAGAAAATGTAAAGGCAGTTGACACACCAGTCTTGATATGGATTGTATTAGTCAGGGTTCTCTCGGGAAACAGAATCAACAGGAGATATCTGTCAATAATATGAGATTTTATAAGAGTCTCTCATGCGACCGTGGGGATGCACAAGTCCAAGTTCCACAGGTAGGCTACAAGCCAGGGGCTCCAATTTAAGTCCGATGAAAGGTCCTTGATGAGTTTCTGGGAGAAGCTGGCTGTCCAAACACGAGCTGGGATATTCTCTCTGAATGTTGAAATCACTTCCTTTTTAGGCATTCAACTGATCGGATAAAAGTGTCACCCACTGCTGATGCAATCTCCCTGATTGATGCAGATGTAATCAGCCATCCTTGCAGTAAACTCACTGGTGATCGAAGTCCATAAATGCTCTTGTATTACAATTAGCCCAATACTTGCTGGACCTAACACCTGAACACAATTACCTGGCTGAGTTAATATATTAGCCTAACCATCACATGGACCATAGGTTGAAAGTGGGCCAAGAAAGTAACAAGGGTATCAGATATATAAGGCCTACTCCCACCTTGACTTGCTTGACATGCATCTTTATTTTGTTCAGATCTCTGCTTAAGTGTTACCTAATCATAAAAGTCGTCTTTTACCACTGAGTTTTCTTTTTCTTTATAATGCTAACCCCCCAACCTGATACTCATTTTTGTTTTATTTATTGCTGTTTCTCCTACTGAAATGTAATCTCTAGAGGGGCAGGGACACTATGGGGTTGTTTTTTGTTTTGTTTTATTTTGTTTTTGTTTTATTTGTTTTGTTGTTTCACCGTTTTTCTTCAGTGCCCTAGAAAGCTCCTCAATAAATATTTGTGGAATGACAGTTGAATGAATGTTATGATTTTATTGAGTCAATTATCAATAGTTAAAGCAGAGATAATGGAACCAGATATGAGAGACTCCACATTTATTGTTTTAAATAGTTGCTTTTCATGTAGGAAAATCAGATCTTTCCAAATAGTCTTCCAGTAAAACCATTCTTCTCTTTGATACTATGACCCTATGAAAACAATTCTGCTTTCTTTCCAATACATGAAACTAGGTGTTACCTTATGTTATGGAAATTATTTGTAATGTTTCTTCACAGCAGTGATCTAAGCTTAAAATGCGTATCTTTCTAAATGGCACACATCTACATGACTTTTGACTTAGCAATCCCACTTCTAAGATTTACCTTTAGAAAATATTCATAAAAATTTAAGGGAAGCGGCTGTGGCTCAATCAGTAGGGCTCCCATTTACCAAATGGGAGGCCCCGGGTTCGGTTCCCAGGGCCTCCTGGTGAAGGCAAGCCCGCCTGCACGGCGTGGTTAGCTGACCCAGCGAGCACAAGCAGCAAGGGGGGGATAAATGAATAAATAAATAAAATCTTTAAAAAAAAAAAAAAATTTAAATAATTAAAAAAAAAAAAAAAATTCAAAAAGATAACCTGGACAAGAACACTCATCAAAGCATTGTTTGTAATAGCAAAAAAAAAAAAAAAAGGAAATAACCTAAAAATCTATTGAAAGGGAAACTGGTTAAGTAAATTATATACATGCGCACACACAAACACACATGGGTTACTATGCAGACATTAAAAATAATAATGAAGATCTATACTAAGGGAAAGATGAGGTTACTTCAGATAGGGTGTGGCCCAGTGTTTTAGTCTGCCAGGCTGTCAAAATGCAATATACCAGAGATGGGTTGGCTTTTACATTGAGGACTTATTAGCTTACAAGCTTACAGTTCTGAGGCCATAAAAATATGCAATCAAGGCATCATCAGGTGATGCTCTCTCCTCAAAGACCGGCTGCTGGCAATCCTGGACTCCTCTGTCACATGGCAAGGCACATGGCAGCATCTACTAGTCTCTCCCTTTTATTCCAGCTTTCATTACTTTCAGCTTATGGTTTCCATGGCTTTCTCTCTGCTTCTGTGGCTTTCTTTCCATCTCTCTCTCCATATTCATCCTGTTTAGAAAGAACTCCAGTAAAAAGATGAAGACTCATCCTGGGCCATGCCTCAATTGAAATAACCTAATCAGAAGGTTTACACCCACAGGAATGGACCAGCTTTAAGAACATGATTTTCTGCCATATATATAGTCTCAAACTACCACATGCAGGATGGGTCTTAATTCTATTACTGAAGGCCTTATAGGGAAGGTCACAGAGAGACAAAAAAAAAAAAAAAAAGTCACAGGGGGGGGCACAACCAGAGGCTGAAAGTCAAGGGAACCTGGAAGAGAAGGGAGAGGCCAAGAGAGATCACCATGTGCATAGCCATGTTACAGAACAACTAAGGACCAAGGATCACTGGCAGCCAGCCCCAGAACCCCAGTGTTTGGGAAGAAAGCATCACCTTGATGATACCTTGATTTGGACTTTTCCTAGCCTCAAATCCATGAGCGAAACCATTGCATGGTATTTGCTTTAGCAACAAGGAAACTGAAATAGAAACCTAGAAGTATGCTTACCAAATGTTAACAGTGGTTATACCTAGATGGTGAAACTTTAGGTAATGTGTATTTTCTCTGTTTTTTAATGTTCATCTGTTTATTATTTACAGTGAGCATGCATCTTTTCCCATAAACAAGAAAGCTATTTAAAATAAGATTACAAGGAACCAAATATAATAAAAAACCTCTCTAGGTCTTACTAATTGAAATTCTCTTCATCTGAAGAAAATTAGATCTAAAGATTTTCCCAAAAAAAGATTACATTTAACAATATACTGTACCGTTGGGACATATAAAAAGATGTGAATTTAATTTATTCCTCAAATCTAGTGAAGAGAGACATAACAGAAATACTACTATATTATATATTGTTTTATAACTCTTTTGAAACACTAAACATACATGTGTACTGTTTCTCTCCTTAGAATTTTAACCAACTGAAGTTTGTGAGCATGATCCCAGCATTGTTGGAGACCTGATATAGAGGTCAATATCACACTCAAAGTCTCTGCTAAAAAACATGGACAGACATTTCCCAAAGAGGATATACAGATGGCAAATAAGCACATGGAAATATGTCCAACACCACTAGTTATTAGAGAAATGCAAATTGAAACCACAATGAAATGTCACTACACACCTATTAGAAAGTCGTAAAACAAAATAGTAAGATAACACAATGCTGGAGAGGATTTTGGGAAACTGGATCACTCATGCATTCCTGAAGGGAATGTAAAATGGTACAATCATGCTGGAAAACAGTTTGGCAGTTCCTTACAGTACTAAACACGTACTTACAATATGACCTAGCAATTCTGTTCCTGGACATTTATCCCAAAGAAATGAAAATTATCCTATGCTTGCACAGAAACCTGTATATGACTACTCACAACAGCTTTAATAGCCCAAAACTAGAAACAATTGAAATATTTTTCAAAAGGTAAAGGTTAAACAAACCATAGTTCATCCATATCATGGAATACTACATAGCAGTAAAAAGGAAAGAACAATTGATACATGCAACAACTTGGGTGGATCTCAAGGGAATTTACTGAGTGAAAACTGTATGATTATATTTACTTAATATTCTTGAAATAAAAATCTAGAAATGAAGACCAGATTTTTGGTTGCTGAAGGTTAGATATACAAAGAAAGGGGATATGTGTAGCTACAAAGTGATAGCAGGAAGAAGTCTTGTAGTTATGGAACATTTCCATATATTGATTGTGGTGGTGTGTCATTGTCTGAATTTTGTGAATCCCAGAAAAGATTATCTCCTTGAAGTAATCCATTCCTGTGGATGTGGGGATCTTTGATTGCATTAAATTCAGTTAAGTGACTTTGATCAGGTCACTTGATTAGATCACTTCTCAGCCTTTTGGCTAAGACCAAGTGTAGATCACATTACGGCTTTTGATTGGACTATGTCAGTGAGGCACTACCCAGGTGGGGTTTCCACCCTCTTGCTGGGTCTCATATAACCTGAGATCACACACAGAGAAAAAACAGCAAAGAGAAAGAGATCTCTGCCATTTTGATGCTGCGATGTAAGAGAGAGGACTCCAGAGATTGCTACCATCTTGCCTTGCTAGGCAGGACTCCAGGATCTGCCAGCAGACGACCTTTGGTGAGAAAGCATCTCTGATGGTGCCTTAATTTAGACATTTCGCAGCCTTCGAACTATAAGCTTTCACCCCAAATAAATTACCTTCATAAAAGCCAACCCATTTCTAGTATATTACATTGGCAGCTTTTGGCAAACTAAGACATGGTTACATAAAATTGGCTAGAACTACACACATACACACACATGCACAAATGTGTACATATAAAACTAGTGAAGTCTGAAAAAGCTCTGTGGGTTGTACCAATGTTGATTTCCTGGTTGTGACCTTGCACTATAATTATGCAAGATGTCACATTGGGAGAAACTGGGTGAGGGGTACACAAGACCTCTCTACACATTTTTGACAACTTAATATGAATCTATAATTATTTTAAAATAAAATTTTAAGGGCTCTGCTAATTTGGAACCTTATAGGAGATGCCCCAGAGAATGGGATAAACCTGAGAGTTAAGGGAGTCTACACATTGCTTTAATATCTCTTTGAAAGGTGCTTGGTAAAAGATTCAAGAAGGAAAAGAATCTGAATGCAGTGTCTTATTAAAATGTGTTTAAAAAATATTAATTACTTTATGGTTCCCAGGAAGGTCCTAGAAAGAGGAATATACTAAAGTGATTTTCAAGCACCTTCTTCTGGCTCTAAATATCTAAAATGACTAACCTCTTCCCAGAGGGGTCCCAAATGCCAACGTCCATCAAGTTTACTAATATCATATTTTTACATGACTAACTCCTTGTCACTCAGGTGTCTTCCCAAATACATACCACCTGATCAAAGAGCTGTTCCCTGACTGCTCAGTCTTAAGTAGCCAGCAGTCATGTCACTCTGTTGTCTTCTGCATGTCATTTATCAACTCTCTGAAAGATTTTGCCACCATGCTTAATTTTTGTCCATCTGTCTCTCCCATTATATATTGTATCAGTCAGGTTTGTCCAGGAAATAAAAAACAACATAAGATATCTGTAAATATTGTGAGATTTTCATAAGAATTGTCTCATAAGACTAAGGGGATGCACAAGTCCAAATTCCATAGGGGAGCCTGCAAACCAGGAACTACAAAGAAGGCCCCTGATGACTTTCCCCTAGGGAAAGCTGGCTGGCTGAGGTAGAAATGGAAATTCTCTTTTCTGACTGCTGAAGTCATCACTTCTCCTTTTAAAGCCTTCAAATGATTGAATGAGACATCTTTCATTGTTGAGGGCAATCTCCTCAGTTGATTGTAGATATATTCAGCCATAGATACAAACACCTTACTGGTGATTTAAGTTCGCGAAATGTCCTTACAGTACCAAATAACTGGACACCATCTCCTTGCCAAGTTGACACATGAACCTAACCATCATATATATATATATATATATATATATATATATATATATATAAAATAATGTATATGTGTGCGTATATACACACACACACACATATCATGTGTGTGTATGTATGTATATACAATGTAAACTGCTCAAGGGGAGAGTTCATTAGCAGCAGCTGAATCTATTTTGCATTTTTTCCCAACACTTGCAGAATCAACATCTAACCATCTCAGAGATATCAGGACCAGCCTCATCATTCTCCCTTCTCAGAGATTTGGTTCTTGATCCCACAGGGCTTCTCTGAACTAGGAGACATCAGCACCAGTCCAGCAGCACCTTCTTCTCCAAGGTCTGAGTTTCAGCCCCAAGGTTCCCTTTCTCAGTTTCCAAGCCTGTCCCTTTGCTTACTCAACCCTTGAGGTGGTATCTGCTTCCAATACCAACTACCTCCTGGATGCTTTAGAGCTCCCTTTTCACCTTTTCACTAGTTAACTTTATACCTTTTTAATTCTTTATATACCTCAACCTCAAGAGAGGGGAGTCAGGACCTGCAGTTGAGTCTGCACTGAGAGCTATGTTTGGCTCAGAGTGTTATCAAAGGGAGTGTATCCAAATTGTGAGTAAGGACGGAAGCCAGAGGCCAGGGTCAGAGGAGTGGATTAAGTGTCAGAACTAGCAGCAACTGCCAGACCAGACTATAAAAGTAATGAGTCCAAGGGCCAGAGGCTCCGATAATCAAACAAGTCAGGCAGTGAAGTGTGAGGTGAATAAAGGTGAAGGCTACAGAAGATGGGCTATACTTATGAAGTGCTGGGCATCTGTTCTTAATTGTCATGCAGCACAGGGACAGTGGGTTTAGGTGGCTGAATCCATCGATATCATACCCCTTCTTGTTTGTTCAGTCCACTCCTCTCTCTCCTCCCCCTATTCTACCCCCCTCCCACCATTCTGGAGCTAATCTTGATTTAGACAGGATTCGAAAAAATCCTGGAAAGGCCTTCCAGATGTGAACTCAGCCTAACTGGACATGTAAATATCCACTTTCTGGATTTCCTGCTTCTGTTCTTTCCTCCTGTTGTGAACCGTTGACTGAACCCAAGACTCCTGTGACCCCGTGTGTGTTGTACTTCTGTTAAGCCCTTTGCCAGAGCCTGGATCCCTCAGTGTGCAGTTCTAAAGCCAGCCCCTGTCACTTTGCCTTGCCTGCCCTACCAGACTTATCTGTCAATGGATATAAACTGAAACATAGCAGACACTGACCAGGATGGTGTGAGATGGGAAAGTCCAAGAGTCAGAGCAGCCAAGAAGCCAGTGTTGAGATTTAAAAGGGAAGTAATTATGAAAAAACTAGGCCATGACAGTCTAAATAAATAGAAAGTCATAACTACCATGGAAGTCATAAAGGTGGAATTTCTGAGTCTTGGAAATGGATTTATTATGGAGGATGAGGTAAATAAAATAATTCCAAGATTGTGTCATTCAAATAACTGGAATGTGAAAACAAAGCATTGTTTATATAGAAGCTTATGTGGAATTCAAGGTTGATGGGTTCCATGAGATTTGAAATCTAGGGGGAAATATCTAGCACAGAGTATAATTAGAAATTCAGAAGGAAATGTCTGTAAAAGTTGGAAGTGAAGGAATGGGGTTCCGGTGAGAGGCCAAAACAAAAAATGGGCACTTGAGAGCTCACCACACAAAAGCAATCATTGATACTCAATGCATAGCTTTGACTTTGTAGTAAAGAAATGTAGAGAAAGGAAAGCAGAAGGCCAAGGACTGAACTGTGGAGAAAAACTTTTTGGGGACGATCCAAATGGGCATGAGGGAGGAAGCCTAGGACAGGAGCCAGTGTAACTGGAGTGATGTGACACAGAAATCCAAAGAAGACTTACAGGAGAAGGAGAAGACCAATAATACCACAGCTACAGAGATGTCAAGACACATGAAAAACTGAGAAAGATCAACTGAATTTAGCCGTTAGGGAGAATTTCCAAGGTCTTCTGATTCACCTACAAAGATATATCTGACCAAAGTCACTTAAAAAGTCACAAATAAGAGAATAGATTTTAATAACAAAAAGGGACATGAGCAAATTTGAATGTTGTGTTTACCAGTAGAATGCTTATATTTAGAAAATTCAGTTCAAAGTCAACAATTACTTACCAAATGCTTAAATGTACACAGAATTAAAATAGAGGGTTGTTTTCAGTTGCAATTCATTAACTTAATATAGGTACATGTTATTTGTTGTTTTTTGCAGAATTTAACTTAAGTGCTTTTATTATCACAGTATAAAATAATTCCCAGTAAGAATCTTAACTGTTCCATAAAAAGCCAAATACTCTACTTCAAATATCTTATTTTCTGATTGCTTTAATCAGTTTATGTCTCTGTATTTTTTAACAGCTACTTGCCTATAAATATGCTGATCTGTAAATAGATATTTAACAAACTATATATAAAACTGTTTCCTAAGTTTCTGTACTTCTATAAATCTTGACAAAACATACTATTACTGACATCATAAGCATGTGTTGTTGGGCTGTGAGGGAACAACAAACCTCTTGCTCACCTGTCTATATGCATGTGCGCACATACAGATATGATGCAGAAGTTGTGATATGCTCAATATTTTAATAAAATTTTCTGTGTCATATAGAGATAGCTCATGTACTTTAATTTACATTTTAAAAATTAACATTGTGTCACAAGTAGAGGGCAGATTTTAATTAGAAAAAAAAAGATTATTGACAATTTTGCACCTTATGTATATCAGCACTGTTTTAATTTTGAATGTTAATTCAATATAACAATAACTTATTAAATACAACCTAATAATGTCTAACATTTTCCAACATTCATATTTTATAAACTCATTTCCCAAAGAGCATGTACATAATATTCCCAGAATCTCTTCCTTGAAAGTAATCATGGTATTTTTCCACTGCTAATAAAGTAGTTGCCATCAATTAATTATCACATCTATTCTGTTCTTAGATTATACATGCTTTTTATATCCAAGGGAATTCTGAGTCAGATGCTCTAATTTAGTTTCATTAACATTAAATTAGCTGAGTCAGGCATCAGATTCTGATCAAATTTCTTCAGCTTTCCCTTAGAGGAGGTTAAAAGAGCACCACCTAGTGGACATTTTGACACAAATGGTCTTCAAATTAATCAACAAAATTTTAAACAAACATTTTTAAATGATAGTGATTATAAATCAATTCTTATATATTTTCTAAAACAAATCCTAAAATATTTTCAATTAAACTTATGGTTAAAAAATCAAAATTAATGTTAATTTATGGCATTTTAACACATTTTAACTACTGAATTGATTTGTCTTCCATTTGAGTGTTAATTATGGCATACTAAGGATTTTCTTACCATTCATATGGATTCATACATTTTCAAGGAAGGCTTAACTGATTGCAATTTTATGTTATTGAGTACAAGTCTGGGGAAGCAGATGTGGCTCAAGCAATTGAGCTCCTGCCTACCATATGGGAGGTCCCAGGTTCAGTTCCCAGTGCCTCCTGGAGAAGATGAGTAAGACAGCGAGCTGGTGCAGAGAGCTGATGCAACAAGATTATGCAACAAGGAGACACAAAGAGGAAACACAATGAGAGAAACAACAAAGCAGGGAGCATAGGTGGCTCAAGCGATTGAGTGCCACTCTCCCACATGGAAGGTCCCAGGTTCGGTTCCCAGTGCCTCCTAAAGAGAGGATGAGCAGACATAGAGAGCAGACAGTGAGCGCGAACAATGAGGGTGGTGGTGAAATAAATAAATAAAATAAATCTTAAAAAAAAAAAAAAATGAATACAAGTTTGGTCTTGTTTTTTTCCCAACATTAAATTGTTAAGGGGTCAGTTCCTAAACAAAAAAGACTTAATTCTACTTCCTGGCTGTGACAGGCATTGGCGCTTGTCTTTGAGAAGGTACAAAAGTTTTAGGTATAGAATTCCAATTTATATTCTAGTGGCCGTGCCCAATACAAATTATTTTACTTTCCCCCAATTGCACAAAAATCATCAGTGCATGCAGGATGAAAGAGTGACTGCCTCAGACTAAGATACAGATTTAATTGTCAGCATTACTATTAGTAGAAGTCTGGTAAACACTGTGAGCAGCAAAATGAAGTTAATGTGTCTCTTCAGTCCTGGGAAAGCATTTAATAAATGCATAAAAGTGGTTATGCAACCTTATGGACTGATGAGAATACAAGTTCATGGTGTCCAGCTGAGTCCTCTTTTTCTCCTTTAGTTTCTATTTCTCAAATTCCCTAGAGGATCTTTCCCTGGATTTAGTTCTGTCTTCAAATAAAGAAGCTTTCCTTGACCATCTTATCTAAAATAGCACCATCTCGACTCCCAACTCTACTCCTTGTCATTATGTCCATAGCCTTCTTTGTTTTCACTTAAAGTACTTTTCACTACCTCTCATCATATCTACATATAAATATATATTCATTTATTTTATGTCTCCCTCTGATAATTTCACCATTGGCTCCTATCCTTTACCCATCTCTGTATTCATCCACTTTTGCCACTTCTTTCTTTAGCACTCTCCCACTCTAGGTATTCTTTCCTCCTCTTTGACTCTGGACTCAATCACATGGCTTTGACTTGCTCTGGCAATGTGATGCAAGCAGAATTTGAAAATTGCACAGTTGGGCTTGTGCTCTCCCTTGTGGCTCTGTCACTGCAATGAGAAAACTCCTAAGCTGGGTTACTGGAGGATGAAGAATACATGGAGCAGTTCCAAGTCACCAGAGTTGCCCCAGTAGCCCTAGATGGCCTAGTTAAATAGTCCCTCATCTTGCGATTTGTGAACCCTAATAGTAATAATTGCCCTTTAAGACTTTTAAGATTTGGAGGTGGTTTATTAAATAGCAATAACTAATTAGTCCACCCTCCTCTAGAATGCAAGCGGGGAACTTGTCTCTTTTGTCCACTGCTACATCCCTGGCATCCAGCAATGCTACATGACAAGCTGATATTTGGTGAACGAATTAATGGGGTGGGACAGAAGGCCATATATTACAGCTTAAGTAAAAACTTTTCTGATGATCTGTCTTTATATAGAGATAGATATAATAACATGGACAGAAATGGATAGGGTACTTATCCAATAAACAATTCTCCAAAAATATGTTTTTCTATACCAAGCTTTTGATAAGTATTAAAGGCTGTGAGTTCAGGGTTAGTATCATTCCAAGAATTTTGTTGTGTTATTGTTTTTATTTTTTAATTATTTATTTTCACTAAAGAAGTTGTAGGTTTACAGAAAAATCATGCAGAAAATACAGAGTTCCCACATGCTCCCCCATCATACACACAGTTTTCCCTATTATTAACACTTTGCATTAGTGTGGTAACTTTGCCCCAAATTTTCAAGTGTAACTGTTTAAGTGCACAGTAACATGCTGCAATGATAAACTTGAGTGGGGTAGGGTTAGAACTGACTTCCTTTTATGAATAAGTAGCCCAATAAGGAAATGTAAGAAAACATCTCACCTCCACAGAGAGGTGGGCTCAGGATACACCTTTCAAGACCCTGCTTGCTTCAAGGGGTCATTTTGAGCCAGCTTTAAAGCCAAAATGAATGGGTAAGCAAGAATCTAAAGTTCTGTGACTAAGAGAATAGCCACAATATTTTTAGCCTGAAATATTTAAAAGAGAGTTATCACCAAATTGTCACCTAAGTCATTGAAAAAAAAAAAGATTTAATGAAGTTCCCATTAAATGTCTAACTTTGAGACTTGCTACTCTTTAATAGTCACTTGAAAATAAATTGAATTTCCTTGCAGTACAAAATTATTAACTCTATGCCAGGGTTTCTCAACTTCAGGCTATTGACATTTGGAGCTGGATAATTTTAGGGGGTTGGGCTTCCTGTGCATTGTAGGATGTTGAGCAGAATCCCTGACCTCATACCCTATAGCTCCAGACATGGCCAAATGTCCCACAGGGGGGTAAATCACCCTTGGGTGATAACCACTTCTATAAGCTAATAATTGTTGGGTAAAAAGCTACCACAAATGATGTTAAATTTTTTATGATTTTTAACTAAATTTCTTATTTTGGGATAATTGTAGATTCACAAGCAGTGATAAGAAATAATACAGAGAGCTCATGTACACTTTACCTAGTTTCCTCCAATGGTAAAACTGTAAAACTATAGTACAGTATAACAACCAGGATATTGACATTGATACAGTCAAGACACAGAACATTTCCATAACCACAAGAATCCCTCAAATTGCCCTTTCATAGCAGCACCCACTTCTCTCTCTTTCCATCCCCATCCTATCATTAACCTCTGGCAAACCATAATCTAGTCTCTATTTCTATAATTTTTGTGATTTCAATAAAGTAATGTAAGTGGACTAATACAGTATATAACCTTTTTGGGATTGGCTTTTCTCACTCAGGAAAATTCCCTGGAGATTCATCTAGGTTCTTGCACGTTTCAATAGTTCATTATTGCTGAGTAGTATTCCCTGGTATCAATGTGCCAAACCTCACCTATTGAGGGATGTTGGGTTGTTTCCACTTTGGGGCTATTGTGAATAAAATTACTATAGCCATATAAGTATGGAGGACTTCCAGGGAAGATGGCGGAATAGGGAGTTCCAGGACTCAGCCCTTCCACCAAAACAACTATTAAACAGACTGGAACTATCTTAAACAACTATTTTGCAACTCCAGAGGCCAGAATAACACTGTACTGTATCCAGGGAAGAATCAAATATCTAGGAATAAATTTAACCAAAATGTAAAGGACTTATACACCAAAAACTACACAACATTGCTAAAAGAAAATTTGAAAGACCAAAATAAATGCATTGATATTCTGTGTTCATGGATTGGAAGACTAAATATCATTAAGATGTCAATATTACCCAAAGTGATTTATAGATTCAATACAATTTCATTTAAAAATCCAACAACTTTCTTTGCAGAAATGGAAAGACCAATCATCAAATTTATATGAAGGGGTAAAGGGCCCCAAATATCTAAAGCTCTCTTGAAAAAGAAGAATGAAGTTGGAGGACTCATACTTCCTGATCTTAAAACTCATTACAGAGCCACAGTAATCAAAACAGCATGGTACTGGCACAAGGGCAAACATATAGACCAATGGAATAGACCTGAGTTCTCAGAAATCTACTCTCACAATTGGGGCAACTGATATTTTACAAGGTGACACAGACCACACAATTGAAAAAGAATAGTCAATTCAAAAAATGGAGCTGGGAAAATTGGATCTCCATTTGCAAAAAAAGGAAGAAGAAGAAGGACCTCAATCTTGCACCATATACAAAAGATCAACTCATAATGGATCAAAGACCTTGATATAAGAGGTAGAACTATCAGATTCCTAGAAGAAGCATCTGCAGCACCTTGCATTAAGCAATGGTATCTTAGACTTTACACCCAAAGCCCAAGCAACAAAAGAAAAAATAGATAAATGGTACCTCATCAAAATTTAAAATGTTTGTTCCTCAAAGGACTTTATCATGAAAGTAAAATGACAAACTACACAATGGAAGAAAATATTTGGCAATCACATATCTGATAAAGGATTAATATCCAGAATATATAAAGAAATTCTTCAACTTAAGAACAAAAAGAAAAACAACAGAATTTTTAAAAATGGGCAAAAGATTGAGCAACTGTTTTTCCAAAAAAGATATACAAATGATCAGAAAACACATGAAAAGATGCTCAACATCATTAACCATTAGGGAAATATAAATCAAAACCACAATGAGATACCATTCTCACCCATTAGAATAGTTGCTATTAAAAAAAAAAAAAAGGAAAATAAGTGTTGGAGAGGATGTGGAAAAATAGGAACACTCATTCATTGCTGGTGGCAATGTAAAAATGGTGCAGCTGCTGTGGAACTCAATCTAGTTCCTAAGTTTAGAGCAACCAAATGACCTGGCAATCCCACTACTAGGTATATACCCCAAAGAATCAAAAGCAGGGACTCAAAAAGATATTTGCACGCCAGTGTTCAAGGCAGCATTTTTCACAATCACCAAAAGATAGACGTAACCCAAGTGTTCATCAGACAATGAATGGAAAAATAAAATGTGATATATACATACAATGGAATATTATTCAGTCATAGAAAGGAATGAAGTCCTGATAATTATGACAGCATGGATGAAGCTTGAAGATATGTTGAGGGAAATAAGCCAGACACAAAAGGACAAATATTTTGATATCATTGTTTTGAAATAATTAGAAAAAGCAAACTCATATAGAGTCAGAATCTATAAATATAGGTTACCAGGTGATGGGAGGGTAGACAGGAAATGGGAAGTTAAGGCTTTAAACATACAGGGTTCCTATTTGGAGTGATGGAAATGTTTTGGTAATGGATGGTGGAAATGGTAGCACAACTTTGTGAAGACAACTAACAGCACTGAAATATATATCTGAATATGATTAAAAGGGGAAATGTTAGATTATATATATGGTAACAGAATAAATTTTTTTAAATACATGAAACTGCACTACACAAACAGGGAGCCCTAAGTTAAACCATGGATGCTAATTAATAGTACAATTATTACAATGAGCTATCATCAATTGTAACAAAAGTTTTGCACCAAGGTGTTGGGGGAACAGACATATGGGGAATCCTGTGTTTTATGATTGATTGTTCTATAAGCCCACAACTTCTCTAAAAAAGAAAAAAAACATATATATATATACCGTTTCTGTGTGAACATAAATTTTCATTTTACTGGTATAAATACATGCCTAAGAGTGCAGGTGCTGAGTCATGTGGTAATTTGCATATTTGCTTTTTAAATTGTTTTCCAAAGTGGCTGTTCCATTTTACATTCCCACCAGCACTATATGAGTGATCCAGTTACTCCACATTCTTATCAGCATTTGGTGGTGTACTTTTTGTATTAGCCATTCTGATAGGCATGCATTTCCCTAATGACTAACGATGTGAAACAACTTTTCACATGTTTATTTGCCATCTGTATATCTTTCTTGGTGAAATATCTCTTCATGTCTTTTGCCCATGTTTTAATTGGAATTCCTTGCTTTTTCACTGTTTGAGAGGTTTTTAAAAAATATGTACACTAGATATTAGTCCTTTGTTGGATATGTGATTTGTAAACATGTTCTCAAAGTCTGTAGCTTATCTTTTCATCCTCTTCCTAGCAAGGTCTTTCACAAAACAAACATTTTTAATTTTGATGAAGTTCATTTAATCAATTTTCCCTTTTATGGATCATGCTTTTGGTGTCAAGTCTAAGAATCCTCTGCCTAACCCAACATTCTGAAGATTTCTCCTATTTTTTGTTTTACAGTTTTATGTTTTACATTGAATTCCATCTCCATTTTGACTTAATTATTGTATAAAATATGAGATGTGGGTCAAGGTTCACTTTTTGCCTATGGATGCCCAATTTCTCCAACACTATTTATTTAAAAAAGTTATCCTTTCTTTATCAAAATGCTTTTTTTTTTCTCCTGCCAAAATCAATTGTGCATATTTTTGTGGGTCTATTTATGGGTTTTCTGTTCTGTTCCATTGACCTATGTGTCTATCCCTCCACCAAAATCATAGCGCCTTGAAAACTGTAGCTATATGACTCTTGAAATTCAGTAGACTCCTTCCATTTTATTCTTTATTTTCAAAATTGTTTTGGTTATTATAGTTCCCCTACTTTTCCATATAAATTTTATAATAAACATACATATATATATATATATATATATATATGTAATTTTGGTTGAAATTTTGAATTATATTAAGACTGTGCATCAATTTAGGAGGAATAACATCTCTACCATGAAGAGTCTTTTAGGAACATAGTTTGCCTTTCTATTTATATCTTCTCAATTCATTTTACTAAGCTACTATATCCCTGATACCAAAACCATAAAAATACAGAACAAAAAAAGAAATCTATAAACCAATGTCCCTCACAAACAAAGATACAAAAATCCTTAAGAAAATAATCTTAGATAGACTCCATCAATAAAAATAATTTTATGTTCTTTTATATATATTATATATTCATGACCAAGTGGGGTTTATTCCAGGGATGCAAGGTTGGTTTGATATTTGGAAAATCAACTAATGTAATTCATCACATTACCAGACTAAAGAGGGAAAATCACATGGCTATATCAATTGGTGGAGAAAAAAATCATTTGATAAAATTTAAAACCCATTCTTTTTTTTTCATGAAATATTACTTTTATTGATTTTTCAACCATTTAAAAATATAAAACAATTCTTAGCCTGCATGCCATACAAAAACAGTCAGTAGACCTGGATTTGGCTCACAGGCCATGGTTTGCCCATGCCTGTCTTAGAGAAAAAGGAGATATACAGTGAGTAGTTTAAAAGCTAGTGCTTATTTTTGCAGTCTAAGGTGCAGCTGTAATAGCCCTGAAGGGATTTAAAAGACAGCTTTTACAAAAAGCTTATCACAACACCCGTCTATTCTGAATAGCTCAATTGATTGGCTCAGACAAAACAAAAATTTAGAAATTTCAATAGAAGTGAAGACACAAAGAAAACACTAACCTCCATTCAGCTACCAGTTCTATTTCTACAGTAAATCTGCAGTAGGAGAATGCCGAAGTCCTCTTTGACCATCACCATCTTTCATTTTTCCTCCGGATCCCTCCTCCCTCATTGCCTATGGTTATACCTTAACTTCCTGAGATTTGACCTCGACCTCTCTCAGTTCCCCTGAAAGCAGCTAACTACTTCCCTTAATTTCATTTAATCCTTACAAAAATGGCTTTCAAAAGGCCTCCATCCAAATGATGGACTACAGTTAATAGGACACTTACATAAATATTCTTTCAAGATTTGTAACAAAGGTACCATATTAATGCAAGATGTTAATAATAGCATGATATATGGGAACTCTGTGTTTGTTTGTTTTTTGGCAGCCCCAAAGGGGCATGCATGATTTTTCTGTAAACCTACAACTTCTCTAATAATAAAGAAGTCTTCCATCCATGATTTCACAGGTATACACATGTAAAACTTCAAGCTGTACACTTCAAGATTTGCACACTTGACTATATATGTTTTGCCTTAATAATGAAGTTGTTATAAAAGCCATCATCCAATGTGAAACACCCAATGGAATGTTATGCCCCATTCAAAAGCAGGAGACAGATTTATAAATATAGAAAGCCATCTGCAATAGCTATCTTAACTGAGCAAAGGGGAGAAAGACAGGTTTGTAAAAAAGCAAGCAAACAAAGTATATACACATATACAGGTGTGTGTATATATATATATATTAATAGAAAATGTTTGGAAGGATTATTACCAAAATACTATTAGTAGTTATAACCGGATAGTAGAATTTCAAGTGTTTTTTTTTTTTTTTTTTTTTTTAACATTTTTGTACTTTTCTCCATGATTTTCCATGAACATGTATTATTTTTATAATCAGGAAAAACAGTATGGATATTTTTATTTGAAGGGGAAAAGGTCACCATTAAAATTAAAAAAAAAAAAAAATAAATCCTTACTGTGGTTGTTTTAAAGAGAAAAGATATATTAAAATACTTATGGATGAAATGACATTTCTGAGATTCGATCCAAAATATTTGGTGTTGCAGTGAGTGGGGATATAGAGGAAAAAAGATTGGCCATGAATTGATAACTGCTTAAGTGAAGTGATGGGTACATGCAAAACTCATTTTTCATTTTAAAAATCTCTCAGAAAAATTGGAATAGAGAGAACTCCATCAACTTGATAAGGATCATCTACAAAAAAAGTTACCACTAACATTATAGTTAATCATGAAAAATCAGGAATGGAACAAGGATGTCCACTCTCACCATTCTTGTCAATATAGTGCTGGCAGTTAGCCAGTGCAGTCAGTCAAGAAAAGGAAATAAAAGGCATACAGATCAGAAATGAAGAAATGAATCTATCTCTATTTGTAGACATGGTTATTTATGTAGAAAATCCCAAGGAATCTACTAGAAACTCCTAGAACAAATAAGTGACTCTAGCAAGGTCACAGGATATAATATAAACATGCAAAAATCAATTGTATTTCTATATATTAGCAAGGAACACATGGACACATATTTAAAGTATAATACCATTACAATTTCTCCAAAAAAAAAAAAAACTTAGGTGTAAACCTAACACACCATGTAGAGTACTTGTATGCTGAAACTACACAGATCTAAATAAATGGAAATTTGGTGAAGATAGACTATGATGAGTTAAGGATGTATATTGTAAACCCTGGATCAACAACTAAGAAATGCAACAAAGCACTAAAAAGACCCAACACAGACTCCTGATTTACTCCACAGGTTATTGCTATGTAGTCCATTAAGAAATTACTATTCTTAACATTTATGTCTTCCTCTTCATAAGTAATTTAAAGAGGCTCATGAGTGTCAGCACTTAACTGATTCCTGCCCACAGAAACAGGAACTGAAGATATTTACTGTACTTATTAGTGCCCAGAACTGTTACAATCTGAAGAATTTTTGCTGTTGGCCTTCACAGTCCACAGCTAACAACCCCAACAGAATCTATAAATATGTTTCATACTCAATGCAATGTTTCTGGGATCAAGAGCAGTAGATCAGAACTCATTTTTAATTAACTGCAACATTTTAAATAGTGATTTGTTGCAATAGTAACAATAATAACATCTAATATTTTCTTATAGCTTTCTAGATGTCAGGCACTCTTCCTAATGCTTTTTATATAACCCTTTAATCTTCACTACAAGCCTATGGAATAGGTAAAGTATCATTCACATTTTACAGAGGAGGAGACAGAGGCATAAAGAGTTGCAATTCATACCATGTATAGCCAGGAACACTATAGGTTAGGTAAGATAGCTGAGGCTAATCTGAGTATCTGGCTACTATTGAGAAGATTTCTCTTTTGACACTGGCAAAGAAGAATAGGTTCAAATATATTTCAAAAAATTAAAGGTATCCATTATTAGAATAAGTAGGAGAAATAGGAGATAAACCTACTAATTTTACTGTAGGAAATAAGTGTACAAATCAAACTTGATCAATATATCAAAGGAAATTAGTTTTTAAAAGGATAAACCAATAAATTATACTAAACCAAAAACATAAAATAAAATAGCAAGATTAAAATTAAGAAATTCATTCATTATAATGAATGTGAATGGGCCAATTTCTCTGTTATTAGCCTCAGATTGGGTCAAAGAGCAAAAACATCTCTATATTATTTTAAGATATTCCTATAAAAAGTGACATGAAAGATTGCAATTAAAGGGATAGGCAAAAATAAAAGAAGAAAATGCCAGCAAAGGAAAGTCCTGTTGCTAAAATTAATATCAAATAAACTAGAGTTAAGGTTAAAAAAAAAACACTTTAATCAGAAAAAGAGAAATATTTTACATTTAGAAAAGAATCAATCTACAAAGAAGATGAAATGATTAAATTACTTCATGCACCAAACTACATAGCATCATAATATGGGAGAACTTGACATTACCACAAGCAGAGTGAGAAGCTTTAAGACACTTTCCTAAGAACAGACAGATTAAAATGTACGAGAAAGAATAACGATTCTGAGGAGTTATATCATAGCTGAGAAATTAGCTATATAGCTGTGTATATACATATATGTATTATTTTTATATGTCCTTAAAACATTTATAAAAGTCTGTTATATACTTGGCCACAAAGGTATTATTAAACTTCCAAGATTATTCCTATTTAAAGTTTCATTTAAAGGCAAATTCATAGATTTACATGATTTTATTTGTAAATAAAATGAAATTAAAATAAATCATGTTTGGAAAAACAGGTAGACATCTCAGAAAAAAATAAAGTTATCCATAGCTTATGCCTTATACCTGAATATCAAATTCCAAATGGATCAAAAATTAAATGTGAAAAACAAAATCACTGAAATATTTGACTGTAATGAGAAAATTTCTTTATAAACTCGAACTGTGAAGGTCTTTGTATTATGATTTAAATTTCAGAAATCATAGAAGAAAAGACTCATAAATCCACTATAAAATCAATCACTACTGCACGGCAAAATTCCAGACTGCAGGAAACTGTAAGAGACAGTTTATTTAACGAATAAATTGCAAGAAACAATAGAAAAGGAAGGAGAGAGAGGGAGGGTGGATGAATCTATAGACTAAAAGAAACTTAATCAGATCAGCAATTGCAGTGTATAGACTTTATTTAATACTTTTTGAACAAACTATAAATAAACATCTATAAGACAGTTGGAAAAAATCTGAACAATGACTATAATCTGATTATATTAAGGAATTATTGTTATTGTTTTAGGTATTATAATGGTGTTGTGGTTATGTTTTTTTTTTTAAAGATCTTTATATCTTATAATACATTCTGAAATATTTATTTATGCAATAATAAGACATACGGAATTTTTTTCATACTAATGGAAGTGGGTGATATAAAAGAGACAAGAATAGTCTTGAGTTGATATTTGTTGGTGATGGGTGCTGGGTATATGGGAGTTCATTATGCTATTCTTTTCACTTATGCTCATGTTGGAATTTTCTATATTAAAAAGTTAAGGGAAAAAACACAAAAGTTCTGCCTGGCAAAAAACACCTAAGCAAAAAACACCTGAGCAAACGAGAGATGACAGAGTAGGTGAAATATTAACAACTCACATCACAAAGATCCAATCTCTTTAAGATATAAAGGGCTCCTAAAAAGTGATTTTAATAAGACCTACACAGTTGAAAAATGGGCATGAGATAGGAGGCAACAGTTCAAAGAAAAGGAAATATAAAGTGATATTAAGCATATGAAAAAATTGATAATAAAAGAAATGCAAATTAAAACTTCACTGAGATACCATTTTTCCTCCTATTTTGTTAAGAATCCAGTTTGATAATATTCTCTGATAGCAAGTGAGATTATGAGAAAACAGGTATATTTAAACACTGTTGGTGAGAATGTAAATTGTACAATCCTTATGGAAGGAATTTGGAAATATCTATCAAAATGGCAAATGCATGTAACCTCTGACACTAAAATTCCATTTTAAGAATTTAAACCTTAATATATACTTCCACACGTAGGAAATATGTATATATAAGGTTATTCAATAGTGCATGTAGGATTGTCTGTTTACCAAAATATTTGAAACAATCCAAATGCCCATCATTAGGTGACTAGTTAAATAAATTATGGTACATACATACATAGAAATATCATGCAGCTGTGAAAAAAACAATTGAGGAAAACCCCATGTTCTGATCTGGAAAGAAATATAAATTAAATGAAAAAATTAATTACAGAAAATAAAGTATGCAACATTCTACATTTTGTGTAAAAGGGGAGGTAGAGAATAGTAACTTATACTCATATTTGCTAGTATATACATAGCAGCTTTCAAAGTAGTTTAGAAACTCTTAATGCTATCTACCATTGGGCAGTAGGGAAGGGAATGAGCAGGTAGCTGACAAGGATGGAAGAGATACTTATCATTATGTGTCTTTTTATAGGTTTTAGTTGTTAAGTCATGTAACTCTTACCTATTTTTTTAAAATTAATCAATCAGAAAAATACCATTTCACAGACCTGATTACACTTTATTCTAAATGTTGTGTAAGAAATAGTATAAAATAGTATAAAATGTGAAGAATAAATTTAGAAAAATAATATTTGCAGACTGATATTTTAACTAAAAGACTTAATATTTTTAATCTATAAAGAGTACTTACCAATCAATTCCACCTCAGTAGAAAATTTAACAAAGAACATGAACTGTAAAAAGAAATATAAAGTATTAACCAATGTATTAAAAGGGTTAAGATTATAGTCACTAAAAATATTTTATTTTACCTACCATGTACACAAATTATAGTACTCAGTACCAAAGAGTGTGCTATAAACTGGAAAAACTCTGGTATGAATTAAAGTTAACATATTTGTTAGAGTGGACAAATTGTCAGACTGCATGAAGTTCCTAAAGAAGAAAACTTTTAAAAAATAGTTTTGTGTACAGAGATGTGTAGTGTAACATTTTAAATTATTGAATAAATAATAAAGCATTGGAGAATCTGAATAGATCTGTAACTGAGAAAGAAATGGAAAAACTACCAAATTGTCCCCTGAAAAAAAATGTTGGATCCAAAATTTAGATTTATAAGCTGGTTACTATAAATATTCCAAGGAATAGACTAATCCTTTTCTATTAAACTGCTCCAAAGAGAGAGAGAGTGAAAGAGCAAGAGAGAGAGAGAGAGAGTGTGTGAGATTTCCAGTTCAATTTACCTGGTTAACAAACCTTGATACTAAAACCTTACAAATATATCACAAAAACTAAAACTATAGACTAATGTCAATTATTTATATCAATGTAAAAATCCTACAAAACATGTAGAATAATTGAATTCAACAATCTATTTTTTTTAAAGATTTATTTTATTTATTTCTCCACCCTGCCCCCCTCGTTGTTTACAATTGCTGTGTCTGTTTGTCTTCCTTGTTTCTTGTAGAAATGTCTATTTCTTCCCTCCGTTTTGCCAGAGTTTGTCTCACGTTTTTGGGGGCACCCTGGTTAGGTGTGTAGATATTTATGACTGCCATATCTTCCTGGTGGGTTGTCCCTTTTATTAATATTAAAATACGGACTTCTGTATCTCTTATAACTTTTTTGCATTTAAAGTTTGTTTTGGAGGACTTCCGGGAAGATGGCAAACTAGTAAGACATGGGAATCTCTTCTCCAGAAAAATAGCTAGACGACAGGCTGAAACAGCCCTGAAAAAGATCTTCTAGGGTTTAGGACAGCAGGTGAAGGCTGCACACTACCCAGAGGAGAGAGAGACAAAAGAGGGAAATTGTGACGACAGAACTGTGAGTTGGATCCAGCAGCAACTGCTGCTGCCGGCACCCTCCCCTACACTCTTTAGAATTCTCAGGCCTCTGGGCCTGCGACTGCAGACAAAGGGGCCTCCAGGTATCTACCACCCCAGGAAAGGGGACAGAGAGGGACAGAGCCTAAGGCTGACTGCAAATTTGGGCTGCAGAGCCCCACGGATCCTTCCACATGGTGGTTTGTCCTGGGAGCCTACGAAGGACTGGAGAAATCTGACCCTCACAATCTCCCTCTCTTCTGGCCTGGACTAATTGTTGAGGACTCCACAGGAGAGGGGAGAGAGGGCCTGGGGCTGATTCGGCTTTTGACTTGCAAGTTTGGTCTGCGAGACATGTGCAAGAAAAGGAATACAACAAAGTCCCAGAAGAGATGCTGAATTTGAGAGAACTAATCAGCGAGATGAGCACAAATTTCCAAAATCAAATTAATGAGATGATAGACAATATAGTTAAAGAGATAAATGACATCAAGAAGACATTGAGCGAATGCAAAGAAGAATTTGAAATCCTGAAGAGAAAAGTAACTGAGTTCATGGGAATGAAAGGCACAATAGGTGAGGTCAAAAACACATTTGAGGGAAGCGGCTGTGGCTCAATCAGTGGGGCTCCCGTTTACCATATGGGAGGCCCCAGGTTCGGTTCCCGGGGCCTCCTGGTGGGGGCGGGCCCGCCCGCACGGCGTGGTTGGCTGACCCAGCGAGCACAAGCAGCAGGGGGGGGATGAATGAGTAAAATAAATAAAATCTTTAAAAAAAAAAACCACATTTGAGGCATACAACAGCAGACTTGAAATGATAGAAGAAAGAACAAGTGATACCGAAGGCAGAGCAGCTAAAATTGAAGAGAGAAAAGAACAGAGAGAGAAAAGAATGGAAAACATTGAGTAGGGGCTCAGAGAACTGAATGACAACACAAAATGCAACAACATACATGTCATGGGAGTTCCAGAAGGGGAAGAGAAGGGAAAAGGGGCAGAAAGAGTATTTGAGGAAATAATAGCTGAAAATTTCCCAACTCTCATGAAAGAAATGAACTTACATGTCCAAGAAGCACACCATACCCCAATTAGAATAAATTGAAATAGACCTACACCAAGACACATACCACTCAGAATATTAAATGTCAAAGATAAAGAGAAAATTCTCAGAGCAGCAAGAGAAAAGCAAACGATCATGTTCAAGGGACATCCAGTAAGACTTAGAGGCTATAGAGGCCAGAAAAAGCCTCTCCTACTTATTTTTAATTTTCTTGCGTGCACTTCCTTGGTCTGCCAGGAGATGGTGCTCTTTGATAGCGCTCAGTTCAGTGCCTGGTCAGAGTGTATTTGTTGCAACACAGCCCAGATCAATGTGATAGAGCTTCCTGTCTGGAGGCTAGGGGCCTTGTAATTCAAACTTTCTCTGAGACAGTTCTCCAGCCTTCTTTGGCAGCCCCCTCCCTTTTCCTGGCTAGAAAATATTTCCACTCCCCTCTGAGTCCTCCACAATCAGTCCCTGTTTGTAAAGGAGGAGATTGGGAGTGTTGTATATCTTTAACACCTTGCAGGCTCCAAGGCAAACAATGGCACAGCACCACCCAGTCTTCTTGGGACACAGCAGACCAAATTTGTCAGTCAAAAGCTGAGTCAACCTTAGGCTGTCCCTCTCTCTTTTCCTGGGATGGTAGATCCCTGGAGGCCCCTTTGTCTGTAATCGCAGGCCTAGAGGCCCAAGAATTCTAAAGTGTCTTTAGTGTGGGAGACAGTGCCGGCAGCAGCAGCCGCAGGTTTCAACTCATGGTTCTGTCGTCGCGATTTCCCTCCTTTGTCCCTCTCTTCTCTGGGTGGTGTCCAGCCTTCGCCTGCTGTCCTAAAGCCTAGAAGATCTTTTTTGGGGCTGTTTCAGGCTGTCTTCTAGCTATTTTTCTGGAGAAGAGATTCCCATGTCTTACTAGTCTGCCATCTTCCTGGAAGTCTCCCTTGTTTCTTTAGAGGGCACCTTGAACCAAACCCAGGACCTCTGATGTGTGAGGGAGGCGCCTAATCACTTGAGCCACCTCTGTTCCCTTCTTTGTTGTGTCTCTCATTATGTTTTTTTCTTCTTGTGCCTCTTGTTGCATCAGCTTGCGGTATCTGCCCATTGCACCAGCTCACTGTCTTCTTTAGGAGACAACGGAAACTGAACCAGGGACCTCCCATGCAGTAGGCGGGAGCTCAGTTGCTTGAGCCACATCTGCTTCTCCCAACAATTTATTTTTAAAAGCATAATCAAGTAGCATTTCCCCAAGATAGTATATAGGAACAAAATCATGTGAGTATTTTCATAGGTCTAAAGGCAGTTGATAAAATTTAGTATCTATTCTTGATTTTTAAAAAGAATTTAGTGAAATAACAACAGAGAGATGTTCCCTTAAAATAATTTTAAACAATTTTCAATAAAAACAGTAAACAAGGAGGTTTCCCACTGAAATCAAGAACAAAATAAGTATGTCTACTTTCTCTGTTTATAATCAGTATTTTTTTTTCCCAGAAAGTTCTAGGTCTGTCCTGTCCAATAGGTAGTCACTGACTACATGTGGCTATTGAGTACTTGAACTGTGATTTGACCAAGTTGAGATGGACTGTAAGTGTAAAATATACACTGGATTTAAAACACTTGGTACAAAAATAGACTAATACCACATGAATAACTTTTTACATTGATCACATGGTAAGATGTTAATCTTTTGGATACATTGGGTTAAATAAAATATATTATTAAAATTAATTTTACCTGTTTTTTTTTTCACTTTTTAAATGTGGCTACTAGAACTTTGTAAATTACTTTTGTGGCTCATAGTTATGGCCCTCATTATATTTCTATTGGACAGCTCCATTCAAGACAATGCAAAAAGAGAGAAATAAAAAGAAAAAAAGGCTGTTTCACAAAGGGAAAGACAGTAGTATCATTTTGGATATTATAGTGGCATGATTAGAAAATGCAAAAGGACCAAAGGGAATGTAGTGGGAAATTATTTAGTAAATGTCGCTGTGACAACTGAATCATCAAATAGAAAAAAATTACTTCCCATTCTATATCTAAACATATTCCACAGTTTTAAATGTTCAAAAAACCCATACAAATATTAGGAGAAAATGTAGTTGAATTATAACATAATAATATCTTGGTATCTTGGAAGACTTTAAAAGCATGACACTAAAGTCAAGTATTCCAAGGAATTTAAGGGCAAATGCTAAACTGAGGAAAAGATTTTCAAAGTTATGACTTTGTTACTACATAAGACACTCATAAATCTAAAGAGTTCTCTAAGTAAAAAATGTGCAAATGATTTGAATAGATAATTCATGAAAGGAGAGATATAAATGCCAATAAATATGAGCGATGTTCAAATTTCCAGGTAACAAAATAAATGCATATCAAAGCAGGAAAACAGGGAAGCGGCTGTGGCTCAATCAGTAGGGCTCCCGTTTACCATATGGGAGGCCCCGGGTTCGGTTCCCGGGGCCTCCTGGTGAAGGCAAGCCCGCCCGCATGGCGTGGTTAGCTGACCCAGCGAGCACAAGCAGCAAGGGGGGGATAAATGAATAAATAAATAAAATCTTTATAAAAAAAAAAAAAAAAAAAAAAAGCAGGAAAACATCATCTATCAAATGATCAAGATTTTAAAGTACTGATAGCACTTGTTCTGAAGGAAATGGTGAAATGGGCAACCTCAGACACTGTTGTTGGGAGTAGAAATTGGTTTAACCTTTCTGGAAAGCCATTTTACAATGCGTAACAAAAGCCTTAAAATGTTGTTTTTGTTTTTTTTTTTTTTCTCCAAGATTTATTTATTTATTTATTCATTTATCGCCCCCCTGCTGCCCGTGCTCGCTGGGTCAGCCAACCACGCCATGCGGGCGGGCTTGCCTTCACCAGGAGGCCCCGGGAACCGAACCCGGGGCCTCCCATATGGTAAACAGGAGCCCCACTGATTGAGCCACAGCCGCTTCCCTTAAAATGTTTTTAATCTTGGGTCAATGAAGGCCACTTTTACTGGATTATTCTAAAGAAAATATACAATTTATTGAATTCTACCTCTGAGCCAGGCACTGCAGTAAGCATTTTACATTCTCAATAGTATTTAATCCTTATAACAACTTTGTATTCAGAAGTTATTACCAACTTTTACAGATTAGTAAATTAATACCCAGAAAGCTTTAGCAACAAGCCAGAAACCAGCTGGAACAGGAGTTTATACCCAAGTCTATCAGATTTTTTACAAAAAAAAAAAAAAAAAAGGATAAATGTGCAAATATGTAAGAGTAAGGACGTTTACTGCAAAGTTATAGTAGAGAAAAGTAAGAAATAGTGTGTATTATCCATTAATAAGGAAATCATCATGTAAATTGCATGCATTCAACTGATCACATAAATCTTGAAAGGAAATGTGTTCAGAAGATCTTATCAAGTTAAATAACTGGTAGAAAAACAGTGTTCATAATGGCTGTTGACTTTTTTGAGCACTTGCTATGGTCTAGACTCTTTACAGACATTTGTTCAACTCTGAGAATTTGCATAGAAAATAGTCAGGAGGGACTTACACTAGAATATAACAGTGGTTGTCTCCTGTTGGTGTAATTAGGGATAATATTTGTGTTTCTTTTATGTTTTTTGAAATGACTGAATTTAATTCAAAAGGCATAGTTTTTTTTTTTTTAATAATCAGGAAAATCTTAAAAACTAAGAGAAAGAACTCTTGCAAGTTGCACATTATGAAACAACGGATGTGGAGCTCATTCATAGTGTTTTGATACACTCATGAGCCAGGAGAGTGTGCTATGCTTCCATCTTTCTAAATCTTCTATCTTTTTAAATAGAGTTCTGCAGTTTCAAAGATGGTTATCATATCCCTTTTTTGTAGATACTTATTTTTTTTTTAATAAAGTCTTTGAGGTCACTATTTGGTTTTTTAAATGTCTGAGATATTTCAGAAGACTATAAAATGAAATAAAAGCAGCCGAACAGGAGGAGGTCTCTGATTTCTCTAATCTATTTTACACATGTAATCCATGCTTCCTCATTTTCCTCTTCCCTGTAGTATGGATATAGCCTGAAGGATGTAGGTTATAATGACAACTGTCCTCTTTTGAGCCCTTACCAGCTGAATCCCTATATCCTAGCTTACTCCCTGTCCCTGGAAGGATCCTGGTGGCTCAAGCTCTTTCCTTAACAATTTGTTTGCCAAGTCCCGCACATTGAGCCCATCTCCTGCCTCCTTGCCTATCTGCAGCATGTAGCTTCTGGTAACAGAAAAGTGTTTTTGAGGTTCATGACTGTGCCAGGGACTTGACAGCACCATGCTTGAACTTTTCACTATTGACCTGGTCACTTCAGGGAAGTCAGTGGAATTGCTGTTGACTGTTCTCCTAATGGGGCCTAGCAGCTACTCTGCTCTACTAAAAACAAATGAGTGTTACATTTTTGAGTAGGGAGATCTTGCTTCTTCGTACTTCTTTTTTGCCTGTAAACTTCATTGTAAATATATATATAATTGCTGAAAGTTATAAAATAAAAAATTAAAGCATACACACATTTCTCTCTTTTTTTCCCCATATGCCCTTGGTGTCACAATATTAATTAGTGTTTCTCTCACCTCCGTTCACCAGACTAGGTACAATAACAGCTCTCTAACATCATCCAGTTTCCTATCTACCAAACAAATCCACCAAGTGATACCTGCATTTCTCTTTGTTTTACAATATTTTATCTTCACCTTTCCCCTTGTAATCTTGGTAATCTATTGATATTATACATGTAGGAGGAAAGCCAAGTGATATTCTGGGTAAAAAGATGCCAAGGAAACCTGAGTCCATATGGAAGCTCTTAGGTTCTAAGGGGGAAGGTTCTATATGTCGAAAGATGCCTAGAGCTCACAAGAAGATTAGATGACACCTCTGGAATTGATAGATGCATTGTCAGGTTCACACTTCCCATCTTTTCTGACGCTATTAGATTGAGCCATATGATATTGTTGATCTTCCTAGGTAAAAAGTAGTTGTTTATCAGCAATTTCATATAGTTCAACCTAATGAAATGTACATTATTGTGGCAGAGTGAGGAAAGATGATTTTGAGGAGAATAATAAAGTGTTGCAATGTAAGAAAAGTTTTATTGATTATTATAATTCTTGGTTAATATCTGGGGATAGGTTGGGGCATGTCTAATCTCCCCTCATAATACTGGCAAGCATATTGATGTCTATAACCAGACAAATTTCAACTTTATTAAATATTTACTGAGCACTAATTATGTGCCAGGTAATATATAGATATAGAGACACACTTTTCCCTGAAGAAGCATTAAATCTATATAAAGGAAGACACACAACCACTTTACAATGTGGTAATTGCTATGATGGAAATATGTTCAATATGCAACAGAAATCTGGAAGAAGAAGCATCCAAGACTGTTTAGGGGAATCAAGAAGGTTTCATGGAATTGAGCGGACAGGTTCTGGAAAAACAGAAATAAATATGGAGGTATGTCCTACTGTCAGCAATCCTTGTCCCAGGCAGCACAATTTTATGGCTCTCCCACAGCATTCTGAAGGAGAGTTCTATGAGCCACCTTTTATACTCAAGGCATGTTGTGGGATGGCAAATCCCTCAGGTCACCACCAAACAGATTGGACCAGACATACATGTTCCCAGTATGCACACAAGAGTTACTTTGCTCCTTTTGGAACTGGAACCAGGGATCTGTACTGGGAGAGCTGGCTGGCTCTGAGCCATGCCAGTGAGGTGTGGGAGAGTGACCAGCCAGTCAGGGCACCAGGAGATTAACCATTTTAAAAATCCGGTGCTTGCCCTGTTACTACAGTCCTAACTGTTTTCTGGGGCTTTGAGAAAGATGTTTCTGCCCGTTCTTGCTGGTTGTTCAAAGTTTCTCTGGAAGAACAGAACCCTGAGTCATCTTACTCTGCCATCTTGATAGGTCAGAGCCCTCAATGTCCTAATCCTTTTTAAAAATTCAAATATATATCTACATATAGATATTTTAATGTGTGAACAATTAAAAAATCTCTCTTTCCAATATTATTTTAGAAATTTGTACTAATCACTGTGAACTCAATCATAATTTCCTTCTCAATCTTTAAATTTCAATTCTACCAAATCACCTTCTTTGAAGGTTTATTTTCAGCATTACAGAAACCATTAAATGAGTCCCTGTAAACAATTAAAGACCACTGTATGGGATCAACAGAAAGCAGGGTTATATTCAATTTCCCTTGTTTTAAATCAATGCACTGACGTGAATCTGTAATTAACACCTAGGTGGTGGGCAAGCTTACCTTATTTAAAAAAACAAAACAAAACAAAACAAAAGAACCAAACTACTTCTTTTTTCTCTAGTCTCAAATGAAAGTAATAGTGATTTTATCTTGATAGGCAGCAGGGTGGCAGAAGAGTTGAAAGCATTGGAAGGAAGGCCAGGGGGGCATCATGCCAGTCATCACTGATGGTTGGTAAGGGACTCGTCAAGGATTAGGAAAGCCTTATGGAAACTTCAGGGAGGCAACAGGGAGGCACCTGCTTTGAGGAAAGACCTGCTCCTTTGTCCCTGATTGCTTCATATTACTGGTATCTGTCTGCCCTGAACACCTGCCCCTCCAATTACAGTAATTAGAATGATCTTTGTTTAGTCCTATAGTCATTTTTTTCTTCCCCTAAAAGGGCAGAACACATTGCGCTTGTTACTTACTCTGCTTGGCTGTTCATAGCCACTAATCCTAGTAATGGCATAAATCTGCCCAGTCTTTTATCCAAGAGCACACAGCTAAAGGCCAGGAATATTTTTGGTTCCTACCCATTGGGAAGTGAAAATAATTATAATAAGAATAATATGCAATACTTGAAACATGTTATTTATACGCTGCTATGTTTATTGTGGCTGTAGAGCACTATCTGGCTCCCCTTCAGAAGCTCCCTCCCCAGCTTCTAATGGCTCTGATGGTTCTTAGCTGAGTCCCTTTCTTGCCATTTCCCTGGGCAGGAGAAAGCTGCCTCCTGCAAGGGCAGCCCATATCCAATGACTGGTTAGTAAAAAGACTGAGCCTGCTTGTCCTGATACAGGACGACTTCTGACATGCAATCTCAGAAATTTTTGTAGGATTGGCTGAGACCTCCCTTGCAACCGCTCTGTAGCTTGACTTCTTCCTTTGCCCAATCCTACACCCCTCACCCCTTCCAGAAGTTGTCCCTGTAAACTTGCTGCATGCAAACCACCATCTCAGAGTCTGTTTCCCAGGATATCTGATTTAAAACACCACCTGTCCCAAAGGAGCAAAAGGCATTCACTGAGGAAAATTTTATAGAGCTGATTCTCATAACCTTTCCATTTAATTGCATAAGTAACCCTGCTCTTCAGAAAGCCGAGGTACCTAGTAGTTACAAGACTAGAACCACAGACTTGTGGTTTTCTAGTTCTTGCAATATAGCAATCAATATAGGTGGATATTCTATTAAGAACTTGACATTACCCTGTGGAATTTATTACAGAGGTATATAAGTAACTGTAGTAGACAGATTAACTTTATCAATTGTTTTGTAAAATCTCCAACTATTTTGGATTTCCTTTGCATGTGAGTAAGTTAGATTGTAATGTGTCATAATAGCTTATTGTCTTCTGTGCCAGTAAATATCCCAAATTCTGTGCTTTTGGACATGTGAAACTTCAGTAGATTGATTCAAAAATTGAATTCACAGGATCTAGGGTAGATGCCACAGAAACCGTCAAATATCACCTCCGTTGTATTTGAAGTTGAACCCAAAATAACCTCCTCCATCTTCCTCAAAGTACTCGCATAAGTTAAAGAAAAGTCTCTACTTAAAATTTATATCTATCTATCTATATATATATGTAGCAAGGATGATACATGTAACTGGACCCTTAAGCTTCATTTGGGGAGATAACAGGAGGTGATGGGGATTGTGATAAGCAGGAGAGCTCATCCTCATTTAATGGGTACAGCCACACCCAGCTCCAGACATGTGGTGTTGTCTGATTTTTTCTACTTTTCAAGATAAGCTAGAAATTCATATTTTAATATGAATTCTCTTTATTTTAAAACCATCACCCACATTTTTATAAAATTCTGTGTCTAAATTCTGCAATCCATATCTAACTTCCAGTTTGCAATCTCTGATCAAGAAGAGCTAGTTTTCCTCAGGCAACATTTTGGGAAATGTTTTGCCACACAATAAGAAATGGACTCTATAGCTTTGCAATCGAAGGTGAGGGAAGGGAAGCTTGAAATGAGGGTGCAGGTGACCCTTGGACCACGGTACATACTTATTACCCTGGGACAGGCAACGCGTCAGCCACCTTGGCCCTTATCACCCCTCTGCCAGTCAGAAGGGGCTGGCTCTGAGGTGGGGGTGTGCAGTATTTTTAAATGCATGTTTCTGGATAATTAAATCCTGCCCTGTACAAATGCCCTGACACAAACCTCGTAAACTTCTTACACATTTGTCCACCCTTGTAGATTTCTCTTTTGACCAGCAGATGGCAGCAAATATTGACCGGCTCAGGGAACCAAGTTACACCTTGTTGATGTTTTGGCCCATTTTCTTAGACTCGGGTCAACAAAAACAATGAAAGTTATTTACATTTGCCTCACTCATTACTTCTCATGCTGAGAAGCAAGAAGGTTAATCCATTTTAGACCTAGTTGAACCTTTTGAAAGTCTGAGTATATGAAATAAATAGAGGAACAAAGGTCTTGCCTTATTCCTTGAGAGCACAAAGACATAAACATTTAATATATAGCACCAAACAAGGATTACTTATTTAATCTTGACTCCTAGGGCTGCTCTTAATAAAAGATTGCAAATATGTTTAATGTGTCTAAGTAGAGATACAGCTTTATGACGAAAATGGTAAACATTTCCTATTACTATTTTATAAACTCTTTCACATCTGCCTAAAACCATTCTTTTAAAAATTTATTGCATACTTTTGATCACCTGGAAATGCAAATAATGGAAAACTTATTAGGAAAATCACCTACAATTCATTAAACTCTTGTTATGTCATTATCTTATGGATGCAACAATGTAAATATTTTTGAGAGTTTTATTATGTCAACAGTGACTATAGAATAAATCAATGTCTTTAAAGAGAAAAAGAAATTATGTCCAATAAAATAATTCAGGCATTAGAAGGGTTTAGGACTACAAACAATTGTTTCCCCTCTTTATATTTCAAAGTTTTATACAATGTGAACTAAAATCGTTATAACCTATGAAGGTAGAAATATGACACACTTACTGCAACAAAGCAAGTAAGAAGGAGATCCAACATGAGAGGGTGGAATTACCAGTGCATGCAAATGTCAACAGAATTTAGGTATAAGTTGGTTGTGCTTATAAGGAAATACTAAAATGCCATGATATTTCTGAAATAAAGTCTTTGTGAGGTTAAAATAAATGAATGAGACAACTTTGTTATGGATTACATCTTAGAACTACAGAATCATAGAGATGGAAGGTGTGTGGAATTTTTCTAGTTCAGCCTTCAGTTCCCAAGAGTTCTTTATAGACATTCCTTCTCTTTGCCTTCAGATAATGTCTATCTAGCTTCAGCCTCAGTGCTTCCACTGATATAGAACTTTGACATTTTGCTGTAAAGATTTTATATTTGAACAGCTACATAGTCCATTGCCCAATGCCATCCTTCCCTATTGATCTAGGGCTGCTGCTACAATAAATAAAAGCCCCACCTAAACTTACATGTTTCTCTTCTCTCTCTCTCTCTCTTTTTTTTTTAAGATTTATTTATTTACTTTATCCATTTTAACCACCCCCTTCCCCATTTGCTGTTTTGTGTCCATTCGCTGGGCAATTCTCTGTGTCTGTTTCCTGCCATCTCTTCTCATTCTTCTCCTCCAGTCTTCACCAGGATTCGATCCTGGAGACCTCCGATGTAGGAGAGAGGTGTTCTGTCACCTGCGCCACCGAGGTTCCTGTTTTTTTTTTTTTTTTGGAGCTTTTTGAGCATCTCGTCTTCTCTCTCCCCTGCGTCTCTCTCCTGTTACGTCATCATCTTGCTGCATGGCTCCCGGGGCCTGGCAGCTCACTGGCACACAGAGCCTGGCAGCCTATGCGCCCTTTATATATATATTTTTTATTTTACCGGGAGGTCCCGGGGATCAAACCCAGGTCCCTCCATCTGGCAGACGGACACCCAACCATTTGAGCCACATCCGCCCCCCTCTGTTCTCTTTTTTAATGCTCAGTTCGCTTAGATATCCGTCCCTGAACCAATGCCATAGTGTTATAATCACTCAATTTTAAAACTACAAACACCCTCCCTCCTTCTACCTCATGGTAAATATGAATTATTGCCATATCTTAGATGGATAAACTTAGTTGCAGGCACATTTGCAAGAATATAGGCATGTGCCAAATTACACATACTAACTATATAGAAACACTTTCCTGTGAAACCATCTCTAAATGAAATCAAAGAAAGAGTTAACATACCGTTTGTTGCATTTTCTCTTTCCTCTTTTGATCTACATAAATCACATTCTCTTAGACAGTGATTCCCAAACCTTGCTGGGAATCAGAATCACTTGGTGAGCTTTTAAAAAATTAAATTCCTGAATCCCAACCCAGATGTTCTGAACTGGTTAGAATGGGGGGGTATGGGGCCCAAAGAATAAGCATGTGCAGTAAAATATTCCTTAGGTGATTATGATGTGTTCAATTAATGGACTAGCACTTGGGAATTCTTGCATTAGGAAGTTCTCAGAACATTGATAGGAGATATTTTCAGTTACTTTAGAGAACTATTTGTGATCAACTTTCAGAGAGCAAGTATTTAAGATATTTTATTGTTTTTCTTATTTTAAGGACCTTCAAACATAGTAGAAATAAAGTGGAATGTAATGTAGCCCATAATTTCCCCCTCAAAAAAGGATATCAGTTTGGTGAATAATCTGGATTTTTTTTTTTTTTTTTTTACATTTCTTTAAAAAATTGGATCATTCTATAATTCAGGAGCCTGAACTTTAGGAGTGAAGATTAATAGCCTGGATGTGGGAGTCCAATAAGTGCCAGGCACTCTGCTAAGAGCCTGGCTTTGGAGGCTGGACATAACCTGGTTCAGGACCTAGCTCTGCACCTTACAAGCATCCCTGGGTAAGTTATTTAACCTCCACAAGTCTCAGGTTTCCTCATCTGTTAAATACAGATAAAAATACTATGTACATCATAAGATTCTTGTGAAAATACAAAAATTAACTCAAAATGGATCAAAGACCTAAATATAAAAGCTGGAACCATAAAACTTCTAGAAGAAAATGTAGGGAAACATCTTCAAGTCCTGGTGGTAGGTGGTGGATTCTTAAACCTTACAACAAAAGCACAAGCAATGAAAGAAAAAATGGATAAATGGGACCTCCTCAAACTTAAACACTTTTGTGCTTTAAATGAATTTGTCAAGAAGGTGAAAAGGCAGCCAACTCAATGTGAGAAAATATTTGGAAACCACATTTTCGGTAAAGGTTTGATTTTCATGTTATATTAAGAGATTACAGGGAAGTGGCTGTGGCTCAATCAGTAGGGCTCCCGTTTACCATATGGGAGGCCCCGGGTTCGGTTCCCGGGGCCTCCTGGTGAAGGCAGGCCCGCCTGCACGGCGTGGTTAGCTGACCCAGCGAGCACAAGCAGCAAGGGGGGGATAAATGAATGAATAAATAAAATCTTAAAAAAAAAAAAAAAAAAAAAAAGAGATTATGCAACTCAATGATAAAAAGACAACCCAATTAAAAAATGGGCAAAAGATTTGAATAGACATTTTTCCAAAGAGGAAATACAAATGGCCAAAAAGCACATGAAAAGATGTTCATCACTAGTTATTAGGGAAATGCAGATCAAAACTATAATGAGATATCACTTCATGCCTTGTGTAATGGCCATTATTGAAAAAAACAGACACATACACACAAAGAAAACTACAAGTGCTGGAGAGAATGTGGAGAAATAGGATCACTCCTTCACTGTTGATGGGAATGTAGAATTGTGTAGCCTCTGTGGAAGACAGTTTGGTGGTTCCTCAGGAAGCTAAATATAGAACTGCCACATGATCTGACAATTTGCTACTAGGAATATATTCAGAAGAACTGAAAGTAGGAGCGTGAGCAGACATTTGCACACCAATGTTCAGAGGAGAATTATTCACAATTGTTAAAAGATGGAAAAAACCCAAGTGTCCATCAACTGATGAATGGATAAACAAAATGTGGTATATACATACAATGGAATACTATTCAGCTGTAAGAAGAAATGAACTTGGGATGCATATGACAACATGGATGAACCATGAGGACATTATGTTGAGTGAAATAAGCCGGACACAAAAAGACAAATATTGTATGGTCTCACTAATTTTAACTAAATACGATGAGTAAATTCATAGAGTTAAACTCTAGAATATAGGTTACCAGGAGATAGAGTGAGAGTTGAGAAGGGGAACCTGATGTTTAATGTATGTAGAATTTTTAATAAGGCTGATTGTAAATGTGTGGAAATGGATAGTATTGATAGCAACACATTATAGTGAGTATAACTAACATTGCTAATTTATAAAGGTGATTGTGGCTGAAAGGGGTCGTCTAGGAATGTAAATGTCAATTTAAAGAAAGCCAGAGGATAATCTAGGGACTATGCAACATAGTGATCTCTGTGGTGGATGAGGATTGTTGTTAATAGTAAAAATACAAGAATGTTTTTCTATGAATTAGAACAAATGTACATCACTATTACAAGGTCTTAAGAATATGGTGATACATGGGAAAAATACAACGAATGTAACTTATGGGCTATAGCTAACAGTAATATTGTGATGTTTTTGCATCAATGACAAAGAAGGTACTATATCGATGCTAAGGGTCAACAATGGGGGAGGTATAGGATTTTTTCTTTTGGAGTAATGAAAACATTCTAAAACTCTGTGATGAAACTGAGAGCCACTGAGTATATGCTTTGGATGGACTGTACAAGGCACGGGGCCGTATAACACAGTGAACTCTGTGGTGGATGATGGACTATGGTTACCAGTACAAATATGAGGACGTTCTCTCATGAACCATAACAAATATACAATACTAATACATGGGTTTTTTTTTTCCCCTCTCTTTTTTTTAAAGATTTATTTTATTTTATTTAAAAAAAAAATTTTTTTTCTTTTACATTTCTCAATTAAATGTAATGGATACATATAAAAAATTTTTAATTAAACAATATGTTACACAATATATTTGGTTCATAGTAATGCATTCATACAGTATTTGTCCTTTTGTGTCTGGCTTGCTTCGCTCAACATAATGTCCTCCAGGTTCATCCATGTTGTCATATGCTTTATGACTTCATTTCTTCTTACAGCTGCATGATATTCCATCATGTGAGTAGACCACAGTCTGTTTATTCATTCATCTGTTAATGGACACCTGGGTTGTTTCCAACTTTTGGCAATGGTGAAAAATGTTGCTATAATACATGGTTTTTTATGGGAAAGATACACCAAATGTATGCTATGGACTACAATTATCAGTAACATTTTGATGATCTTTTATCATTTGTAACAAATGTTCCACAACGATGCAAGGTATTGGCAGTAGGGTGATATATGGGAATCCTGTATGTTATGCATGATTGTTTTGTAAACTCACAACTTCTCTAATAAAAAAAGCAATATGGATTTGGACAGAGAGGGAAAATGAATACTCAGAAATTAAAATAGATGGCAGAATTGAAAAAGAAAGATTCTTGTGAGAATTAAATGAAGTAATGCTTATAAAGTGCTTGGCACAGCACAAAAAATAAGCTCTCAATAAATATTAACTATTCTTTATGGTTATTATTATAAATATTACTACTAAAGCTCTACTACTATAGGTTTCTTCACTTAATACATATTAGGCATTCTACTAATATAAAATTTTCTTAATTCTTTTAAATTTATGTGTAGTATTTCACTTTGTGAATGGGCCATAATTTATTTAATCAAGGCTCCAATGGGAAGCGGCTGTGGCTCAATCAGTAGGGCTCCCGTTTACCATATGGGAGGCCCCAGGTTCGGTTCCCGGGGCCTCCTGGTGAGGGCAGGCCCTCCTGCGCGGCGTGGTTAGCTGACCCAGCAAGCACAAGCAGCAAGGGGGGGATAAATGAATAAATAAATAAAATCTTAAAAAAAAAAAAAAAAAAAAAAGGCTCCAGTGATGCACATTTAGTTTTTTCCCCAATTTTTTGTGACCATAAACTATCCCGAGGAACATCTTAATATATATATATATATATATATTTATACTTATATATATTTCTCCTATAAGGCTAATTGTTGAGTCAATGGGTATGAATATTTTAATAAAGTTTCACCCATTAGCACCACACAGAGTTCATTTATATTTCCACCAATAGCATAGAAGGCTGTTTCCCCATATACTCGCCCAAACTAGTTATTAATATTTTTTTAAGTTTTGCTAATGGGATAGGAAAAACTGATATATTGTTGTTATATTACTTTACACTTATTTAATTATTAGAGAAAACAAACATTAAAATAATCTATTCACGCCACAGCTGTTCATTTAGCTTTGTATTTTCCTGTATGCTCCTGGCCTATTTTCTCGTTTAAAGATTATTTTTTCCTCCCTCACCTTATTTCTTTCATTCTTTTTTCTTCCATTCACCTTCTAATTTTCTCTCCTCGATTTATCACCTGAATGATATTTAATAAGTCAATGTCATGTTCTACCTTCACTTAATATTAATTGGGCTCTAGGTCCCTTTAATTAATACTCTGTCTTTTTTTTCTTTTGCTTTCTCTAAATAGAAGACTCCAAGTAATTTCTTTATTTCCCAAGCCAGTATTTTCTCTTTCCTTGACTTATTATGGTATATTTTGTAGAAGAGAGAAGGATAACAGGTAGTGTAATGTCCTCACTGCCTATATCAAGTAGAAGAGCTTATTTGTCCTACATTTCCTGCCTTCCCAAATCAGATTATCTTCTGCAGTATGTACTTGTTTCTTTGGTTTTCCAAATGCTATCTTATTGCTGATGGGAAAATGTCACAGCTTGTGCGAGTGCCAGTCGCAGCCAATTATACACTAAATGATCTGTACTGGCATGAAGAACCTTGGCAGAACACACTATTCTTTGGTGGGATAAAAATTTGCTTCTGTAAATTGTGCTCACAAGGGATTTGACCTTAGGACAAAATCACACCATTGTATAGACAGAAGCAGGAGTGGCAACCGAAGTATTAAATAGCCAGTATAGCATAAATATCCACATGGTATTTTTAGATATCTTATAATATGATTTATAATAACATAATGGCCAGGAATAGGGCTTCCTTTTTTTAAAACTCCAAATTCACTTATTTTAGTTTTACCCAAGTTGACATATTTTCTTTTCTGCTACAGAAATAATGTAGAAATATCCCCTAAATAAGCATGTTACATTGACTTAAATTTTACGCTAAACAAATACAAAATATTTGGTATTTATACTGAAAGTAATTTGCACCTTCAAGGTACATTTTCACATTTGTTGAGCCGAATTAAGTTACTTCACACCTTAGGATTACAAAATTTTCAAGAGCCTAAGTTATTAAAGTGACAAACAAACAAATCAATAATGTTTTTAGTGGCTTGTTTCTTGCAAATTCAAATATATGAGGCTTGAAAATCACATATATCTACTTTTACATTAAACCTTAAAGTAATAATGCCAAGTTAAAATGAAAACTATATATATTAACATAATATTCAGCCATTGAAATGATTAGAAAAACTGTGTAGAGGCAAGGAAAACTATCTATCACCATGTAAAATATGATTGCAGGGCTGCATAGAGAAACTAATGATAAAAGTTACCTTCTATTGTTGGAATTATTTAAATTTTCTTCATCCAGCTATTATATTGCATATTCAATAAAAAAAATCCCTGCTCCAAACAATGGCTAATGTCCAATGCTATATTCTTTCATCAAACAAATGTCAGTGAAAGTCACTGGATTAAGTTTACATCATGCAGTTAATATTCAGAATGGATTTATACCCTGTACAGTTTTTTTGTTTTTTTTTTTTTAAAGATTTTATTTATTTATTCATTTATCCCCCCCTTGCTGCTTGTGCTCGCTGGGTCAGCTAACCACGCCCGTGCGGGCAGGCTTGCTTTCACCAGGAGGCCCCGGGAACCGAACCCGGGGTCTCCCATATGGTAAACGGGAGCCCTACTGATTGAGCCACAGCCACTTCCCATACCCTGTACAGTTTTAACAACCTTTCCAACCAGGAAAGTTGGTCCTGAATAGGTTTAGAAGCAAAGGAGTTATTCAACGTATTAAAAAATCAATCAGTCAGAACAGGCACTCTGCCAAACAGAACAGACACTGTCGTACTTGAGTGAAGAAGTGAAAGGGTATTTCTTTTTAGCGCATCAATATAGTTTGAGGGATAACAGATTTGACTTGCAAAGAAAAGAATAGATTCTAGTTCCAACCTTACCACTTTACCCCTGTAAGTCTCATTTTCTCTATATAAAATAAACTACTGAAAGGATGAGCGAATATATTATTATATATATTGGGGAAACGCTGTAAATTTTAGAACACAACACAGCCCATGAGCTATTATTAATAAATCAAATATTAATGTAGTATTGTTAATTAACACACAAATTAATTTACTTGTGTGTTGTAGACACAATTGGCATTCTTATTCTTCGTAGGTATATCACTTAATGAGGCCAGTGACTTTAGAAGTCTGACTAAATAATGCAGATTTCAGATGATACAAACCAATTCAGTCCAAAATCTGACCCTGTGAATTATGAAAAATTAAAAACAATCAAATGTATAGGAAGTTGTCTTCTTTTTTTTTTTTTTTTACTGGGAGGTCCCAGAGATCGAACCCAGGTCCCTCCATTTGGGAGACTGACGCCCAACCATTTGAGCCACATCCATTCCCCTCTTGGCTATAAAAGCTGTATTTGTGTTCAGCGAAATAAGAAATATGTGCCACCCTGGTGGTCGCAGAACTCAGAGTTAAGATCCATGTTTCCTATGCTAAACTCTTCCAGGGTTGATTATAATAATAAATGGCTGAATATTTACAAATAGTGGTGATATCTTATTAAGACTATGCAGTTTTTCTTTTCTTCTCATTTCCAATTAATTTCCCTTTTTTTTTTTTTTTTTTTAAGATTTATTTATTTACTTTATCCATTTTAACCCCCGCCCCCCTTCCCCATTTGCTGTTTTGTGTCCATTCGCTGGACAATTCTCTGTGTCTGTTTCCTGCCATCTCTTCTCATCCTCCTCCTCCAGTCTTTGATACTGGAGACCTCCGATGTAGGTGAGAGGTGTTTTGCCACCTGTGCCACCTCAGTTCCTGGCTTTCAGAGCTTTCGCAGCATCTCGTCTTGTCTCTCCCCTGTTACGTCATCATCTTGCTGCATGGCTCCTGGGACATGGCGGCTCACCGGGACCTGGCGGCTCACCGGCACACAGAGCCTGGCAGCCCATGCGCCTTCTCTCTCTCTCTATATATATATATTTTTATTTTACCAGGAGGTCCCGGGGATCGAACCCAGGTCCCTCCATATGGCAGACGGACGCCCAACCATTTGAGCCACATCCGCCCCCTAATTTCCCTTTCTTTAATGTTCTCTGCCTTACTAAGTGATAGTTAAATCTCAGTTGCTCTCTCAGTCCATTTGACCTCACCTATGACAATTCATTGGCATGTCAATATAGATTTCCTGGGTTTTATACACAGATAAAGCAACTTTATACTTCTAAAAAGTCTAAAACTTAGATTTTTTTGCTTTAGTTGGAAAATGCTTAAAAGCATCATAAAGTTATGTTTTTAGCTAAGTAAATGGCCAGAAGTTCAGGCAAAATCTTCATGAAGACTTTCATGCAATCTGTTAAGTTTTATAAGTCATTAAAATTATGAGCTTAATTTTAGAAAGCTTATTTAAATAAATGCTCAGAAATGCATACAATTTTTATCTCACTATATATGTCACCTGTCAGCATTAACATTTTACAAGGTATAATGTGACAGTCATTTATGGCTGTAGTGATCACATGATATAAACATATATTCCTAGAAATAGTAGTGGGGACAGAAGTAGTAGTTGTAGTAGTAAAGACAATCTTGAATACCCTAAAGAAATTGAGGACCAAGGTGGTATTTGTTTGTCCCACACAGTTAAATCAGATCTTGCCCTAAGCATTTTTATCATCAAAAAACAATATTGTCCTAAAAAAACAACCCACAACTTAAAAATTATTTATGTCAATTACAAGCCTCATTTATTACTTAGGGCAAATACATATATCCTGAAGAGGGCCCTCTCATAAAAACTTATTTTATTTTTCTAGCATTGAAACAATACGCCATTACAGATAGACTCTTATACTATCACCTACCTTAATACAAATAGCTCATATTTTCATGTATTCCTTAAAAAGTATCAACTCACTTTACCATACACACATATCAGAATGATACTGTTACAATCATACAAGATAATCTTAAATTTTTTCTCTTTTCAAGGAAATGTTTGACATGTACCTTTATCGACAAAGTGGAGTGATTCTCTGTCTTTCCCATCTTCTCTCTTCAGGGGTGTATTTTTGGCAGAGTCTATATCAGCATTGCCTACGTAAAAAAATAATTCTGTGCAACTTTAAAATCCACATAAGCAACACACACACAACACAATATTATGACTACGTCTTCCTCTCTGTTCTTATGGATACCTTCATCTTCTTGGCTCTTGAAGTAGTTGCTCTTTTCTTATATCAATCTGTGCCCTCTGCTTCATGGTCCCCAAATCAGGATCCCCTTTACTTTCCACTATTTTCCTATACATACACTTAGTTGTAGATAAATGAATTTCCTTAATGCTCCAAACAAACAAAAAACAAACAAACAAAAAATTACAGTGGGCCATTCTATCTTCTTTATTTTGCTCTTCATACTCAGCTATAAGTCACATGATATTGGGCAAGTCAGCCTCTTTGTACATTAGCTTCTCTTCTGCCAAACAATTGGGTGTTACTAAAAGACTTTGTCTGATTGTAAAATGCTTCACCCCACATAGCCCCTTAACCTGGGGAGCTTGCTCCAGGGCATCACCTAAAAATGGGGTTACTGAACCCTCAAATTGTTCATGGCCTCCAGTTGAATTTTTACCTTAAACTGACTTTCATTCTTTTCCCAACCTCTTATTCTAATTACTTAGCTTCTGGCTATTAAGTTTGTTTTATTTATGGTTTACCTTGCCTCTCAGACCAGAAACGTTGATCTGATCCTGTAGCTCTAACTCTGATTTTTCTCCAAGTGATCACTCACCTCGCTATTTCCCTGCTGTGGCCTCTCTGAGTAGATTTGTCCTGACCACTGGTCTGGTCTTGGACCTTACACCCCTGGAAGGAGCATGTGGGGCTGAAGCCCCTGCCACGTTTGCCCTTCCTGATTGGAACCTTGACATTATGATTCCATGTTTCTCTTGCCTACAAATTCTTCTGCTTCTTATATAATTCTGTCCATCTTTCCAGGCTCCGCTCAAGTCCTAACAATTCTATGAAATTTTCCTGTCCTTACTATATCAGCTGTCACTGATCTTTCCCATTCTATTATAGTAACCCACCTGCATCACATTTGGCACCAGATGATAGAATAAAATATTCTTTTGAGTAACCTTAAAGGTTATTTAGTCCAAATTGCATTCATGCATTTTCCTCACCAAGCCTCAATTGGGATAATTCTGCTACTTGGGAAGACAGTTGTGTGGTTTGAAGCAGTATATAACCCAGAAAAGTACATTCTTAAAGTTAATCTATTCCTGTGTGTGTGAACCCATTATAAGCAGGATATTTTGGTGAGTAGGATCTTAAGATGTGACCCACCTACTTCAGGGTGTATCTTAGTTCTCTTTCTGGAGTGCTTTATAAATGGGATAAATGTGGAGAGAAAAAGAGAAAGTCACATAAGGAAGAAGCTGGAAACAACGAAACCCAGAAAAGAAGGGAAAGACCAGAAGATGCCACCATGTGCCTTGCCGAGTGACAGAGGAGTCCAGGATTGCTGGCAGCTGATCTTTGGGGAGAGAGCATGATAATGCCTTGATTTGGACATTTTTTCTCAGCCTTGAAACTGTAAGCTTGTAAGCTAATAAATTCTCACTGAAAAGGCCAACTATTTTATGGCATTTGCTTTGAGCAGCTTAGCAAACTAAAATAATGGCCATTCTGTTTGTGAAAGAACCCAAATATTTTAGATATCATTTCCTTCTCTGGACTTATTGACTCTGAGATTGTGGCAGTTTGATATTATTCATGAAATCCAAAAAGAGATATTGATTATGTTTGTAAACTGATCTGTTCCTCTGGGCATGTATTCTTGATTGATTTATATTCAAAGGCTTTACATTTACTTGATTAAATCAAGCTTAGGTCGATTAAATCGACCATGTCACTAGGGTGTGCAGGGTTGAGTCCCCGCCTCCTTAGAGGGCTATATAAATGGACACTCAATCAAGAACAAAGGAGAAGATACACAGAGGAATAGAGAGATACCTATAGATACGGAAGAGGAGAGAACTTGTCAACTTAATCCTGCGGCCCTGGGAAGAAAGATGAGCTATTTGCCTGATAGTTTAAAGCTGACCTTGTGAAGAAAATAGAGCAGCTGATCCTGGAAAGAAATGAGCCCTCCAGCCTACAGCTGAGATCGGAAGGAGTTGGGACCATGGAGCCTTAAAAGGAAAGAGGAAGGCTGAACCCTTGCAGATATTGCCTGCCATCTTGTTTCAACACATGGCAAGAGATTTTGATGAGGAAGTAACCTTGAGTTGGACTCTTTAGTGCCTTGTAACTGTAAGCTGCTACCCGAATAAATACCCTTTATAAAAGCCAGCAGATTTTTGGTACTTTTCATCAGCACCCCTTTGGCTGACTAATACAGAGATATTACCAATGAACACATATTAACACATTTTGAAAAAAATTTTAAATGAGTTCCTGGAGGGATGAGAGTCCAGCTTATCAGGACAAACCAGCTTATGAGCTTCAGATACAGATATGGCATAGAGGATTCGGAGTAAGTGAGGGGATGTTATGTTTAATGGTTGGATGGAGGGAATCCTTGGTCTAAGGTCTCCCGGTAGAAGAGAGAGGAGGTGTAAATGCCTGGTACATTACTCTTCAGAGGGTGAAACCTCTACACAGACAGATCTCTCTTTTTCCTAATAAATTCTTGTTGGTGATGCTAATGCTGATGATGCTATGCTGATGTACATGGTAAAAGTTAAAGCAGGGAAGCAGATATGGCTCAGGTGATTGAGCTCCTGCCTACCAAACGGGGGGTCCGTGGTTCAGCTCCTGGTGCCTCCTAAAGACAGTGAGCTGGTGTGACAGGCAGGTGCGGCAGGCTGACACAACAAGATGATGCAACAAGAGACACAAGAAGAAAAACGTAATGAGAGGCACAACAAAGAAGGGAGCAGAGGTTCCCAGTACCTTCTAAAGAAAAAAAACAAGCAAGACAGTAAGCTGATGCATCAGGCAGACCAACAAGATGATTCAACAAGAAACACAAGAAGAAAAAAAAACAAAGATACAACAAAGCAGGGAAAGGAGGTGGCTCAAGTGATTAGGCCCTTCCCTCCCACATCGGAGGCCCTGGGTTCAGTTCCCGGTGCCTCCTAAAGTCACAGCACATAGCAAAAGTGCAAACAATGAGGAGGAGGAGAGAAATAAATAAATAAAATCTTAAAAAAAAAAAAAAAAGTTAAAGCAGTACAAAAGCTAGTTTATTTCCCACTTCAGATCTCTAGGTCACACTCTCCAGAGAAAAATACTATCAATGGTTTGATATTGTGCAAATGACCAGAAATGCCCTATGTATATATATATTTGCTTATACTTTGCATATATATTTTCTTTAGAAAAATACTAGTGAATCTTACTGTGCACACAGTCCTTTGCTTTTTTCCATTTACTATATTTTTATGATATTTTCATATCAACTAACAGAGATGGATCTACCTTTCTTTTGATGGGCTACATAAGATTTCATTCTCTGGATAGTCTGTATTTTATTTAACCAGTACCCAATTATTGAACATTTGGGCTGCTTCTACTTTTTTTTTCTTTTACAAACAATGATGCCATAAATATCTTTATAACTTACCTTTTTTACAAGGGAAGAGATATATGTAAGAAAAAAATTTAAATGGAAACTTCTCAGTCAAGAGGTATGTGAATTTTTGTTTGGATAGATATTACTAAATTGTTCCACAACGGAGTATCACCAACAGCTTATATGAAAGTTCCCATCACCCTTTCATGATTTTACGCTATCAAATATTTTCATTTTTGTTAACTAAATAGCTAAAAATGATATCTCAATATAGTTTTTTTTTTGTGTGTGTGTTTCTAAGGCACTTAAATTTAATGAACATAAGAACCCAAGGAGCTAACACTGCACTTTACAATCTCTGAGCACTGATCAATGTTCTTCTTAATCCTGTAGAATTTCTCCACATATTCAGAATGCCCTAAAAGTTCCACAAAATCTTCATCATGGGTGATAACCACAAGCTGGAAGTTATGTTGCTGTGAGCGACTTTTTATTATCTCAACCAGAGCATGTACAAGAGATTCAATGTTTTCTCAGTCAAGATTTGTTGTTGGCTCATCCAAGGCAAGGATGCCACAGTTCAAGCAGAATGTTTCAGCCAGGGCTAGGCGAATGATGAGAGAGGCTAATACTGGGCAACTCTCTGTGTCCATTTCCTGCCCTCTTCTCATCCTTCTCCTCCTGTCTTCACTGGGATTCGATCCTCGGAATCTCTGATGTCGGAGAGAAGCATCCTACCGCCTGTGCCACCTTAGTTCTTGGTTTTTCGGTGTGTCTTGTCTTGGCTCTCCCTGTGTCACTCTCCTGTTATGTCATCATCTTGCTGCATGGCTTGCGGGGCCTAGCAGCTCACCCGTTCGCAGGGCCTGGTGGTGCCTTCTATATATTTTTTTAATTTTTACCGGGAGGTCCTGGGGATCAAACCCAGGTCCCTCCATATGGGAGACGGGCGCCCAACCACCCGAGCCACATCTATCCCCCTGCTATATCTCTTAAGGTTGACCAAACATACCCAAAGTTATAGTCTTTTCCCATACAGGATGGTCATATAATAAATCCGGCTTAGTTGATCACCAGCAAAGACTGAGGGAGAAAAACTAGGTCTAGATACACATGCATGGTTTCTAATACAGCAAATGTTTAGCCTACCCTGATTATCACAAAATCAGGTCAGTGAGAATATTTGCATTCTCAATATAGTTTTTTTTTTTTTTTTTTTTAACCGAGAGGTCCCAGGGATCAAACCCGGGTCCCTCCATATGGGAGACGGATGCCCAACCATTTGAGCCACATCCATCCCCCTCAATATAGTTTTAACCTGAATTCTTTAATCAACAGTGGGGGTTGAACATCTTTTTATGTTTAAGGCCTGTTTGTATTTCTTATGAGGTTGTCTAAAGCCTTTGTCCAGCAATTAATGACAGAAATAAAACCACAGATCCAGGAAACTCATGGAACACCAGACAGGATAAGTACCAAAAATTCTACACCTAGTCATATTATATTCAAACTACAGAAAATTAAAGATGAAGAGAAAATCTTGAAAGAGGCCAGAGGGGAAAAAACTCCACCTTACTTATAGAGGTAAAAGTATAAGAATTACTTAAGACTTCCCTTCAGAAACCAGTGAGCAAGAAGAGAGTGGAGTGAAATATTTAAAGTGTTTAAAGAAAAAAAATCACCAATGTATATACTTTCTCCAAGTTTTCCTATTTGATTGTTGGTCGTTTCATTAGTGATTTACTTGTCAGATCCCTACAAAAAAAGAAAGGAACTTGTCTCCTGTCATATGTGGTTTTATGGAAGACAAAGTTGCAACTTAGCCTAGAAATTTTGGGTCTTCTTGAGCATCTTCTTGGGCAAATAGTTTCTAGTACCAAAGCATTTTAGTCATGGCAATGCAGTCCCAGATAGTTGAAGCAAATTTCCATTCCCTTACCTTATAATCTCTTTTTATGATTTTGATAATACCAAAACAGCTGAGAAAATCCAGATATTAAATATTTAGTTGATTCTATGTCAAGCACTTACCAGAACTTTCATTTTCTTATTAACTACATGATTTAGGGAACTTGGTGAACAATTACAAATGAAATAATTTGGCTCATAACATATTTCTTTCCTGAAAAAGAGAATCTCAATTTCTATCAGTAAATCTGCCTGAGAAATGGAATCATTTTGTTGTTTGTATTTTTGGGGGCAAAATTTATAGAATGCATCTCTAAACTTCAGTGGGACCACTGAAGGGACCACACTCCTTCTCACCATTGGCTGCTGGCCCCAGAACACTCCCTACCTGATATCTTATCTTCCTTTACATCTAGGCTTAAATGCCTTTCCTTAGAGAAACCTTGCCTTATACTTATCCATCCCCCAGCCTAACATAGATCACTCCTGTTAAACTCTCATAGTAATAGTTCTTTTCCTTAATAGCATTGAACACAATTGTTAGTCATATATCTATTTCTTTAACTCAGTGTCTGACACTTATTAGTGCTTGATAAAGTGATGAATGTATAAAATATAAATTCCTGCAGGCGCTAACATTGTACAGTTTTATGAAATGTCAAATGCCAAAGAAGCCTTAGCTATTTCTATATTTTATAATTCATGAAATTACTATAAACACTTTGCAACAAAAACATACATATCTGGACAAAACTCAGCTTTCCCTGTTCTTTACCACCTGTGTCCTTGGGGAGACAATTTACCTGATACAACCCTGATTCCTATCCTATTGACTCCATGACAGTCCTTCTCCATTGTGAACTCTCCAAAAGTCTTACATGATAACTTAGAAGTGAAGATAGTACGAGGGAAGGCAATTAATAAGTCCAGAGCCCTGCTCCAGAGTGTTGGTACAGGTTAAATGTCTTTTTTATTTTTACCATTACAACAGACTTTATGACTGCAATAAAGATGTGAGTGGTTTCTTCAAAGATAAACATCTGAAAGAGAGAGGCGGGTTACATTCTAATAGCCTGTGGCTTCTGTCAGAAATAATTTAATGCTTAGGGCCGTGTTGGCTGACCCAAGTCCTTTGAAGAAGTGAAGCATGCTCCTTATGCCATCATGGCTTCCCAGAACCCACTCATTTATAGTGAGGTGCTCTGTAGAGCTGCTCAATGAAGGCAAGAAGCCTGATCTTGGTAATTGAGAATGAATGTCAAGTAGTATCAAGACGCCTCAATTCATAAGGCTGATAACTCCTTCTGTGATTGCATTTCCATTTTTACAGCTGCTTCAGTGGCCAAGTTTGCCAGCCTTGTTTGAGAAAGTATATATATTAAAGAACTCTTGGCACTGCCTGAGTCCTTTCATTTTTGATTCATTTCTAAGGGTTGTGGAATTTTCCAACTATTACAGAAGGCAACTTTATAAAATGTAGAAAGAGGTAGAATAAAAGAAGAAATATATTTTTTAAAAAGACAAAAAATAAGGAAAAGAAAGGCACTAAAATTTTGTGCTACTATTATAACAATCATAAAATCTTAAATTGTTGGCACCATGATATATTTCTTTGAGAGGAAGTACCTTCTTTAAGTGAAATGAAAATAGACAAATGACTAAGCATTGGTGGGAAATTAACAGAATTTCTAAAATGTTTTGGATCTATAACTGCTTAAATGTAATAATAAACATATTGCCACCAGCCTAAAGTCTATCCTAGGGGTCAGCAAATTTTTTTTGGTAAAGATTTAGTTAATAAGTATTTTAGACTTTGTGAGCTAGATGGGCTCTGCCACAAATGTTCTGCCATTGTGCAAAAGCAACCATAGAAAATATGTAAGTGAATGAGAGTGGTTATGTTCCAATGAAACTTTATGGACACTAAAATTTAATTTCATATAATTTTATATTAAATATTATTCTTTTTTATTCTTTTCAATGATTTCAAAATGTAAAAACCATTCTTAGCTTACTTGGCATCCAATTAACAGGTGGAGTGTTGGATTTGGCCCAGGGGCCATAGTTTGCTAATCATGAGTATATTACATGGCAAATGCTTCCATATCTGTGTCTGAATCTCTTCTAAAAACAATTATGCCTCATGGGTGAACAACTTATATGGACAGGAATTGAATTTTACTTAGCAGTATCTTTAGCCACAGTTTCATGCCAGAATCTCTGAGCTTCATTTTACACTAGCGATGTCTGTTTTTGTCGACAAGATACTCACATATAGAGACCTATCTGGCCAAAAGTTAATAAATAAAGAGAAGCGTGAACTGTCTCACGGATACCCAAAAATAACTTCTCTGTTTCTCTCAGACTGATCTGGAAGTCAGATTGAAACAGGGGAAACGGATGTGGCTCAAGAGGTTTGGCGTCCGTCTACCATATGGAGAGACCAGGGTTCGATCCCCGGTACCTCGAGGTAAAAAAAAAAAAAAAAAAAAAAAAAAAAAATCTGCAAAAATGAAAAATTTAGTTTCAAATCATATGCTTTGCTAATACTTAAATGAGGTATCTACCTACTGCCCTCTTTTTACCTTTTTATATACATTTGATAGCATAGTTGTTTTTTTTTTGTTTGTTTTTTACATTGAAAGCTTTTTAATAGATTTTTGGGTATAAATTATACATTTGGGACAGTGGTTTTTTTTTTTCTTTTTCTTGTTATACAAATTATCTCGGTTAGCAGATAATATGGAAATCAGCACCCCCCCACCAAAACATTGACTAATTATCTTTATCCTGAGAGTAGAAATCTGAATCTTACCTCTAGCAGAGGTGAAATTAAAAACCAAACAACACAATGAAGTTATTTTCACAAAGCCACTCTAGGTGTCTACTTGGTGAGATTGGAGCTGCTTTTAAAATGCGCTGTTTTAAACCTTTCATTTTGTGCTGACTGCATACCAAAGGATGGTACTGATGAGAATCACTGAATTATGAGATTGACTGTCTAGTTTGTAATAAGAAAGAGCATTAATATATAAGGCAATTGGAAAGTTGGATCTGATATTTAAGAGCAAAGGCTGCTTTTACATGCTTAATTTTAATAGTTTAGGGAAGCAGCTTCAGATTTGAGATGTTTAATAATTCAGAAAATAATTTTGAGAGGAAGTATATAGATTTTACACTTTTGTTGTGCTGGTATTCTTCTGTCTTAGAAAGCAAGTGACAAAGATCATATTTACTTTTACAGCATTTACTGTTCTTTGGGATGTCAAGATAAAATGACATCAAGGATTTAGAAAAGTTTCAGGCACTTATTTAGATATATTCTAAATAATATAGAATAATATTATTTATTATTTAGATGAATAATAGATTCATCTAATTATCTAGAATTTTTTTGCAGTAACGAATATCCTGATAATTGAGGAGGTTTTTGGTTTTCACTTGGATGTCAGGCATTGTCCAGGTGCCCGAGACTACTTAGCATTTCTATGACACTTTAGGGATGCTTTCAGACTTTGGGTGGCTAACGAGCTGTGTTTTGCACAAAACTAAGGATCTTAATCTGATTAAATGGTGGTGCTGAAAAGCTCCCTTGGTTTTTAATATGATGATCTAATGCTAGGAAATTGCAGTCCTTTATTATTATACACAGATCAAGACATTCCATTCTGGATGTGGACTGTAACCTCTGTAGACCTTATTCTCTTGCTAAAGATCAGAGGGTCTCCGGGCCACAGTTGCAAGTTTAAATGTCTTTATTTTGTCCACAAGTATTCCTTCCTCCCCACTTCCAATCTGAACACATTTTAGTCCAGAGCATAGTCTTAATAGAAAAATGGGTGGTTCATGCAGCATCTAATTACAAATCATATTATTGTTGAATAACTAAATAATTCTTTATTAACAATATGAGTTAGAATTATTTTAAAATACTGTTTTATTTGTAGGCTTTCCATTCACCTAAGATTTTCTATATTCTTTGTCTTAGGAGGTTGTGACCAATTAAACTGATCAGAGTGCTTTTTCACAGCCTTTATTAGAAAATATTAATTTGTCTTCTGCATCTCACATAATTTAGGCGAAATAGTCAGCATTTGAAAAGTACCTAAGTGCTTTCATCATCTCCTCTGTGAGTTTAATGCTTGCTCTGTCCATTCCTTCTATCTATTTTTAGCAGTTACTCACCAAGTACTTTTATTTTCAAGTAGGTTCCCTGCTTCTGGTCACTGGAAAACTGTTATACTGGATCCATCATCTGGCTGATAAATACAATATCACACTTTATTTTATAACAGTAGCTTCACGTTAGATTCAAAAGAGTCCGGTTTAGTCGGATCATGATCATGAAATAGTATCAACCTTTCTGAAAACCACCTTACTTGAGGGACCATCTAAGTATGTACTAATTGAAACAAATCAAATGCTGAGGTTTTCACCTGGGTAAGCTAATAAACTGGCTCCTCCCTTTCTTCAAAGCTCATTTTCTCTCTCAAAAATGTAGTAGATTTTTTATGACTTTTTTTTTAACTTCTTGGTTTGTTATGTACAAAGGAAGTCTTTCCTAAAACAGAACTTAACATCCTCAAGATATTAAATGATGGGTTTTTTTTTTGTTTGTTTTTGCCTTTTCATTATAGTCTTTAAATGTTTTGGGATATATATATATATATATATTTAAAAACGCTTGTAGTCTTAATATTTAAATATAAGCATTCCCTTTTGAAAACCACCCCCTCCCCATAATACATTATAACACTACTAGAGTAAATGTGAAATAAATAAACAAAGCTCAGTTCTGACATTTGTTCAATTACCCAGGTAGCTCTTGGGCCTCAAAGACAGGTTTTCTTTCTTTCCTGTTTTTCTTTTTTTTTCCTATTGTAAAGAAAGAGAGAATTAAGTAAAAATTGGAGGATGCTGCAGCTGTTAAAAGCTCTCTGAAGCCCATTGAGCAAGAACAGAGCTGTTGAATAATGCAGACAAGATAATGAACAGCAGACAAATGATCCCAGGAGGCTCCCCATTGGGTAAAGGGATCATATACTTAGAGGCTAGATTTTTAATCCTCACATATTTTGTGGTGACCTCCAATTTATTGGAAATACCTGAGACATTTATAAATTCTGGGTTCTTCCTTTTCAACCCAAACCATGCTTGCTTTGATAACATTTCTACCTCAGCTTCTGGGAGCTACATCACAAAACTACAAAATCCAAAATTTCCTGTTTGAAAGAAGAAAATGAGAATAAACTGTGTAAAGAGAAAAGAACCAGAAGAGTAACCATGCAGTCAATTTGCTAACTGAATTACAAACATGTTTCCCTAGACCACAGAAAAACATTCTAGATATAGGTTTTCTTGCTCACTAGAAATTGCCAGTAAATTTAAACCCTAAAGGACCAGATTTAATAAGGCAGTATTTTAGAGATATAATCTATGCCCAGAAAAATTCTGACCATGGGATTAAATCAAAATTGTGAGATATACAGTATTGTGGGATTATAAACACTTTGTTCTACAAGAGCATCCTAACAGGACAGCTTTTGATGCAAGATTTATACTTTGAATGTAACTCATCAAAGTTTATCTTAAAAATCTCACAGTCAAGATCAGTGAGAACTTCAGTTTGGGACTGAAGAAATTATTCCATAAAGGAAGAATAGTTTCCCAGCTCATAAATAAAATAGTTTGGGGAATCTTTGAAATATCCCAATAAGCTCTTAAGATATCTGGTCCATTTTAAAAATTAATTGTACATTGTTGATATTGCAACTTCTTCTTAGGCTAAACCAAGACAGCAAAATCTTATCTAACTTTAAACCTCAACTATCCTATCTGGCCAATTTACTTTAATGATGTTTTAGAACTTATATGCTAATTATATCAGTATATTAAGATAGCAAAATCCTGAAACCTTTGTTGCTTGAAAGATACTACTCAAGGTGTTTTTAAATATATCTATCATTTAAGCCATATTAAGAAAATAGAGTTTGGGAATTTTTAACAGTGTTGAAAAGTGAAAATACTTAAACCATCAAGACTCATTTTTTGGGAGCCGATGTGGCTCAGTGGTTGAATGCTGGCTTCCGAATGGCTTTCATCTGCAAAAATGATTTAACTAAATGAGGTTGAATGTGGACTTGAAATAGTTGGCAGTATTTTTCCCATCCTCCTGAGAAATACTACAAAGAAGAAAATCATGGTAGGGTCTTGCAGAAGGCTGGCAGAGAGGGTAGGATTCTTGACAGCACTTGGATTAAATTAAATTAAATTTAGCATAGTTGAGATAAGATGTGTTCCATTATACTGCAAAATAGGCTAAGAAAATATATGTCTTTAAATGCCCAACAGTACCACAGAGTGACTAAAGTCTTGTCTGTATGATAAATCCATTTGTCCTTTCTTCCTTTTCCTTTCTTCTTTGACCTCTGTAATGACTGAATTCTGAGTTCTTGACCAGTAGTTTCATTATTTGAATCATGTTAATGAACTGATTGCATTTACTACTTACTAGTGTGACTGAGGACACAACAATAATTTCTGAATAGTCAAACTGACAAAGCACATAAACCCAATCACAGACATTGAGGAGAAAATTTCAAAAACTATGTAAGTCTCTAGAAGTAAATTACATATAATGGGTATATTCCTGGTAATTAAATTAAAACAGTAAACTATATGGAAAAATGAAAACATGTGCTCCAGCTTATATAAGTGTGTGTGTGTGTGTGTGTGTGTGTATATATATATATATATATATATATTTATTCATTCATTCTTCAACTATTTTTAAGACTATGAGAAGGCATTGTTTAGGCAACAGGGATTTCATGGTAATAAGATAATAAGATCAACAAGATCCCTTACATTCTAGAGGAAAAAGAGAGCTATAAGTTTGTAAATATTAAATGGACATTCATTGATTCATTCATTGAATCAACAAACATTTATTGCATAACCACTCTGTGCTGGGCACTGGAGAAAGAAAAGAATAAAATAACATCACTACACTTTAAGGATCTCATAGTCAGTTGGAAAGATGGATCAACAAAAACATTACAATATTTTGTAAAGGGTACATCTAAGATAGGACTTCCAGTTAAACATGGTAAATCAGACATGTACATTCATCTCTACTCCCTCTTGAAACCTCAAGAAAATAATAGTAAAGTAGTAAAAAATGCATAAACTTGTAAGATCAAAGAACAGGTGGGAAGAAGGTAGTAGGAGATAAAATTTTTGAAATTGAAAAGAGGATGGGTAACCAGTGTTAAGTTATTTAGCAGGACTGAGCAAGGGGAAATCTAAACCTACAGGAATGGGAACCCAAAAGAAGCAGGCTAAGCCCAACAGAGAACTCTGAAAAGGTCAGGATTACAGGCAATAAAAACATGTAAGGAATTGTGTGTCTTCTTATTGAGTTGTAAGAGTTCTTTGCATATTCTGGAAACAAACCCTTTGTTAAATATATGTATTGTGAATATTTTCTCACCTTTTCATTTTCTTAGTTGAGCCTTTTGAAGAACAAAGGTTTTTAATTTTGAGGAGACCCAATTTACATATTTTTTTATTTTACAGTTTGAGCTTTTTGCTTCCTATCTAAGAAATCTTTGCATACCCCAAGGCTGCACAGATTTTTCTCCTATGTTTTCTGCTAAAGGTTTAATAGTTTTATTACATACCCATTATATTTCTATTGGACGGGGCTGATTTAGATATCCTTCTCTTCGCCTACTTACCACATCTTTTACTTTGCCCCAAGAAGCCAGAAAACTGCCCTTCTGCCATTCTAGAGGAAGACAGAATGTTTTAAAAGAGCTTGAATCTGGAAAGCCCTGGACTTTGAAACATCAGGACCAACTATGAGCTGGTGTTACATGCTATATTGAAAGCAGAGTGATCAAGAGAAATTTGACATACAGAAGAGTGAAACTTCTTAATCCTCTTCCCAGGCTAGACCTGTGATATTGGCATTCGAATATATAATCCAATGCAGAATGTCTAGAATTTTTTTCTGAGGCAACAGACATGACCAAGGACAAAACCCTAATATATTGGTATTTGGGAGTGCCTAAATCTACCTAAATTCTGATCAGTTGACAAGCTCCATGCATGCACACAGATTTCAATTGGTATTTTAGAGCCTTATTCTGATAGTCAGGGATCATTAGATATTTGAGGAAAGTCTTAAATTTGAAAGACAGAGACCAAAATAAAGAAATATAATGGAATTCAGAGGATATAGGAAGAAAACACCCTGACAGAAAGGCATTGAAAGCAATCCATAGTTACTTTCCTCAGAGAAATAAGAAAAGAAACTGTTTCCATAAAACAAGAACAGGAGGCTATAAAAGGAAAGCATTCTGTCATCAAAACAGTGCTTGTGAAAATTAAAAAATAGAATAACAGAAATTAAAAATTCAAAGAAGAGTTTGAAGATAAAGCCAAGGAAATATTCTAGATGTTCAAACAAAGAAAGCAAAGCAAAAATAGAGCACAAGCCCATGCAGCCCAATATTTAAGTAATTTTCAAGAACTTCTTAAAAGAACAAAGAAAAGAGATGGGATTAAATCATAAAAAAATAAAATTTTAAATTGCTTTTCTTGATACAAATTAATAAAGCATACAATCCATCCAAAGCATTCAAGCAATGATATTTGGTATAATCACATAGTTGTGCTTTTATCACTTTGATCATTATTAGAGCATTTTCATTATTCCAATAATAATAATAATAGTAACAGTCAAAAAAGCAGTGAAGGAATTAAAAAGAAATCATCCTAATAGATAATATTAGCAAATTAAAATTGTGATGAGAAATATATATGCAAGCAAATATACATGTATATATATGTACACACACACACAAAATAAACATTCACTTCACAACATGCAAAAAATTGTGCTGGTCAATTAAAGGTCCAGCACAATGGATGAAAAAAAGATCCATCTATCCAATCTCAAGGTGTATGATTATGAAATTTCAATACATTGAGGAAAGAGAAGATCCTGAAAACTTCTTAATGTAAGCAAACAAAAACATCTCACAAAGTATCAATAATTAGAATGATATTGGGTTTTACACCTACAATACTGGAAACTTAAAGACAATGGAGGAAAGAAGCTGTGGCTCAAGTGATTGAGCTCCCATTTACCATATGGAGGACCCAGGTTTGATCCCTGGGACCTCCTGGTAAAACCAGACTGGCTGGCCGGAGAGGCACAGGCCCCCACACTGTGCAGCAGAGCGATGCACCAAAAAGACGATGACACAACTAGATAGGAAGAAAAAGAAGAAGAAGAAGAAGAAGAAGAAGAAGAAGAAGAAGAAGAAGAAGGAGGAGGAGGAGGAGGAGGAGAAAAGACAATGGAGCAAAGTCTTCAAACTTCTCATAAAATTTGATTTCCAACTTAGATTTCTAACCCAGAAAAACTGTCGACAAATGAGAGCGTAGAAGATATGTAATGTCCTCAAAATTTATTCTCATATGCCTATTCTCCGAAAGTTCCTGAAAAATGTAAGACTCCAAAACAAGAAAATAAACCAAGTAAGAAAGGGCATGGGATCCAAAAAATGAAGATATAAGACACGAAACTATCAAGGAAATCTTCAGGATAATGGTGAAAGAAGATTCCCAGGATGACCACTACACAGCAAGCCTAGAAAGCAGCAGTCTAGAGTAGAGCAGGAGGAAGCTGAGCTCTGGGAAGGATGTGTTTAAGAAAGAAGAAAAAGCTAGCCTATTTATATTTGATGTATTTAAACATATCAAAAGAACAACTTTCTTCACTCAGGGAGGTCGGAGATGAGCTTGCAAGTGATTCATGAAAATGAAAAAATTAACTCTAGGGGAAGGAAGTGTAGTGTATAGAAAAGGTAATCATAGAATTTGATGTACTCCACCATGAATAGCATTTATATAGTTATAATAATGTAAACACTGAATAGTGATCTAATAAAAATTATTACATATAATTTATTTGGTTGGGGGATAAAAGTGTGCGTGTGTGTGTCAGTGGTGTGCATGAGAACCAAAATCTCATCTTTCATTGTTGGGCATCAATGCAAAAATACCTAAAGTCTGAAAATACTAGAATTGCTAAAGAAATTGAAGTGGTTATCTCTGGGGAGCAGAAATAAGTGGGGAGACATGGGAAAGGGACAACTGCTCTTTTGTTGTGAGTCTCATAAACCTACTTGACTTCTTAAACCAGATGCTATATTACTTTGATAAAAATAAAAATTAAATTCAAGATTTAACCTAAGATATGGACAAATTATTATGGGAGTCCTAGCAAAAAGAAGGGAAAGTAAAAAATGACTTCAGAACAGTAATATTCGGCTCTGAATTGAATGATGGCTAGGCATCTGCCAGGTAAAAAAATATTAGAGGTCAGGGAACTGTTTCCAATAGTAGTGACAGCATGTATAAGAACAGTAGCAGCTCAGGATACTTTGGAAGATGGGAGACATTCAATGTGTCTAAAGCAAAAGGTGCCTCAGGAGCCTGATGATATATCACAGGGAGAACAAGGCTAGGCTAAGGAGGCCGACAGTCCTGATAGGCCTGGCAGGACTTGTGGAGGCTTGTAAGTAGGAGAGTGACATGTGTAGTTGGCCGATTAGGATGATGTGTTAACTATTTGTCCTTTTTAAACAACTGTGCATTCAAACACTTTCTATTTGGGGAAAATCCCCACTAAGGGTTATCCTCTCTCCCAGTTCCTGGCACTTAGGGCAAGAACATATAATGCTCCTGTGTGAAACTTTGAATTTTGAGGGAGAGACCAGGAGAATAATAGCGAGCCCACATTTAGTGCCTAAACAATGTTCTAAACAATCCAGGTATATTGAGCTCGTTTAAGCCTCGCAAAGTCCAGTGAGGTAGGAATTATACTTCTTTTCACAATGAGGACACTGAGGCACAGAGAGGCTAAAATCCAGGCAGACTACCTCTAATGCTCTTAAATGCTATACTAAACTGCTAAAAACATAAGAACAGTAAGGGGGGAAAGATTTGAGGCAATAAAAGTGAGCTGGGAACCTAGGTTGCAGTGGCATCCTTAGCAGGCTGCCTGTAGCTATCGTGGTCTTGGTGGCACTCTCAGCTATTCCGCTGCTTCCTTTGTGTCCTGTCCTGTTTCCTGAGCTTGGTTCCCCAGTCTTTCTGTCAATCTTCACTTTCTGCTTTCTTTAGCTACCTCGTTTTTGGTCGTTTGCACCAAGAGACCTGACTGGTACAGGAAATATCTCTGAGGGCGGTGCAGCATGTGAGCTGAAACTGGGAGAGAATGGAAACTGAGGGGTGTTTATAGGAGACAGTGGCTGACGTAGTCTAAGGAAGAGCTGACGAGCACCTAAACCCAAACTGTTCTAACAGGAAAGGAATTAAACCCAACTTCTGAAATCATAGTTTTTAAAAAGGTCATCCCTGAAATAATAAGATTTCTGGGATTCATTTTAACCCAGGTGATTTCTCGGTTGAAAATTGCTGAAGCTGGCTGACAAGTACAGAGGATTCATTATAGAATTTTCCTCTCTACTTTTGTATATGCTTGAAATTTTTATAATAGTTTAAAAACTATCTTTAATTTTTTAAGCTTGGTTAAGTGTGTTAGGGTCCAGGAAAGAAACAGATGGTATATTAAGCTGGGTAATTAAACAAAGTTAATACAGAGACCATTTACAAAGAGGCAGATAAGGCTTAAGGAAAGCAACGAAGGATAATGCAGTACCCTGGGATTGGTGAAAGTAGGCGCCTTTCCTACCCTAAGCGAGCCTTTACCACAACGGGAGTACAGGGGGCTGTGGTGCCATGTGCTTTCTCCCTTGATCTCTCTTCTCCGTCACTTTAATTTCCTGCTAGAGCTTTGGTCATCACAGCTGGAAGTCAATGGGAAAGGCCACCCATTGCTGCAGCCTCCCAAGTCAATTCCTGGGGCCCAGAAGAGTAGAATGGAGAAGGGTGAAAAGTAAATCTGGAAAGGCAAAGAGAAGAAGAGGTCTGGCATAGGAAGTTCCAGAGAAGAATGGGGAAGATCATAAAAAAACAGATCATAAAGGAAAAGAAAGGAAATGTTTAAATAATCAGAATTCTTAGTCCTAGAGAACAAGATGATTGATAATAATTCCAGAATATGAAGCCTATATTATTTAGACTAGAAAACAGCTATTTAGAGTGTTTTTTGAGTCCTGGAATATAATAAAATGGGTTTTAATTCTGTAGATTAGATAGTATACTAATCTATGTGCCAGGAAGACATATTAAACACTTGGTTGATTCTTTGGGAAGATTTTGGGCCTTTTCTCATGATTTGGATAAATTCCTCTGAGGATAATTTAAACCTTGCCCTTTTTAAAGGCCAGGTGCAAGGTACCAAATAAATCTTTTGCCCCTCTAAAAATTTTTTGAATGTGCAGATAGGCTAAGAGCTACATTATCTCTGGAGGTATTTGTAACATCATTCAAAGCCCATTAGTTTTCTCTTGCTGTGTAACAGATGACCATAAATGTAGTGACTTAAAACATCACATATTTATTAAGCCAGGAGTCCAGGCATAGCTCAGCTGCGTCCTCTGCTCAGGGTCTCACAATACTTCTATCAAGGTGTCAGATGGGCTGTATTCTCATCTGGAGGCTCAGCGAGGAAGAATCTACTTCACACTCACGCGAGTTGTTGCCACAATTCACTTGCTTATGGCGTGTCACTAAGGGCCCAGAGTTTTGTGAGCAGTCACCTACAGGTTGCCCTCAGACCTTAGGGGCTGCTGGAAGTTCTTCACCATATGGACTTCCTCAACATCAAGACTTACTTCATCAAGGCAGTAAGGAGAATCTGTCACTCCATTCTGCTATGATAGAGTCTTATGTAATACAACGCAATCCCACAGGGTGAGAGTCTTATCACCTGCGTACTTGTTAAAAGCAAGCCACAGGCCTTTCCTGCACTCAAGAAGAGGGAATTACCCAGAGGTATGGACACCAGGAGGCAGGAAATCACTGGGGGCCTCCTTAGGGTCTGTGTACCAAAGAAGTGTATGCAAAACATAGAAAAAAAAAGATAAGATTTTTCTAAACTTTGGGGTGCAAATATGGTGTTTAAGATAATATTTCCTCTACTATTACACATGGTTTGAATGTTTTTAAATGTTTTAAGTTTAAAAAGTAGTTAGTTGGCAAATAATTCATCATTCCACTTTGCTCCATTTTCATTATGTACATGACTTGTAATTCATTGGAACCCAATCCAGTCGTGTGCACAGGGGTTCATCATATTTCCCATGCCTAATACAGTGCCTGAGTCATAGAAGCTGATCAATGAGTGATTGATTTTCAAATGAATTGCCTTAAATGTCTCAAAAATCCAATTCAGTTTTAAATCCCTGAATTCTACTCTAGCTTTATGCTATCAAGACCTGCCATATAGTTGATGATTTTTACTGTCACCCAAGTACAGGCTAAAAAAACAAAATTTATTGAGAGCTTACTCTGTGCCAAAAACTGGTCAAAGTTCTTTTTTTTTTTTTTAATAAGTCAGATGATCTGACTTTTTTTTTTTATATATATAATCTTTTTATTTATTTATTTTACCAGGAGGTCTCGGGGATCGAACCCAGGTCCCTCCATATGAGAGACAGATGCCCAACCATTTGAGCCACATCCGTCCCCCTCTGGTCAAAGTTCTGTACATGTTTCAACTATTTACCACATCAACCCTAAGTAGGTAATTACATATTTTTAAGAAAAGTGAATCCCTCCAAAAATCCTGTAGTGATAAGTTTTATAGTTCATGGAGCTGAGATTTAAACCTAACTTTTATCCTCTTACTATTTCATTAGCCTACATCATTCACTCTTTTTCTTTTCCTTTGTATAGGTCATGGTTGACTAAGTGAACTTTAACATTAACATTAAAACTTTTTGTTTCCTTTGAACTCACAGTGTTCAACAGGTCTTTGCCCTTTGTACAAAAAAATAGCCTTTTCTGTTTAAACCAGGGACAATTATTTTCTGCAGCTCTTAAAATGTATTTATAAATAATCATGCATTCAAACATATTAAGTCATTTAGGACTGTAATTAGTCATTGTCAAGTCCTGGTAAACAGCAGGATTCTAATTGGAAAGCAGTGTTTGCCCTACTTGTGCCTCAATGAAACTTTCCGAGAAGGGCAGCATGTGCTCCTTAATCTGTTTTTCTAACAGCTAGTAGCAAATCAATGAAGATGAGGCTGGTGGGTATGATAAATTAATATGCACACTGACAACTTATAACCGTGCAATTGTTTAGGGAATTACTATGCGACTATGTCCAAGTAATTATATGTTTTAAATGATTTATCTCAATTTATTAACAATACACCCCCAAAATGGAACTAAAAAGAGAAAAAATGCAAATAGCATGTTATAACAACTTTATGTTGAACTTATTAAGAGGTTGCCCTTTTAATGAAAAATTTAATGAATTAAGAGGTTTGTTATGAATAAGCATTCTTACTACTTGTTAAGTATTTGTCACCACAGACCTGTCATAGGCATTCTAATTATGATTAATATCTTATCTTGAATTCCATCTTCATTCACATTTCAGTAACAAATGTAACTTCTATTATATGATCAAGGTTCATGAAAACAGGATGATTTGCCTATGACCTTATATTTTATTCATTTTTACATTCATATTTAACAGATTTCTCTGAAATGAATGTTAACCTTGTGAATCTTTTAATTTTTAAAGTGCATTTTATCCTTGACATGCTTTTCAAGCCTTTATACTGTTTCAAATCATGGTTGTGTACTCAAAATAAATGAAAAATCCTAACATTTTGATTACCCCATATATATCTAGAAGCTGCTATTTTGAGGCATTGCTTAAATTTTTTTTCTGCTATGGAAAGAGCTGGTTTAATTCTCTCAAGTATTGTTAATGTTCTCAATATGGAAAGCACAGGTTTATGAAGTTCAAAAAATCATGTATTAGAATGCAAGGTCAGATTCTCATTTGCAGTCTCTATATAAATTGTGGAAAATACAGAAATTGTTGTTGTTGTTGCTTTAGTGGCAACAAGTATTTTATTTGCTTTATGTTAGGTTAGGCTAGGTTTATGTTATGTTTTTTATGGTATGTCTCTTCTTTTTTAGTTCTTTATTTTCTTCCTTAATATACTTTTCCCTTCTCTGCTTACTCTTTTTCCCTTTGTTTCTGTTTTCATCCTTATTTCTGTCACCGTTTTACTCCCTTTTTAAATTTTTGTCTCCATCTTCATTTTATTCCCTTCTCTGCAGTTCTGCTTTGTCTCCATTCTGCTTTGTCTCCATTTTCTATGGATATATTCTTCTCACCATTTCCATCCTCCTCTTTGTCCTTTTCCTCTCTCACCTTTTTCTTTCTAAACCCATTCATCTTCCTCAAGGGAGTCTGAATTCTCCACCTGCATAGAAGGCAGGCTCTCAGCCATCTTTGCATTTGATTTTGTGGTTTTAAGAGTCCTCGATTATTTACATTACCAGCTGTTAAAAGCTCGAGAATGAAATAAAAATGATAAAATGACTTCTTTTTCTACCCTTTTTTATTAGTAGCGTCTCCAAAATAAAATCTCTATGAGGGCTTAAAATGCTACATTAATTAATAAGCTCAGTGGAATCACCATGAAAATTAAGCCAATTAATTTCTGGCAAGAATAATAATAACAATAATAGTAACAATGGACTGTAAAGAAACCAGATCATTCATCAAATGTGAAGTCTGCTCTCCTAAGGGCTGGATATCAACGAGGGGCAGCTTCTTTAGAGGGAAGAAGCTCTCTGGTCCCCAGAGCCGCCCGTTCCTCTCCAGTCTCTGGTTTGAGGAGGACCACTCCCCACATAGCATCATCAAGGCATTTGTAGTAAGCCAGGTAGCGTGAGCCAAGTGTATGCAAATCAGAGAAATGAACTCTCTCCTGAGGTCTTCCAAATCACTCAATTCTTGAAGCAATTAGCGGAGAGTCCATTTCCCTTTAAACTAGATGCATTTACATTTTCTTCATCATTTGAAGCATGTCTTCACACATTTCAGGTTCTCCATTATAAGCAGAGATAAGTACCATGCACTTATTGTTGAATCCAGCGGAATAAAGTTAAACACTCGTGGTATGCAATATTCTAATGTTATAAAGATCTGATGAGTTTTCCAGCCAAAAAAATAGTACAAAACAGACTACATTTTAATTACATTTTCTCAGAGGTATCTGGGGAAGGAGGGTCATATGTTTAAGAGTGTTTAATGTACTTAAAAATTATATCTTCTAGCAGTCTCCTGAACTGACTTAATAGGTCTGATCTTTTGAAATGAATCCTATATCATATTTATGATGATGTCTTACTCGGGAATGAGGCTAAATCTAATGAGAGACGATTCCTTTGATGAGAGTGACAATTACCTCACTTGAACCAACACACCAACAGCTATCTCTTCCTATTGATAATAAACCAGTAGCTTTGGAAATAAATTTAATGTGTTAATCTCAGGTTTTCAGTTGTCATTTATGAATAAGCCAGAACTAACTTAGGTGTGTCCGTAATCATGGAAAACAAAAAGGAAATAGAAAATTGAAAGCCAAAGATAAACCAGAATTTTTCATTAACCATCATTTTCCACCTCTTCAAACCCTCTAAATTTCAAATAAGTGAACAGAACTAGTAAATATGGATCTGCTACTTTGTGACAGACACTGTGCTACAACCGATGTGCTTTTGCCGAATCTCATTTCTGCTATATATCCTTGGTGGTAAGAGCTAGTTAGTACTGAAATGTCTAAAGTGCCAAAGGCCAAGAAACATGACAAAGTCCTGTATAAATGAACATGGGAGTAGATTATGTAAGATATTAATAAATATGAATTCATAAAAAGTAAAAACTTTGATGGGGTAAAACCAATCTCACCTTAAGTCTCAATAAATATGCAGTTGAACATGAGCATTTGTTTTGTTAAAATTGTTCTTTTAATGGTGAAACCGTTCTCTATTAGTTTATTTCTTCTTTTTATTTCTAATTGGAATAAAAATTAGAACATCATTAATTTTCATTCTAATTTCAGGATGAAATCAAAGAATGCTTTTCTTTTTCATCACATGTGCTTCATGATCTTCTGGTAAGCATTGTAAAAAAAATCTGATTTAATGTTGTGTAGTCTAGATCTTTGAATGCTTATTAACTGAGTTAAAAGAGTTACTCATTTTTGGAGGAAAAAAGTAATGGAGAGCACAATTCACAGTTCCAGCTTAGCTAAACTGACACAGCACAAAGCCACCACGATGGGTAAAATATTTGTTAGTTAATAAATAATATTAAGGCAACTGGCTAGACAAATGTAAAAATATATATACATCCTTAACTAATTTCTAATATCATTATAAATTCTAAATGTATTGAACCACGACAACAAAAATATGACTCACCTAGCTTTTAGGTCCTTTGAGGTTTTTTCTTTTTTTTTTTTTTTTAAGATTTTATTTATTTACTTTATCCATTTTAAACAACCCCTTCCCCATTTGCTGTTTTGTGTCCATTTGCTGGGCAATTCTCTGTATCTGTTTCCTGCCATCTCTTCTCATCCTCCTCCTCCAGTCTTCACCAGGATTCGATCCTGGAGACCTCCGATGTAGGAGAGAGGTATTCTGCTGCCTGTGCCACCTCAGCTCGTGGCTTCTGGAGCTTTCGGAGCATCTCGTCTTGTCTCTCCCCTGTTACGTCATCATCCTGCTGCATGGCTCCCGGGGCCCGACAGCTCAGCGGCACACAGAGCCTGGCAGCCCATGTGCCTTCTATATATATTTTTTATTTTACTGGGAGGTCCCGGGGATTGAACCCAGGTCCCTCCATATGGCAGACGGACGCCCAACCATTTGAGCCACATCCGCCCCCGGGTCCTTTGAGTTTTAACTCATCTTGACTTCTATGAAGATTTTAGTGAAACCACAGAAGACATAAAACTAAAAGTTATTGATTTGTTACTCAAATTAAATCTAGACTTTGCTCATCTGCTGCATATTTGGCAGACTGATCAAATGTGTATTTTGGCAAATCCCATTCAATTTATAAACTTCTTATAAAGGAAAATGAAAAGAACTTATCCACCTTATACACAACAAAGGGGTGAGATTTGCTTACCTGTGATATTGAGGCTTTCATAATGAAAGTTTTTGGTCACTTTTCAGTTTCCTCAAAATGTGCAGAAGCACATATTGAGGTTTTTTGTTTTGTTTTGTTTTGTTTTGTTTTACTTTATAGGAACGAAAGAAGCTAACCTCCTGAGACATGTGTCTACAAGATGGATGTCATTAATATGATGGTAAAATGCTGGCCTGTCGTGAAATCATATATTCAAAATGTGAGACAAGAAGAATGTCATTCTCTATTTGGAAATACATTGAGGATGAAAATGGAAAAAAAAGATTACAGTAAAACAGAAATTTATTTGCTGTTTCTCCAAACTGTTTCATCTTTGAAGAGACCATAAGGAGCCTAGAAAAGGATGAATTGTCTGTACTGATTGTTGTATACAGTGAGTTTTGGTCACCACCAGAAAAAGGTAGCTAAATTACACAGGACCTTTTCCATTTCTTTATTAAAACTGTAACATATGGAATCTACCTTCAACTGCACGAGTTCAAATTAGCTCTGTGCTTTAAAATCATTTTCCCTGAGGAGAGGCTTAATTAATGACATTTAATGTGCTTTTTAAAAATGATGGGCATTTTAGACATAGATAGCCCATATGATGAATTTATAGATGCAAAGGACCTGATTGACAACAGTTGATCTACCAAAACTAGCCTGGAGATACAGAGGACATGGGCATTTTGGGGGAGCTGAAAACTAATTCCTACAAGTCTAAATCCTGCTGTTGCTATTAAGTAAAATCCTAAGTATTCCATGCTCAACTATTTGTTGAGAGAATTTTAGCTTGATGGTATCACATTGGACTGATACCAGCAGTCAGTGTCACATGAATTTGATAAGAAAATAGCTACAAGTCAAAGTAAAATTCATATTTGTGATCAGTTTTATCTCTATATGGAAGAAAAGATGGAAACCTTAAAAGCTGCAGGCATACAGGGAAGTATTATTAGAAAAGGAAACAGAAAGAGTGAAAATATCCTACCATATCATGGAATAGAAAGAAACATATCTTTGTCATTTTTATTTAAAAAGGGAGTGTCTGTTTTATTCGTTCTATTGTATTGTATTCTCTTTTTTAAAAGTATTACATTTATGTATCTTAATACTACATAATGAGAAGTGAATGTGGCTCAACCACTTGGGCACCTGCTTACCACATGGGAGGCCCCCGTTCCTCCCAGTGCCGTCTAAAAAAAGAAGCAGAGCAGATGTGGCCTCCCACCATAACAGAGCTAAATGCCGCCTCCCCTGCAACAGAGCTACACACCTCAGCAACAGAGCTAGACGCCACCACAACAAGCAGAGGCCACAGCCAGTAGACGCAGCAGTCTACAGGGAGAGGATGTGGCTCAGTCTGTTGGGCACTGGCCTCTCATGTAGAAGTTCCCTGGGTTCGGTTCCTGGTGCCTCCTGGAGAAGGTGAGAAAACAATGAGCAGATGTGTGAACCATCGGGAGGGAAAGGAGATAAAGAAAAATAAAGTAAATTAAAAAAATAAATCTTTAAAAGAAAAAGACTGCATAATAATATAGTCTGAAAAACTTAAATATTCAATAACAATTTAAAAAGGGGATCAATAAATTGCTTATCAGAGGACAGATAGAAACATTGAAAAATATTGTTAGATTTTCTCACATTTTAATTCATCCTACTATTAATTACTACTTATTGCCATTGTTGACTAGTCCTACTGTTGTTTTGTTTAAATGATAGTATTTGTATAACACAAGAGCAAATAGGGAAATGGATGTGGCTCAAGAGGTTCAGCATCCGTCTACCATATGGAGAGACCGGGGTTCAATCCCCGGTACCTCCCAGTTAAAAAAAAAAAAAAAAAAAAAAAAAGAGTAAATAATACAGAATAATTTTAATACTCATATTTTTATGTTAAAGTGACAATATATACATGCATAGTTATTTATTATGTATTATTATGTTTTTAAAAATGGCCATGTCCTGTGTTGGCTCTCTAAAAAGTTGGTCACCCTAGTAGACAAAGTTCTTACATGTCAGTTCAGGGCTCCCAAGGAGCGTGTCTCAATGTGGAAATTGAATGTCCTTTGAGCACCCAGCCTCAGATGGCATGCATGGTCACTTCTGCCATATTCTATTCATTAGAAGTGAGTCACAGGAAGCAGATGTGGCTCTAGTGAATGATCTCTTTCCTACCACATGGGAGGTCCCAGGTTCAGTTCCCGGTGCCTCCTAAAAAGAAGACCAGCACACAACAGACACAGCAAATGCAGACAACAAGGGAGTGGGGAGAAATAAATAAGTAAAATAAATAAAAAAAAAAAAAGTGAGTCACTGAGGCAAGCCTACATTCAATGGAAAAAAAATAGACTCCACCTTTTGATGAGAGGAGTGTCAGATTATGGATTTTTTTTTTTAATGTGGAGCACTTCATGAATCTGCATGTCATCCTTGCTCAGGGTCCATGCTAATCTTTGTATCATTCTGATGTTAATATATGTGCTGTCGAAGCAAGTACTAAATGTGTGTTTTGTTTTTTTGTTTTTTTTTTTTAATTTATTTTTATTGTGGGTAAAAATCAAAATTCTCACAATACATACAAACATTTGCAAAATGATATATAAATATATATGCATATATGTGTATTTGCTTACAAAAATGTTATTTATATATATATATATATATATATACATATATTTTAAGATAAATGTGTTTTTAAATTACCACAAATTATGGAGAATACAGTCATTTTCATACACTTTTGGTAGGCAAGTAAACTGTTATGCTCTTTTTGGAGATCAATTTGGAATTATCTATCAAAATAAAAATATAATTCTATTTTTCTAATTTTAGGTGATTAGGGCATTGTCTTAAACCAGGGCTGTTATAACAAAATCACAGACTCATTGGCTTAAACAAGAGAAAATTATTATCTCATAGTTTTGAAGATGAGACATCCAAAGTCACTGTATCAGTGGTCCATGCTTTCTTTGAAGTCTGTGGTGTACTGGGGGGATCTTGCCAGCAATCCATAGCTCAATCTCTGCCTCTGTCACATAACTGTCTTTCTCTTCATATCTCTCTTTCTACTGTGTCTAAATTTCTTCTCCTTATAAAGGCTCCAGGCATTTTGAATTAAGGCCTACCTTGATGCAATTTGGCCTCATCTTAACTAGTAACATCTTCAGAGATCCTATATACAAAAGAGTTCACATCCAGCAGACCTGGGGGTTTGGAGCTTGGACATGTCTTTGTGCAGATCATTATTCAGTCCATCACAGGAATGGGCATACTTGCAAAACTATGCCAAAAATATTAATTAAAGTTCTTTCATTCCCTTCTCCCAATTTTTTATTTTAAAAAGTTCAAAATTACTAAAACCTATTGTGATGGACTAGAGATGGTCACAATTTATTTATACTCTTTCCACTGAGGACTGGGTCTTGCTCCTCTCCCTTTGAGTCTGAGCTACTGTGACTTGTTTGAGCCATAGAATATGGCAGAAGTTATGTTGTTCCAGTTCCTGACCTAGCATTTAAGAGGAAGGCTATTTCTGCTAAGGTTTCTTGAAGCACTGAGGCACCAGATAGGGTCAACTACTCTGGTGGGAGACCATGTGATGAGACCATCAGACTATATGGAGAGGGAGAGGGTTTGAACTAATTCCAGTCTTTCTGTCATCCCCACCATTACACCAACTGTGCGAGTAAAACTGTTTTGAATTCTCTGGGCCAACCTATCCTTCAGCTGAAAATCAGTGAGTGACTCCAGGTGATGCCTCATAGAGCAGAATCATTATCGAGCCAATCCTTTCTCTAATTCCTGATCTACGACATCATGAAATATAATAGAAAGGTTATTTCTTAAGCCACTAAATTTTGGAAATAGCTGGGTATACAGTAATAAATAACCAGAACTCTTCTATACTCTTCACCTATATTCACCAACTGTTAATATTTTTATCACATGGCTTTCTTCTCTCTTTTTCTCTCTGTCTCACATGTACACACACACTCACAGACACACTCTTGTGCTAAATCATTTGATAGTAACTTGCAGACATTATGATACTTCATCTTTAAATAATTCAGCATCAATTCTCCTTTGTTTTTTTTTTTTATTATGGGTAAAAATCAAAATTCTCACAATACATACAAACATTTGCAAAATGATATATAAATATATATGCATATATGTGTATTTGCTTACAAAAATGTTGTTT
>JAKSZT010053764.1:30744965-30840912 GCA_026826555.1 Tolypeutes matacus | reverse complement strand
GACCAGGGTGTCTCCGGAGCTCTCAGGAACCCCACTGAGTGGGGTGATAGGCACTTAGATGTTCTATGAGCTCCTACTGAGGTGTGCGTAAGAGTTACCTCTGGGATGACCTCCCGACTCTCTTTGAAGTCTCTTAGCCACTTGAACTCATTTGTCTTTACCGTTTCCCCCTTTTATTCAAGGTCTTTTTCCAGTTGTGTTGCCAGTTGGCACTTGGGAAAAGTTTTCAATTAGCAATAATCGTGCCTCGGATAAAACTCATTGGCTACGATACTGCCACTGCACAAAGCTGCCAGTTGGCACTTGATATTAATCCCTCGTTGCCAGGGAGGCTCATCCCCGGGAGTCATGTCCCATGTTGGGGGGAAGGTAATGCAATCATATGCTGAGTTTGGCTTAGAGAGAGGCCACATTTGAGCAACAAGGAGGCTCTCAGGTGGCAACCCTTAGGCACCCCACAACTGCAGGCTAAGTCTCATTTACAAGAGCAAAGACTCACAAGGGTAGTCATCAATAAAAAACAAAAAACAAAAAACATCAGTGGGTCATCCTATTTTGACAGGCACTGTCCCTACACTCAGAGGACTATTGCTGCTCCCTTGGAGATTGTGGCAGAGCTCTCCAGGCTAGGAATTCAGATTCCCTCATTTATTGTGTGATTATCCACCCATCGTGACCATGCCCCATCCCCCGATCCTTTGAATGATTTTGTATATCTTTCATGTATATTCGGTTGAACCAATCCCCACGAAAACCCCCCCAGACACCCTCCCCCCAATAATCCCCCGCAGTACCCATTGTAACCCTTCTGTGATCCAAATCCTCCATGAACATTTAGTCCATAAAATAATCAAATACACTTACTAGGAAAAAGAAACAAGTGTTATAAGCTTACATGCAAGAGACAAACATAAGGAAACTCAGGGGGAAAAAAAAAAAAGAGAGAAGGAAAAAAAAATAAATAATCAAACAAAGAACAAAACAAAATAAAATATAATTAGTGGATTGGGACATTCAAAAAATGGGCAAAAAAGCAAAGGAAATGCCTTTAAAATATATATATATATATATATTCATTTTTATTTCCTTTCTCTTTTCTTTTTTCCCTTTTTTCCTTCCCTTTATCAGTGTGTTATCGGATGTCTGGTGTGCCATGACACCTTCCTCCTCCCAATCCCCATTGTCTCCCAATTTTTCATTTAATTTTCAAAGAAGTTTTAGGTCACAGCAAAGTCACACACGGAGTGCCGGAGACTCCCAGATACCAAACCACCCCCCCTTTCCCCACCCCATATTAACTCCCCCTCCTTTTTTTTTGGTTGTTAGCATTGTTATAACTGTTATGCAGATAGCAAAATATAGCAACTAAACATTGTCAGTGATTTACAGTATAGTTTACAATTTAGATGATACAGTTTAATAATTTTGATGATATTTACCATGTCCTGTGTCCATTACTGAAAGGTAATGAAAAACCTTCCCCATGACCACCAAACAACCCATTAGATCTTGACTGTTCCCTTCTCCCCAGCCCCCCAGGGCCCATGATACCCCCCTCTCCTAACCCATGGAATGTCAAGATTCACAGTTACATGCCCTGGGGATTTGAACCAGCACTTCCTAATCCACCCACCCCCCAGTGCTGTACCACCAAACCCAGGAACACCACCACTCATCTGCCCCATCCCCCAACATGCAACCACACTCTATCCCTTTACCATAGATTATGTCCATATGGGAGATGGCTCAGAGCCTGCTCTTCTCTTACTCTCCTTTGTTAACCTATCTTTCAGACAATGGTTCTCAGAGACTGCTCACTTTCCTCAGTTCAGATCAGTGAGGTCATATACTGTTCATCCTTCAGTGCCTGGCTTGCTTCACTCAACATAAGGTCTTCAAGATTCATCCACGTTATTCCATGTGTTAGCACTTTGTTCCTTCTTACCGCTGAGTAATATTCCATTGTATGTATGTGCCACATTTTGCTTATCCATTCGTCTGTTGATGGGCACCGGGGCTGATTCCAACTTTTGGCAATGGTGAACAATGCCGCTATAAACATTGGTGTGCATATATCTGTTTGTATTTTTGTTTTCAGTTCTTCTGGGTATATACCCAGTAGTGGAATTGCTGGATCATACGGAAGATCTATTGCAAGTTTTCTGAGGAACCGCCAAACTGTCCTCCACAGTGGCTGGACCATACCGCAGTCCCACCAGCAGTGGATGAGGGTTCCTATTCCTCCACATCCTCTCCAACATTTAGTGTCTCCTGTTTTTTTAATAGCTGCCATTCTGATGGGTGTAAGATGGTATCTCATTGTAGTTTTGATTTGCATTTCCCTGATAGCAAGTGATGTTGAGCATTTTTTCATGTGCTTTTTAGCCATTTGTATTTCTTCCTTGGAGAAGTGTCTTTTCAGTCACTTGCCCATTTTTTATATGGGTTGTTTGTCCTTTTATTTTCGAGGTGAAGGATTTCTTTATATATGCAGGATATTAGGCTCCTATCAGATATATGGTTGCTGAATATTTTTTCCCATTGGGTAGGTTGCCTTTTTATTTTCTTAATAACATCCTTAGAGGTGCAGAAGTTTTTAATTTTGAGGAGATCCCATTTATCAATTTTTTCTCTTGCTGCTCGTGCTTTGGCTGTGAAGTTCATGAAACCATTTCCTATTACAAGGTCCTGTAGATGCTTCCCTACATTATCTTCCAAGGTTTTTATGGTTTTGGCTCTTATATTTAGATCTTTGATCCATCTTGAGTTGATTTTTGTATAAGGTGTGAGATGGTATTCTTCTCTCATTCTTTTGGATATGGATATCCAGTTCTCCAAGCACCACTTGTTAATGAGGCCACTCTCTCCCAGCTGAGTGGGTTTCGTGGCCTTGTCAAATATCAGATGACTGTATATGCGAGGATCTATATCAGAACTCTCAATCCAGTTCCATTGGTCAGTAGGTCTATCCTTGTGTCAATATCATGCAGTTTTGATCACTGTAGCTTTGTAGTATGTTTTAAAGTCAGGTAATGTGATACCTCCAACTTCATTTTTCTTTTTCAATATATCTTTGGCAATTCGGGGCCTCTTACCTCTCCAAATATATTTTGTGGTTAGTTTTTCCAGTTCCTTAAAAAATATAGTGTTGACTTTTATTGGGATTGCATTAAATCTGTAGATTAGTTTGGGTAGGATAGACATCTTGATGATGTTTAACCTTCCCATCCATGAACAGGGAATATTTTTCCATTTATTTAAGTCTTCTTTGATTTCCTTTAACAATGTTGTGTAGTTTTCTGTATATAAGTCCTTTACATCTTTAGTTAAATTTATTCCTAGGTATTTGATTCTTTTGTTTACTATTGTAAATGGTATTTTTTTCCTGATTTCCTCCTCAGTTTGCTGGTTATTGGTGTATAGAAATGCTACTGATTTTTGAGCATTGATCTTATAGCCTGCAACATTACTGAACTCCTTTATAAGTTCTAGAAGCCTTGTTGTCGATTTCTCAGGGCTTTCTATGTATAGGATCATGTCATCTGCAAATAATGAAATTTTTACTTCTTCTTTTCCAATCTGGATGCCTTTTCAATTCTCCTTTGTAATCACAACACCATTATCACTCCCAAGATATTTAAAATTGATATAATAATATTATCAAATACATAATTCACATTCATATTTCATCAATTGCTTTAATAATGTCTTTATATCACTTTTTTAAAAAATCCAGAATTCAATCAAAGATTATGCATAGCATTTAGTTGTCATATTTCTTTAGTCTTGTTTAAATCTATTACAATACTGCCTGCCTTTTTTTTGTCTTTCATGTCATTGATATTTTTGAGGAGTTTAGACAGGTTGTCTTATAGAATGTCCCACCATCTGAGTCTGTCAAATCATTTCCTCATAATTATATTAGGTTTAAACATTTTTGATAAGAATAATACATGGGTTCTTTCTATTATATCATTCAAGAAAGTACAGAATGTCAATGTGTACTGTTATTGATAATGCCAATATTAATATTATCACTTGGTTAAGGTCGTGTCCATGAGATTTCTCCACTGAGAAAATATATATTTTCCTTTATAATTAGTGAAGACTCTGTGGGGTGATACTTTGGGACAGTGTGAATATCCTGTTTCATGGCAACCTTTTGTCAAATGTTTTTAGCATTCATTGAAGATCTTCACCTAACTCATTTATTATGTAAAAGTGGTCACAAGAGAGTTGTTTTCTAGTTCCATATTTCTTTCTACATTTCTTAGTTGGCATTGTTCTCTAAAGAAGTTCTTCCCCTCCTGTCTTTCCTTTTTTGCTTATTACTATAGACTAAAGTATTCTTTTTTAAATTATTGGTTTTAATGCTCAAATTGTCCCAAATTTGGCCAATGAGTGCTCCTTCAAATTGGTTCCTGTATTATCTTTGCATGTTCTCTTAAGTCTTGGTGCAGCTTCCCTTCTTTCTGAGGGTTTCAGGCTCAAAGGTGTTCCAAGGTCACTTTGTCATTTTCCTGCCCTCGACCTGGAAGGAGCCCTGTTCCTTTTTGTGAGGAAGGCATTTAGAAGCCAAGTTCTAGCCTCTAGGTGTGCTTATTGGTACTGGAACTCAGTTTATACCGATTTCTCCAATTCAAATCCAACATCACAGGGTTCTCCCTCAAGTCCCCCCACTTCATAGCTATATCTCCTTTTCCCATAGTGAGAAACCTAGTTCCCCAAAAATCAATTTACCCATTTGTTCTATCTTACAAGTGCACAATACAACTAACAACAACTGAGTCAAGTCCAAGATTTCTTTGTAATTATTTTTGTCCACTAAGGATGTTCAGTCAGAGTTCCATGTTCAAATGATAATTGAATTAATTCTTTCTTCTGTTTTGTTATGTTATCAATTTTATATACAGTTAAGTTCTGTTTTTTTCCCCAATGTCAAGGATTACTTTTTTCAACTTTTTCAAGTTAATTTAATTTTTACAAGTATGTAAAAATTGGGTTGAAAGTCAAAATTGTATAAAAAGATAATCAAGAACTCTTTTTCCATCCCTATCCCTACCGCTGTATTCCCACTTATCACCTATAGGTAACAATTCTCATTAGTTTCTGCATTAGCTTCTCTTTATTTCTTTTTTTTCTTAAATATAATATATTGCCCCTTCATTTTTACACAAAATGTAGCAAAGTAAATATATTTTCTTTTTTCTCTTAATATATCTATTTTTGACCTTTGTCAAAAATAATTTTTGGATATTTCTGTGGGTCTATTTCTGGGTTCTCTATTCTGCTCAATTGATCTGTGTGTCTATCTCCTATAGCACCATATATTCTTGATTATTGTAGCTATAAAGTAAGTCTTGAAATCAGGTAGGCAGATTCCTCCCACTTTATTTTTCTTTTTCAAAACATTTTTTTCAGCTATTCTAGTTCCTTTCCTTTTCCATATAAATTTTATAAAAAAATTTTCAGTATTTACAAAATATCTTGCTGGGATTTAAGGAGAATTGACATTTTTACTATATTGATTCTTCTGATCCATGAACTTGCTATGTTTCTCTTTTTATTTAGATCTTCTTCAATTTCATTCAACAGTGTTGTGTAACTTTCAGCATACAAATTCTGATAATATTTTGTTAAATTTATATCTATGCATTTCTTTATTATTGGGCAACTGTAAATAGCATTGTATATTTTAATTTCAATATCTAGGTATTCAATGCTAATATATAGAAATACAATTGATTTTTGTATGTTTATCTGGTATCTAGAGATCTTAGTGAAGTCATTTGTTTTAGGAGGTGTAGCAGTTTTTTTTTTTTTTTTTAGGAGATGTAGTTATGAATGCCAAAAATAGATATTGGATTATCCTTGTAAACTGGTCTGCTAATCTGGGCATGATTAAGTTATGATTAGGGCATTGACTGGGCCATGTCAGTGGGGTGTTGAGCTCCACCCCTTGGTGGGTGGGGTCTCAAAGATAAAAGACATTGCAAAGGAGAGAGTTGTAGTAGTTCTGATGCTGGAGTTTTGATGCTGGAGCCCAGGGAGGTGAGCAGACAGAGGAGCTTGGTCATGAGGAAGGAGAGAAGGCTCCAGGAAAAGAGATGAGCCATTCACCCGACAGTTCACAGCTGGCCTTGTGGAGAGAGGCGAAGCCTAGAGAACCTCATAGTCAACAACTGACCTTGTGGAGGTAACAGAGTTACTGAGCCAGAGAGAAATGTAGCCCCGGGAAGAGAGGAACCCAAGAAGCCTGAACCCTGGCAAATGTAGGCAGCTGTCTTGCTCCAACACTTGGCAACAGACTTTGGTGAAGGAAGAAACTTATGCTTTATGGCCTGGTAACTGTAAGCTTCTGCCCCAAATAAATACCCTTTATAAAGAACAACCGATTATTGGTATTTTGCATCAGCACCCTTTTGGCTAACTAATACAGGAGGATTTTTTGTTGTTGATTTCTTGAAATTTTCTATGTAGACAATCATGTCATCTGCAAGTAGTTAGAGTGAAGAATAGAAACCTTACCTCCTTTTACATCCCTTAATCCTTCCCCATTTATAGTATAATTGTTTTGAATATTTCTCCTACATATATTTAGAACCACATCATACCATTTTATAAATATTGCTTTGACCATAATTTAGAAAACTCAAGAGGAAAAGGAATGCCCTTTGCATGCAACCATATATTTCTTACTGTTTTCTTTTTCCCTTACTGATATGCCAGGGTTCCTTCTTTTATGTTGTTTTTTTTTTTTTTTTTTTTTTTACATTTTGTTTTGTTTTTTTTTTTTCTGAGTAGAGAACTCCCTTCAGCCATTCTTTTAGGGTAGATCAGCTGGCAGCAGATTCTTAGTTTTCATTCATCTGAGAAAGTCTTGATTTTTCCCTTTATCTTAAAGTATATTTTCATTGGGTTTAGGACTTGGTGGCAGTTCTTTTCTTTCAGCACCTGAAAAATATTATACAACTTCTTTCTGACCTCCATGCTTTCAGTTGAGATGTATGCTGCAGTTCTAATTACCCCCCCCACCCCCCGGGCCGCCCCTTCTCCCCCAGCTGCTTTCAAGATTTTTTTCTTTTCTCTTTTTAGTTTTAAAAAGTTTAATTTATGATGTTTCTTGATGTATCTTCCTTTGGGTTTATCCTGTTTGGGAGTCACTCAGATTCTTGAATATCTAGGCTTATATCTTTTGCCATATTTGAGACATGTTCAGCCATTATTTCTTTGGGTACTTTTTCTGTCCTGTTTTGTTTGTTTGTTTGTTTGTTTCTCTGCTCTTCCCAGGACCCTGATAACATGATGTTAGATCTTTGGTTATAGTCCCAAAGATCTCTGAGACTATTCATTTTTTCCCTCAGTCTATTTTCTGTATTCTTCAAAGCAATTCCAATGTTCTGTCCTTCTGTCCTCTCAGTTCTGCTGTTGAGCCCATCCACTGATCTTTCAATTTCAGTCACTGTATTTTTCAGTTCTAAACTTTCCATTTGGTTTTCAGGTAATTCTAACATCTCTGTCATGTCAGTGTTGGCATCTATTTTTGTCTTTATCTTACAGTTTGAGATCTTCCTGGTTCTTGATATAATGAGTCATTTTCATTGAATCCTAGACATTTTCATATTATGTTATGAGATCCTGAATCTTATTTAAACTTTCTGTGTTAGCTGGCTTTCTTTGACTTCTTTGACACTGCATCAGCAGAGTAGGGGGTAGATTCCCTTTCATTACTGACAGGTGGAGGCAGAATTTTAGTTCCCCTCACTCAACTTCCACTGATCCCTGAGGTGAGCAGGGGGCTTCTACTCATTACTGTTGGGGGGGGTGGAATGTGGGTCTCCACTGACACTGCCATAGGGTGTCAGTCCTGACTTTTCACTAATGTTCTCTGGCACTACCACACTGGGGAGGGAAGGGGTTCCTCTTTACTGCTGGGCTTGGGTAGATGTCCAGGTTCTTCACTTGGTCTTTACTGACATCATGGGGAGATGGGGTGAGGAGCACCTTATTACCAGCCATTGAGGATGAGTCTGAACTCCGTATTTGACTTCTCTGATACCACCATGGTGGGGGTGTTAGGTGTCTTATTTCAGTCTCATAGGGGTGGAAGTCTAGGCTCACCACTTGGCCTTTGTTAGTGAGGATGATGGTAGGTCAGATTTTGTGTGTGTGTGTGGTGTTTGGTTGGAGCAGGATTTTTTTTTTTTTTTTTTTTTGAGGAGGTACTGGGGATTGAACCCGGGACCTTATATGTGTGAAACAGGGGCTCAACCACTGAGCTACACCCATTCTGTGCAGCAAGATGGTTTTTGTCTAAAAGGTTTCTGTATCATTAAGCTGCCCCTTTCTTGATACTTTGGGAAGAGAGAACAGGTTTTTGTTGGAGACTTCTTTCTTTCTCTCTATCTCTTTTTTTTTTTTTCCTTTTTTAAGGATTTATTTATTTATTTACTTTTATCCATTTTTACACCCCTTCCCCCTTCCCCCCGTTTTTGCTGTTTCTGTGTCCATTCGCTGGGCAACTCTGTGTCCATTTTCTGCCCTCTCTTCTCATCCTTCTCCTCCTGTCTTCACTGGGATTCAATCCTTGGAATCTCTGATGTAGGAGAGAGGCATCCTGCCCGCGCAACCTTAGTTGCTGTTTTTTTGGTACGTCTCATCTTGCCTCTCCCTGTGTCACTCTCCTATTATGTCATCATCTTGCTGTGTGGCTCGCGGGAACTGGTGGTGCACCCGCGCACAGGGCCTGGCGGCCCACGCACCTTCTATATATTTTTTAAATTTTTACCAGGAGGTCCCGGGGATCGAACCCAGGTCCCTCCATATGGGAGATGGACGCCAACCAGATATAGCCCCCTGCTATATCTCTTAAGGTTGACCAGAGCTACCTAGAGTTACAGTCTTTTTCCATACAGGATGGACATATAATAAATCAGGCTTAGTTTATCACCAGCATTCTAAAAACCAGACCTAGGGAGGAAAACGAGGTCTGGGGACACATGCATGGTTTCTAATATAGCGAATGTTTAGCCCACCCTGATTATCACAGAATCAGGACAGTGAGAATATTCGCATACTCTCTATCTCTTTTTTTTTTTTTTTTTTTTTTTCTGTGACACAAGTGTCTGTGACAGCACTTGTCAGCTGCAAGTCTGGTATATATGAGACAAAAAGAAAACCCAGGGAACTCACCATCATGTCACTCTTTGGGTCCTGATGTACCTAGCCAGTCTCTTTTAGTCTCCTCACCTTTTAGAGTCTTCTGATGTTTGTTTTATATATAATATACATAATTTTCAGTTGTACTTAATGGGAGAAACCAAGAAAAGTACATCTACTCAATCTTCCTGGAAGTGGAGTCTTTGATGTTGGATTTTATTAGATGCTTTTCCTACATCTATTGAGATGATCTTTTTGTTTAGACTTTTTGATGTATTGATTTGACCTATATATATTATTGATTATTAACAGATATTCTAAATAAGTACATTGTGCTGTTTTTTAAAAGGATATAGGCGGGAAGCGGCTGTGGCTCAATCAGTAGGGCTCCCATTTACCATATGGGAGGCCCCGGGTCCGGTTCCCGGGGCCTCCTGGTGAAGGCAAGCCCGCCTGCATGACGTGGTTAGCTGACCCAGCGAGCACAAGCAGCAAGGGGGGGATAAATGAATAAATAAATAAAATCTTTAAAAAAAAAATTAAAAAAAATAAAAGGATATAGGCAATAGATTATAGGAATATTTATATGCAAATTAGTTAAAAATTTTAAAGAAAACTTATGTATTTAAAGGAATACTTGTCTATTTTTTACAAAATAACTTATACAAAACTGATTATTTTCTAGGCCAAAAAAATCATTGACACATTTTAAAGAGGATTGCTTATTTTGGGATTTTCATATACAATTATGCCCGTTTTCTTTTTCTCCTCTTTTCCCTGTCATATTAAGATTGAATTTAAAGTTGAATTTAGAAGAATAGTGCCCAGAATATTTGGTTCATTTTTGGTCACACAGTGTTCTCATTAAAATGACAACCTGATTCTTGCAGTTGCTCAGGGAAAAAAATCTTGGAGTTCTTCTTGATTCCTATTTTTCTCTCACACCTACATTTAATACATCAGAAAATTCAGTCATCTCTGCCTTAAAAATACAATATTTCTAGAATACTATAATTTCTTACCTCATAAGATTTCCCATCCTGGTCCCAACCCCATCAGTTCTCACCTATTTTACAGCAATGACCCACTAACTCTCCCCTTACTTCCACTGTTGCCCCTCTATAGTCCAATCTCTATACAGCTGTCAGCATGATCCTTTTACAATAAGACAGATTGTGACACACTCTTCTCAAAACCCTCCAATGTTTCCCACATCACTCTTAACACCCTCTCTCCCAAAACTCTTATTTCATTTTCTACGACATTTCTCCTGCTCACTGCACTACAGCCATATTGGTCTCTCACTCTGTCTAGAAGATGCCAAACATAATACTTGCTGAACCCTCTGCCGGATGATCTAATGTCTTTAGGTGGACACCTATATAGTTGGTACTCACTCCCTTTAGGTCCTTTCTGCTCCTTTCCCATATAAAATAGAACGTCCACATCCGCTTTCCCTCTCTTCTGTGCTTTGAGTTACCTTTTTTCTTCTATATCATTTACCACTACCTGACATAGTAGCTCTACCAAGGCAGAGAGTTTATGTTGTTTACTTATTCCTGAAATGAGACAATTTCTGGCATGTTGCAGGGTCTCAGTAAATATTTGCTGGATGAATGAATGGATTAAAGAATGGAGATAGTTTTAGTGAAGATAGGCTTGTCTCTGTACTTTTCATTTTAATCTGTCAGCTGTCAGTCTTATATTATTTAACTTTATGTTATGAAGCCAAACTTAAGCTTTAAGATGTAAAATTAAATTCCCTAATAAAAAGACACAGTCTCGTAGTTTGTAATCAGAATGAAGATTTGGCTCCACCTTGATATGGTATGTATTATGGACAGTAATTATGATATGTATTACAGACAGTATGCTAATGAAGGAAGTAGAAAGAATACATGGGGAGTTTAATTGTAAATCGCCACTGCAGTTGAGTCCAACCTTTCTGCATAGAGCCATTCATCATGAGTGACAGCCAAGAGAAGGAGGAGAAGCAGCAGACTCTTCCCTGGATCACTTTTCCCCCTACTCGCCTCATCCTGTCATTCAGTTTACAGTCCTCTTTGTTGGCCGCAGTCATTCCCAGAGGATGTATTTATCACTGTGGAAAAAAACTCAAATGACATCAGCAGCAGCACTTACAACTCTGTGCTTTGATCCAATAAATAGTGTGTGTTAAGTGTGAGAAGTGTTGAAGCAGCTCTTAATATTATCAAGAACCAAGCAGGGTTAGCAAGCATTGACCTTACCTGGAAGTTGGTTACCATGCAAAATTTCAGGCCCACCCTAGACCTGCATTTTAGCAAGATCCCTAGGTGATGCATGAAAACATTGAAGTTTGAGAAACACTGATCCATAGCAGACTGAACTAATTCCAGAAACCACCATCTCTTTGGGACATGATTTAAGACCATGGTATCACAAATAGGTTTCAACTCAATTGAGAAAACAAAGCTTTTTGCTTCTTACCCAGGGCAGCTGATAGAAACAGAAGTTAAATCAACATGTTTACATAGGTATATGGTTTCCAAAGCCCTTTTACATGTAAAGTGCTTTCATTCCTATTTTCAGCACAATAAACTCGTATTCAGAAAAGTGAACTGACTCTCCCAAAGTGACACAGTTAGTAAATGGAATAAAATGGAATAAAAATTACCAATCTTTGGACCCCCAACCCAGCTCTCTTTCATCTCATCACAAAATTTTTAAAGGAATTTTTTTTCTCCTTTCCTTAATTTTTCTTTCCTTCCCCTCCCCTCCCCTCCCCTCCCCTTCCCTTCCCTTCCTCCCTTCCTCCCTTTCTCTCTTTCTTTCTTTTTCTTTCTTTCTTTCTCTCTCTCTTTCTCTCTCTTTCTTATTTTTCTCATATTTTGTGAAAAATGATACATAAGCCAGTCAAAGCAAATCTTTATTTTCTCCTCACGATGCACTCCACATTTTTATTTATTCTGGAGCAGCTCTGAACAGAAGAGCAGTTTGTTTTTTTTAACGTTCTCCCTCGCACCCCGAGATGGCTCCCTCATCTCTTTTGCTCATTGTCTGCTCGTTGTCTATGTCTGCTTGTTTCTTCTTTAGGAGGCACCAGAACCAAACCTGGGACCTCCCATGTGAGAGGTGGGCACCCAACTGCCTGAGCCACATCTGCTCCCAGAAGAGCAGTTTTTGATGATTCTTTGCAAATTGTTTATTTGAGTCTATCTGAAAGGCCTCTACCTCTGGAGAATGTCCATCACCCAAATTCGTTACAATTACACAGATATAAACTAAGTGCATATTTGGATTCAGCTAAGTGAGTACACAGCACCGTAGCAAACAGAAAAGCAATTCTGAGTTAAGTCTTAGCTTTGACTTATTTCTTAAATCTGCACTAATGTTCATGAACGTTTTTGTCCCTATAAAGAAAAATAATAACATAATTTGGGCCAGGGAATATATTGTGAAGGTTTGAGAAGAGTGAGGGACATAGTCAGTGGTTCTTTAGAAAGGTTTAAACAGTATATACAAAAACAAAAAGCCAAAATAATCAAAGAGAAAAAAAAAAAAGTATACGCAACAGTAGAAGTCTCTCTATTTGATTTCATATGTGCGAGTGCCGGGGGCGGGGGCAGAACACTATAACACGTACACTTATGATTAGATCCTAACACCTATTTCCTGGTGCTTTTTAGGGTAGATACTAAATATTTTAGCTGATATTTTTGCAGAATCTGTGGAACACTGACAATAACAACATCTAGTCGATTAAACTTCTTTAAATAAAATGATCAGTCATTAAAATACAATATGGTTAGACAAGCTCCAGAATCTCATGAAGACTGGGATTTTTAAACTCTTCTAGCCCCCTTCTGTAGACTCTTTCCTAAAAATAATGGAAGCGCTGAAGGTGTTAAAAGTCTTTACTCCTCTACAAACCTCACATTAAATGTCTGGTGGCGGGTAGACAACATATTAACTGTAACAGATTTATATGATTTGTTTAAGTGGCAAAAACAGTTCTGTTTGGGAATCTGAAATCCAGTTTGAAGAGAAGACAACTTGTATAGCCCCTGTGCTCCCATGAACATACCAGATGAACATAAGTTACAAAAAATATGGCTCGAAAAATAATGGTTGCTATTCTGTACATGAACTAGTAGGTCTCAAAGGCTCAAGTGTTATGTATGATATACATATTGGGTACATCATTTGAATTCTCTATGTAATCTATATACTTTCAGCCATATTTCATCAGCAATCAGTTCATTAAAAAATCAGAGCACTATAGGAGTTTTGTACATTATTGCCATAATTTAATTTGTTTTATGACCAGCAAGGAAAGAGTTGTGGGAAACCAGCAATTTTTCTCTTGGGAAATAGATGCAATCAGAAGCATCAACTCCTGAACATATAAAACAAGATCTAAATCACATTTATCTCCCACCAGAGAACCAGAAACACAGTGACTATGTCTCCAGAATTAAAAATTAATAGCCATAAAAGGGTCTATAAAAGGGGTGAAAAGGATGTAGGTTTTGTAACATAACATAGGGAGCATCTAGAGAGCCATTTATTTGCATTTTGGAGCTGGAGAGTTACAAAGATAGTCAATTCTGCTTAACTGTTTTTAAATGAAAAAAGGCTTGTTTGCAAAAACCATCTTTAACTAGGTTGAACTTTGTTTTGAAGTGAAAGGTTTTTAGCCTGAATTTTAAGTGCAAACTGACAATGAAATCTAAGCAACAGATAATTGCAAAACCTCTTTATTTTGTAATGCTTGTACCCAATTTTATTGTGATAATATTTCTGTTTCAATTTTGCAGTTATTTGTGAAATCAAATATTGACATTAATGAAAAAAACACCACTCTGATCTTAAAATGAAAGTAATACAACTATGCTATTTTCTAATTCATTTCATAATACGTTACCACGAAGTAACTTATTTATCTATCAGGAGATATTTTTACTACGCTAAATTTTGAAAGAAAATAAGGCTAGGAATTTTGTCCACTAGATTCAACAAAACAAGTTTTGTGCTAGTCAGTAAAATTAATGATGTTTCGCTGAAGAAAATTCTTTGATAGCTGTGTATGAAAAGATTTATACTTTATATTTACATCACGCATTTTCTAAAATTTATACAATTTGAGATCTCATGGAAATGTTTGTTGAATGACTAACCATCTCACATTGCCCTCCCAATCAACTGAGGGCAATAGGACAGATGGCATTCATTCCCATTGGCAGATGAAGTACATGAGGAAAAGGAGTTAGATGTGGCAGTTATATCTTAAGCTTAAACTGTGCAACTAGGAGGAAACATGGAAACATCTAAGAGAAAAGCTAGACCCAAATCAGTGTACCTCTTTGCCAGGAGGAGCCTGGAAGTCTTTTCATACCTCAGCACTGATCTGATTTCTTCCAGAGAGTAGCTGTCAGGTCTATTGCAAATTGGCTTTAGTTTTGTACTTTTTAATCACAGGAAAGCTGATTTTAAAAAAGGAAGAAAAACTGTTATGTTATTATGACTGAAACTTCCTTGCTCCAGACGGGATTATTGTTCCTTAAAAAATTTTGCAGCTCTCTCTGCCTAGAGGGGCCCGCACCAAGTTTTGGTCTGTATTTCCATCTTTCTCTCCCATTTCTCAGCAAGTTCTGTTTTTTCCCCCATTTCCCAAATAAATTCTTTTTACTGGCCTAAAAATTTTTTTTTTTTGCAAAAATTATTACCAAGATCAAGAATTTATTGGGAAGCGGCTGTGGCTCAATCAGTAGGGCTCCCGTTTACCATATGGGAGGCCCCGGGGTTCGGTTCCCGGGGCCTCCTGGTGAAGGCAAGCCCGCCCGCACGGCGTGGTTAGCTGACCCAGCGAGCACAAGCAGCAAGGGGGGGATAAATGAATAAATAAATAAAAGTCTTTAAAAAAAAAAAAAAAAGAATTTATTGAAGTCAAAAAGACTTAGGTTTGAAACCTAACTATGTCCTTGGGCAAATTACCAAACCTCCATGCGCCTCAGTTTGTTCATTTGCAAAATGACAATATGAAGAGTTCCCAGCCCATAAGTCATTGTGGGGATTAAATGAGCTAATCCTCATAAAGAACATAGAATAGTGCCTTTTACCTGTAATATACAATGAATGCTAATTATTATTATATATTCTTTCCACTTTTATAGATAATTCTATAATAGAAACCTTTGCTTTGTTGCAACATTTCACTGTGTAAGTTTTCAGCAATGAAATAACTTATAATAATAAAAATTTATCCTTGTATTTCCTCCTTGAATTCTGCTAATTCAGGACCAAAGATTCCTCAAAGTCTAACTTCTGGGTAAATGCCTGAGGACAGAGTAGTCTTCTGGAGTGAGAGCAACAAGCAAGGATATGCTGATAAAACAGCTCTCTGGGAAAAAAAGCGCGCTGATTTGTAGCATTTGCTGGTTTCCACAGTATAAATATTCTCATAGTATAAATGGCTGATTTCAAGCTATCAATGATGTGCACAATTGGCTTGCAAAATTCCTCAACATTTAACTGGCTCTTGGGAGCTGGTGTGTGCACCACTGGAAGCGGAGTTGCAGCCTTTGGGATGCTGTAAAAACAAAGACATTTGATGGGCCAGTAACCCAAGGGATCACTTAGTTAATTCTATTACCTAAGCCTTTGTTATTCAACCTATGGTCTGAGGACAAGCAGCTTCAGCATCACCAGGGAACTGATGGGAAATGCAGAATCTCAGGCCTAATCCCAAACCCACTAAATCAGAGTCTGTGTTCTTTTACAAGACACTCAGGTATTTTCTGTGTGCATTGAAGTTTGAGAAACACTACCCTGGCTAGAACAGTTGCATCCACCTCCACCTGAATGGACTCAGTGCTTCAGAGAGCTTATCTATCCAGGGATATGCAGCCGGTTTAATGATCTAGCTGTGCTTAATTGCAAGAAAGCCAAAGTGTCTCTTCAATTAAAAGAAAAACACAGTAAAATTAATCTATTTACTAAAATAGATCTCTGAAATGTGAAGGCTGGTATCCTATTTACTTTATATCTGGTAAGAAAATCACATATATGAACACTGCTTGAATTTACATTCATTCTAGAAGCATATATTTATCAAATGCCTTATGTAAAATTGGACAAGCCATAAACCCTACTCTTAAGAAGCCTACACTCAAAAATCATAATATAAGACACATGTGTATGGGAAGTAGATGTGGCTCAAGCAATTGGGTGCCCGCCTACCACACGGGAGGTCCTGGATTCTGCTCCCAGTACCTCCTAAAGAAGACAAGCAAGAAAATGAGCTGATGCGTGGGTTGGCATGGCGAGCTGACGAGACAAGATGATACAATGAGATGATGCAACAAGGAGACACAATGAGGAAACACAGTGAGAGACACAAGAAGCAGGGAGTGGATGTGGCTCAAGTGATTGGGCGCCTCCCTCCCACATGGGAGGTCATGGGTTTGGTTTCTGGTGCCTCCTAAAAAGAAGATGAGCAGACACAGAGAGCACACAACAAACAGACACAGAGAGCAGATGGTGAGCACAAACAACAGTGGGGGGAGGAGAAATTAATTAATTAATTAATTAATTTTTAAAAAGACACGTGTAGCATTTGCTGTCCCTCACAGCGTCCCAATCTACAACTGTTAGCACTTGCATTTCTTTGGCTGAGAGCTCTCTCTTATGACTGGAGCTGATGTTCCTCTCTAGTAGCAAGCCAAAGTACTGGGAATTACATCACCCACTTCCAGCAGCCTTCAACTAGTGATTGGTGGGAGCTGGTGTTTAAATACCCCAGATCCACTGATTTCAAAACTTACTGCAGAGCCCAGTAATCCGAAGAGTGTGATACTGGTTCAAGGGCAGAAATATAGACAAATGGAATAGAATTGAGAGTTCAGAAATAAACCCACATTTCTATGGTCAACTGATTTTTGATAAGGGGGCCAAGTCCGCTCAATGGGGAAAGAATCGTCTCTTCAACAAATGGTGCTGGGAAAGCTGGATATCCACATGCAGAAGAATGAAAGTAGAGCACTACTTTACATCATATACAAAAATTAACTCATGGGGAGCAGGTATAACTCAGTAGTTGAGTGCCTGCTTCACATGTATGAAGTCACAGTTTCAATCTCTGGAACGTCCTAAAAAAAAAAAAAAATAACAACTCAAAATGGATCAGCGGCCTAAACATAAAATAAATATAAGAGCTGAATGCATAAAACTACTAGAAGAAAACATAATGCAAAACCTTCAGAATCTTATATTGGGCAGTGTTTTGTTAGATAGGACACCAAAAGCACAAGCAACAAAAGAAAAAGTAGATGAGATGGTTAGGCTAATGTGTTAACTTGGCCAGGTAATTGTGCCCAGTTGTTTGGTCAAGCAAGTACTGGGCTAATTGTAATACAAGGCTATTTATGGACTTTAGTCATCAGTGAGTTTACTGCATAGATGGTTGGTTACCTCTACAATCAGGCAGGGAGTTTGCTGTCAGCAATGAGTGCCGGTTTATCCAATCATTTGAATGCCTTAAAAGGGGAAGTGATTTCAGCATTCAGAGAGAATTTTCCAGCTCATCTTTGGGCAGCCAACGTCTCCTGGGGATTCATCAAGGACCTTCATCAGACCTTCATTGGAGCCCCTGGTTTGCAGCCTACCTGCAGAAACTGGACTTGTATATCCCCACAGTCATGTGAGAGAATTTTATAAAATCTCATACTATTTACAGATATCTCCTGTTGATTCTCTTTCCCTAGAGAACCCTGACTAATGCAGTAGATAAACTGGACTTCACCAAAATTAAAAACTCTTATACATCAAAAGTCATTATCAAGAAAATAAACAGACATCCCACAGAATGGTAGAAGGCATATGCAAATCATATATCTGATAAAGGTTTAATATCCAGAATGTATAAGGAACTCCTACAATTCAAAAACAAAAAGACAAACAGCCCAATTTTAAAATGGACAAAGGACTTGAATAACATTTCTCCAAAGAAGATAAGCAAATGACCAATAAACACATGAAAACATGCTTGATATCATTAGTTACTATGGAAATGCAAATCAAAACCACAATGAGATACTACTTCATACCTGCTAAGATAGATATTATTAAAAAATAAACAAACAAACAAAAAAACAAAATAACAAGTATTGACAAGGATGCAGAAAAACTGAAACTGTCATGTATAGTTGGTGGGAATGTGGAAAACAGTTTGGCAGGTCCTTAAAAAATTAAATGTGAAATTACCATATGACCCCCAAATTCCGCTTCTAGATATGTACCCCAAAGAATTGAGAGGCACTAAAATGCTCATATACCAATGTTCATAGAAGCATTATTAACAAAGCCAAAAAAGGTGGAAACAATTCAGGTGTCCATTGACAAATGAATGGATAAACAAAATATTTTATGTGAGGATAAACTCCTCACATAAAATATTTGCTCCTGAATGCCCAACTCTGAGTCTATCTAGGCTATAGGTATAGGCTATGGTATACTACAGGAGATACAAAGTGCTTCTTTGGTTTGAGGAGGAGGAATTACTATCAGATGAATTATCACTTGAGTTGAACCTCAAAGGCCAGACAGGATTTCTGGAGGTGAAGATTGTAGATGAAGGAAGCCCATGTTCAAGGAAGAAAAAGTAGTGTTAACTTAAAAATATATATATATAAATGCACTCGAGTTTTTATTTGGGGGCATTGTTCCTTGGAGGAGGTCCTCCAAATGTTTTTTAACAGTCTGTGAAAGATTGGTACAGAAAGTGAGAAAAAGAGTTTAGAAATTCTTGTAGCAGACTGATATTGTTGTGACATTTTTATCGCATTTTACAAAATATATTGGTCCACAATGGATTAGGGAGAAAAACCACCTGGTCCTTCACTACAGATGGCTTGAGAAGAGAGTTCTACAGATTTTTGTTTTTTTGTTTTTTCAGGAGGTACTGGGGATTGAACTCAGGATCTTGTACATGGGAAGCAGGTGCTCACCTCCTGAGCTACATCTGCTCCCCAATGAGAGTTGGTTTTTTCATGTGTTTGTTTTGTTTTTAGGAGATACCGGGGATCGAATCTGGGACCTAGTACGTGGGAAGCAGGCACTCAACCACTTGAGATACATCAGGTCCCTCTACAGACTTTAATGTAAGAAAATTGAAGCTGTTATCTGAGAACTAAGCCGTAAAATGGCTTATATGATGACTACTCTGGAGCAGTGCAAAGTTACCCTAAAGAGAGTGATTTCTGAAGACAGCATTCCCAGGCTTTATTGAAGGCACAATTTTAACATATCTAAGGAAAGAATGTGTCAACCAGGAGATGGTTGTCAGTTACTCAGCTAAAGAAATGGAGTCCATCTAAACTCCATATTAGAGGAGTCTTAGGCCTAGGAGTTTTCTCAGTGGCTTTGGCAGGGCCCGATTTCTGGAGGAAACAGTTGCATCAGACTATCTTAACCTCCACCCTTAAAAAGGCACATCTAACTCCCCCAGCTCTGAGTCCACGTCCACCAAACAACCTTCAGGCTCTTATTTGGCTTCTGGTGTAGATCATACACATGAATCCCCCATGTGGAGCCAGTGCCAGGTTAAATTTTCCATGGTTTGATTTTATATATCAAGTTTTAGAGTTTGATTAAAACGAATTCTCCCTAACAAAACATGAATCAAGTTTCTGAATCTAAGTCTTGGTAAATTCACCAAAGGAAAGATTCTCAGCTGTGAAGCCTTATGTCCCATGGCTGCCCCACCCTTCCCTGAGGGCGATCCTCTGTGCTTAGCCTGTTCATCTGAAATTTCTACACGGAGGTAGGCTCTTGATCATGGAGGGTCTTGGAGGGTCAAATTGTTTAATGAGCACATTCAGAACCTGTAGAAAACCAAAGAATAATATACATGTTTTAAAGGTACCATGACACCACTGCTAAGTGTCAATAATAGGACAGTATAAGGAGTATGGGATTTTTGGGGAGAGAACAATGAGAATGTTCTCAAATTGATTGTGGTGATGAATGCACAGCTCCGTGATTATATCAAGAGCCATTGATTATAAACTTTGAATGGATTATATGGTGTGTAAATAAAACTGTTCTTAAAAATAAACAAACAAACAAACAAATAATAAAAAAGGTCCCATGGCTAGTAAGCACAACATAGACTCTAACCCAGGTCTCTAAGCTTCTTGATTAATTATTCTGAGGATTGGGTCAGATTCTTTATGTGAAAGCATCACTTCTATCAGGAATTAAAGGTAAAAAATCTTAAATAATAGCCAGTAATTATTAAGTGCTTATTACTGTGGAACACTTTACATAGTGCTAATCATTTTGCATCATGTTGTTAATGCTCCCAATAACCCTTTGAAATATTAACTATTAGTACTTCCATTATACAGAGGAGGACCCTGCAGCAAAGGGAGAGTAAGGCAAGATTCAAACCGAGGCTCTCTGACAGCCCAGCTTTTAACCACTGCTCTGCTCTGCTCTGCTCCTCACCACCCATGCTAGTTCTTTTTATAGGACCAGGAAAATTAAGGATCACTAAAGCTTTTGCCTCTTAGAACCAAGGTCATTTGGCATTGAGAACAGAAACCCCATCTTTTGCTTCAGAGTAAATGAGTTTTGTTCATTGGAGTTGGAAGAATTCGCTTCATGATTTTTATTCATCTTCAAGTGAGTTGAGTGTTGAATGATCAAAAAGCCCCAAGCCTGGGTGCTTCATCTAAGACAGCTGTAGCCACGACACCAATGGGATTTTCTTCATTTTACACTTCCAGTTAACTCCCCTTCACCTAATTCCCTAAACTTTTAATTTTTCTTAAAATACATGTTTATAATATAAAAATTTAAAACAGTACAAAGGGGTATAAATTGAAATATAAGAAGAACATTCCTTTGCCTCAAGTTTACCCCAAACCCGTCCCACTACTTAGCATTAACTACTCTTACAGTTGCTTCTCAGTAACTCTATAAATGTTTCTAGACATTTATAACTAATATTTTCAGCTAAATGTCATCAACTATACATGCTGTCCTCCCTGTTTGTTTTTAAACAATATAGCTCAGATATGATTTCCTACTTTTTTAGTTTCCTGGCAAATACCATACAATGGTTTGGCTTAAACAATGGGAATGTATTGGCTCATGGTTTTGAAGCTAGGAGAGGTCCAAAATCCATGTGTCAGCAAGGCAATGCTTTCTCTCAGAAGACTGTGGCATTCTGGGGCTGGCTGCCAGGTGATCCTTGGTCATTGGCTTTTCTGCACTTGGCAATGCACATGGTGATGACTTCTTTCTCTTCTGGGTTCCATTGACTTTCAGGTTCTGTCTGCTCTCCATGGCTTCTCTTTGCCTGATTTTCACTCTGTTTACAAAGGAGTCCAGTAATCCAGATTAAGGTCCAGCATGATTTACTCGAGTCACACCTTAACTGAAGTAACATCTTGAAGAGATCCTATTTACAATGGATCCACACCCACCAGAATTTGAACCAACACCAAGAAAATGTCCAAATTAAGGTATACAATTCAATCCACATCACCTACAAATATCTATAGATCTATCTAATTCTGCATTGATCGCTATACACATACCTGGGGCACTGGCCAAGCAGGGGTCAAATAAATAAATAAGAAAGGAAAAAGAGAAAGAGGAACCTTTCATGAGTGTATACAAAGTCTTTTTTTTTTTTTTTTAAAGATTTATTTATTTACTTTATCCATTTAAACCCCCCCCTTCCCCATTTGCTGTTTTGTGTCCATTCGCTGGGCAATTCTCCGTGTCTGTTTCCTGCCATCTCTTCCCATCCTCCTCCTCCAGTCTTCACCAGGATTCGATCCTGGAGACCTCCAATGTAGGAGAGAGGTATTCTGCTGCCTGCGCCACCTCTGCTCCTGGCTTCTGGAGCTTTCGGAGCATCTCATCTTGTCTCTCCCTGTTACGTCATCATCCTGCTGCATGGCTCCTGGGGCCTGATGGCTCAGCGGCACACAGAGCCTGGCAGCCCATGCGCCTTCTATATATATATATTTTATTTTACCGGGAGGTCCCGGGGATCGAACCCAGGTCCCTCCATATGGCAGACGGACGCCCAACTATTTGAGCCACATCTGCCTCCCATACAAAGTCTTTTACAAGATATTTTCAGAAATCTAGACAGAAGCTATTTTGATTTCACCATGCAAGTAGTTTTTAATTTTATGGTTTAAATTTATTTTTATTTTTTTATTTTTTTAAATTTTTTTTTAAAGATTTTATTTATTTATTCATTTATCCCCCCCTTGCTGCTTGTGCTCGCTGGGTCAGCTAATCACGCCATGCGGGCGGGCTTGCCTTCACCAGGAGGCCCCGGGAACCGAACCCGGGGCCTCCCATATGGTAAGCGGGAGCCCTACTGATTGAGCCACAGCCGCTTCCCTAAATTTATTTTTAATTGAAATTTCATATTGGGAGCATACTGTAATATTTTCAGTGTTTGGGGCTCTAAAGTTTTCAAATCATCTCTGAATTTAATTCATCTTTTTTAATACTACATTTATTTCACAGAAGTACTATATTTAACCAGTTTCTATAAATGCGCATATCCTGGTTTGAGTCTTTTGTGGACTCCAGAAAATTATGTTCTTAAGATACCTCATTCCAGTGCATGTAAACCTATTTTATGTGGGACCTTTTGGTTAGATTCAGTCAAGAGACTCTTTGTTTAGATCACTTTTTATTAGATTGCTTAAGTTAAGGGTCTTTGATTAGATTGCAGGACCCAGGGTAGGTCCTAATCCTTTTCCTGGGGTATTATATAAATGGAATACAGAGAAAGGGAGCTGCCATTTCACCCTGCAACATGAGACAGAACTCTAGGATTATCTACAGCCGCAGAGAGGTAGAGAATTCCCCGAGAGGCTGAGAGAGAAGCCAGAGGCTGGAATCAGCAGAGCAGTTGAAGCTGAAGCAGGGAGGTCCCCAAGAAGCTAAGCCCCCAGAGCACCTTGAAGCTAAAAGAGCCAGGCCTGGAGGGGAAGGGAGAGATGAGCAGGCCACCATTAAGTCCTGCCATATGCCTGATCACCCTCAACTGCCATTTGGTGAGACAGCATCTCTGATGATGCCTTGATTTGGATATTTTCACAGCTTTGAAACTGTAAGCTTTTACCTAGTAAATCCCTATTATAATAGGGATTCTGCATTGGCAGCCTTTAGCAAACTAAAATAGGCATTTATATTATTTATATTATTTATATTAATTATTTATTTTATTTCCAATTTATGATTACAAACAATCCTTCAATGAGCATCTATCTTTGCATCTATTTACCTTTGCTTACTTGTATGGCTACATCTTGTAGATATGAGTATAGAGTCCTAGAAGTTCAGTCCTCACTTTTTAATTCTGAGATTTCTTTCTGATAGGAAGAAGAGAAAACAGAATTTAGTCTGAGAAGATCACAATATTAGTTAAGATTCTGGAGGGTCTCTAAAGAACCTTCATTAATATTGCTCAAACATTTAACTCCAGGAAATCTTGTGGTCTTGAATTTGGTAGAAAGCTTGGGAGTCTTTCACACAGGTGCCCTTGGAGGAGTCTGGAGTCTTTCAGAAAATTTGACTCATTTTATCAGAAGATACTGTCATTATATGCTTTCCAAATTGTGTCTTTTCTTTTCACTCAACACAGTATCTCATAGTTACTAGGGAATAGGAGGAAGGACAAGACTCCCTGTCAATGTTTATTATTACAACAGACCTCGTGGCATATATTGGATTTTCCACCCAAATTTGATATCAGGGGCCTTTAATCTGGAGCTTTCGGTAGTAGGACATCCTCAGAAATGGAAGTCCCTTACCTTAGGAAGAGGTTCTTTTAGACCTTCACTGAACAGAGCCCGTTCAAGACTGCTGACTTGTGCTGCCTTAAAACTGAATTCAACTTTAGAACAAATACCTGTGTTAATGCAAGATTCTCTTGTGCTCTATATGCCAGCACAAATCTTTTCCTTGGAGAACATGCCACTGTATTAAGCAATTTGGATACACATAGCAGAGGGCAGAATTAGGCTTGGAGTAATTAATTTGTCACCTAAGTAATTAATTTTAGTCTGCTAAGGATGTGTGAGAATGAATGTACATGCGCAAATAGACTCATCTTCAAACATTCACCATGAGCCCCCTGTGTAGATGACACTTCCCTGGCTGTGAGGAAGAGGAAAGGTGAATGTGTTTGAGGGAGAATTCTTAGGCTTGTAGAACTCTTAGAATTTCCATGTGTCGCCATTTTTTTCTTACCCTTAAAATAATCCCCCCCCCCGGAAATTAAATCCACTTTATATTCACCTCCAGTTTTGAAATTGGGTAATCATGTTGAAACCCCATGTTTACCGTAGAATTTGCTGGTTTCACTGCATAAAGGAGCCCTAGATCCCTAGATTACTTAGTATTTAGTTTACCTGATTAGTTGCCATTAAAGCTAATGTAAGGCAAATACTCACCCTATGAGGAGAGTGCCTGTAACTTCAATATTGCCAGAGGGAAGATGTATGACCTCACACCTCCAATCCAGACATTGTTTAACCCTACCCTACAACTTGTGAATTTCAATTATTTGTTCAGAGGGGCCATTCATAATTGCCTGGTGTAAGCCTGCCTTTAGGATGCAAAGCAGAAGACAATGAAAATGCTACCAGGGCGAATTAGTGCAGCAGCACTTAAACATATAAATTAACTAGGCCTCTTTTCACAGCTCCCCTTTTCTATTCTGAGAGGTTTCAGTCTGGTGACATCAAAGACAGGATTATGGGGGAAGATAAAAACTTGATCTAATGTCCATGTTTGAAGTCATGAAAGTCCTCCTCTCTACGGCAAAATAACCCTCTTCATAACACACACACACAAAAACCGGGGTCCAGGTGCAAAGGGGTTGGGGGCAGGCCGGGTGAGGATGGGGTGGGAGGAAGGCTGCAGGAAGGCCCTGGCTTCCTGAGGTTGTAGAAATAACGGGGTGTTAAAGCCTTGTATTGCCAAATGTGCTAATAGATTGTTTGTAGGCTTGGGCTGGCTTTGTTCTGCAAATTAATATGTAAAGTCTTTCTTTTACGCCTGTATGATGTTAGGATGGTTCTTTAATGAGATTTTAACTAGATTTTCTTTACTATTAGCAAAGACTAGAACAGAATTTTTTTATGTTAAAGGAGAGTGATATTTATCTTCAACAACATTAACAAATATTTCCTTTAATGTCATTTGTCAACCAAATTTTTTGCCTCATAAATAACTATGGTATTTGTGTTTACTCTGCATCAATGAGAGATAGAGCAAATATATGCACGGTAATATGATAGACTTTAACATTTTTCCCATAAAATAATTCCTATACTATAATTTGATGCCATCGTCTTACTTTGGAACTCATAGAAGTTTTTGGGATGAATACAAACCTTGGCCCTTAAAAAATGTAGGCAGCTGCACTGCCTGGGATTGCTGCGAAAAGATTTATTTTCAAAACTCTGCAAGTTACAAGTCCATGACTTTTAAAGTCTGTAGTTCTTTAAGCACTATATTAGCATTCAAGTGGTTGGTTAATCTCCCAAGGGCCAAAATGAAGGCCTCTGGCCTAGTTTGTAACAGACTGACTGTTAGAAAACTCTTTCTTTAACACTAAACCTAATAAGCTTGAGGTATAAACACAGCCTTTAGACAAAATCGCTGAATTAGATCCCCTCCTCACTTTCTCCTTTTCTCTTACTTTGTAGACTTGCATGGATTTGAAGTGAAAAATAAAACAAAATGAAATATTTCATTAAGGGACGAAGGCAGCAGGCATTACGATTTTTTGACTTACTTAGTTGTTTAGGTTCAACAACCATGAAGAGCTATTTGTCACCCTCTGTATTCCCAGCCTTGTTAGCTGGGTATCTCATAGAGGTTTTTCGATTGGCACATCTCCAGGAGGAGAAGGCTGGACAGTCAAATATGCCAAGCAAGTGGTATGTTCCATTCTGAACAATGGCTCTGCCAACAGCTGAAGAGGTCTTTAATCTCCTTACATTTACCCAAGTTTAACAACAACAAAAAAAATGTAAACCTTCTAGTTTATTCAAAAGGTCAATAGTCGATGTGGATCTTACCATTTTCTAGAAAAGTCATACTTTAAGAAGGAAATTTAAGGAACACAATGGCTTAGAAGTCTGAGCAGTCCCAGATAACTTACACTAGCCCGTCTTCCTCTTTATATACTCGCTCACCTTTAAATTTATATATTTACCTTAAAAGTTATTTGGTTAAATGTGATCAAGGTTAATCATGTATTTATTCTATTAAAGAAAACATGTCAGCCTCCTGACTTGTACTTTCAGAGCTATTTAAGAAATCAGCACACCCAAAGCTTGAAAGCTCATGCAAACAGCGACAAAATGGTCTACATTGAATTTTTAGAATAAGCATCCAATACCAGACACTGGTAGAAGAGACTTGTCTCTGTGAAATATTCAGTCAAGAAACTTGTCCTTTTGCTCAATGTTAATATCTCCAAATTTCCCATTTTCATTTTCAAAATTCTCTTTGTTCTGGACTGATTTGCCAAGGTACAGCCTGACCTGTGCGAATTTTATCCCTTTTCCTCATAAAACTCTCATAAAAATTCATATATATAGCATATGAATCATTTCACCTTGAGTGTTGACTACCTGATGGCCTCAGGTAAATATGTAGCCTTTGTAAACAACTCTGGTGGGAACTTGTGGCTGTGAAGTTTGCTTGCAGGCCCATTGCTGAATCGTCACCTTGGGTCAGGATTTTTCTCAGATGATTCATACATGGGGACATAATCTCTCACTATTTCCCCCAGGCCTGCTACTTGATATTTGCTAACTAGTGGGAACTACAAGAGAAGATGAATGCATTATGAGTTCTCTGTATTTCCACAATAACTGGAACAGCTCTGAGATGTAAGAATTTGAACCAGAGTGATTTAGAGGGGGAAGATTTTAGACTTCACCATATAATCACCATAGAGCTAGATTTTCCATCAATGGTATATTCCTCCTGTCCAATTCCAGGCATTGTTGCTGTTGTGAAAATTCCTACCAGACTAAAAACAAAGGTTTTCATTCCTGAAGGCCTTGGTGGGTGATTTCCAGGACCTCAAGGGAGGGAGCAACTTCGATTTGTCAAGAGGTCCTTGAAGGTCCTTGTAGCACAGTAGATCTGAGTGGCTCTCCTGAATCATTATGGTGGTGGTGGTTGTGGAAGTTTGAGATTATTTTTGTGAATCCCCAAAAAGAAAGATTATGTTTGTAAACTGGCCTGTTCCTCTGGGTGTGATACCCTTTAATTGTGTTAAATTCAAAGGTTTTAAGTTTACTTAATTAAATAAATTTAGGGCTTTTGATTTGACCACATCAGTATGACATGACTCAGGGTTGAGTCCCCGCCCCCTTGGTGGGCAGATATAAATAGACACTCACTCAAGTAGACTCAGGAAGAGAGAGAGAGAGAGAGAGAGCACCATAGACACAGCAGAGGAGAGATCATTGATCCTGCGGCTCTAGGAAGAGAGATGAGCCATTTGCCTGAGAGTTTGCAGCTGAGCAGCTGAGGAAGCATGGAAAGAAACAAGCCCTGTGCCAGCATGTAGCTGAGAGACAGGAAGGCTGAACCCTCACAGAGCTTGCCCACCATCTTGCTTCAACACGTGGCAACTAATTTTGGTGAGAAAGCAGCCTTGAGTTGGGCTCCTTAGGGCCTTGTAACTGTAAGCTTTTACCCCCAATTATTTCACCCTTTATAAAAGCCAGCAGCTTTCTGGTACTTTGCATCATCACTCCTTTGCTGACTAATACAGTAGTCATGGGACTACTGTAACCTTGTACCCTTGAAACCTTCTGTAATCAGCACATGTCTTGGGAATTGTACAAGTCTTCAGATAGAAGGACCATTTGATTGTTTAACATGTTCTCCATACCCTGTGTGACAGTTTAAAGTTCTTTTATGAATCCCCAAAAGAAAAAGATTATATTTTTGAACTATTCCATTCCTGTGGGTGTGGGGTCTTTTAATTGGACTATGTCAGTGAGGCATGAGCCAGCTTTGGTCTCCACCTTCTTGCTGTGTCTGATATAAATGGAAACACACAAAGACAGAGACACAGAGAGAAAAGAAGCTGCCATATTTGGCCCTGTAAGAGAAAGGACTCCAGGTTTGCCCACAGCTAAGCTCAAGGAGATAAGCCCCAAGAGGTTCCAGGAGCCAAGGCCCAGGGAAAGATGACTGATGGGCTACATCTGAGTTCAAGAAGAAAGTAGAGAGAGAGAGTGGTAGACCTGCTGTCCTGCCTGATGGCCGCGTGGCTGGACACTAGGATCATCAGTAGCTGACTCTGGTGAGGAAGCATCTCTGATGGTGCCTTGATTTGGACATTTCATGGCCTTGAACTGTAAGCTTTTACCCCAAATAAAATTCCCATTATAAAAGCCAACCCATTTCTGGTGCTTTGCATTGGCAGCCCGGTGACAAACTAAGACACCTTGGTTTGCTGTTATGCAGCTTCCAATCTCTCATTTTCCCAAGTTCTCAACCTATCAGAAGCAGAGAGGCTACCTTAAGTACGTTCTATGCCAGACATCAGGTATAGGACTAAGATTGGTAGTCAAAGCAACTGGGATGTAAGTAGTAAAGCAGCAGCCACCATTAATAAGGGTTGCTTAGCTAGCTCCAATTCAACTGATTCTGTGTAAGTTTTCTGTCAACTTGATCAACAATTACTGAGGGAAGGATGTTGACACTCCCAGCTATAACTGTGAATTTGTCTTTTCTCCTTTCAGTTCTATCAGTTTTTGCCTCATGTATTTTGGAGTTATCTGCATTAATTCTGAATGAGCAAACATTTGTTATATTCCTGAGGCTATATTATCAATGTCATTAGGAGATATGAAAGGCAGACACCTGTAGGGACCTTGACAAAGGGACTAATATCAATTAGAAACCATTGATATTTGTTATCAAAATCTAAAACCGAGTTTACTAACTAGATTGAGAAGTATAGTGTCTGCGTGGATGTGTTTACCAGCAGCAATCCTCTCCATTTGGGTAACAGTTCAAAATTTACCAGAGTCTCCTATAGAAGGTTTGTGTAACTTCGACTGTTTCCATCAATAAAAAGACAGCTTTTGCATCTTAGATCTAAACACATGAAACTATGAACCTTGTTTATTTAATTACAATCTACTGTTTTATCACTTGCTTCTGCAATGGGGAGAAAGTAAGAATAAATACTAGGGTGCAGTAGAAACTTGGACTAGGTAGATTTGCTGACTGACTTGCTATTTACAACAGGATGAAGGAAGAAGGAAGAAGCTGTGAGCATGGCTCTTGGAGCTTTGCCAGGAGTAAATACAATTCAGTTTAGAAAGTTATAGACCCATTTTTACAATTTTTGGCCTCAGATGAAATTTTTACCACCCCTATGGGTATAGTAGTCTCGGAGTTAGTTTACATTCAGTAAGACATCTTGTTTTTACCTTATGTAAAAAGAAGGAACCAGTTGAGCAGTAATCTTTAGAGATGATATCTAGTACTAAGAACTTAAAAGAGTAAAGTAGCAAAGCATAGATACAATATTATAAGCTGACCTTACGTATAGCCCCATGAAAAGTTTCTGAGAAACACTCTTTGTTTCTGAAGGGCAAAAATAAAAGTCTAAATAAATAAAATTGTTTTAAACAGTTACATTGTGTTGGGAATTGAATCATGTCCCCCATAAAGACATGTTCAAGTTTTAATCCATGTTCCTGTAGATGTGAGCCCATTTGTAGGATCTTTTGTAGATGCTATTTGTTAAGGTATGACAAAACAAATATGAGTCTTAATCCATATGACTGGAAACCCTAGAGGAGAGGAAATTCAGATGGAATTAGAGAAAGCTGCAGGAAGAAGCCAGAAGTCAGCAGAAACTGGGAGAGCAGATACAAGAATAGATGGTGGTCTTGCCTACACCTTGATTTTGGGCTTCTAGTCTCCAAATTCCTGAGACCATAAAGTCCTGTTTTTAAGCAAAGCAGTGTATGATATTTGTCATAGCTGCTTTGGAAAACTAAGACAAGTGATTTAAAATAGTTTTGAAAAGGAACTAGTGTGACAATTATAAACATCAAATTCAGGGTATCAATTGCACAAACATAAGAAATGGGCCCAAGTACATAGGCAATTGAGTATATGACAAAGTTAAGATCTCAAATCATTGAGAAAAAGATGAACTTGTAAATAAATTGTGTTGGTACAATTGGATAGCCATTTGGAAAGGAGAAAATTGGATCTCACAACCATACACCAGAATAAATCCCAGATAGATCAGAAAACCACATGTAAAAAATGAAACATGCAAATACTAAAAGTAAATATGGGTGAATTCTTTTACAACTTGGAATAGAAGAAATCTTTTCTAACACTTAAAATCTAGACGCACTAAAGGAAAAGTCTAAATGTGACTATTCAAACACATAGACACACACATACAAACTTTGCTTGACAATAAACAAAACAATACAAAACAAAATGCCATTATAGGGAAAAAGATGTGGGCTCAAGTGATTGGGCTTCTGCCTACCACATGGGAGGTCCTGGTTTGGTTCTCAGTGCCTCCTGGAGAAGGCGAACTGGCGCGGAGGGCAGGCGTGGCGAGCTGACACAAGATGATGCAACAAAAGAGACACAAAGAAGAAAGACAATGAGAGGCACAACAAACCAGGGTGCTGAGGTGGGTCAGGTGATTGAGTGCCTCTCTCCCACATGGAAGGTCCCAGGTTTGGTTCCTGGTGCCTCCTAAAGAGAAGATGAGCAGACAGGGAGCACACAGCAAATGGACACAGAGAGCAAACAGTGACCACAAAACAATGAGGGGGGGGATAAATAAATAAAAATAAATCTTAAAAAAAAAAAAAAAACAGCAAAAACCAAACAAACAAAAAACTCCTTTATAGCTAAAATCAAAAGACAAGTGTCTAGCCTAGTGTTATAGGATGCCTAAGAGTTACCTCCTGAGAGGCTCTGTGTTGCTCAAATGTGGCCTCTCTCGAAGCAAAACTCAGCATAAAAATTTATTACCTTCCCCCCACTGTGGGACATGACTCCCAGGGATGAGCTTCCCTGGCACCAAGGGATTACTACCAACCACCAACTAGCAATACAACTGGAAAAAGACCTTGAGTAAAAGGGGGGAAAGGTAAAGACAAATGATTTTATATGGCTAAGAGACTTCAAAGTGTGTTGGGAGGTCATCCCAGAGGTAATGCTTATGCACATCTCAGAAGGATTACATAGACTGCCAAAGTATATACTACCCCAAGTAGTGGGGCTTCTGAGGGCTCTGGAGACAGCCAGGTCCTATGGTCATGGCAGATAGCTCCAGAGTTTGGTGCCTTGCCAGTGGGCCCTACTTTGGAGTTTGTGCTCCCGAGTGTGACAGAGTTGGACTTAGTTGTGACTTCTCTACACATGCTTCTTCTGTCCCTTCTACTTGAACCTATAGTTGCTGTTGGAGTTGGTAGGTATACATCCAAGAGACTTGAATCTTTGGGCTATCCATATGCCAGCTGGGCCCTGAGCCTCAGTGGAATTACAACACCTACTCTCCAGTTCATGGGACTCACCCAGGACAACGAACAAGGAGGTGAGGATAGACAACCACCATACCAAGGAATTAAGAGAGTCTACAACTGCAAGCAAGAGAGTCCCATCCATCAGCCATATGGGATTGAATTAGAGGTGGAGTGGGCATCACCATCCCAGAATCCTCAGCATTGGGGAATAAAATATGGACTAGAGTGGATTTACTGGTATTCTACTGTAAACTTATTGTGATTCTAGCAATGGAAGAAATTATATCATTGATGTGGAGACAGTGGCCACTGGGGGTGCTGAGGGCAAGGAGAGTAAGGGAGAGGTATAATATGGGGGCACTTTTGGGCTTGGAATTGTCCTGAAAGACACTCCAGTGACAGGTACAGGCCATTATATATCCTGCCATAACCTACAGAAGTGAGTAGGAGAGAGTGTAAACTACAATGTAAACTATAATCCATCCTTAGTGGCAATGTTCCAAAATGTGTTCATCAATTGCAATGAATGTACCACACCAATGAAAGATGTTCTTAATGTGGGGAAAAGTGGGAGATGTGGGGCATATGGGAATCCCTTATATTTTTATATATTTTTATGTAGCATTTTATGTAATCTAAGTATCTTTTAGAAAAAATAAAAAATGTATTAAGAAAAATTAAAAATAAAGAAAGTAATGGAAGTACATGGGGGGAAATGGATGTGGCTCAAGCAACTAGGCTCCTGTCTACCAAATGGGAATCCCTGGGTTCGATTCCCATGGCTTCCTGGTGAAGTCAAGCTGGCCTGCCCCACGGAGAGCTGGCAGCCCATGCTGCAGAGATCTTGGATAGCAAGATGATGCAACAAAGGGAGATGCAAAGGAGAGACAGTGAGAGATGCAGCAGACCAGGGAGATGAGGTGGCTTAAGCAATTGAGTGCCTCTTTCCCACACCAGAGTGCCCAGGATCAGCTTCCAATGCCTCCTAAAAGAGAAAAGACAAGAAGAAAAAAGACAAGCAGACACAGAAGAACACACAGTGAATGGACACAGAGAGTAGACAGCAAGCACAAAACAAGGGAAGCAGGGGAGAAACAGTTAAAAAAAAAAAAAAGGAAGAAGTACATGGGTCATAATGTCTCAAAATCTCTGTAGAGTAGGAAGTTCAGATGAGGTAGAATAAAGAATTTGATAGAAAATCTATTTTCACAATATGATATTTCAGTTAAGTAGCAGCTGAAATCTTATTCTATATTAATTACCCTCAGCTGTAACATCCCTGAATTTAATAATTTATAGATATGAAGGATCTTCTCTACTGTAAATTCTCCTGTAAAACACTGTTAATAAGTACATGCATTTCATGGACAAATACTGATATTGTCAGAAACAGAAGTCAGATTAACTTACCCATTTGTACCCGACCCCTGAAAAACAATGGTTGTATTGATTGTACTTGGAAATTTACATATTTGGTTATTTAATCCTCAGAACAACCCTGCTGACTAAGGCTACTTTACATATTTTAAAAAATGAAATGGACAGAGACTCAGAAATCTTTAGTAATAAAAATTACATGGCTAGAAAAAGAAAAAAAAAAGACAAGTGTCAAAATTGTGATTATACTAAAAGCCATTGATTATACACTTCAGATAGATCATATGGTATGTGACATATATCTCAATTAAAACTGCTTAATAAATAAATAATTGTGCAAGAATAGCCAGAATTCTTACATACATAGCAGCTATGTACAGGAGAGGAAACAGAGAGAGATTGAGAGGTGAAGAATTTTCTTGTTTATTTGTCTGTTTTTTGTTTATTATTATTATTGAAATAATGAAAATGCTCTAACAATGATTGAAGTGATGAATGCACAACTATGTGATTATAACAAGTACCATTGATTATACACTTCAGATGAATTGTATGCTTTATTAATATGTAGCAATAAAATTGATTTGTTAAAAAGAAGACAAGTGTCAAAGTTGGGAGAAAATACTTGTATTTTATATCACAGACAAAGGGCTAATCTCTTTGGTACATAAAAAGCTATTAAGAAGAAGAAAAAGACACCCCCCCAAAAAAAACCCATGATAGAAATGATCAAAAGACATGGACAGAAAAAGAAATTCAAAAGTCCATTAAACACAAAAAGATGCTTAACTTTCTCATAATAAGAAAAATATAAATTATACCTATACTGAGATACTGTTTTTTAACTGGATTAGATAATACACACCATTGGGGCAAAGTTACGGTGACACAGGCACTGTCACTTGATTGCTGATGGAAGTGCAAAATGGTACAACCCCTATGAAAGAGAATTGGCCATATGTAACAAAATTGTAGATGAATATTCCCCTTAATCAACTAATTCCACGATTAAGAATCTACCCTGAATACATACTTCCACAAATATGAAATTACATATTGTTTCATTTTCCTGGCTGCCAAAGCAAATACCATGCAATGGGTTGGCCCTTGGTTTTGTGGCTAGGAGAAATCCAAAATCAAGGCGTCATCGAGGTGATGCTTTTTCCAGGAAGACTGGCGTTCAGGGGCTGGCTGCTGGTAATTCTTGGTCCTTGGCTTTTCTGTCATATGACAATCAATGCACATGGTGGTCTCTTCTGACTTCTCTGGGTTTCATTGATTTCTGGCTTCTCCCCTTGGCTTGCTTTCTATCTGACTTTCACTTTGCTAATAAAACACTCCAGTAATCTGAATTAAAGCCCAACCTAATTCATTTGGACCACACCTTAACTGAAGTAACGTCTTGAAGAGATCACATCGACAGGAATGGATTAAGTTTAAAAACATGTTTTTCTGGGCTTCATAGCTCCAAATCTCCACACATCTGTACAAGGTTATTCATTGTAACATTATTTATAATGCAAAAGATTAGAAAAAGTACAAATATCCATTAATAGGAAATTGGCTAAATAAACTACAACATCTACAAAATGGAATACAATGGAGCAGTATAAAGAGCTCCTCAAAAGAATAAAGAAAATTCTTCTATATAGCTGTGGCATGATTCGAGTATATATTGTTAAGTGAAAAAGCAAGTTACAGGGAAAAATGTCATCTTTAAGTGTAAGAAAGAGGACATATAAGAATGCACATGTGTATTTATTTAACTTTACAGAATGAAATTTCAGAAAGAAAGTCAGAAAATAATAAAAATAGTTACCTATGGAGGTAGAGGGAGAAGGGATGGAAGTGAGATATCTCTGAGTATATATTTTCATATGTTTTAAATATATATATATATAGGAGTCAATGCTCTCATAACTTGTTGTTTTTAAACAAATCAATTTTATTGATACATATCAACAAAGCATACAATTCATCTAAAATACACAATCAATGATATTTGGCACAATCACATAGTTGTGCATTCATCATCTCAATCATCATTAGAGCATTTTTATTATTTCAATAATAATAATAATAAACAACAAACAAGAAAATCTATCACCTCTTGATCTCTGTATGCTTCCCCTGCTGTCCACAGCTCCCATTAAATATATTTTTATTATAGAAGTTGTGAACTTACAAAACAATCATGCACATGTGTAGAATTCCTATACAACACCCCTCCACCAACTCACCACACTGTTGTGGAACATTTGTTACAGATTATGAGATAATACTATCAGACTATTACCATTAATTATGGTGCATAGCATACATTTGGATATTTTTTCCATATCCCCCTATTATTAACACAGTAAATCTTTGGCATTGATGCAAGAATATTACAATATTGCTGTTAACTATAATCCATAGGTTACATTAATTGAATTTTCCCATGCTTCTCCACATTCCCATTACCCTTCAATAGTTCACAGAAAGACATTCTTGCATTTGTACTCTCAATCACAATTCTCATCCACTTCTGGGTTCACTGTGTTATTTTCTAGCTTCCTTTCAATTGACATTTACATCCCTAGACTACCCTTTTCAGCCACAATTCCATTTATAAACCAGCTGCTACTCACTGTAAAGTATTACTATCAACTCTATCCATTTCCACACTTTTACAGTCAAGTTAATTAAAACTTCTACATATACTAAGCATCAGCAGTCCTTCACAGTCCTCTTATCTCCTAATAATCTATACTCTAAGTTTTAACTCCATGCATGCAGTCTTCATATTTCGTTCATATTAGTGAGACCATGCAATATTTGTCCTTTTGTGTCTAGCTTATTTCATTTAGCATACTGTCTTCAAGATTCATCCATGTTATCACATGTGTCCCAATTTCATTTCTCCTTACTGCAGCATAGCATTCCATCATATGTATATACCACATTTTGTTTATCCATTCATTGGCTGATGGGCACTTGGGTTGTTTCCATCTTTTGGCAATTGTGAATAATGCTGCTGTGAACATCAATGTACAAATGTATGTTTGTGTCACAGCTTTCAGTTCTTCTGGATATATTCCTAGTTGAGGAATTGCCAGATCATATGGCAGTTCTATATTTAGCTTCCTGAGGAACCACCAAACTGTCTTCCACAGAGGCTGCACCATTTTACAATCCCACCAACAATGAAGGAGTGTTCCTATTTCTCCACATCCTCTCCAGCACTTATTGTTGCCTGTTTTTTTAATAATGGCCTTTCTATGTGGTGTTTGATGATATCTCATTGTTGTTTTGATTTGCACTTCCCTAAAAGCTAGTGCTATGGAACATTTTTTCATGTGCTTTTTGGCCATTTGTATTTCTTTTTGGAGAAGTGTCTATTTAAATATTTTGCCCATTTTTAAATTGGATTGCTTGCTCTTTTATTGCTGAATTATATGATCTCTATATAGAATGGAAATCAAACCTTTATTGGATAAGTGGTTTCCAAATATTTTTTCCCATTGAGTGGGCTGCCTTTTCACCTTCTTGATGAAGTTCTTTGCATTACAGAAGGGTTTCAATTTGAGGAGGTCCCATTTATCATTGCTTTATTTCATTGCTCATGCTTTCAGAGTAAAGTTTAAGAATCTACCACCTACCACCAGGTCTTGAAAATGTTTCCCTACATTTTCTTCTAGGAGCTTTATGGTTCTTGCTTTTATATTTAGGTCTTTGGTCCATTTTGAGTTAATTTTTGTATAAGGTGTGAGATAGGGGTACACTTCCTTTCTTTTGACTATGGATATCCTGTTCTCCCAGCACCATTTGTTGAATAGACTGTTCTGCCCTAGCTGAGTAGGTTTGACAGACTTGTCAAAAATCACTTGGCCATAGATGTGAGGGTCTGTTTCTGAACAATCAATTCGGTTCCATTGGTCTATGTGTCTATCTTTATGCCAATACCATGATGTTTTTACCACTGTAGCTAGGTAATATTTAAAGTCCAGGAGTGAAAATCCTCCAACTTCACTTTTCCTTTTTAAGATGTTTCTGATTATTAGGGGTTCCATACCCCTAATAAATAAATAAATTTGATAATTGCGTTTTCCATTTGTTTAAAAAAAATGCTGGTGGAATTATCAGGATTTCATTGAACCTGTATATCAATTTGGGTAGAATTGACATTGTGATGGTTGGGCTAATGTATCAACTTGGCCAAGTAATTTTGCCCCAGTTGTTTGGTCAAGCAAGCACTGGGCTAATTGTAATACAAGGACATTTATGGACTTTAGTCATCAATGAGTTTATTGCATAGATGGCTGCTTATATCTACAATCAACCAAGGAGATTGCTATCAGCAATGAGTGATGTTTTATCCAATCAATTGAATGCCTTAAAAGGGGAAGTGATTTCAGCATTCAGAGAGATTTTTCAGCTCATCTTTGGACAGCCAACGTCTCCTGGGAACTCATCAAGGACCTTCATTGGAGTCCCTGGCTTGCATCCTGCCTGTGGAAATTGGATTTGTGCATCCCCATGGTCACATGAGAATTTTATAAAATCTTATACTATTTACAGATATTGCCTGTTGATTCTGTTTCTGTAGGGAACCTTGAATAATACAGCTTGGTACCAGGAGTGGTTCTTGAGGAACAGAATCTTAAACATAGGATTTCTGAAGTGGTTCTGGGAGTTTTGCAATTGGATCTCTACTGTAATTGGACTCAAGGGTACTAATGACTCCCTTTTCAATAATCAAGAGGCCACTAACAGTCCATGGTGTGAGTTGGCAATGGAGATACATAAAATATCACCACTGGCTTCCCCTACTTCCATGCTTATAAGAGGCAAGGATCTGGGTGAGAGTATTTTTAACACCTTGACAGAGTTTTGTGAAATCAAAAGGTACAATGATGTTGACTGGCTCCTCCTAGATACTCTGGATACCATTACAAAAGAAAGATGAGCTAAAGGCTTCAAATTTGCAACTGAAATGGTGCATGAATGATATGAAAGTGTCTGTGTGCTCTGAAAGAAAATCTTGTTTCATGCAGCTACAGACTTGAGATCTCTGAAAACCAGACTCAGAGTCTCATTATAAGAGTAGAAGAGTTACAAAGGAAATAAAAATCTCAACTTTGCAGGGTGTCTACTGTTAAAGTGAAGGCATTGATTGGAAAGGAAGGGAACTCTGAGGATTGGGATGGAGACATATGGGATGATGATGATTAGGTGGGGACATTGGAACCCTAAATTCTGCTGAGACTTTGCCAGATAAAACTGTGATGGCCTGCCCTGTTAAGACCACACAATGTCAGGCTGATCCTGTTTCCCTAGAGTACCCTGACTAATACAGACATCTTAATGATAATTAGTCTTCCAATCCTTGAGCATGGAATATTTTTCCAATTATTTAGGTCTTTTTTATTTCTTTTAGCAATGCATTGTAGTTTTCTGAATACAATTGTTTTACATCCTTAAGTTTATACCTTTTATTTGATACTTTTAGAATGCTGTATTTTGTTAAATACCTTTCTGCATCAATCAATAGGATCATGTGATTTTTCTTCTTTGATTTATTAATGTGCTGTATTACACGGATTGATTTTTGAGTTGAACCACCCTTGCATGCTTGGTATAAAACCTACTTAATCTGGTAAATAATTCTTTTAATGTGTTGTTTGATTCAATTAGCAAGTATTTTGTTGAGGGTTTTTGTATCCATATTCATTAGGGAAATGGGGCTGTAATTTTCTTGTTTTTTGTTTGTTTGTTTGTTTTGTTTTTGTAATATCTTTACCTGGCTTTGGTATTAGGGCGATATTGGCTTCATGGAGTTAGCTTGGTAGCATTCCTTCTTGCTCAATTTTTTTGGAAGAGCTTAAGTAAGATTGGTATTAAATTTTCTTTGAATGCTTGATTGAACTCCACCTGTGAAACCATCTGGCCCTGGGCTTTTCATTTTGGGGAGTTGTTTGATGACTGTTTCAACCTCTTTACTTGTGATTAATTTGTTGAGATCTTCTCTTTCTTCTAGTGTCAGTGTAGGCTGTTTGTAAGTTACAAGGAATTTTTCCATTTTGTCTGCATTGTCCAGATTGTTGGCTTATTGTTCATAGTATCCTCTTATGATCTTTTATTTCTGTGGGGTCAGTAAAAATGTCCCCAATTTCATTTTTTTTATTTTATTTATTTACATTCACTCTTTTTTCTTTGTCAGTCTAGCTAAGGATTTGTTGATTTTGTTAATCTTCTTGAAGAACTAACTTTTGGTTTTGTAAATTCTATTGGTTTTTATTTTGTTCTCAATTTCATTTATTTCTGCTCCAATCTTTCTTATTTCATACCTTCTGCTTGCTTTGGGATTAGTTTGCTGTTCTTTTTCTAGTTCCTCCAGCAGTATAGTTTGGTCATTGATTTTAGCTCTTTCTTTCTTTCTTTTTTTTTTTTTTTTTTTTTAATGTAAGCATTGAAGGCTATAAATTTCTCTCTCAACACTGCCTTTGCTGTATCCCATAGGTTTTGATATGTTGTGTTCTGATGTCATTAATCTCTAGATATTTATTGATTTCTCTTGCAATTTCTTCTTTGATCCACTGATTATTTAAGAATGTGCTGTTTAATCTCCATATATTTGTGAATTTTCCCCTTTTCTGCCTTTTGTTGATTTCCAACTTTATTCCACTATGATCAGAAAAAGTGCTTTGTATAATTTCAAACTTGTTGAATTTATTGAGATCTTCCTGGTGACCCAACATATAATCTATCCTGGAGAAAGATCCATGAGCACTTGAAAAGAATGTATATCCTGCTGTTTTGAAGTGTAATGATCTGTATATATCTATTAGGTTTAATCCATTTACCATATTATTCAATCTTCTGTTTCTTCATTGATCTTCTGCCCAGATGTTCTATCCAATGCTGAGAGTAGTGTATTGAAGTCTCCAACTATTGTTGCAGCAATATTTATTTCTCCCTTCAGTTTTGCCAGTGTTTGCCTCATGTAATTTGGGGTATCCGGTTAGGTGCATACACATTTATGATTGTTATTTCTTCCTGGTGAATTGCCCCTGTTATTAATTGTTCTTCCTAAGCTAATATATAACTATCTTTAATAACAATTTTGCTTTTAAAGTCTATTTCATCCAATATAAATACAGCTACTCCAGCATGCATGGAATATCTTTTTCCAACCTTTCACTTTCAATCTATTGATATTCTTGGGTCTAAGGTGAATCTTTTGTAGACATTGTATAGATGAGTCATATTTTCTTATCTATTCCACCAGTCTGTGTCTTCCAACTGTAAAGGCAGTTCCCACCTCACCCATTTTGACCCTTGGGTTTTATATGTCATACTTCATTTTCACCACTCTTTTTATGCTTTTAATTACTTTTACTGATAAAATCTTCATTTCTAGACTCTCTTCCAAGCCTCTCTCTTCTGTCTTTTCCTTCAGACTGTAGCACTCCCTTTAGTATTCCTTGAAAACCCAGTCTCTTGGCTACAAACTCTCTCAGTTTCTGTTTATCTGTGAACATTCCAAACTCATGCTCATTCTTGAAAGACAATCCTGCCAGATATAAGTTTCTTGGCTGACAGTTTTCCTCCTGCATTATCTCAAGTATATCATACCCCTGCCTTCTTGCCTCCACAGCCTCCAATAAGAAATCAGCACTCAATCCCATTGGTTATCCCTTGCATGTTATATATTGCTTCTCTCTTGCTGCTCTCAATTTCTCTCTCTCTCTCTATTTCTTTCTTTCCTTTCTTTCTTTCTTTCTTTCTTTCTTTCTTTCTTTCTTTCTCTTTCTTTTTCTTTCTTTCTTTTTCTTTCCTTCCTTCCTCCCTCCCTCCCTCCCTCCCTCCCTCCCTCACTCCCTCCCTCCCTCACTCACTCACTCCCTCCCTCCCTCCCTTCCTTCTTTCTTTCTCTTTCGGTACCGGGACTGGGGACTGAAACTGGGACCTCATATGTGGGAAGCCAGCACTCAACCACTGAGCCACATTGGCTCCCTCTTGCTGCTCTCAAAACCCTCCCTCCACATTCTAATTAGTATGTGTCCTGGAATTGGTCCATTCCAATTTATTTGGATTTATTTGGATAGGCGTACATTGTGCCTCTTGGACATGGCCATCCATGCCCTTCAATAGGATTGGGAAATTTTCTACCATTACCTCTTCAAATATTCCTTCTGCCCCTTATCCCCTCTCCCCTCTCCATGGGAAATCCATGACATGCATGCCTGCATGTCTCCTGCCATTATTTAGTTCCTTGAGACCCTGTTCAACTTTCTCCACACTGTACATCTGTTCTTTTGTATGTTTACTTTTGGAGGCCATGCCTTCAAGCTCACTGATCCTTTCCCCTGCCTCTTCAAATCTGCTGTTACATGCCTCCAGTGCATTATTAATTTCATTTATTATGCCTTTCATTCCCATAAGATCTGCTATGGGATGCTTTTTATGCTTTCAAATTCCTCCTCTGTGCTCACCCAGTGTCTTCCCAACATCTTTAATCTCTTTAGCCATCTCATTAAATTTATTAAGAAGATTTGTTTGAACATTTATGATTAGTTGTCTCAACTTTTTATGTCATCTGGAGGCTTATCTTGTTTCTTTCACTGGGCCATATCCTCTTGTTTCCTGGTAAGGACTGTAATTTTTTGTTGGTGTCTTGGCATCTGGCTTACTAGATGTATTTATTCTGGGCACAGTTTCTCTCTTTCGTTTATGGCTTTCTTACACTTTCTCCCTTGTTAGTTGTGTAGTAGGAGCCGAGGATATAGTTGGTGCTATAAGCTATGAAGGCCGAAGCTGCCCACATTGGCCCAGAAACCGATGAAGCTTCTCCCACCTTTCTCCTCTGCCAGGGTTAGGGACAAAGCTGCAGCTGTGTGTAATAATACAGGCCAAGACTGTCTCTAGTTCCCCAGAGAGACTGATGAAGCTTCACATCACTTCCTCCCCTGCCTGAGGTGGGAATGGAGCTGCAGGTGTGGACAGCAATCTATGCCATGTGGATCCAAAATGACCAGGCAGTTGCCTAGGTAGACTGATGTAATACCAGCCCCCTCCTTCCCTGCCAGGGGTGGGGATGGACCCATTGAATTGCCCGAAAATCTAATCCACTCGGGCCAAATGCACCTGTAGTTGCCTTGAAAGGCTGAGGAAGTATTGTCCTGTCTGCCTTTTAGTGTGTGGGGATGGAACCACAAGCACCCAACAGTTTAGTCCATGCAGGCCAAAATCACCTGCAGTTGCCCTGAGAAGCTAAGGAAATACCTGACCCCTCCTATCTTATGGGGGGGGGCAGGAGTGGTGATAGAATTGAAGGTACTTAGCAAACCAATTCATGCAGGCTGAAAGTGCCTGCAGTTGCCCAGAGAGGCTGAGGAAATACAGCTCCCTTCCTATCCTATTAGGGGGCAGGGGTGGAGCTACAGGTGTCTGAGTATCCAGTCTGTGTGGGCTGAAAACACCTGCAGTTGCCCAGAGAGGCTGAAGAAACACCAGCCCTCATAGGATACTATGGGGGCGGGGGAGGGTGGAGATAGAATTGAAGGTGCTCAACAAACCAGTCTGTGAAGGCCAAAATTGCCCAGAGAGGCCAAGGAAACAATAGGGGAAACCCTACTGGGGTGTGGGGATGGAGCTCCAGCTGTCTGACTAATCAGTCTGTGTGGGTCAAAAGCTTTTGCAGTTGCCAAGAGAGGCTATTGCATGTTCCACCAGCTTCCTCCTTGCCAGAGGTAGGGCTGGGGCCTACACTAGGCTACAATCCAATCTGGGTGGAAAGAAGTCAGTCCCTAATGTCACTGTCACTGTTATTTTCAATAAGCTCCATTTCCCCTCATGCCAGGGGCAGCCTCTTTCTGACTTGGATTTATATTTTAGTCAGTCGAATTTACTAATCATTAGCTGAAGCCAGTGGCCAACCATCTCTTCCTCCCCTGTTTTTAGGAAATGGAGCTTCCAACTCCAGCCATGGAATAGCTCCCGAGGTGGCTTGTGTCATCAGTGGAAGATGGGTACTGGCCTCCATGGCACGGAGGGATCTACTGACAAATCTTCACTGCAGATGGGCAGACTCCTCTTTTCATTCTTTCAAAAAAGTTGTAGGATTCTCTTCTGGTCTCCTGTGGCCCTCAAACAGGTGCTTTAGTTAGTTCTGGGTGATTACTAACTGCCCTGTAGGATGAGCTGACTCTTAGAGCTCCTTAGCTACCATCTTACCCCACTTCCTATATTTTCATATGCTTTTAACTTTTGTTTTTTCTTTTAATATACTTCCTTAAATTTTTAAAAAAGATACTCAGATTACATAAATGCAGGCAATTTCCATGTGCCCCACTCCCTACCCCTCCCACACTTTCCCCATTAACAAAATCCTTCATTAGTGTGGTATGTTTGTTACAATTGATAAAGACATATTGGAATGTTGTCACTAAGTATAGATTATAGTTTACATTATAGTTTAAACTTTCTCCCACACAATTTTGTAAGTTGTGATAAGATACATAATGGCCTGTATCTGTCATTGCAACATCATTCAGGACAGTTCCAATGTCCCTAAAATGCCCCCATATTACACCTATTTTTTCCTCTCCCTCCCCTCAGAACCTCCAGTGGCCACTGCCTCCACATCAATGACAAAAGTTCTTCCATTGCTAGAATAACAATAAGTCTATCATAGAATAACAGCAAGTCTACAATAGTCCATTGTTTATTTCCCAATCCTGAGGTTTCTGGGATGTTGATGTCAATTCTGACTCTAATTGAGAGGGCTTAGAGTCCATGAGGCAAATGGATGGGACTATCTTGCTTGCAGTTGCAGATCCTCATTGTTCCTTGTGATGGTTATTGTCCATCATAATCTCCTTGTTAGATGTCCTGGGTGAGTCCAATGAACTGGAGAGCAGGTGTTGCAACTCTGTTGCAATTCAGGTTCCAACTGACACATGGAAAGCCCAAAGATTTAAATGTCATGGACAGAAATCTATCAGCTCTAGTACTAACTTTAGGTTCAAATAGAAGGGACAGAAGAGCCATGTGTAGGGAAACCACAATTGAACCCAATTCTGTCACACTGGGGAATATAAATTCCAAAGTACGGTCCACTGGCAGGGCACCAAACTCCTGAGCTGTCAGCCCTGCCTATAGTGTCTGGATGTCTCCAGAGCCCTTAGAAGCCACACTTCTTGAGGAAATATTTACTGTGGCAGTCAATGAGATCTTGCTGAGACGTGCATAATTGTAACCACTGGAATGACCTCCCAACTCACTTTGAAGTCTCTTAGCCATATAAACTAATTTATCTTTATCCTTTCTCCCTTTTGGTCAAGATCTTTTTTCAGTTGCATTGTTAGTTGGTGCTTGGTAGTAATCCCTTGGTGCCAGGGAGGCTTATCCCTGGAAGTCATGTCCCACATCAGGGGGAAGTAATGCATTTATATACTGAGTTTGGCTTAGATAGAGGCCACATTTGAGCAACAAGGAAGCTTTCAGGAGGTAACTCTCAGGTAAACTATAATACTAGGCTAAGTTTCAATTTCAAAAGAAAAGGTTCATAAGTACAGTCATCAATATCAAGGGCATGTCAATGGTCCATCCTCCTTCACCAGCCACTGTCCCTGTACTTGGAGGCTTCTTACTGTCCCAGTAGAGAATGTGGCAGAACTCTCCAGGAAGGGAATTCTATATTTTTTGGTTATTGTGTGGATCTCCACCCACCATGACAATGCCCCATGAACACTTGAACTCATTCATATGCCTAATAGGTTTGCCCCAGATGAACCTCCTCCCATACATCTCCCATCACTGACACCCCACACCAGTGATCCTCCCCTGCCACAGTTGTAACCCTTCTGTTATCCAAAACTTAAAAAATGAAACCAACAAGATAATTGAATAAAATTAACAAGAAAATGAAATAATAATAGTTTTAAAAATAACAAATAAAATACAAAAAACTAAAAAAAAATTTGAAATAATAAAATTAAAATTTTTTTGGCATTATGTCTTTTATCACCGTAAGATCTGTTGTCTTGTATGTACAGTGACATTACCTTCCATTTATTCCCCCGGTGTCTTATTTTTCTCATTTTATCTTCAAAGAATCTTTAGGTTACAGAAAATCATGTGCAGAATATAGGGGATTCCCATGTACCCAACATCTTCCCCACTTTCCCCTTTCCCCTATTAATAACATTTTATAGGTGGATGTTACATTTGTTACAATTGATGTACAAATATTGAAGCATTGCTGCTAACCATGGTCAATGATTTACATTATGGATTACATTTTGGATCATATACTTTTATAATTTTTTATGAAATTTAACATGGCCTGTAGCCATCATTTCCAGATCATGTAGAACAATTTCAACACCCCCAAAATGCCCCATGTTCCATTTGCTCTATTCCTCCCATCCCCTCCCCTCAGAATCTATGGCAACCACCCCGCTTCAATCCTTGAAGAACAGAGTCATAGTTATTTGCAAAAACATTGAGGGCTTGACATACTGGCCTGTCCTCCCTTATTTGGCACTGCCTATGCTCTTGAGAGACTCCCGCCCCTCTATTTGAGAACATACTAGGCCTCCCCAGGATGGGAGTCCAACACTTTCCTGTTCATTGTGTTCATTGTGTCTCCACCCACTGATACAATGCACATGACAGGATGAACACTCACATACTCCCTAGAAGCCTGTCCCAGGTGCACCCTGTCTCTTATACCCTCCATATCCAACACCCTAAACCAGTAACCCTCCCCTGCCATATTTTCCAAAAGAACATTCCTAACATAGTTTCAACTACATACCCGCAAATCCCCAGAGTTCACCTTCTTCTTTCCCCAACCCTCCCCCCAGTTATGAGGACAGTGCGATCCCACCACCATCACAGATCAGCACTGCCAAACCCAATAGCATCACTGCACCACTGTCATGCTCATCCACTGCACAACTACACCCTTCCACCTTATCATAGCTTTTGCCCATGTGGGCATTGGCTCACAATCATCAACTTCCTTTATGTCTCTTGTAAGCCTATCTTCCAGACTCTAGGTCTGTGAGTCTGTTCAATTTGTTTAATTCATAACAGTGAGGCCATGTAATATTTGCCCTTCAGTGCCTGGCTTGCTTCATTCAACATAAGGTCTTCAAGGTTCAAATCCATGTTATCCCATGTATTAATACTGCATTCCTTCTTAAAACTGAGTAATATTCCATTGTACGTATATACAAGAGTTTCCTTATCCATTCTTCTGTTGATGGACATTTGGGTTGTTTCCAGCTTTTGGCAGTAGTAAATAATGCCACTATGAACATTTGGTATGCATATATCTGTTCGTGTCCCTGCTTTCAATTCTTCTGAGTATATACCCAGGAATAGAATTGCTGGATCATATAGCACTTCTATAGTTAGCTTCCTAAGGAACCACCAGACTATCCTCCACAATGGTTGCACCATTCTGCATTCCCACCAGCAGTGGATAAGTAGTCCTATTCCTCCACAGCCTCTCCAACACTTGTAAGCCTCTGCATTTTTAACGGCCACCAGTCTAATGGGTGTAAGATGATATCTCATTGTAGTTTTGATTTGCATTTCCCTAATAGCCAGTGATGTTGAGCACCTTTTTTTGTACTTTTTAAACCATTTGTATTTCTCCTTTGGAGAAGTGTCTGCTCACATCACTTGCCTATTTTTTAATTGAGTTGTTTGTCTTTTTATTTTTGAGGTATAGGATTTCTTTATATATGCTGGATATTAGGCCCCTATCAGATATATGGCTGCTAAATATTTTCTCCCATTGAGAAAGCTGCCTTTTCACTTTCTTGATAAACCCCTTCAAGGCACAAACGTTTTTAATTTTGAGGAGGTCCCATTTATCTATTTTTTTCTTTCATTGCTCATGCTTTGGCTATAAAGTTCATGTAACCATTTCCTAATACAAGATCTTTTAGATGCTTCCCTAAATTATTTTCCAAGATCTTTATCATCTTGGCTCTTATATTTAGATCTTTGATCCATCTTGAGTTGATTTTTGTATAAAATGTGAGATGGTGTTCCTCTCTCAATCATTTGGATATGGATATTCAGTCATCCAAGTACCATTTGTTGAAGAGGCCATTCTCTCCCAGTTGAGGGGGCTTGGTGGCCTTGTCAAATATCAGTTGAATGTATATGCAAGGATCTATATCAGAATTCTCAATTCATTTCCATTGATCAGTATGTCTATCTTTGTGCCAATACCATGCAGTTTTGACCACTGTACCTTTGTAGTATGTTTTAAAGTCAGGTAGTATGATTCCTCTGATTTTGTTTTTCTTTTTCAATATTTCTTTGGCTATTCAGGATACCTTGCCCTTCCAAATAAATTTCATAGTTAGCTTTTCCAATTCAGTAAAAAATTGTGTGGTAATTTTTAATTGGGATTGCATTAAATCTGTAAATCAGTTTGGGTAGGATAGACATCTTAATGATGTTTAGTCTTCCTGTCCATGAACAGGGAATATTCTTCCATTTATTTAGGCCTTCTTTTATTTCCTTTAACAATGTTGTCTAGTTTTCTGCATACAGATCATTTACAACTTTAGTTAAATTTATTTCTAGGTATTTGATTCTTTTAGTTGATATTGTAAATGGAATTTTTTTTCTTGATTTCCTCCTCAGATTGCTCATTTTGGGTGTACATAAATGCTATTGATTTTTGCACATTAATCTTATAACCTGCCAATTTACTGAACTCCTTTATTAGTTCTAGAAGCTTTGTTGTAGATTTCTCAGGGCTTCTGAAGTATAAGATCATGTCATCTGCTAATAGTGAAATTTTCCCTTCTTCCTTTCCAATTTGGATGCCTTTTTATATCTTTTTCTTGCCTAAGTACTTGAGCAAGTACTTCTAACACACTGTTAAATATGAGCAGTGACAGTGGGCATTCTTGTCTTGCTCCAGATCTTAGAGGGAAAACTTTTAGGTTTTCACCACCAAATATGATGTTAGTTGTGGGTTTTTCATATATATCCTTTATCATATTGAGAAACTTTCCTTCTATTCCTATCTTTTGAAGTGTTTTTATCAGGAAAGTGTGCTGTATTTTGTTGAATGCTTTTTCTGCATCTATAGAGATTATCATGCAATTTTTTTCTTTTGATCTGTTTATGTGGTGTATTATGTTGATTGATTTTCTTATGTTGAACCATCCTTGCATACCAGGGATGAAGTCCACTTGGTCATGGTGTATAATTCATTTGATGTGTTGTTGAATATGATTAGCAATTTTGTTGAGGATTTTAGCATCTAGGTTCATTAGAAAGTTTGGTCTATAGTTTTTCTTTCTTGTGGTGTCTTTGTTTGGCTTGATGATGTTTGCATCATATAATGAGTTAGGCAATGCTCCCTCCACTTCTATTTTTCAGAAGAGTTTAAGCAGGATTGGTGTTAGTTCTTTCTGGAATGTTTGGTAGAATTCACCTGTGAAACCATCTGGTCCTGGGCTTTTCTTATTTGGCAGGTTTTTGATGACTAATTAAGTCTCGCTACTTGTGATTTGTGCATTGAGTTCATCAATTTCTTCTTTCATCAGTGTAGGCTGTGTGTGTGTTTCTAGGAATTTGTCCATTTCCTCTGAATTATCCATTTTGTTGGCAAACAAATTCTCAAAGTATCTTCTTACAATACTTTTTATTTCTGTGGTGTCAGTGGTGATATCCCCTTCCTCATTTCTTATTTTATGTATTTGCATCTTCTCTCTTTTCTTCTTTGTTAGTCTAGCTAAGGGTTTGCCAATTTTATTGATCTTCTCAAAGAACAAGCTTTTGGGTTTTTTTTTCCTAGTGCTTCCTTATTTTCAATTTCATTTAGCTCTGCTCTAATCTTTGTTATTTCCTTCTTTCTACATCCTTTGGGGTTAGTTTGTTGTTCTTTTCATAATTCCACCAGGTGTGCAGTTAGATCTTTGATTTTAGCTCTTTCTTCTTTTTTAATATAGGCATTTCTGGCTATGAATTTCCCTCTCAGTACCACTTTTGCTGCATCCCATAGGTTATGATACATTGTGTTATCATTTTCATTCATTTCAAAGTAGCTACTGATTTCTTTTGCAATTTCCTCCTTGACCCACTGATTGTCTAGGAGTGTGTTGTTTAACTTCCATATCTTTGTGCCTAATCTGCTTCTCTTCTCCTTGCTGATTTCCAGCTTCTTTCCATTGTGGCCAGAGAAATTACATTGTATAAGTCAATCTTTCTGAATTAATTGAGCATTCTTCTGTGGCCTAGTATGTGGCCTATCCATGTGCACTTGAAAAGAATATATACCCCACTGTATTTGGTTGTAATGTTCTGTATATGTCTATTAGGTCCAGATCCTTTAATGTATTATTCAAGGTCTTTGCTTCTTTATCAACTCTCTGTCAAGATGTTCTGTTTAATGGTTATAATGGTGTATTAAAGTCTCCCACTATAATTGTAGAGGCATCTATTTTTTCACATAGTTTTTTCAATGTTTGCCTCATGTATTTTGAGGCACCATGGCTAGGTGTATAAATGTTTATGGTTATTTTTTCTTCTTGATAGATTACTCCTTTTATTAATTTATAGTGACCTTCTTTGTCTCTTACAATAGTTTTGCATTTAAAGTCTATTTTGCCCAATATTAGTATAGCTACGCCCACCCTTTTTTGGTTATTGTTTGCATGTAAAATTGTCTTCCAACCATTTACTTTCAGCCTCCTAGTGTCCCTGGGTCTAAGGTGAGTTTCTTGTAGACAACATATAGATGGGTCATATTTCCTTATCCATTCTGCCAATCTGTGTCTCTTGACTGGAGAGTTTAATCCATTAACATTCAATGTTATTACTATCAAGGAATTACTTACATTAGCCATATTTTCTTTAGGTTTATGTATGCCATAGGTTGTTTCTATTTCTCTTTTTTATCATTTTAGTTATTCTTATATACTCTCTCCTGCTTGTTTCCTTTCAACCTATAGAACTCCCTTTAGTATTTCTTGAAAGGCAGGCTTCTTATTAAGAAACCCTCTTAATTTCTGTTTATCTGTGAATATTTTGGATTTTCCCTCATTTTTGAACTCCAGCTTTGCTGGATAGAGAACTCTTGGCTGGAAGTTTTTTCTTTTAGCACCTTAACTATGTCATACCACTGCCTTCTTGCTTCCATGGTTTCAGGTGAGAAATCAGCACTACATCTTATCGAACTTCCCTTGTGTGTGATGGATATCTTTTCTCTTGCTGTTTCAGTATTCTCTCTTTGCCTTGAGCATTGGGCAATTTGACAAGCATATATCTTGGAGTAGGCTTGTTAGGATTTATACTGTCTGAGGTGCACTGTTCTTCCTGGACATGTACCTCAATAGAGTCCATGTCCCTCAATAGAGTTGGGAAATTTTCAGCCATTGTTTCCTCCAACACTCCTTCTTCCCCCTTTCCCTTCTCTTCTCCCTCTGGGATGCCTATAATACATATGTTTGTGCATTTCACATTGTCATTCAAATCCTTAAGCCCCTGCTGGATTTTTTCTATCTTATTATCTATCTCTTCTACTATCAATCTGCTTTCAACTGTACTGTCTTCCACATCACTGATTCTTTCCTCTGCCTGTTCAAATCTGCTGTTATGTGCTTCCAGTGTATTTTTCATTTCTTGCATTGTGCCATTCATCACCATCATATCTGTTATATTTTTATGTATGTTTACAATTTCTTCAGTATGTTCTCCCAGTGTCTTCTTAATATCCTTAATCTCTTCTTTCACTTCATTAAGTTGATTCATGATATTTGTTTGGACATCTTTGATTAGTTGTTCCATGTTCTGATTTTTAGTTTGTTCATTGGACTGGGCCATGTCTTCCTGTTTCTTAGTATGGCTTGTAATTTTTTTGTTGGTGTCTAGGCATCTGTTTATCCTGTGGGTTTATTCAGTTGGTTAGTTTCTCTTTTTACTCTAGGGTTTTATTTTGTTGTTGTTGTTGTGTGTGTGTGTGGTAAGGTTTCACTTTGACACTTTGCTCCTCTTATTCTATTTCCTTGCTGTTGTCTATGTTCCCATGAGAAAAAAAAATTAGGGGTAGAGAAAAGGAAAGAGATAAGAAGAGAAAAAGAATAATAGCCATAATAATAAAGGAAGGTAGAAGAGGAACTGTACAAGACCTAGGAAAATAAATGATTAACACAAATTTAAAAATCATAAGAAGTACAAAGGAATAAGTATAAAAAAGTGGAATAGAAAAAATGAAATGAGAAACAAAATAGAGAAAAATATACAGAATGAGTGAAAAGGCTGGAATGATGAGAAGAGAAGTAAAACAAAAAAGAAAGAAAACAGAGAAAAAAGAGAAAGAGAGAAATAAAAACAAAAAAATTGAAGACCAAACAAAAAGAGGTGGAATGAAAGAAAAACAACAGAAAACAAAAGATAGAAAAATGAAAGAAAGAAAAGAAATAACATAGGTAGGAAAAATACGTAAAAGGAAACAAAGGAGAAACACAACAAACTAGAAACAAAACAGCAGCAACTTGCTAGTTTCTAAGGATCATGTCTGCGAGTGAGGATTCCTGATCCAGAGACAATGGCCCCGATGGGATGGAGCCCGAAGGTGTTATCGAGAGTAACTGGAATGAGATTGTCGACAGCTTTGATGACATGAATCTCTCAGAGTGCCTCCTCCGTGGCATGTATGCTTATGGTTTTGAGAAGCCCTCTGCCATGCAGCAGCAAGTCATTCTTCCTTGTATCAAGGTTATGATATGATCACTCAAGCCCAATCTGGGACTGGGAAAATGGCCACTTTTGCCATATTGATTCTGCAACAGATTGAATTGGATCTAAAGGCCACCCAGGCCTTGGTCTTAGCTCCCACTTGGGAACGGGCTCAGCAGATACAGAAGGTGCTAATGGCATTAGTAGATTACATGGGTGCTTCCTGCCACGCCTGCATTGGGGGTACCAACATGCGTGCTGAGGTTCAGAAGCTGCAGATGGAGGCTCCCCATATCATCGTGGGTACCCCAGGCCGTGTGTTTGATGTGCTTAATCGGAGATACCTGTCTCCCAAATACATCAAAATGTTTGTGTTGGATGAAGCTGATGAAATGCTGAGCCATGGGATTCAAAGACCAGATCTATGACATATTCCAAAAGCTCAACAGCAATACCCAGGTGGTTTTGTTGTCAGCTACAATGCCTTCTGATGTGCTCGAGGTAACTAAGAAGTTCATGAGGGACCCCATTCGGATTCTCGTCAAAAAGGAAGAGTTGACACTGGAGGGTATCCGCCAATTCTACATCAATGTGGAATGAGAGGAGTGGAAGCTGGACACACTTTGTGACTTGTATGACACTCTGACCATCATCCGGCAGTCATCTTCATCAGCACCCGAAGGAAGGTTGATTGACTCACAGAGAAGATGCATGCCCAAGACTTCACTGTCTCTGCTATCCATGGCGACGTGGACCAAAAGGAACGAGATGTGATCATGAGGAAGTTCTGTTCTGGTTCTGTTCTGGTCACTGATTACCACTGACCTGCTGGTCAGAGGCATTGATGTGCAACAGGTTTCTTTAGTCATCAACTATGACCTTCCCACCAACAGGGAAAACTATATCCACAGAATTGGTTGTGATGGACGTTTTGGCCGTAAGGGTGTGGCTATTAACATGGTGACAGAAGAAACCAAGAGGACTCTTTGAGACATTGAGACCTTCTACAGCACCTCCATTGAGGAGATGCCCCTCATTGTTGCTGACCTCTTCTGAGGGGCCCCAGCCAGGGGTCATTCCTGGGGGGCTGAAGAGGAGCAGAAGGGGGGAGGGAAGGGAGCCAAGGGATGGACATCTTGTCATTTTTTTTTCCTTTGAATAAATGTCACTTTTTGAGGCAAAAAAAAAAAAAAAAAAAAGCAGCAAATTGAAAAACAAAACAACTAAGGAAAAACATCCTTCCCTCTTAGGCCCTTAAGTACCTTCATAGGCTGCCTGTGTTCATCAATCACCCTGTAGCCTGCCGTCTGCAGGTGATATACTGGGTTTTAGAGAGTAGAATAAGTAAAAATAAAAAAAAGAACTTTTTGAAAAAAATAACAGATCTAAGAAAACCTAAAACAAAAAGTATGTCTATATGTTCTCTGTCAAAATGTATCAGCTGAATGCCTGATAACCTGGTGGATCACTCTCTGGATCACTTCTCTAAGGAGACCCAGGAATTGAACTAGGGACCTTGATTATGCAAGGTGAAAATTCCTCCACTGAGTTAAACTGTCTCCTTAGATTAATTAAGTTTCAGAAAGCTATCTGTCCCCTTTCCCTCAGGCATTTTAGACTTCTACAGTTTGCTAGAGTTCTGCTGATTAGGTGCATCTTGGCCCCTTCTCTAATCTAGTTCCTCTCTCTACCTGGGTGGCTGGGCATGACAGCCTGCCTGAGCAGCCTTCTCTTCTCCCCATCAGGTTGGGGTCCCTTCTGAGATTCAAAGGGAGCTCAGCTGGCCAAACTCACTGCAAAGAAGCCACTCTCCACCCTCCATCAGACCCCTCTTCCTCCCAGGAAACTCCCCCTCCCACTCAGTTGGCAGCAGCGAGCCAGGGGATCCACTGAGGCTACTTGCCCTGAAGGTGGGATATATGTGCCATTTCCAGCCACAGGGGCAAGCAACTCATGGCTTTCTTTTGGCTTCTTTATCTTTCCAGTACTCTTCTAGATGACTCAGAGCACCTTCCCTTTCTATATATATCCAAAGCAGCTCCTTTAGATAGGTTCTTGCCGTCTCTCCACTTTTTTTGTGAGAGGGTCAGACTTTGCCTACCTACTTTGGGACCATTTTCCCAGAAATTTGCTTTTAACTTGCAACACTATAAATTTTTATTTTAAAAATAAAATTAGATGGGGGTGGATGTGGCTCAAATGGTTGGGTGTCAGTCTCCCATATGAAAGGGCCTGGGTTCGATCTCTGGGACCTCCCGTTAAAAATGGGGAAAAATATGGAAGGTGCCCAGGCCGCCAGGTCCTGTGTGCGGGTGCACTATCAGGCCCCACAAGCAGGTGCGCTGTCAGGACCTGCCTAGCCATGCAGCAAGATGACGACGTAACAGGAGAGTGACACAAGGGAGAGCCAAGACGAGACACACCATAAAAACAGGAACTAAGGTGGCGCAGGTGGTAGGATGCCTCTCTCTCCCACATTGGAGGTTCCCAGGATCAAATCCCAGTGAAGACAGGAAGAGATGGATTAGAAGAGAGGGCAGGAAATGGAAACAGAGAATTGCCTAGTGAATGGACATAAAAAACAGCAAAAATGGGGGCAGGGTAGAAAATGGATAAGAAGTAAATAAATTTTAAAAAATAAAAATAAAATTAGAAAGAAAAAACAAGTCATAAAATTAAAATTTAAAATATAAAAACACACAAACGTATCAAATTATATAGTTACATAGAAAAAAAGAATTATTTCAAGCTCTTTTCAGAATAGAAGCCAAACTAATAAAGATGAAATGGTAAATAGAAAAATCACCATTTGCAAACCCTATGAAATTATTGATTTATACAAGGATCATCAATGGATTATAAAACTATTTGGTGGTTGGGGAACAGGTGTAGCTCACTGGTATGCTTCCCATGTATGAGGTCCCAGGTTCAATCCCCAGTACTGCCTAAAAAACAAACAAACAAACAAAAACCCTATTTTGTGACAGACATTTTGGAACAGTATGTTTTAATGGTGCCAAAGAATAACCCCTCAGAATTCTTGCTAATTTCCAAGGGAAAGGAATATCTTTACAAAATTATTGCTACCATAACCAATGAACAAACTTAGATCAGAAGGAATGACACATCTGACATTGTGTCCTCCTAGCATGAAAGCATCACCTAAGAAGTATTCCTCCCAAAAATGTTTAACCAAAAGCTTCCATTTTAGAGGAAATATTAGCTTTAGAGAAAGAAGTTAATGAAACCAAGAGGAAGCCACTGAACACATACAGAATGTGGGACATTCTACAAGAACTTCCTGGTATCTTCAAAATGTCACTGACATGAAAAAAAAAAAGGAGGAGTAAGGGTAACTCTTCTAGAATAAAAGAACCTAAAATGATACAACAACCATGCATATACCTCATTCTAATACACGTTTTAAAAATCAGCAATAATTTGTGTTAAAAATTTTAAAAACTTGTTAAAAATGTTTGAACAGGGATATTGAGAAATTGGAAACTTTGTACATTGCTGGTGAGAATGTAAAAATGATGCAGCCACTGTGGAAAATAGTTTGGTGGTTCCTCAAAAAGTTAAACATAGAATTACCGTATGATTCAGCAATTCCACTCCTAGTTCACAAAGAACTGAAAACAGGTACTCAAACAGATACTCATATACAAAAGTTTATAGCAGCACTAGTCACAATAACCAAAAGATAGAAACAACCTAGAAGTCCATCACTGATGAATTGATAAACAAATTGTGATATATTCATACAATGGAATACTATTCAGCCATAAAAAATGAAGTACTGAAGCATGCTACAGTGTGGATGAACCTTGAAAACATGCTAAATGAAAGAAGTCAGACACAAAAGGCCACATATTGTATCATTCCTTTAAATGAAATGTCAAGAATAGGCAAATCCATACAAACTCAAAACAGGTTAGTGGTTACCAGAGTCTGGGGAGAGGGAAAAATGGGGAATGCTTAATGGGTATGGGTTTCCTTTTGTGCTGATGAAGATGTTTTGAAACTAGATAGAGTTTCAAATGATTGAACAACATTGTGAGTGTACTAAATGCCAAAGAAGTATATGCTTTAAAAGGGTTAATTGTATGTTATGTGAATCTGAGCTCATTTAGAAGAGTCAGCCATGAAAAACAATTTTGGAGCTAATTTGGAGATTTGAATTCGGATTGGGTATTATAAAATATTAGGGAAATGTTGATTTTCTTAAATGTGTGTGATTATAGGGTTAAGTAAGAGAATTTCCTTATTCTCAGGAGATGTATGCTGCAGTATTTAGGGGTGAAGGGTCATGAAGACACAATAGATAAATAGATATATTCAGAGAAAAAGCAAATATGGCAAAATGTGTTGACACCTAGGTCATGAATCTATGGCTGTCCATTGTACTATTTTTAAAATATTTTCATCTTTCCTATATGTTTAACATGTTTCATAATACACAGTTGAAAAAGGAAAAGATCAAGTTTTGAGAAGCAGTACAAAAGTTAGGGCAGGGAGTCTACATTGGAGCCCGACTCAGATAAGCCACAGAGAGGAGACTCAAGATGTAGAAAGTTAGTTCTTGTCTAGCAAAGGATTTTCACCCAGAGACAGGATTCAGTGACTAGGTTTTAATTCTAGGCCCACAAGCAAACATTTCAGAAAGGAACCTTTCAGCCTTTGTTAAATGTAAAGGAATCATCTCTCCACTGGTGAGAAGACCCCCTTCTTTCAGTATGCTACCGTTTATGCCTAGGGCAAGAATGAGATATTTTATAAAACCAGAGAAGCTCTTAAAGAATATGATATGGTTACTTAGTGGTAGTGAGGAATAGAGCACTAGCATAATTATGATCTGTAAAATTTTCAAGGATTAATCCTTTTTCAGTTATAGAGCGGAGAGGTTGTGTAGAATAGTGGTTAAGAGAGCTGGCCCGAGAGCTAGGCTGCTTGGTGCCACCATTTGGTTACTGTATGAAATAGGACTGCTTAAACCATTTTCCTTACATGTAAATGAAAATGATAATAGTACTTACCTCAAGTATTGTGTGAGAATGAAGGATGGCGATTCTGTGATCCTCACACTGGGAAGGCTTTAATAAAAATGCAAATTGCATAGAACAGCATCTTCATAACTGCCTCCCTAATGAAAGAAGCACCACTCAGAACCAGCAAGAAACCTACTAATTTTTTTTAAATTGTGAAGAACACTAACAAATACAGTATAATTGCTGTAAAATAAGCTGCTAAGTTTGTACAAAATATCCATTCTTTTCAACAGTTACTGGTTTAGAGTCTGGCTTATCTCAAATGCTCTGGGTTAAACATGTGAATTTTGTACAATCAGTGGTACCAAATGGTATCATCTGGACACTAGTTTTAAGTTATACATAAATTTAATTATCTTGTCTGCCTTTCACACCATAATCAGAAGGCTGCTGGTAACTCTTCTATTTCAAGGAGAGAAATTATATATATGAGTTAATTATAATAATAGTTCTGGCCACAAATCCAGTAACACCTATTTCAAAGTAGATATAGACAGGGAAATGGCTGTGGCTCAATTGGTTGGGCTCCCTTTTACCATGTGGGAGGTCCTGGGTTTAACTCCCGGGGCCTCCTGGTGAAGGCAAGTCGGCCCACATGGTGTGGTGAGCTGATGACCCACGCGGCGCAGTGAGCTGGCGCAGCAAGATGACCCAACAAAACGGAGACAAACAGACACAGAAAAATGCAAAGTAAATGGACACAGCAAGGGGGGGATAAATAAATAAATAAATCTTAAAAAAAAAAAAAAAGTAGATACAGACAGTGCCAAAGATGATATTTCTAAACGTAATTTTAAAGATGTTCTTGTTCTTGTCAGGAGATACTTTGACCATATTAGATTTGAAAGCTTTATGTTCCAAACTAGGATGGGTTGGACCAATTTCTTTTCATCTAAGCAACTGAAGAGTTAAAAGCCTTAAGACGGGTGAAAGTTTTTTTTCCCATAAAAGACAAATAGGCAGTATAATAAGATACTGGTACATCAGATGTTGCTTTCTATATCCGTCCTACGCCACAAAGGCAATAGTTTTAAAAATTCTGTCAGCTCTAGCCTTGAGCTCCATTTCTACATTCAATCACATAATGGTGTCCTTTATTCTCTAATTACTGCTGGGCCCTGTGAATTGTAGCTAGAAGTCTAAGCCTCTACAACAACCTAGGTTTCAATGACTTGAAAAGCAGCAATGAGGAAACTTGACTGAATCTTCTTGTTGGTGCCAACAGAAAGGCTGTATTCAATGCCTGCCATTTTAGTTAATAAATGTATTCAAACTGAAGATGGAAAGTCAACTCCATGTACAAACAAGTGTATCTCTTGCAGGATATCCTGTAATTCCAACCTCTTCAGAGTTTTCAACTTCATAATATTTTAATAGGCTGTGGTTAGGTCTTGACTCAATATCTAGTCCAGGGGGCGGATGTGGCTCAAATGGTTGGACAACCGTCTCCCATATGGAGGGACCTGGGTTTGACCCCCAGGACCTCCTGGTAAAAAAAATATATATCTAGTCCAGAATGTTGGCAATGTCAAACTTGAGGGGGTGTCTCATGCATATATTCAGTCTCTTCTGTCCCCTTCCCAAAAACAATACTGGTGTTCTGGAAGACATTCAGAGCCTGTTTTAGTTTGCTAAAAGCTGCTGGGAGCAATATACCAGAAATGGGTTGGCTTTTACAATGGGAATTTATTAGGTTAAAAGTTTACAGTTCTGAGGCTGAGAAAAATGTACAAATGAAGGCATCAGGCAAAGCTCTCTCTCAGAAGGTTGGCTGCCTACAATCCTGGACTCTTGTCACATGGCAGAACACAATGCCAGACAGCTCATCTCTTTCTCTGCTCCGGGCCTTGTTGCTTTCAGATTTGGGCTGCTCTGTCTGTGGCTTTTCTCTCTTCTGGATTTGTCAACTTCTAGAGGCTTTTCCCTGGTGCTGTGGCTTTTTCCCTCTATCTGGGGCTTTTTATTCCTCCATTTATAAAGAGCTCCAGTAAGAAGATTAAGAACTACCCCAGGTCACTCAATATCATCAAAGGCCCTTAACTGAGGTAATTTAATCAAGAGCTTCTACCTACAATAGGTTTACAGGCACAGGAATGGATTAGCTCCAAGGACATGATCTACTGGAGTCCACTCAGTTTCAAACTGTCACAGAGCCCTTCACATATCTCCACTGGAAAGAATTAAAGTGCCTTCAATCCATCATCACTTATGTCAATTTTTTCTTCTGTGACAGGTCCTATCAAGGAAACACGAGTTCAAGAGTGAAACAACTAACTTGGAGCCTCATACACTAGGACTACAATGCAGGTATCACATTTGACAGATAGTTACAAATGAAGCAGAATATTGAATTCTCCATAAACATCACAATTACTCTACTCCAGGCATTCTGAGTTCCTTGAGTCATGGCATTAGCTTCATCCAAGAACACCAATTTAAAGCCTTTCTTAAAGATTGTTCTAGCAAAGCTCAGGATTGGCCCTTGAACAATATCTTTTCCTCCAAGACCATGGAGTTGAACTTGTTATTATTACATAGTTCTTAACACAAGCTAGGATGGTAGATGTTTTTACTGTCTCTGGAGGACCATAGAGAAGCAGATGCAGCAGTCAACCTTCACTGGCAAATTTTTGAATGGTATTCAGGCTGTCCTGAGGAGAAATGTGGCTGGCATTTTTCAACGTAAACCAGATTCCTACCTTGGGCCACAATAGGCATGACCAGTTCTAAATGGTTCCAAGGGAACTGTTATGTTGCCATGTGTTTGCATAGCCCTAATGGAAGCCTAACTCTGGATCTGTTCCACTAGTGTTTGTTATACTTTGAGAAATTGTATTTTTTAAATAGCATAAATGAGTTTACATCCATTGTTTAAAAAATTAAGTAAAAAATCCTCTCTTGAACTCCTACCATACAGATGTTGCTGTTGTAAACTTTTGGTATATATACTTCCAAATTTTTCCAAACAAAAGCTGGATAATTTATCCTAGTACCTACTTTTTCTACCAACATATTATGAAACACCTGTAAAAAAGGAATATATGTAATTATTTTAATGGCTGTATAATATTCCCTTGAATCACAATTAGTCACTAATAGCCAAAACTTATTAGAGTTAATAAGTTTTAGTTATTAGTCTGATCAACCAATAAGTGGCTTTCCACCTTGAAGGCAGAGATTACTCTGCCTTCAGAGATATCTTGCCCCCACATTCCTATGGTTTCCTTCCCAAAATTTATCACTACTTCTGCCTATCTTCCAGGGTACAATGAAAAGACCATATCAGAGATGGGCTCCAGAAATTTCCATCAAAATAGGACATAAATTAATGGAACTATAATATTAAGCTATACTATTAGGGCTAGTTATTTATTGTATTTTCCCACCTGAATTATGCCCTGCTAAATTGTCCAATCTAGCTCAGTAGGCATATTACATGAACACAACACCATAGCATGGCTCAAATAATATACTACCAATAATAATAGCACCTCAAGTTTAAATTTTAAGTTCCCACATATAAAAAACAAAACACAAATGAAAAAGCCACACAGTCAAATGCTCTCTTCTTGTTACCAAAAAGAAATGTAAATAACATCACTTAATCAAAGTTCTCCCCCTTTTGAAAAAGTATAAATACCTCTTATCCTCCAAATTCAAATTATTATGAAACACCAATCCTCCCATGAGTCCCATTTTTTCCACAGTTCAACAGACCATCTCAAAACATCGTTACCTACAGTTAATTCCTTAGATTTTTTCCTATTTTGAAAGTGAAAGGGAGCATCAATTGGTTTAATCTTTTTGAAAAGCAAATTAGTAATATGGCATCAAGGAATGTAAAACAAAATACTTGTATCTTTTGGCTCAGTTGTCTCACTTTTGGGATTCCATCTCAAGGAAATAATAGCAGCTAAATTTTAGAGAGTGCTTACTATGTGCTGTACATTTTATATATGTATTGATACATTTAAGGCTAAATGTTCAGAATATTTTGACTTATAAGGGGAAACAATTGGAAAATGAACCTAAATAGACAACAAAGTGGGAATCATTATAATAGGTGATAGAATCTGAGTAGAATATTTTAAAGCAAGAATTGTGGCTGTATTAGTTTTCTATTGCTGGTGAAACAACTATCACAAATTTAGTGACTTAGAGCAACACAAATTTATTATCTTATTGTTAGGTTTGGAAGGGAAACTGAGGAAGGGAGGCGTCTCAGACTAGACAAGTGGGCTCCCTTGATCTTGGCTCCCAGGTTTCGGCACCAAAATGGCAGACCCCCACCATGGCGACCTAATAAACTTCTGCCTGGATCTTGGTCTGTCTCTGAGCCTCTTTAAACTGGGATCTAACACTTACCATTCTGTAGGTTAGAAGTATGATATGGGTCTCACTGGGCTAAAATCAGTGTAGGCAGGATTATGTTCCTTTTGGGGGGTTTAAGGGAGAATCCATTTCCTTGGTTTTTCCTGATTCTAGAGGCCATCCATATCCCTTGTCTTTGGCCCTTTCCTCCATTTTCAAAGACAGCAATGTCACATCTCTCTGATCATTTTTTTGAAGTTACATCTTCCTCTGATCACAGCCCATGTAGGGTGATTTCAGAATCTTAGGAAGCCTCAAGCTACTATCTCATCCACTGATTATGCATAATGTTGCATACAATCAAAAGTTATTTTAAAAATAATTTAGGAACCGCTAAAAAATGCACTTCATTGTAATTTATCAATCAACAATCAACCAACATTATTGAGAGCTTGATATAAACAAGACCATGTACTAAGCCTTCTGAAGACTACAAAAAAAAAAAAAAAAAAAAAAAACTAGAGAAGGTGGAATGGCATGATCAGCTTTTCAGCTTTGCAGTGTAAAAATATCATTTGAGCTGGATTGCAGAAAATGGATTTTGGCTGGGAGAACGAAGGGATTAATCATTAGAGTGTTGATTTGGTTTTTTAGCAGAAGCCAAATAACAGTGGCTTAACAAGAAAGAAAATTTATTTCTCTCTACATAAATGTTTTAGGTGGTGAGCAGTCCAGGAGTACAGCATTCCTTTTATCTTGTGTCTTCTCCATCCCCTGGGGTAACGTCTTCACCTCTGTGGTTGAACCTGACTCATCACCATCTCATCTACATAGCAGACTGCTGAGAGGGAAAAGAAGAGAACAAGTATCTTTCTCTCAAGGATGTGGTGCAGAAGGGACACACATCACTTCCATTCTCATCCTATTGACCAGACTTGGCCAAGTGACATTGTAGCATGGCCACACCAAGCTGTCAGGGAGGTTGGGAAGTGTGGTCTCTAGCTGGGAGGCATGGTGCTCGATTCTATTACCAAAAGGGAGAAGGGAGAAGGAATATTGGTAATTACTAGCTGTTTCTGCTATAGCGGGCAAGAATGGAGGCAAAGACATTAAGAAGCCATGAAGGAGATTATCATGACCTGATAATAAGGATTGAGGGGAGTTTTAGAAAGAAAAATTGACAGGACTTGTTGACTTATTGAGTGTGAAGAATAAGAAAGAGTAAGGAGTTACCAATTCATTCTTTTTTTTTTTTTTTTAAAGATTTTATTTATTTATTCATTTATCCCCCCCTTGCTGCTTGTGCTCGCTGGGTCAGCTAACCACGCCATGCGGGCGGGCTTGCCTTTACCAGGAGGGCCCGGGAACCGAACCCAGGGCCTCCCATATGGTAAACGGGAGCCCTACTGATTGAGCCACAGCTGCTTCCCCCAATTCATTCTTTAAATATGTAGAGTCCCTAGTATGTGCCAAGGACTGCCCTAGGTGCTTGATATAGTGATGAATAAATAGGCATGATTCTTGCCTTAAGAAACTGAAAGACAAGTGTGTGATGTCCAGGTTTCTATTGGAGCAAGTTGCACTGCCATACATTTAAGTAGGGAATACAGAAGAAAGAACAGGTTTGGGGGAAAGTGATGAGTACATAATGCTCTTAATAAGCTTGAGGTTTCTATTGGTTACAAGCAATTAGCAATGTCCAGGAGATGGCTGAATGAATAAGTGGGTCTGAATCTCAAAAGGGAGATTGGAGCTTGCTATAGTTTTCCACTAGGGACCATCAGCACACAGACTGTAATTTGCAGTTGAGTAAATAAGATTGCCCAAAAAAAGAATGTATGGAGGAAGAAGAGAAGAGGGCCTTAGACAGCACTCAACACTATCATTTAAGGAACAGCCCACAACGGAGACTGAGAAATAATCAGAGAGGTTAAGGGAAAACTAGATGAATACAAAGTCATGAACATGACATTAAGAAGGGTTAAATACTTCTGAGAAACTAAATAAAATGGAGAGCGAGGCTGGAATGGTGGAGGAGGGGACAGAGCAGAGAAGAGAGAGGACTGGAAGGAGGTGTTTTGTGTGTGTGTGTGACTGCAAGGAAATGTTTTCTGTTTTGGCTTAAAACTGGGAAAGGATTGGGCATATTTAAGTAATGACAAGAGGTAGCTTGTACAAAGGAAGAAGAAGCTGAAGGTAAAGGTGAGGGATTTATAATTGACCAAGTTCCTAAGGGTGGTAGTTGGGGTGGAAAATGGGGTTCATAGAACAGGTAGTTTTCTAACAATGGCACCCTTTCTTCCATTATGACCTGAGAAAATGAAAAGTCTAAGTATGGATTCAGGTATGTCCACAAGTTTGCACTGGGAGGAAGAGTAGGCCTCCTAAGGAGCCTTAGTTTTTGCCTTTGAAAACAAAGGCATCTGCTTATAGCCTAGGGGTTCAGGAAGGTGCAGGTTAGAAATCCAGGGGAATTTAGAATTACTTGATAGTAGGATGGAACCAATCAGTTGCACCAATATAGTGACTGTTCTCATTGTGGAGTAATTTCTATCCGGCAGTGTTCATATGCTTAGGTAAACTCCTGGAGATGGTGGATGATTTGATCCATCTAGTATAGGTTTTGCTAGACAGTTGAACAGAAAGACTGAAATGCAAAGGGACTGTGTGTGGTGATAAAAATGTGGCTGAAATGATTGTTGGGAAGGAGGAGAAGATGGGAAGAAGTGCTGATAAGGAACATAGAGGGAACATGGGAACTGGAGAGCTAACGTTTGTCCAAGAGGAAACAGCCCAAAATGAGAAATGAAATGATAAGGGGTTCTGGTGAAGGAGTGGCATAAGTTGGAATGATGCCAAGATCCAGGATTTGCGAATCACACATTTCTACAGGATTTCAGAGGTTGGAGGTTTTACTGGCCAATTGGAAGTTAGGACTGGGAATAAGAAAAGGCTCTGTGCATGGAGGAAGGGACATCTGCACTAGGCCATCAAGAATGGGTAGGAGACTTTTCCCCTTCTAGAAGCCGAGCTGCCCCATAGTTGTAATGCCAAGTGGAAGCTGGAGCCATACTTTACGCATGGCCCTTCCGGCCAGCAGGGTGCCTCAGATGAGAACTGTCCCCAGGCCAGTGCCAGCAGCTCAGCCGCCAGCAGTAGCCCTCCATCTGCACTTGGCTCACCTCGGCAGCTGGGTCTGCTGGCCCAGATGGCAACCACTGCACCTGGCGTGGCTGTGGGCTCTGCTGGTGGGCACATGCTGAGTCATGCCATCACGGGGGCTTCACTGGAAGGAGGAATGCTGAGGCCTCAAGGCTTGACATCACTTACCAGGAGCCTCAGGGAGCCCAGATCGCATACCAGCAGCAGCAGCAGTTTGGCCCTTGCCACCATGAGATTAATCAGTTTTGGATGTGTGCACAGAACCAGGGTGACCTTAAACTCTGTGAAGGTTGCAGCAAGGTGCTGAAGCAGTGCAGATTTGCAAATGGATTAGCGTAATCTAAAAGTTAAAAATGAAAAAAAAATAAAAAAAATAAAAGTTGAAAATGAAGAAATGGAAAATCTGCTCCTATGACCAAGCTAATTTAGTATAAAACTATCATTGGTAGTGAAAGTATAAAGTGTAAAACCACCTGTTACACCTCTCCTCTAGCAGTGGTAGCTTCCTTGCTTCAGAATCACAACGGAAGAGGGTGTTCTTACTGTATAGAAGTCTACATAGATGGTATAGATTTGGGGGCTGGACAAATGTTTGTGTGGCCTCCGTAACCAGTTGTTGGGATGTTATTATCTGTGAAATAATGAGAATAAATTGATTTTCTAAAAAAAAAAAAAATGGGGGGGGGGTAGTTTGGAAATAGAATAGATGGAAATAGACAGCAAATTATACCTGAAATGGGAAGCGGCTATGGCTCAATCAGTAGGGCTCCCGTTTACCATATGGGAGGCCCCGGGTTCGGTTCCCGGGGCCTCCTGGTGGGGGCAGGCCCGCCCGCACGGCGTGGTTGGCTGACCCAGCGAGCACAAGCAGCAAGGGGGGGATAAATGAATAAATAAATAAAATCTTAAAAAAAAAAAAAATTATACCTGAAAGGAAAGAGTATGGTTTCACTTGGGTGCAGGTTATGGAAGGCCCTGAAAATCATAATAGTAATAGTAGTGGTAGTAATAACAATCACAATACTCCCTGATTGCCGTGTACTGACTGTGCTGGAAACCACACTAGGCAATTTACACCTTGAAAAAAATTCTTATCATCTCCATTTAACTACAAAAAAGAACCAAAATTCAACATGTCCAAAAGTAAACTCATGATCTTCCTCCCATATTCCAAACCTGGCCCCTTCCAGGATTAACTTTAGGGACTGTTGCTTCCACTCATCCAGTTGGGTGAGCCAAAAGCTAGTAGTTATTCTTTTTTTTTTTTCCCACGTGAAAATGCTCCAATTTTAAATTTGCATTCATTGTTTACACTACTTGGAAAGTCATTCTTTTTTTAAAAAAAACAATTTATTGAAGTATATCATTCATACATGAACATACATAAACTATAAGTGTTCAGTAAACATCGTGAACTTACAAAACAAACATGCATAACACATACAGGGCTCCCACACATCACCCACACACACACATACAAACACCCTGCATTGTTGTGAAACGTTTGTTAACAAATCATGAAAGAGCATCATCAAAGTATTACTATTAACTATAGTCCATATCTTCCTCCCCTATACATGTTTTAAGGATTATTTATTTACTTTTATCCATTTTTAATCCACCCCCCCACCCACCCCCATCCCCGTTTTTGCTGTTTCTGTATCCATTTGCTGGGCAACTCTGTGTGTCCATTTCCTGCCCTCTCTTCTCATCCTTCTCCTCCTGACTTCACTGGGATTTGATTCTCAGAATCTTGGATGCAGGAGAAAGGCGTCCTACCTCCTGTGCCACCTTAGTTCCTGGTTTTTCAGTGCGTCTTGTCTTGGCTTTCCCTTATGTCACTCTCCTGTTACATCATCATCTTGCTGCGTGGTTCATGGGGCCTGATGGCACACCCATGAATGGGGCCTGGTGGCTCACCCGCACACAGGGCCTGGTGGCCCCCATGCCTTCTATATTTTTCTTTTTTAAATTTTTACCGGGAGGTCCTGGGGATCGAACTTAGGTCCCTCCATATGGGAGACGGATGCCCATCCACCCAAGCCAATTCTATCCCCCTGCTATATCTCTTAAAGTTGACCAAAGATACCCAAAGTTACAGTCTTTTCCCATACAGGATGGTCAGGCTTAGTTTATCACCAGCATTCTAAAAACCAGACCTAGGGAGAAAAACTAGGTCTGGGGACACATGCATGGTTTCTAATATAGCGAATGTTTAGCTTACCCTGATTATCACAAAATCAGGACAGCGAGAATATTTGTACCCACCAAGTCCTGTTGATTTTACCTTTTAATGATATACATAGATTTTTAGATTTATTTTTTTTTATTTATTCCCCCCTCCCCCCATTACGCTCACTGTCTGCTCTGTGTCCATTTGCTATGAGCTCTCTGTGTCTGCTTGTCTTCTCTTTAGTAGGCACCGGGAACTGAGCCCAGGACCTCCTGTGTGGGAGAGAGGTGCTCAGTCACCTGAGCTACCTCCTCTCCCTGCTTTTTTGTATCTCTCATTGTGCCTCTTCCCTGTGTCTCCTTGTTGTGTCATCTTGTCGTGTCAGCTCACTGCACCAGGTCATTGAGCAAGGCTGTTGTGCTTGTCTTCTCCAGAAGGCACTGAGAACTGAACCTAGGACTTCCCATGTGGTAGGTGGGAGCCCAATTGCTTGAGCCATATCCAATTCCCAATACCTTTTTTTTTTTATAATTTTTTTTTTTTTTTTTACCGGGAGGTCCTGGGGATTGAACCCAGGTCCCCCCATATGGGAGACAGACACCCAACCATTTGAGCCACATCCACCCCCCTCCCAATACCTTTTAAATATCTTCCTCTCTCTCATCTCTTTCTCAATTTTAATCCACTTGGTCCACACATCCGTCATCTCTCAGCTGATCTACTCCAATGGCCTCTTGATTGATCTTAACATTACTCTTCTTCCCTTCCAGTCAATTCTCCTCCCTACAACCAGAAAGGTCATTTTTAAACACAAGTCTGACCAGGTCCTTCCCTTTATTTAGAACCTATCAAGGTCTTTCCTTTGCTTTTAGTGTAAAGACCAAAATTCTGAACACAGCCTACAAAGTCCAGGTTTAGTCTTCCTCTCTAAGCTCTACCCATGTGACTTTCTTTCAATCATCCTACTTGCAGTTGTTCTTCCCAAGACAGAGGCAGTTTCCTCTCTTAGATCATCTTCCCAGCCCCTTTCCTCTGTAACTCCTTCTCTTCCTCCATGTCACTGATCAATTGTCTCTTCCTCAGGAACACCTTTCTATGCTCCTATGACTAAGGCAAAACACCCTGTCCTCACAACAAGCCTTAAGGGGAGGCATTTTTTTCCTATAAAATTTTTTTTAAACCTTTTATTTTGAAATAATTTCAAACTTATAGAACAGTTGCATAAATAATACAAACCCCATACAGGGATCTTCAATGTACTCCCCACTCAGATATCCAGAACCACAAAATTTTAATCCTTTTGCCACATTTGCTGTATCTTTCTATCCATCCATCTTTCATTCTATCTAATTTTTAAACATTTGAGAGTAGGTTGCACACATCATGATCCTTGAATACTTAATATTTCCATATACATTTCCTAAAAACAAGGATATTCACTTCTGTAACCACCTTAAAGTACAGTTATCAAGTTCAAGTAATTTGACATTGATAGAAAGCTTACAGTCTATGCTACAATTTTTGCATGTGTCCCAATAAATATCATTTTGGTCTATCAGTTTTTGCTTCATGTATCAGGAAGCTTGGTATTGTTTTTTAAATGTTTAGTATTATAATGTCCCCTTGGTGAATTGACTACTTTATCATTATGAAATGACCTTCTTTACCCCTGGAAATATTCTTTCCTCAGAAATCTATTTTGTCTGATATTAATATAGCCATTCCAGCTTTCTTTTGACTGGTATTGGCATTGTATATCTTTTTCCATCCTTTAACTTTTTTTAACAAATCCATTTTATTGATACATATTAATAAGGCATAAATCCATCCAAAGTGTATAATCAGTGGTATTTGGTATAATCACATAGTTATGCATTCATTACTTCAATCATTATTAGAGCATTTTCATTATTCCAATAATAATAAACAAAAAACAGACAAACAAATGAACAAAAAAACCTTCACCATCTTTCAATCCCTCTAAGGGGGAGTCATTTTTATCTTCATTTTACAAATAAGAAAACTGATGCTTTCAGTAAGAGAAGATCGGTAATATGCTCAAGGTCACATGACAGAGTTGAAGCTATAGTAACTGATTCTAAACCCATGCTTTTGCCATTATGACATATTTGTTCCAGCTACATCCCTGAGCATTACTCAATGATGATTTACATTAATAAGAATAACTGTTTCTCAGCTTCTTTCTGAAAGGAAATTTAGATCCAAGGCAAGGTTGAGAGAACAAGACTCCTTTATTTAAAAGCATCCTCTTATGTACCTAAGGGTCCCTACTCTCCTACTTTCCCGGCTAATACCAACAGCCTGTATAACTATTTGGAGATAACAGAAATATTTACTTCTCACGAAATATCCATGTGCTCCACCACATTTTCCAGTTCCAACAGCTAGGCAGGCCCATGTCATGAGTCCTGATCTATGGCTATGACATGGAAGTGATGTGTGTCAGGTCCAGGCTAAAGCATTTAAGTGCAACCCTCCAGTTCTCTTTCTCTGCTATGGCAATGTGGAAGTCCATGTTTCAGATGACACAGCACAAAAAAATGCAAACTGCCTGGATCCCTGACTCACCACTTTATAAAGGAGCTGCCCTAAAAAGATGCTAGAGCCTCAATAGCTTTTGTGAAAGCAAGAAATGGCTCAGTGTTAAGCTGCTGTGATTTCAGGTTTATTTGTTAGTGCAGCATTGCTTAGCCTATATTGACTAAAATTGAAGGGCTCTCCAACCACACATGCTTCACATTCTGTTTGTTTTCTGAATCAGTAGAAAGTCTATTCTGTCAACCATCATCCTGAACCTTGGTGTCACAAGCTGCTTTTTGAGGTATTATTGATATTTAATATAAATTAGACTCCTAGATTTCTTCCATCTCCCACCTTTGTTCTATTGCATGGTTTTAGGCAGCCACCTAACCTTTTTGCCCTTCAATTTTTCTGGAGAAGACACACAAAAACCTTGCTCTACTTTAAAGAAAAAATGAAAGCAATTGCTAATAAAAGACTGACAAGTGCTTTGAATGGAAAGGTTAGAAGCTGTTAAGTGCTTTACTAATGGGTGCTAAATAATACAGCACATTGTTTCTTTCTCTTTGAAAGTTCTCAATACTTATATGAGAAAACTAGTAATTGACTGTATACTGCCACTTGGTGAAGGGTCTGGTGGAGGGATAGGTTTGAGAGGAAGGTCACATTGATCACTCCATTGAAAATTTTAAACAAATAATGTTCTTAGGAAAAACTATAAAATTTTAAATTCTGGATTCCAGATTAGAACATGAAGGAAGATTTTTTTTTTTTCAAAATTTCTTATAAAAAAGATGTTTTGTAAATAAAAGATAATTTTAAAAAATGGAAATCAAAGCAGATGGTATGAATCATGGGCTCTTGGGGTTTGGGCAAGTAGTTTGGGCCCACTTGTTGGACTTCAAAATTTATTTCTGGGTAAGTCTAACCCTCCCTAGATACACAGCAGCTCTCTCTCTGGTGAATATCAGGTGGGTGTAGGTCCACCAGATATCTTTCTTTTGGCCCTCCTCCTAAGTTCTCCATTCTTGTCCACACTTCTTCCTTCCCCAGAAGGTTAACCTGTGTAGATTACACAAACTGACTCCTTTGCCTTATCGCTTCCTGTTCGGTTTGGCCTGTGAGACCCATGGCAGACCAGAGGGAGGGAGAAAAGTGAGGTGAGGGTGTTTGTTCCCCTGATCCGTTCCCTGGAGGGCAGCCTCAGGCTGACTGTGTCACTCCCTCCAAGGTCACTGCTCCCCCAAAGATGATTCCTCAACACAACCCTCTCCGTCTTGGTTCAGGTAACCACTTCCTCCCTAAGGGTGGTAACAGCTCTGTTGCTACTAATTGCCACCTTGGTACTCCCTAAACCCCACATAAATAGTCCCTTTATAAGTAAATGCTCCTAATTACTCTATCTCAAGTGCATCATCTCTTTCCTATTGGGCTTTCATTTGACACCGGGAACATTTCTACACATACCCCAAAGCACAATACTCAGACTTTTGCTTTTGCTTATTTCCAAAAGATGTGGACAATGCCTTCTCTCTTATCATCGCCAAGTCACATACAGAGAGCAGGATAAGGGTCAAGGATGGGGTAAACTAAGAGATATCATAAAAGATGGGGAACCCAGAAAGAGATGATGCATCTGAATTAGAGTTATTAGGAAAGTTGGAAAATGGTGAGCATTAAGACTGGGGTGGAGTTCAAGGATATGGGGTATGTTTTACTTGCTAATAAAAACCAAATGCTTGTATTTTGGTGAGGCCTGATTTGATGGAATACATTAAAAATGCTCTTCCTCACTTTTTTCCATGGAATTTCAGAGAGGCAGTATAGAATTGTCATTAGGAACATGGATTTTGGAGTCAGTCTTTCTAGTTAAATCCTGGTTCCACCACTGACTAACTACATGACATCAAACAAGTTACTTAACCTCTCTGTGTCTCTGTTTCCTTGTCTGTTAAATGTGGATAATACTATCCACATTCTAAGGGTATTGTGAAGATCAAAGGAGTATGTACATGGAAATATTTAAAACAGTGCCCAGACCATAATAAGTGGAAATGGAATGGACCTTAGAACGACTTTGGACTAATTTCTCAGATAAAAAAAATTAAAGGACTAGAGACCAAATCACTTGGCCAAGATCACATAGGTAATTACAAGAAGGGCAAGAATTAATCTCAGGTTTGTTCACTTATTTATTCATGCAACAAATATTTATTTCACCAGTGTAACTGACATAACAGAAGATACAGTAATTTGGCCAAGTTAATACAAATGGTTAGAGCCAGAGCAAGAACTAAACAAACAACAACCACAACCACAACCACAGATCAAAGCCCTTGATCCCCACCTGTTCAGCTTTCTTTTGCCTCCATCATGCCACCCAGGGTGCAGCCTAGTTGTCAGAATTTCCCCCCTTGGATTTTAATCTGTTCCTTTCCTAGCATCCTTTGGGAAATCCACCCGTATCAGATGTGGGTCTTAGGATACTACATTTGGAGCTTAGATCTTGGTTTTTGGCTGGTATGCAAAAATGAAAAGAGCAAGAAATTCCCCCAGAGACTCCACAGCTGTGCATGTGAAAGAACACAAATCACTCCAACTAAGATTTAGCAAGAAAAGAAACCCTCAAAGTAATTTATACTCTAAGATTTCCCTCTGGATCTGCATTTTCTGAAAGTCTCAGATGGTATGTTTTTTTGTGTGTGTGCTAATTTCATCCTCCTTGGTCAAACCATCTTCCTCTGGGGGTGCAGAAGTCCTGCTGGGTGAGGAATTGTCTCTGCCACAGGGAGGGCAACACCTCAGTAAATCCGCATTTAACTGTGAAGTCAGCTGTAAGCCCTTTAAATTCATGAGTGAAATTAAATCACAGAATTCTGTAGGGTGGGTTTGATGCTACGCAAAGATTCCCCAAGTGCAGAGTTAATCCATGAGTTAAAGAGTAGCAAATCTAAATACTCTATCTGAAACGGATGATTCCCCTGACTGCCAGGGAGAAGGATTGGATGAGACTCAATCAAATAATAAAACAAAACAAAAACCCATTGATAATTAAGGCTTGTTCAACATAGGACACAACAAAGTGCACAAAGTAATTTTCCAGGTAATATGTGTTAGAAACAATGTCTTAGAGGATTAAAAAAAAAACACCCTTTTTTCTTAAACCTTTTTATGTTTTAAATCTGCAGTCAATAGTATTAATTAAAAATTGCTCTGCTTTGGGGAGGGAAGTTGGTATATTTTTCATGGTTCTGGCTGGAAGTCAAATGTCTAGTATCTGTTTTCAGTGCTACGATTGTCTGCTGGTATTTTTGCATCCATCACTCGTCCTTCTTGTGCCTCAGTTTTTCTGTTATGAGAAATAATGTATAATATATGGATGTTCTGCTTTAAACATACACATATCAATTTCTTTATATAGTAGTGAGTCTGGCAATATTAAAATTCAATGTTATAAAATGTAATTTGTACTTCGGGAACATAACAATTGAGAGAGTGAAATACACCATCCTGTGCTACTATTGGAAAAGACACTTAGCATTGAGCAAAAAAACAACACTATTTGGAATCTAAAACATTTTCTCCACATGCTTAGTAATGAAAACAGGTGGAAAACAAGGTTTTATGTTAGCTGACCTGTATTATTTGAGCACACGTCATAAAGCCTCTTGAAAATAAAATAGCCTCCTGCACAATTTTACAAAAGTTAAAACTTGCCTTATTTCCTACACATGCCTGCTCTGTCAAATGGTTTGTAAAGGAATCACTAGGTTATTATCACTTGAACTGGTGGAATTTGCATTTATTATCAACCATGGAGGATTAACTCTTCCCAAAACAAACAAACAAATAGCACATCTGAGCTTTACTGCCTTCCTCTCCTTTAAAAGTGGAAATGGGAAGATCTGCATGACATATAAACAGTATAAACCTCTGCCTTTTCAGTGAAGTGAGGACAGCAATCCCTAACTGTTTTCCCCTTTCCATGCTGTTTTTGTGCATATTGATACTTAGGGGTGGATCTAAGGCTCTCAAACCCATAGTGATATTGTTTAGGTCAGATTTCCCCCCACTTTTCATAAGAGATGAAGTCCTAAACTTTGGAAGCTTCAAACTCTCCCTATCTTGTAATCCTCTGTTCAAAGATCAAATGAAGTTTTCTCTTGTAATAGATTTACATTTCCCTAATAAGGTTAAACATCTTTATTGTTCACCCCTAATCAGATTGTTAGGGGCTCTTTCAAATATGCTCCATGGGTGTTCTATAAACTAGTCAGTTTATACACATTTGGTCTAGATATTTGAAAACCCATCAAGTTCTAGGAAGTATTCTTGAAAATTTTAGCTTGTTTTAAGGCAACTGTTCTGAATTAGACCTCTGATTTGATTTTTCATATTATGTTATTATTAAAAACTAGAAGAAAACTGTTTCTGGGGCAACCACTTGGAGAAAGAACTGACACATCTTCATTTAGTAGCATTTGTCTTGTTTTACTTCTGAAGTTTTTCAGCACAAGGATATTGCCCATTGGCTTCAAGTGTTTTTTTAATTAGAGATGGAAATGGAAAGCAAGCAACAGATCCCTATGGATGTAAATCATCCTATCCTTGGTTAATCGGAGGGTTGTAGAGTGGGATGTTTTAGTTAATAACTTCTCTTTGATTCTGTTCTTTCCTGCTTCTCATCATCTTGAATGCTAGCTGCTCTAGTTGGAGTTCTCCATAGAACTCACTGTCATGAACAAAACAAGACATGAAATAAAAAATTGTCTTATTTTCATGTAGTAGGAAATGTGCATGAGGTCTATATAACCTCAAATTAATGGGTGTGTTGCAGTTGGGCAGTTTGATGTAATTATGAATTCCAAAAATATAATGGGATCATGTTTGTAAACTGATATGTTAATCTGGGCATGATTAAGTTATGATTAGGGCGTTGACTGGGCCATGTCAGTAGGGCGTTGAGCCCCACCCCTTGGTGGGTGGGGGAAGAAAATATAAAAGGCATCACAAAGAACAGAGTTGCAGCAGTTTTTGAGAAGCAGTTTTGATGTTGGAGAAAAGGCCCCAGGAGAAGAGAAGTGAGCCATTCGCCTGATAGTCTACAGCTGACCTTGTGGAGGAAACAGAGGAAGTGAGCCTGGAGAGAAAAGCAGCCCCAGGAAGAGAGGAACCCAAGAAGCCTGAACCCTGGCAAACTTCAGCAGCTGTCTTGCTCTAACACGTGGCAATGGACTATGGTGAGAGGAGAAACTTAACGCTTTATGGCCTGGTATCTGTGGACTTCTACCCCAAATAAATACCCTTTATAAAGACCAAAAATAACACCCCTACGGCTGACTAATACAGGGTGCTTCATCTTGAGACAGATCAGTTTAGGAAAAGGGAAGAGGAGTCTGAGACCTGGCAGAAAACATGGCTGGGAGACACGTGGCTGTGAAACCCTGCCTGGAAAGTCCCTGAGGGAAAGACCACCTCCAAGAATAAAGCCAGGAAGACCCTGCAAGAGCCCGGTAATGAGATCGTGTTAGGGGTCAAGTGGAAGCCCCAGATACCCTCAAAAGGCCTCCCCATTGGCCCCCTGGGGAACTAACAGGTGGGGTAATCAATCAGAAACAGCAAACAGCTGAGGCCCCTCTGCCAACATTAGGAAGAGGAGGAGTAAATAATAGCTTATCAAATGTAGCCTCGCAAGCCCAAACGCTCTCTCTACCTAATTCTGTTAGGAAATTATGTTCTTTTCTCCCATTTCTCAGTAAACTACTGGCCTAACTAAACTGGCATGTTCTTAAATTCTATTATGTAACATAGCCAAGAACCTAGAGGAATCCATCATCCCCAGACTTCAACCTGCTTTGGCAGATGGAATAATGGCCCTCCAAAATAACCACATCCGAATCCCCAGAACCTGTGAATGTTACCTTATATGGCAAAAGGGACGCTGCAGGTGTAATTAAGTCAAGGATCCCGAGAGGTAGAGATTATTCTAGATTGTCCAGGAGGCTTTAAATGTTATCCTGTCTTCTTATAAGAGGGGGTGGGGCAAAGGAAGATTTGGCTACAGAAGAGGAGAAGAAGATATGATGAGGAAAGTAGGCTTTGAAGATGGAGGAAGACAGGTGACAACTTGAAGCTGAAAAAGACAAGGAAACCAATTCTTTACTCAGAACCTTCAGAAGGAACCAGCCCTGCAGACACCATGTATTTTGCCCAGTGAAACAGATTTGTCTTCTGACATCCAGAAGTGTAAGAGAATAAATTTATCTTGTTTTAAGCCACTAAATTTGTGCTAGTTTATTATAGCAGCAACAGAAAATAAATACACCCGATATTAACCATTTGGATTTGTGTCAATCCAAATACTTTTGAACTAACTCTTATTTTGGATTCTTATCAGGATTGATTGCATTCACAAGGACACATCACTGTATCAAATGACAAGGATATGTGGCTGTGGAGTCCTAAACCTTGAAATAGTGTGAATCATGATATGATATACACACAACCATGTAATTTAGATATTCAGGAACCTCAATTATGTTTATTTCAAGAATGATAGTAACATAATAGTGTATTTATGCTTTTGGATTGTTTTTAGAAGCTGTATTGATATCATATGTTAAAAAAAAAAAAAAAGACTATTTTCTAAGTCCTAAATTTTTATCTTTTTAATTCAAGGAACAAACTAGTAGCAGGGTGTCCAAAGTTTCCCTTCTATCTTTTATGGCAAACAAAGCTCACTGAACTCAAAATAATGCTCAATATGTGGAGGGGACAGGTAATCAGTTCTGGGATTGTTTTTTTCTGAGATGCTCTAAAAAAATTTCAACCTGTAAATTTCAATCCACCTAGAAAAGTATAAACAATTCAGGAGGCCCTTATATATCTTGGTATCTGTCTAACTTTGCTTGGGGTATTCTATGTAATATGTGTTACGAGGAAGTTAACTGGCTCATGTACTGGAAATCTCTGAAGAATCTGATCTCTGAGAACTCAAATTTATATAAAATAAGTGCTGTAAGCTCGATGGATCAGCCTGCTATTAGATCAAGGCAAATACTGCTTTTCTTTCCTATCCCTCTTCCACACCCGTGAAGGTTTTGTTGTCTCTTTAGAAATCCTCAGCGAGCCTGGAAGAGCAGCATCCACCCTTTCCCAAATGCAGGACAGCGACTATTCCGCATAGGCATCCTCCTTGTGCTCACCACCATCTCTAGCACTAGTATTTGAGGCAGGCTGACGAGAAGCTTTCATTTGCATGACCCCTGCAGGATGAGATCATTATCGATCTGTAGAGCTGGATCCGTCGTTTGGGCACTTCCTCTCGCCAAGATTGTGTGGGATAAGCAAGGCAGCATTATCATCCTCATTGCATAATCCCGAGCATAAGAAGTACTTGCTAAATGTTTGTGGAAGTAATGTTGGAAATGTTGGAAATGTTTGTGGAAGTAATGTTGGTAAATAAGGAAACTAAAGGCCAGAGAAGTCCTGTAGTTTTCCGAGTTCCAGACAGGCAGAAAGGGAATTGCTGGCCCTAATTCCAAGGTCTCTCAATACATTACAAAATAGAAGGGTGCTTCGGTGTTTTAACTGAATGATTGTTAGGGAGCAAATCAAAAGGCAATGACTCATAAAAGTATACATTCATTGCCCTTAAATCAGACATAGGGAGAACAGAGAAAAAAGGAAATGGAAATTGATGATCCTGGCACTTTATTATTTTTTTTAAATCAACATCATAATATTGTCCCTGGATGTTGATCATTTGTTGTGGAAAAGGGGAAAGGGATTCAATAGTGTGGCTATAGGTCATTTGTACTTTCTTCATTCATTCTTTGTCGCAGTAGGAAGCAGGAATAAGATTTCCTCTCCTTTGTGAAACTAAAGACAGTTTCCTTTCTAGACTTGAGTTTCCTCACCAGCAGTTATACACAGCTAACTCATCTCAGGTTGATAGATATGTAAATTCACACAATTGTTTCTATTTGTAAAAGAAAAAGCTATTGTCAATAAAATGTGGGAAACACTCTTTTAAAAGTCCTCAATCACTCACAGCAAAGGTGTTTAAATTGCTAAGAAGCAATGAAGGCATCTCTCCATTGGAGTTTCAATTCTGCAACCACAAAGCATCTGGGTCACTGGGAAGCCAATAATCTATTGGAAAAATAGGGGATGAGATTTAGGGCATCACATATAGAATGTTTTCTTGTTTTTACCAATAGTCTTAATTCAGATTGGTTTAGCTTGATGAAGTGCCACAATTCCAGGTGAATGGAGTTAATGTTTTTATCTGACTTCTACCTCAACACCCCATGATGTAGAAACTATTTGTTAGTTTTTTAAGATGAGCAGAGAAAAAGAGAGGCTAAGGAACTTGCCAAATTGTATAATTTGACATTAAGAGTGGAATTGAATTTGATTGCCTTGACTTCCAATCCTGCCACAATCATGAACAAGGCTACCCACATGTAACCTTGAGTAGAAGTGAACCTCTTGAGTCTTGGTTTCCTAACCCATAAAATGGGAATGGGAGTTTTGAGGATTCATGTCAGACTGTAAATATAAATTATCATTAAAGTGATTGAGCTAGTAAATTTTAGAGATGAGATTCAAGCTTTAAGCCCTTCTCACTGCCATGTTGCCCTTTGGATAATGCTGACAAGAGCCAGACTTTCTCATGGTAAGACATCTAGGATATGAACATTAAAATGACTTTTCTGGTCAATTTAAATCTGCTGCAGAGCAAGTTGCCTAACTACATTTGAGACACCTGCAATATCTTAAGTAGTCAGTGGCCATCAGTCCCACATAATTTCATCTTGCAGAACGTGGACTTGGCACCAGAGATACAAATGGAGTTGGGCAACAGAGAATCTACTTGTATCTGTAGCAATCAGTTTTGAGAGATCCAGGCTAAGGGGTAATTCTGTTATCAAAGCACATACACACACAAACACACTGAGCCCGTACTATATAGAAAACACCATGCATTGATGAATATGAAGGTTCCCACAAAGATGAAGTCCCTCCTGTCCTCCAGTTCATTCTGTGAGGAGAGCAAGTGATATACCCCATCCAAATCAAGGCACAATGTGCTGTAGTTCTCATAACAAGCTCTAAGAATGAAGAAAGGGGAGATTAATAATGAGAGTAGAGGAGAGTGGAGGAAAACTGTGAAGAAAGACAGCAAGGAAATATTTGAGTTCCTACAATATATCAGGCATTTTAGGAATTGGACTTTAAGTTGAGCTTTGAAGGAAAGGTAAAAATTCAATAGAATCAAATTCCAGAGAGAGAGAGAGAGAGAGGGAGGGAGGGAGGGAGGGAGACAGAACTGAACATATGCCTGGGGTGCTGACAGCAGTTATAATTTATATGGCATGTAGTTACTCATCATCTCTGGGTAAATCCACATTTTCACATGAACTTTCAATTACAGTCAATTTCAAGGTTTGCCTTCTTGCCATTACTTAGTCTAAAATTTCATTTTCATTTTAAGTAATGTTCAAATCATTTTACAATTTTTATTTTAATATGGTTTTAATGTTTTTGAAACCAGGAAAATTTACTTTTAAGTATATACTATATAATGCCAAAATTAATTTTAAAGCCAGGAAATTGTTTCTATAAATATGGTTTTAAAATCATCACACAGCTTTGAAAAGTTGTAGGAAATATTGCCTGGATCTAGTTGTTTTTTTTTGTTTGTTTGTTTTGTTTTTTATATTGTCTAAAACAATTTCCTCTTTTCAGCTGGCTTCTTTTTCTGAATCATATTACTTTTTAAGAGAGTTGTTCAATCTGTCTCCAATTACTAAGAAATCTTTTTCATTGGCTTTTGAAAATATGAATTTCAATTTTGGTGGTCAACATATCTGATTTTATTTATTGTTTAAATTAAATCTAATGAAGTAGGTATTATTTGTCTGGTTTAAAAGATGTGGAAACTAAGAAACAGAAGTTAAGAGACTTCTCAAAGTGGTATATAACACTGGATAAGAGCTGGGGTTGAATTTGACTGCCTTGAGATTCAACCCTGGCTAGGCAACAAACTTGCTCTTTGACCTTGGCAAAGTAGCCAAATTTCTGTAAGTCTCTAAGTTTACTAGGATTTAATTACCTAAGTTTCTTTAAATTAACAATTTAGGTGGATAGACCATACAGTTGACTATTCCTTAGATTGGGATGGAGGTAAGTATTAACCAAAATCTTTTTTTGATTCAAGAAACCTTTATTAAGAACTTACCATGAGCTGGGTATTATACTAGGCATTGACGATGAAAATGATAAATAGCTTCAGAAATTTTGAAAAAGTTTCCACAAGTATCAACATCAAATCAGCAAAATAGTATGCAGTGTGTCAGCTTGGTCTCTGACAACTAAATTAAATCTTGCGTGGACCCTGTATTGCTTGAGTTTCTCTTGAACTCATTCATTAGCTACTTGGTTTTTTTAAGCATTTGAATACATTCCTCAAAGTTACCATTTCTAAATATGTCTTTACTGTCCTCAGAGGAAACCGTACAAAAGCCCCTGGAGTGTGTTCATTCCAACTCACAATCCTTTTCTATGATGCTCTTAAGGAGCTAAAAGTATCCAGTATCCATCCCAGTGAAGAGCTCTGGCTTTGGGTTAGACAAACTTGAGTTCTTATTCCCACCCCTCCTCCACCTACTGGCTGCATGGTCTTGAGCAAGTTGCTTGAACCCCTTAAGCCTCAATTCTCACACCTGGAAAATGAGGCTAATAAAAGCACCAAAATTAAAGAGTTGTGAGGTTAAATGAGATTTAGGTTGTCAAGCATTTACCTGAGTAGAAGCTCAACAAATACTTGCTTTTTAAAATTGTAAATACTTACAAACTTTTTAATATACTCATATTACATCTATAAGCAGAAATTGTCAAATTTTGAAATTTTGAAAAACACCCATTTCTGTTCCACTTATTTGATTAGTGGTTTGCTTGCAATGGTGAGTTTTTCACCACTTTTCTCTCTAGCCTCCTACCTTCCCAGGAAGAATGGAGTCCTTGACTCTTAGAGGATGTGGATGAATGAGTGTGGCCTGGAGTAGCTTCACCCTGGGAAATAAGCGCCTGTGGTGTGCTGAGATTGCAGAATCTATAAGCAGACACATCTTTTCAAGATCAGGTAGCAATAGTGTCATGCAGAGAGAACACGAGATCATACAGCTAAAACACTTTAAGAGTACATCTTATTTGCAAAGATGAAAAAATTGCTTTAACATTTTTTGTTGGTTGATATACATTAACATATCTATATCCATACATGTTTTTTCATACTATAGATTTGAACCTTAACTTTCTCCCCCATGCTCTCACGTGCTTTTTTGTATCCACACATGTTAGAGGAGACCACCTTCTCTTCAGTCTATCTGGTCCTTAAGGGTAGTCAAAGTCCAGTCAAGAGGGAGAAACTACTCTAGTTATTTTAACAGAAGGAATTTAATACATTGAATTGTTAATGAAATGTAAAGGTGTTAACAATTGGAAAGGTAAAAAGAGAACTATAAGGTATCACTGAAGTCGCAACTGCAGTAAGCAACTATACCCCTAGAGCAGAGAGAACAAAGGGGAGAGGTCGGAATTATTAACACTTAGAAACTTAGAGCAGGTCCCCACAAAGCTAAACCCCAGAACTGCAGGGTGGGTGTCTGCTGATTGGTATTGGTGTTTCTGACATGGGGCATGATGAAGCTGGTTCTGTAAGTGTTGGAAAAACTTCAAAACTGGATTCAGTTGCTGTTACAGGAAGGAACGGCAGCTGGCAGGATGGAGAAGCCTTGCTGGGGGTGAGGCTCACAGGGATGGCAAATGGAAAGAAAGCCCAAAGGGAACAACAGGGAGGAGCAAATTCATCTTTCTCCTCTAGCCTTGCTGTCTCCCTCTAGAGCCCCGAATTTCCAGGACCTAATATTAGCCAGCTGGGCAAATCAGAAATGTGATTTGCAGAGTCCCAGCTCCAGCATCTCAGATCAGAGTACAAAGGGGGTAGGTTTGGAGATGAGAGACAACAGTTTAATACTTGCCACATTAGGGACACATGTGTTATTCTTAGCACCTGGCAAAGTTCCTGAAATAAAATTTGGGGAATGAATATGTGTATAGTTAGATTTAAAAATGTGATTTTAATAACTAACATCTTGGTTCCTATGGAAAGAGCTGGCTTCCTGTAGGAAAATAATTTGGTAGACTACTTTCAATACAGAAGGTGAAGTCCCATGTCAAAGGTCTGGATAGAGGAAAACAGATAGAATTAATTAACTTCATAAGAAATTAACAGGAACTGGAGTGGAGTAGGATGAAGGGCAAAGCAAGCAGCTGGAGTGGGCTGGGGAATCAGACAGTAGAAGGAGAGAGTTGTAGGAAGACTGGAGTGAATGGAGAAAGGTAACCAGGGAGAAATTCCTGGCAAACAGATGACAGAAGGACTTTTAGTGTGAGTCTGCCACAGTTCATGGGATGAGGCTCTAGATCATTTCATGAACTCTCAAAGATCGGGGTACCCTACCTCATATCCTGCTAACACTTGTTAGAATGCACCCTATTTAGTGCCTCCGCCTTCAAGAATGAAATATTTCATAAGTATGTGGCTGTATACAAACATCATGATTGCACCACTTGAAGGAAAGAAGTGAAGTAACAGTTCCCTAAGGCCATTGATTAAAATGATGCGTTTATGGTGGAGCTGGCTTATAATGGAAAGACTCAAGACGGACGGGAATGCAACCAAGACGGAACTGACTTCTGGGTTTACTTTTCACTAACTTGCTTTTCAAGTAACGATGCCTCAGTTTCCTCACTGATGAAATAAAAAGGTTATTCCTCTCCCACCCTACTTTTCTATGTCTTTATGTGACACAATGGGGAGGGCATATGGAGTTTTTCTATGCTTTCAGGGTTTCGGGGGCGGGGATGGGTAAATTTGATAGGCACCAACGAGCTTCCTTCCCTCCCCTCCCCTCCCCTCCTCCTCCCTTCCTCTCTCCCTTTCTTTCTTTTTTTTAGGTACTGGGGGTCCGGTGGGGGATTGACCCCGGACCTTGTATGAGGGAAGCTGGTACTCAATCACTGAGCCACATCTGCTCCCACCAATGAGCTTTTGAGGAAAAAAGGAATAGAGATCTAAACACCTTTTCTATGATGTTCAAAGTTATTTGTATATCTCTGATGGACTGAAATGGTTACAGCTGAGGGGACCTCACATCTGTGTTTTAGAAACCCCTCCAGATGATTCCTATCCTCCTAAAGTTTGAGAAGCAATGCTAGCAGGCTGATTTTCCTTTTTGCCCCCTTTTCTTGGTAAGGCTGGAATAATTGTGTATTTCAATTCCTATGGTTCTCTGACTTGGGGAAGAGGAGAAGAAACTTTCTATTAGTAACTGGGATAAGGGTTCAACCTTTTTGTATATCAAAAAAATATGATCTTATTTTGTAGTCCAAGCTGGCAATACAGGATATATTTGATTATACTCAGTTCCCTTGGGCTAGAAATTTAGTCTTATTGTTTCAACAATTTTGGTTCTCCAAAGTTATTTAAACTCCCAACTCTCAATGATGTGTAGCCATTTTTTTAAGAGGTTGCCAGAGTTCTAGCATAAAAATTGAGACAGGTTCAACCTTCTGAAAATGAGCAACATTTGGGGAAATTACAGGCTTTTGCTTTAAAAAAAATACTTTGATATAGATAGGGAAGACATCATACAGGTTTACTCAAACTCATCCAAATATTTCCCTTGAAAACCTTGTTACTACACAAAAAGTTTGTTAACTAGGAAAAAGAAAAGTTATAGTACTATCTTTGGCACAGTTATTTTTTGTTCAGAAGGAAATGCCTAAGCTTGTAGAATACAATTCACTTTGTGTTCATTATTTCAAAAATTATCTGCATGGTTTCAAAAATTACTACAAAAGTTTCATGAAGAGCCAAAGATGAAAAGGGAGGAACTAATATAAGAGGTAATAAAAAATGTGTGATTTATTCTCTGGCAAGACTCCTTTGTAATTTTAATGGTTTAACATTTTCCCTCTTCAGTTTTATGGGATAATGATTCTCAGAAAATGTCCTGAGTCATAGCTTAAAATGACAGCCTCTTTTTCTTCCTGTATTGGAGTTCCAATACAGGGGCCGCTATATTGGAACTCCAGTCAGGCACAGCAGGAAGACACAGTTCCATTTGTCTTGGTTAGTCTTTGGTTTTAAAATATATTTAAATCAGTCAATTCTTTGCGCCTGCCCCCTTTAAATTTAAATTTGTTGAAATGCTAGTTACACTGGCTGGATAGACTTTTGAATAATTCTTTCCCTGATTATAAAAGTAAGATGTGATCAGTGTAGGCAACCTAAAAAAATCTAGAGCATATGGAAAACAAGTAAATAAAATTATTTATAATTTCACTAATCTAAAGCTACTACTGTTAATATTTGGTGTGGTCCCTTCCAGTACATTTTCAATGCACATTATGTGGTTGAGATCATACTGCATATACTATTCTCTCAATAGGGTTTCATAAACATTTTCTACATGAGTAAAATTTCATAAACATTATTTATAATGGCTGCATGATATTCCATAGTATGCAAATAGCACAATTTATTTAAACATTTCCCTATGGGGATTTAGGTTAATCTGTATAAAATAAATTGCCACAAGGTTAATGTAGAAGATCCTAACTTGGGGTGAATTCTTAGGGAGACTAGAGCCTTAGCTTTTTAGGTTATAAATAGGGCTGAGAGAGTTATACAGTACACTGTACTTTCTAGCTAAGAAACATTTTTAAGAGAAGTGGGGAAAATATTATATTTAAGGGAAGATGACTTTGGGGAAGTAGTAGTATATATAGAATCACATACATTGAAAGAATTAATCTATAGTTTCCTGAGAGAAAACCAAAGCAATGAAATTAGGTTAGAAAATTATAATTAAATATATTTTTTCTTTGTCAGTAGTAGATACACACATCTGCCTGTCTTTCCCTTCTTTTCTACCTTCCTTCCTTCCCTCCTTCCTTCCTTCCTCCCTCCCTCCTTCCCTCCTTCCTTCCTCCCTTCCTCCCTCCTCTTCTCCTTCCTCCCACACTCCCTTCTTTCCTTCCTCTATGTGTTTTAATGATTGTAAATCCCTTCTGGAATTAATCTGAGTTCAGCTGGACTGAACTGTAGCTCTCCAGCTCCCTTCTCACTAAGCATCCCGTAAAAACACGCTGTTTGTGAAGGTGCTGACAGGATTGGAAGTGGCTCAGATGGGAAATCATATTCTAAGGCATTTTGAAAATGATGTTGCAGTAATGAGGTCTGGTGACTTACAAGCAAAGCTGGGGTGTCTCATGTGCACCAAAAAACCCTGTTCCTTGTGACAGGAAGGAACTGTTCAGATCAAATAGAATATAATAAAAAATATGATCTTAGCAATTTTCTTTTAAAATATGTTTATGAGTCACTAAGTTAGCTTCTAAATTTTTTTTGATAATTGCATGCAATTGTTTTTAATATAGCATTCTTGGCATGCCTCTTCGTTCTAAAGAAATGTTACTATAATAATACAACTAGAGTACTCAAATGCTTTTTTTTTTCTGTTTAATGATATATGTGTATTGATATCATGTGACTGTGTGTAGATCATATGAATCTATTATGGCTTAAAACTCAGAATTTGAATTTCATGGTATGCTAAAATTCAATAAAACTACATTTGGATGCAAGGGGAAAAGAACAACATATGGCTTAAATTTTCCTTAAAATACACATGGGATAGTTAGGGGGGAAAGTGCTTGGGACAGAGCACTTTTGGAATTTTGCCAAACTCATACCATTTAAACAATAGTTTAAGACTTAATTCAAATCCCAAGCAGATCTCTTCAATCTTTCTCAAAGGGTAACAAGGTGGCATTTCAGCTTTGAAAGTTAAAGTTAATGAAAATACTTGGAATGGACAAGATGAGAATGTTAGACTTGAAGAAACTGTTTTGCCTTTTGGAGTGCAAGGCCTTCCCACCTACACTAGGCTCCTCACTCTGCCTTTTCACCCACAGAGTGCTTATGGTTGGCTTTGGAAACCATTTCCTTAATTTCTCCTTTAATGCAAACTCAACCCTGTCCCCCACCTCCCTCCAATGCGAATCATAGACACACCCATCTGGTTAAAGACAATGCCACTTCAAACCCCTGCTACATCATCCATGCCTGAATGCCACTTCAAACCCCTGCTACATCATCCATGCCTGAATATGCCCCCAAACTATCTTTTTTTTTTTTTTCCCCATTTCACAGTTGGGGACAGTGAAGAATGTGAATTCTTCTCCAAGGGAGCATCTTAATCTCACCCTGATTGACAAGGATCTCTGTATAATTTTGCATATATCAGAAGTGGCAATTTTGTCAGGTGAATAGAATTTAAGGGGAATCAGTGGTTTTGATAATGAAGGTTTCTCCTCCAAAAGCATTCTCTTTCCTTTCTCTTCTGGAGTCTCTCTGTACTAGTGCCAAGCAGGCAAATGTCACCCTTGAATCCCAGGAGATCAGTCTTCCAAACCCTTCAATGCAAAGATTCCTGGAGTTCAGCAATGCCACTTCCAGCTAACTGGCTCTGATTCCTATGCATGCAGCTAGCCCTCCTCCCTGGCTGGACTAATGCCAGTCTATTTAAGGAGATAATTGACCATGAGCCAGTGCTGACTGACAGGTTTCCTAAGCACCAGATGCCAAGTGTGCCAATCCTGGCCTTTGCAGGACGGCCTGGTCTCCTTGGGACCATGCCTGAAATCTCTTCATCATCATTATTCAGCCCTTAGCTCTCTTCTCAGCTTTCCAAGAAAATAGAATCAATTAGATCATGACCAGTTGTTTTTCTTCTACCATTATTTTAGCAACATCTATGATAAAACTTTTCTTCCTCATCTTCCTCATCGTTGGTTCTCCCTACATTTCAATGGGTTCTTGTATTCATTTAGGAGGGAACAGGGTCAGCAACTCCAGTCTTTTCTATCATTCTGGAAGCAAGGAGTATAATTTCATGTTGCCTCCACCAGTGCTTAGTCTACTAAAAGTGATTTTTATTAAAGCTGTGAACTGAAATTGTCATAATTTTGTAAGAGGCAGTTCCCTCTCACATTCGTCCAGAACTTAATTTCCTTTTATTCCAACATGTAACCAGAGAGAGGATACGTGTGGTGTGAGATCAGATTAGATCAATACTTAGTTGAGATGACCAAAATATAATCATTAACTCTTGTATCGGCTTTAGTGGTTCTCTATATACTTTTATGATTGCCAGGGCAATAATTTGTTAATGACTTGACTATTAACACATTTAAAATAAGCACTGACTCTGGCTCCAATGTCTTTGGATGTTTTGGCACATGAGTTTAAGAATCTGATTCTGGTGGGTGGTGGGCCCAGGCTTGGAATTCTCCCATTCCTAGCATCTCCCAAAGGTCTGCCAGGACTAATTCTGTCAGGTTCCGGGCTTGGAAACCGGGACAGAGGTTACTTCTGGGGATGAAGTCCCTCGTAATTCAGTAAGGGTCAAAGGCAGATCCCATCTTAGTCAAGAGAGTCTTCAGAGTGGTGTTGAGGACTTTAAATGTGGCCTCCCTTGGGATTCGAGCTTTGGCAGAAAAACCCTTTTCCCTTTGTTTATTTACGTGAATTCTCGTGTTCTTCCGTCCAATCTCTGTGCCTCCCTCGGGTATCAGGGCCTCCCTCCTGGATGAAATTATCTCTAAACTTACCCTGTCTTCCCATTTCCTTTCTCTCTCTCCTTACCATAAAAACAAAACAAAAACGGTAGTAGGAGGGGCTCCACGGCGGGGCTGGGTGCCGGGTCCGGGAAAAGGGTGAAGGTCAATTCTTCATCCTTGCCAGCGGCTGCCGCCCACAGGCTCCTCTCTTTTCCGAAGGGCTGTCACTTGGACAAAAGTCACTTCAAGCTGTGCCCTTCTCCCAGAAACGGGACCGCTGGCACCACTAAAAAGCACACTGGACCTGTCCCGCAGGTGGGGAAAGAAAAAGGGATCTTCTTTTAAAGAAACCCGCGGCACCCAGCTCTCCTTCTTCGATCCCCACGCCCCTAAACTAGGATCTGGGTCCGGGGCTTCCAGGTACCAACTCACTGGGGGTGGACTGGGAAGTCAGAATCCCAAGTTTCCCCAAATATGTGACCCCATACCGGTGTCTCCTCCTTTCTCTTTTTTTCTTTCAACAGCTTCAGACAAATGTAGAGGAAAACTCCGCGAGAAACTCTGCAGAGTCCCCAACCAGAAGAATGGGAAGCTCGCCGTAACTGTTTGAACCTCCAAGGAGGCAGTGGCCTAAGCTGAGACGCGTGTGCCAAGCAATGCCAGAACTTACTGGTCTGCAACAATGGGACTTTTAATAAAGGTTGCGTGGAAATTTCTATTTAAAGATATAACGAAAATCCCGCCAGCTTCTTATTATACGCAGGTCTTCTTGTTGGCTCTGGTGAAAGGCCAGAGACAGCTGCAGTTTGGCTTGGCTGGGCAGAGGGAAGCTGGTTCAAGATGGAGCCCTGCACAAGGGTAGAGGGCGGAGGCCCGGCCGCGGCTCCCCCGGCCCAGCCCGGGTGGAGAACTTCAGCACCCGACCCGCGCCCTCTCATCGGCTAGCCACGCAGCTTGTGCAGTAGCTGCGGCCAGCCTTCCCGAGAGCGCCGCCCCGCGCGGCGCGCAACAGGTCCTGCCTGGCCGCGGCTGCCCGGCGTGCGCATCTAGTTAAAGGCTGTGGCTGCAGTGGCAGCGTCCAGGCGCCAACTTCCCTGACCCCCGCGCACTCCGCAGACTTAAGGGAGCGGGGGCGCAGCAGGGCACACACCCCACTAGCACAGAGACCCCCGCCAAACCCAGACGGGTTGTGACCCGCCCCCAAGGACCTCGGAGAGGGAAAGAAAGGCTTCGTCGATGGCGGTGATGGCGCGATGAAACGAACCTGACTAGGAAGAGGGAAAAAAAGTCACTCTGCCAGGTTTACTAATTCAGTCTCTAGCATTGAGGTGAACTTGAGCTTAGTTAAGGAACTATCATGATAAAAAAAATGGGTAGAAAAGAAGACAATTATGCCAACGGATAAAAGGAGCTACGGAGAAAACCTGCCTCTCTTGGTGGCTCGCCTGTGAACTCACCCATTAAAGTTCGGAATTTAAGAACTAAATCGGGGGTGGGGCTTGCAAAGTCCCCTAAACCACCCATGGGCACTCAAACTGTGGCTTCGTCTCCTGGGAAGCGAAACACCTTCACACAGGCACATCCAGACAGAAGCTTTAATGGAAAACACCGCAAACACCGGCAGATATGAACCAGTCACAAAGTCACAACCCGAACGCGGCGCGGACACAAACCAGAGGTGACTTACAGGAAAGGGCAGCTGCCTCCTCCCCACCCCGTCCCACTTAGTTCCTAAACGTTTGTTGCGAGTAAAGTGCTATTCTTGGGGCCCAACGAAGGGAAAGGGGCAACGCCAACAGTAACAAGGCAAGTTTCTTTTCCAGTCATGAACTGAACCCGAAGAATTCGCCAGAAAGAGATAGGCGCCCAAATAGAACACGCAATACCAAATCGATCGCGGCGGGCAAAGGTGACGGGATCATCACCTCGCTTCGGTCCCGAGGAGGCTGGCAGGTAACCGCCACGAAACGCCCCTGCAATAGTGCCCAGTAATGTGGCAGGTTTTTCTTGGAGTCATCAATTAGGGGAACACATCCTTTGATCAAGTAATTTTTTTTCCTTTAAAATTCCAAACTGAATGGATCATGGAAATTCACATTATTCTTGAGCTCCTTATCGGTCTCATCCGACTGATATTCAAACGAATTGCAGGTGGAAAGTCGCCTCTATTGTCTCTCTTTGGTTGCGTTTCCCGAACTTTACTTTTGGAATCTGGGGCTTTACTCTCTAAGCCGCTGTGGTTCTCTTTTGTGCAAACTAATTGCTTTAGCGGTTTCCCTATCCTTCTCGACCCCGGGTCAGAGCCGAGAAACTTAACTGCATTTCCCAAAGATCCTTCGTGGGGTTCCCACCCACCCCCAAAGCGACTTTATTTACGACACAGTGTCTTCGCCCATTTGACCAGGAATATGACGGTATAAAACCCTCCCTCTTTACCTTCTCAATTAAAACGAGATTTCCTTAGTGAATAGCAATTTTGTCTTGAATGTCACAAAAGGCAGCTGCCCGGCGGAAGAGAATAGTGGAGAGAAACTTGGTGGCTGAAATCTGTTTCGGCGTCACTCTGTTAGATTTCTTCCCAGGAGGTTTAGCTGCGCCGGCTTCTGCTCCCAGGAATAAGAGTCGGAATCCATTTCCAATTTGTCGCCGAACGAGGCTTTCCCCACCACCTTCACTCCTTCCCCCATAACTTAATGATTTATATTAATTACAAAAGAAACTCTTACCTGAAAATTGATTTTCATTAATCTGATTGTACAACATAGTATAAACACAGACACCAGAAGTGTTATATTTATTCAGACACTGGAGAATCCACTTGTCAGATTTGTCTGTTTAAATATCTTTTCCCGCAAAGGCTCCGGCTCGCAGGCACTGTCCGGTCTCGCCAGGGCGCCATTTCTCTCGGGCGATCCTGGACGGGGCGTCTCTGCCCGGCCCTCCAGGCTCTCTAGGAGTGCACCAGCACTGAGTGCAGGGCTCCGCCCTTGCTCTCGGCGGCGCTCGGGGCAGTGGCCTCCAGCAAGGAAGCAGCAGGCGAGGCCGCGGTCGCCGGGCACAGGGTGGACGCCGCCGGCGGCTGCTGCGCGGCCGCGGGGACCGTGAGAGCCGGGGGCAGCGCTGCCACTGGCGGTAACGCGGGCGTGGGCTTGATGGGCACAGGCACGGCAGGCAGGCTCTGGCTTGCCGAGTGGCACAGGGCCTTGACCGGCATCCCAAAGGCCCCGTACTCTGGACCCACAGGGACCCCCGCGGCGGCGGCTGCAGCGGCGGCCGCGGCCACCGAATCCATGACGCCGACGTGCGGCCACACTGAGCTGACGACGTTGCCGAGCTGGCCGGGCACAGGGTAGCCCAGGTGATGCATGACGGACGCCAAGGGGAGCCCGCCGGCCTGCAGCACGCCCTTATAGTCCCGACCGATGATGTTCTCGATGGCGAATGGGTGCTTGAAGCCCGACGTGGACGCAGCCGCCGCGGCGGCGGCGGCAGCAGCCGAGCCCAGCCCGTAGGGTGGGAACTGCGACAAGCGCCCCACGCTGCCCACGGCTGCCGCCGCCGCGGCTGCTGCTGCCGCGGCCACGGCCGCAGCCTCCTGCATCTTGCCGGGGTGGGACGGCTGCTGCGGCTGCGACTGCTGGGATGGCTGCTGCGGGGGCTGCGATGCGAGATGCGGCGGCGGCTGCGGAACGGAAGGAGGCTGCTGGTGGAAATAGTGCATCATGTGCGGCGGCGGCGGCGGCGGCGGCGGCGGCGGCTGGGGCGGGTGGTGGTGATGGTGATGGTGCGCGGCAGCATGGTGGTGGTGGTGGTGGTGGTGATGGTGCGGGTGGTGGGGGTGCAGGTGCCCTCCGGGCCCGGCGCCCGGCACACCCTTGGTGCTTCCCGCGTGCAGGCGCGCGTGGTCCGCACGCAGCACCTTGAAGCGCTTACGGCGCCGCAGGAAGCTGCCGTTCTCGAACATGTCGCCGCAATCGGGGTGCAGCGCCCAGAAGCTGCCCTTGCCGGGCTGGTCTGGCCGCCGCGGGATCTTGATGAAGCAGTCGTTGAAAGAAAGGTTGTGGCGCAGGCTGTTCTGCCAGCGCTGCGTGTGCTCTCGGTAGTAGGGGAAGCGCTCCATGATGAACTTGTAAATGTCGCTCAGCGGCAGCATCTTCTCAGCCGAGTGCTGGATGGCCATAGCGGTCAGCGAGATGTACGAGTAGGGCGGCTTTTGGTCACTGTACGAGCTCTTTCCCGGGCGCGGCATCGCCCCCGGCGCCTTTACTGCCCTCCGGCCCACACTGGGCCTCAGCGTCGGCCCGCGCCCCGCACCCGGGGCTTGACTGCTCTCACTAACCCTCACTCTGCCCGCCCAGCCCGGTTTCCCGTCTTCGCCGCCTTCTCGGAGCTGCCTGTGGTCTCAGCGCTCGGCGTTCTAGGTCAATTCGGCTCGCAACTTCTGGCCCCGACGGTCACTGACCCGCGCTCACAGTCGCGAACCGAGCGCTCCAGCCACTTGCTCTCGGCGTCTTCCCGCCGGCGGACAGAGGCGAAGCGCTGGAGCTGGCGGCAGAATAGTGAGTGGAGACCGACAGTTTTTCCTTTCCCTCTGGCCGCCTCCCTTTTTCTCGGTATGAGGGAAGCCCAGGCCAAGCGGCTGGGAGGAAAGACTGGGCGGTGGGAACTCGGTCCTGGAGGCTAGGGGCGGCGGGACTTGCGTGCGCCCTGCGCGCTGCTCTTCGGCCACGCACTTAGCCAGTCCGCACTGGAGTTCTCCTTTTCTTGGAGAGGAGAGGCGAAGTAAGGGGGGAAGCTCCGCTCCGCTGCGCCTTTTTTTTCGCCGGCGCCTCGCAGCGGAGCCCGGGATGGAAGACACTCGAGCTCTAGGTGGCCGCCCGGGCGGAAAGTTGGTGGTTTGTGCAGCAGCTGAGCTGCAAGCTCTGCAGAGGGGCGGGGGTGGGGTGCCCGACGCTGGCGCGAGCGGCCTCCTGATGGGGGGTGTCTGCGAATGCTGTGCGAGCGCAGGGCTGGCCAGGACCGGCTCAGCCGTCCGCGCTGTAGCTGGCGCCGCTCTCCCCGCCAGGCTCTAGGAGGAAAAGCGGGAGGGGCTCTGGCAGCGACGCGCTCTCTTGGCTGCGTTTTGTAATGGTCCCCAAGACGCCGAGACCCCCGCAGCTCGCGCTTAGAGACTATCACATGACCGAGGCTGAGGAAATCTGCCTCCGCGTCGCTCGCAGAAGGGGCAAGATAGGCGCTGTGCCTCTCCCCCGCCCCCTCCTTTGCCTCCATTCACCTCCACCCCCCGCCCCCCAGCCCAGCACTCACAGATGAATCTGCAACCCCCGCTGGGGGCAGGTGGAATGAGGGTGCAGGCCGCCCGCAGGGAGGGGGCAAAGCACAGAGTGCAGGCCTCGCTGCTGCGTCCCACGCGGGCCGAGGGGGACAGGACACTGCCCCTGTTCTTCCCTCCTATTCTGCATCTCCTTCCCATCCCCGCCCTTTTCACCTTTCTCTTCCTTTCCCCTTCCTTCCCACTTCCCAGCACTGAGCTTCTCCCTCTTTACATTCCCTTTCTTCTAGTCTAGTTACTCTGAGCCAAGTTCGCAGCACAGCGTCCTCAAGGCCTTTTTTTTTTTTTTTTTTTTTTTTTGTGCCAAAAACAAAAGCAAAAACACCCGGATGCCCAGGGGGTTGAGAGAAGGGCTAAGGTGAGGAGACCCTGGGGCGGCTTCGTCAAAATTCACTTTCAGCCCAATTTGATTGTGCGCCAACTACCTGTAAGGTCGGGTGCTCTGCGCCAGGTACAGGGAGGCACAAGATGCACTCTCTGTACTCCAGGACAGCGGTCTAGAGGGAGAGACTGAGAGTAACCGTAATATTAGAATAGATACTAAGGGCTTGGGGGATGGAAGCTCCGTTGCACTTACTAGGAGCGGGTGGATAGGATAGAACGAGGTGTTTCTCTGGGGTGGTGACATACGAGTTGGGGAGGGAAGGAGGATTTGGGACTCTGCGGTCCCATTTCCTGGGTGTGACAAAACTGTTTCTGCTCTTCTTCTGAGCTCATCGAGGAAAGGGAGACAGTTAAAATGAAATAGGAAGTCAAAATTATCACCCACAGTGCCCCGGTGGAACCTGCGAGGGAAAGACAGGTGTTTGCAGCGCTGAGGTATCCCTGTTTGCCCGGGTCTAGGAAGCAGGTTCTGTTCTGCACTTATCCGGGCACCCAGCAGGGAAACCCTACGGACTGCAGGGAGAACCTAAAGTTATAGTCTGGCTTTGGCTGCCTTTGTCCTTAGGCTGGGAGGAAAAACAGTTTAGAAACAAAATCACCTGCTTCCCTTTCCTGGGCCCCAGTTTCTTTATTTGTGATATGAGGTGTCTGAAATTGGAAAACTCACGGGTCCTTTCCAGTTCAGTGATTTGAAGAAACAATAACAGTGACCGTGGCTCACTTGGTTTTAAAGTTCTTTTCCCTGTCTAAACCCGGAGGCGGAAGGCCCAGAATGCTTGGGAAGATCCCCCATCTCCCTATCCTTGGCGACATCGGGTCCGGTGTTTTCAGCTTCTGACCTTTCCCAAGCTGTACAAAGGAAGGATAACTAGAGGGACTGTCTGTCTATCGGAAGCACCTTTGCCGGGTCGCAGGAATGTGGTGGGCGGGGCAGACAAAAAGTGACCATCTTTAACCCGGAGCTAGATTTCTGGGTACTGCTTTTTGGCCAGTCATTCTAGGCCAGCTGACGGTTTACAAAAGGTGCTAAGGTGACGTGTGCAAGAGGCCCCGGAAAAAGAGCAGTCTCTAGGCCTGTCCTGAGGAAAGGAGGTCCTGTCAGACGAGGATGCTCTTGCTGTCACTCCATACCCGGAACGTTCCTACCGTCAATGGACTGTCGGGGGGGGGGGGGTTGGTCCGCTGTGACAGTTTAAAGAGCCGAGGAGCAGGCAGGTCATAGCCTCATAAAGCCACGAAGAAATTCCGAGGATGCCCACCGTTACAATGACAGCTACAGCTCGCTGGGGCCTGGCCGGCCCTTGGCCGAAGCGGTGCAAGGATAGCCCTGTCCCCGCCCGGGGGCGCTGAGATCACTGGGCCGTGGTAAGGCGGATACTGGGAACTCCGCCCGCCCAGCGCACAAAGGCTCTGCTGGCTCAGGTCCCGCGCGCGTCTCCGGCAAAGGGATCTTTTGTTGACGCCTCTCGAGAGGATCTCTTTCGGGAGTGGCTGCAAGCTCCTAGAGCAGTAACTCTTCCTCTTTGGAGCAAGTTGGTACGGTTTCCGTCGGGCAAGTGGGCTGCTCGGCGTCTAGGGACCCAATTATTAAGGAAAGGGGCGCTTCAAGGGCTCTCCAGCAATCCTGAGTGCGAAAGCTGTGATTCGCGTTCGTTCATCGGGTGAGCTTGTCATACCCAGCAGCCCGCCACCGCCGTCGCCACCACCACCACCTCGGTTCCCGCGCGGTGCGGCCCTACCCTTCCGCAGCCACGAAGGCCTAGCGAAGTGCGCCGAGCCTCACGCTTCAGCGTTCAGGGTGAGCTCAATCCAGTAGAAAGTGCTCGCTGGCACTGAGGTCCCAGCCAGTGCCCGGCGGCGCAGGCAGCAGCTGCGGCCAAGAGCGCAGACCCGGAGCGCGGGGTCTCACGCCCATTCTGGATAGGGCAGACAACCGCCGCCGCCGTCGCCGCCGCCGATCCTGGGGGATTGCGGGCGCCATGCGGGGCCCAGCAGCCCTGCTTGGACCGTTGTGGGGGGCGAGCTCTGCTTCTCTCCCCCTCCTTCCCTGGAGGCTGATTTAATTCGGGCAAGTTTTGCAAGCGCGCAGCAGCTCAGGCGGGAACTGGTGCGCGCGCACTCCAGCTGCCTGCAGACCTTCGCTCAAGAAAAACAGATCATGTAACCAACCTGGCACCAACCAGTCAGTTTCAAGTTTCCTGTGTAATTTTTTTTTTATCCAAATATTGGCTGGCGCTAAGGACGCTGGCAGACAAATCATTGCCCCGGGCTTAGTGCAATTATCTCAGGCGTATTTGGTTTAACCCTTAGGCAATTGTTGGTGAAGCTTTGCTAGGGAGAGGGGTCCCATGCAGGGTTTTATTGAGTTTAATTGGCTCTATGGAGGGGAGTAAAATTTGCCGGAGAAAGATGTGGAACTTAAGGAGCGGCTATTTATTAATTCTCTCTCCTCTATCCCCCAGCCTCCAGCGGGTCCTATGCACTCCTTAACCTGGATCTAGGGCAAGCCGTCCCCAGGCTTCCGCGGACAGATGTTGGCAGCATGAGGAGGAGCGCAGGTCACCGACTGAGGCGGGACTAGGAGGAATAAGGCAAAGGTACACATGTGCGTCTCGATTTTCATGGATTCTTTCTTAACCTGATGACCTCTGGTGTGCAGGTTACTCGGGTTATTTCCGGGTGGGCTCTTCCCAGGCGCCTTCACAGTCACCCCGCCCCGCCTCTCGGCTGACCCCCCTCTGACTCCTCGGCGCGAACCTTTTCCAACCGCTAATCCGGCAGTGGGACTGAAGAGGGTGGGCGGTAGTCGGCCCTGGGGCTTTCAGTCCCACCCCAGACACCTTGGAGACTTGGATGACCTTGGAGACTTCATTTCCTTCCTTGGGCCTCAATTTCCTTCTAGAAAACAGCGCAGAAATCAGGACTGTCTTTTGAAGGCCCCTCGCTCTAAGGAGCTGGGGTTTTAAGTTGTGCCCCGGACCGTGAGAGGCGTCGGGGGCCCTCAGGATTCGTGCAGCCGGGACGTGGTGGAGCCGCCTTTCCTCCACTCAGCGGCGTCCCAGGAATCTGTCGCCTCCTGCGTAGTTCCCTCAACGTTTCCGACCGGTCCAGCCCCCGCGACTGGCCCAGCAGGCGCCCGGGGCACAGGTGTTCTCTCTGCCCCTGCTTGGGTTTGTGCGCAGAGGCCTGGTTTGCCTTTCCGGAAATTTCCCGACTCCCCGCGGGTGGAGGGCGGGGAGCGAGGAGGCTGAGGCTGGGGTAATTTATTTCTTAAGAGTCAAAAAGCGACTGTTCTTGCATTTAGATGAGACTCTTGTCCCAGCTGCGCCACCTATCGGCTGTGTGACTGCCTCCTCTCTGAGCCTCAGTTTCCTCTTCTGTACAATGGCGATAATCCTGCCACGTCATAGGGCGGTTTTGTTAGGAGAGAGATGGCATATTTTCATCCAGGAAATCTTTATTGAGCGCCTACAGTGTGTCAGGC
>JAKSZT010053764.1:30737465-30739965 GCA_026826555.1 Tolypeutes matacus | reverse complement strand
AACAGAGATAAATTCCCAGTCCTTCACAAAAAATGGAATAGAACACAGGCTTTGCAATGTTCAAGTATGGACTTTATCTTCCACTAAATGTTCATTTTCCGTGCAGGAAAGCCTAGCATGTCTGTGCTTACAGTTTGTGTTCACTCAATGATGCTGAAATGGAGTTTGGCATCAGTCTGACTTGGGTTTAATTTCAAGCTCTCATTACTCAGTAGACAACCTTGGTCATGATACTTAGCCTTTAGAGCCTCAAATTTCTCATATGTAAAATTGGGATAAGAAGAGAATCTAAAATTGTTTGAAGAATTACATGAGAATTACCCTAAAATGCACATAGTGTTTACTTAATAAATGTTATACATCAGTCACTTTCTCATTGCTTTGTTTTTTGTTTTTTTTTTTTTAAGATTTTATTATTTATTTATTCATTTATCCCCCCCTTGCTGCCTGCGCTCGCCGGGTCAGCCAACCACGCCGTGCAGGCGGGCCCGCCTTCACCAGGAGGCCCCGGGAACCGAACCCGGGGCCTCCCACATGGCAAACGAGAGCCCCACTGATTGAGCCACAGCCGCTTCCCTTTCTCATTGCTTTGTGGGGTAGATGGTGTATTTTCACTTTGTGGTGGTTTGGAGCAATGTGTCCCAGGAAAACATGTCTTAAATTTAGTCCATTCCTGTGAGTGTGAACCCATTGTAAATAGGAACTTTTGATGAGGTTACTTCAGTTAAGGTGAAGCCCATCTGGCTCAGGATAGGTCTTAATACTATTTCTGAAAGTCTTATAAGGGAAGGTCACAGAGAGAAAAAGCCAGAAGCAGTCAGAGGCTAATACTCAATGGAACCCGGAGAAGTGAGAAGCCAGAAGGGGCTGCCATGTGCATTGCTATGTGGCAGAAAAGCCAAGAACCAAGAATGTCCACCAGCCAGCCCCAGAATGCCACAGTCTTCTGGGAGAAAGCATTGCCTGGATGATGCCTTGATGTTGGACTTCTCTCTCTCTCTTTTTTTTAAAGATTTATTTTTATTTATTTATTTATTTATCTCCCCCTTGCTGCTTGTGCTCATTGTGTCCATTTGCTGTGCATTTTTCTGTGTCTGCTTGTCTCCCTTTGTTGCGTCATCTTGTTGCGCCAGCTCACTCACCACGCCGTGGAGGCTGGCTTGCCTTCACCAGGAGGCCCCGGGAATTGAACCCAGGGCCTCCCATATGGTAAACGGGAACCCAACCAATTGAGCCACAGCCGCTTCCCTGGACTTTGCTTAATCTCAAAACCGTAAGCCAATAAATTCCCTTTGTTTAAGCCAGCCTATTGCCTAGTCCTTGCTTTAGCAAGAAGGAAACTGAATCACGTATTCATCGCTACTTTGGAAGGGTTAAAAGTGCCCCTATTAAGATCACCATCTGCATGCTCTTACATTGACTATCATGTCATACCTAAAGAGTCTGGAGTGCCCTTCAGTCTTTTCCTCATCTGATCCATCAGTCAGTAGCACAACTTTGGGAACACCACTTCTCTGCTTAGAAACTTTTAGTGGCTGCTTGGCACTAACCACAGTCATGTCAAGCCTCTTAGCTTTGCATTTAAGACCTTCCACAAATCTAGACATGTCTATATTTGCTATGTTCTTTTTGCTCTTGCCAAACCAGGTCAATCATATGCTCTTCCTAATACACAGCTGTCCTTTTTTCTGACTCAACCCATGTAGTTTGTCCTGCCTGAAATTCATGCTCCCCTCCATTTACATTCCCCAAAGGTCTACCCACCCTTCAAGGAAGATCTGAGTCAAAAATTAGTTCTTCCATGAAGCCTTCTATCTGCTGCCTTCCAGAATGTTGTTTGTACTTTAGTTATGCAACAACCTACCTTTAAAATTTTTTCCTTATTGATATATATGCTTTAAGACCATTTCTTACCCACTTTTTAAAATTTCTCAGAGTAGTTAGCCCAGTGAAATAAATTCTTTTCAGACTAGCAAGGAAGAAACAGTTGTTTTTGTTTTTGCAATCTGTTATAAACGTATGTTTGTGAAGTACATGAATTATTAGAAAAGTGGAATAAAAAAAACACACACAATACAAGCCCAAATATTTCATTTTATAGTCATTAGACAGACTTATTCTCTCAAAGTGTTATAGAGTTATCTGAACACTCTCAATTTCAGTATTTTTTTGGTTGCCCACTGGTAAGAAACAGTTCATGGACTAGCACAAATCCTCAGCTACAATTTGAATAGCATGGCTATACATACCTGCCCCTTAAACACATGAGTTAAATAAGTAAACCCTTGGGATAGAGAAATGTTTTATAGATCCTTTTTCCTGTGCTTTTCAATTATTGTTTGTTTCAGACCCCATTCTTTAAGAATATAGGATAATTAATTATATATTTTTAAAGATTTATTTTATTTATTCCCCCCCCCCCGTGGTTGGCACTCCCCGGTGGGTCATCTGCGCTTTAGGAGGCAACAGAAACCAAACCTGGGACCTCCCATGTGGGAGA
>JAKSZT010053764.1:30673021-30737365 GCA_026826555.1 Tolypeutes matacus | reverse complement strand
AATTATATATTTTTAAAGATTTATTTTATTTATTCCCCCCCCCCCATTGTTTGCACTCCCCGTCTGCTCATCTTCTCTTTAGGAGGCAACAGAAACCAAACCTGGGACCTCCCATGTGGGAGAGAGGCACTCAATCTCTTGAGCCACCTCAGCTTCCTGGTTTGTTGTGTCTCTCATTGTCTTTCCTCTTTGTGTCTCTTTGTTGAGTCGTCTTGATGCATCAGCTCACCATGCCTGCCTGTCACGCCAGCTCGCCTTCTCCGGGAGGCCCTGTGAACTGAACCTGGGACCTCCCATGTGGTAGGCGGGAGCTCAATTGCTTGAGCCACATTTGCTTCCCAGGATAATTAATTATTAATAAAAAATCATGAAGTTTGTGCACATTGGCTTGATGGTTTCTGACTCTTATTTTGATGCATTAAAACATACAAACAAATAAACAAGCAAAAATCCAACTATGATTTTCTTATTGGAAGAAAAAAAGTAGAGTGGGAAAATTGTTACATGCCAGAAAGTCAGAGATGGTCCCTGTTGAAGAAAAAATGAAAATTCACTGTTGGGTTTATTTTTCTGCCTTAAATAATTTAATTTCAAGAAATATCTTCTAAACTGAAGAAATATACATCACATAATTTACATGGTTAGTCAGAAATTACACTGAAAGTTCATTAAATCATATCTAGGGAATTTTAGTGAATGGCAAGTAAGTAAATTAAGTGCTGAGTTAATTAAGTTGTTAATTAGTTAATTAACTGTTATAGTTTTAAGTGATGCCATTAACAAACTGACATAAATTTCAGTTTTGCTTTCCTATATTTAGAAGGCCTTCACAGAACTGTAAAAGCTTGAGGGCTTAATTCTTTCCACAGAGTTTTGAACCAAATACTAACATATTTATAATAAGATTTTTATTATTTAGGGTTGAAGGCATTTTAAAAGAATTTGTCTAATTGCCTTTTTTTTTTTTTTTTTCTTTTATGTTTCAGAGGATACTCTCTTGGTTTGCATTTTCTTGTTTAAAATAGAATATCTAAATGACATAAACATGAAAATATTCACAGTGTGTAACTAGTTTGATGTATGCCACCACATTTCTCTTTGGTGGTGGCTTTAGGCATAAAGAGCTTCAAAGGGTGTTCTAGTCATATACTGCTGTAACAAACCATTCCAAAACTTAGTTACTTAGCTTAATAACGACGGTTTATTTAGCCCATGCACCTGCAAATTGGGCAAGGCCAGGTGGGGCTAGCTCATCCGTTGTAATGAGGACTGGACGATCCACTTCCAAGACGGCTCACTCCCATGACTGGTAGGCTGGCCAGGAGCCGCGCCAGGGTTGTTGCCCGGGCTCTTGGTTCTTCTCCTTATGGGTGTCTCCATGGTGCTGCTTGGGCTTCATCATAGCCTGGTGACAGAGTCCCAAGAGTGAGTTCTAAGAGACCTGGCAGCAGCTGCAAGATTTCTTATGAACAAGCTTCAGAAATCACAGAATGTCACTTCTGCAGTATTTTATTGTTCAAGCAAGTCATCAAAACCATCCCAGATTCATGTTGAAGAGAATTAGACTCCACTTCACAGTGGGAAAAGTAAGACAAAGATATAAAGGAGTAATTCAGTTTGGTAAGCTGAGGAAGACTTGTAAGCTCACATAGTAGGCTCTGATATTGAAGAAGATCGAAATTTAAAAATTTATTTTAATTACAGCTACTCCACGTTGAGCTGACATTATGAGAACCACATGAGCAGGTAATGTAGTGGAAGACACGCTGTATTTGGACAGAAAATGTATGGGTTGAGGTTGTGTTGTACTTTCTGAGAGATTTTGAGAAAGTTATTTAACCTTTATGAGGGTCTGTTTTCTTATATATTTAAAAGGAGTATAATAATATCTGCCCTATCGTTGTTCATCCCAGAGCAGTTGGGAAGTGCAAATAATTACTGTATGGGAAAGTTTAGATGGAAAAATAAATAACATAAGCGTGACTGGGCATTCTTTTTGTCAGAATATACCCATGTAATCTCTCATCCTTATAACATGTATGCTCTTTTATTAGTTTATACTGCATTTTTATTATTTATTTGTGTACATAAGTGACCCAGAATTTTTAAATTACCATGTTCTTGGACAGTCATTACTACATGACCCTCGAGTAAGCTGCACATGCACTGGGAGGACAGACCAGGAATGTAGGAGAAAGGACATTGCCCTACTGCTAGAAGTTTGGACTTTGGGGATGGGGTGGGGTTAGGGAAAGTATAGACACATCACTTAATATTGAAAATGTATACGTGAAAGAGTGGTATTAGGTCAACTGGGGGTCAGCCAAGTTTCTGCATCCATCGAGGACCTTGGGCCATGAAGTGAAAAGGAGGGTCAGTTGTTGCTCAGAGGTTGAGGTTGTTGTTGGTGACCATGGCTATGACCCAGCAATAGAGGCCAAATGATCTCTAGTGAGGTCTATAAATTAATTAGTGAGACAAGCTAGACAATTGAGAATTTGAAAGAAGCACTAGAGAGGAAGAGAGTAGGGGAAGGAATTGATTAAACCTTACCTAAGGGTTTGTAGCAGGAGATACTTGGGATATAGGACTTCGATGCCCACCAAAAGAAACAGTAAAACAATCCAGTATTTCTCCCATGAAAATAAATCAAAGTGGAGTGTCAGGCCAGACACTGGGAAGGGGTGGGCTTGTGGATTGGGGCTTCTTTAAGTGTTAAGTTAGCAGAAATATGGAAGCCCTCTTCCTCCATAGTCTCATCAGACCTTTCTTGTACACCATAAGCAGTGTTTCATATCTTGTCTCTTACCTACTGAGGGCAGACCTACTTCCTAACAAAGTCGGGGCTCAGTTAATGTTTGGTGAATTGTATTTACAATGAGTCTAAGGCAGGGGTTCTTAACGTTTTTTGTTCCATGGACCCCTTTGCCAGCCAGATGAAAACCACGGACCCCTTACTAAGTCCACACTATACTATGTATTATTTAATAAATATGTCACACCCACACCAACATGTCCCCATAAGAATAATGTTTTTTTGAATTTCAATTCAAGCTCATGGTCCCCTTGTTAAAAACCCCTGTTCTAAGGCATACTGTCCTAAATGTTGGATTAGATACTAAGGAAGAGAGACCTTAATGTACACTTGTAAAAAGTTTTGGCTTCCTTGAAGATTGGGAAAAAGAACGCAGAAACAAGCTGCTCCAGATGGTCAGCTAACTACTTTTGCTGTACAGTTATTGAATTTAGCATTTCTAGGTACAAGTAATTGGCAAAAATTGGGCCCCATGCCTGATTAACCAGACACTTGTGACTTTTTGGTAAGATAGTCTTGACTTCTAAAAGTTTCTATCTAGAGTTGAGTGTGGACAACTGTACTTTGTAGAATTCTGCTCATAGTGGCAGCCTTCCTGTGAGCTTGATATAGCACCTGAGATTAATGTCCTGGGTAGTGTGTGGGTAGAAATGATGATAGAATGATGATAGAAATATTCCACATAGTGCTTAAAACATAGTTGTAACACCTGAAGAGGACTTTCCCAAGCAAGAGATCAATCGATGCAAAATAGTATACAGTAAATTCCGTGTTGTCTGGAACAGTCAGGAAATAAGGTATTTGGTGTTTATCAAATATTAAGGTTTTTGAATGTCCTCCTAGGACATTCTATATTGATTCTATATTTGATGAGAAACACTGTTGATTGTCTACTCAGTATCCATTCTTTCCTTCTTCCTGAATAACCTCCGAAATTGTTGAATCTAGCAATATGCCTAGCTATAACATGACATTTTATGACTTGCTTACAGGTAGGGGCACCAATAGTATGCAGAAGTTGTTGGAGTAGAGCTTTCCAAGAAAGTTTTTCTAAGGGGGCTGACTTGGCTGGGAAGCACATCCTTTTTGCCATTCCTCCATTTCTTTTCATCTTGCCTAGAATGCTAGCGTGATAGTTGGAGTTGTAGCAGCCATTGTGAGACCATGGGCCAAACTTGAGGATGGAGGCCACACAGCAAAAATATTGGAGCAGAAAGATAGAAAGAGCCTGCATCGCACATGACCATGGAACTGCCATTCTAGCCACAGACTTCCGACCTCTCTGATAAAAACCAAACATCTCTTTCGTTTAAACCATTGTTATTTTTGGTTACTGTTACCAGCAGTCAAAAGCATTCTTTCTACAGGGTATTAAATGCAATAAAATTATTTCAGTATTATGAAGATAATGAATTCATTTTAATATATGTGTTTTTTTTTTAACTTCTCCTTGTTCCAGAAAGGATTAAAGATGGCGTGGATGCTGAATTATGTATCCCAGGAAAAAAACAACCTCTTAGTCACGCCCATTCCTGTGAGTGTGAACCCATTGTAAATAGGATCTTTTGGAGACGTTATTTTTAGTTAAGGTGTGTCCAACTGAAACCAGATGGGATGGGTCTCAGTCCGATGACTGGAGGACTTATAAAAAAAGCCAAGTGGGGAGGAGCTGGAGGCCAGATATCAACGAACCCGGAAGAGAAAGGAGAGGACGTCACCACATGACGTGAAACAGGGACACAAGCCAAGGGACCCCGAGGATCTTGTCAGCCAGCAAGAGAATGTTACACATTTTGGGGAGAAAACATCCCTTGCTGAAGCCTCAGACTTCTCTTAGCCTCCAAACCAGGAGTCAATAAGTTTCTATTGTTTAAGTGGACCCATTGTGTGGGATTTGTCCTTGCAGCCTGGAAACTAAGACATGGATTACAAGAATCCTTAAAATACAGAATAGCTGTATAAATAAAAATGATGTCCAAAGGAGAGAAAAAAGGTGAAAACATCAAAAAAGATTCTCTGAACAGACTCTAATCTTTTGTCTCCTTCATTTTATAATTCACAGTCACATCAGGATCTTAATATCTTAGGGCCATCATTGTGGACCTCATATGTGGAAATTCTAAATGGAGAGTCCCACTTAATTGAATGCCACTAGAGTGTGCTCAGTGCAGCGTAACAGAAACTCTCCTGACCATCATTTGACTGACTCATCAAAGTAACTCATGCTCTCCAATCCTCTGTAAAACATGCTAACTCATGTTCTCTGCAGCTGATCAAGTAGCATTCTTGTCAGTTGAGAAGAAAGGGTTTCTTCTCAAACCTTTGAACTAGTTGCACTTGTTATTGTAAGTATATGATTTAATTAAATAATATGTGGTTTGATGACTATAAGTGATGAAAGAAAAGTTATTTCTGGAAAAACTAAGTCAAATGCTTGGAAAGACTGTAAAGATGAATTTTCCGTAAAATTTTTGCTTTTGGACTAGGTGTGGGGAAACCAATTGTAACAGACTGGGGAAAAAATCTATTAAGGATATAGCATTGCAAGGATCCTTAAAATACAGAGCATTTGGTAGTAACATTAGCATATGTATTTAAGTGTTTTAATTGAAAATAAACTGTTTAAGGTATGTATGCTTTTTATGATTCTCCATTCTGTCAGAGTTTTACATTAGGAGGGATGAGTGCTTCTACTGTATGTACTACATTCACACTTAGTGAAGGCATGTTAAATAAGAGAATGAAAATCAAAGGGTATTAAGCAGTGAGTAATGTACTGGGTAGCAAATACATGGTCTGGCCCTTCTGTTATGTTGCTATCACACACCACTGGGGGGCAGACATTACTAATCCATGACAGCCTTCACCACTCCCAAACACTCATTTGGCCCATGAAGTGAAATTTCTTTGCCAGCCATTGTTTGGAGTGGGTATTGAAGTAGGTGGAAATCATGGGTTATGTCACGAATTGCAGGTTAGGAGTGTGTCAGGAAGATATGCGGGGGATCTGGATGGGATGTTCAGATGGATTCCTAGGACTGATCTGACCAACCTCCCTCTCTAGGCAGGTGTCCCCTTACTCTTCACTCCATGTGTGCTTCTTTCAGAGCTGCTCTCTAGAAGGGAAGGGTGATTTTGCCAAAGAGAGGGAAGGTTTTGTTGAGATGTTCCTCAGAACCACTGTGGCTGAATCGCTGCTCTGCAGCCTGGTGTTAGAGCTGGACCCTGGTGGCAGAAAGCCTGTGGTTGACTCTGGTGCTGTATTTCTAGCTGTGACTGGCAAGTTGCTTAACATCCCCAAGTTTCTGTTTTATCAACAGAGGGTTTATAAAGATTAAACGTAATAATGAATGGAAGACATAAAGGGCTGGTTACCAGCACCTTTCAAACCCTGTACAGCAGGGTTTCATAAACATTAACCCATGAATTCTTTGAAACCCTCTGCATCTTTTTATATGCAGGGTTCATGATTGCCATCAGACTATGAAAGGAGTCTGGGACTAAAACAAAAAGCAAAGCAAAGCAAGGCAAAGCCAGGCAAAACAAAGCCAAACAAAGTAAGACAAGAAAGTCTTAAGTCTTTCTGGTTGAGAGCAGTGCTTCTCAAACTGTGTGCATGCAAATCACCCTGGGGATCTTGTTAAAAGGCTGATTCTGATTCAGTAGGTCTGGGGTGGGGCCTGAGGCTTTGCATTCCTAACGAGGTCCCAGTTGATGCTGATCCATGGGCCACACTTTGAATAGAGTCTAAAACATCTGTACCTTGATCTCCTTCTGTAGTGCTGGGAGGCACAGTAGCATGGTCACTAGAAGCATGGGCCATGAAGCCAAACAGCCTGGTTGCAATCTGGCTTTGTGCCTTACTCAGTTCTGTAATCTTGGTCAAGCTGCTAAACTTCTCTCTGCCTAAGTTTCCTTATCTGTAAAATGGGGAATATAACAGTACCTGCCTAACAGGGTTAATGTGAGGATGAAACGAATTAATTCAAAGAATTTATAGCAGTGCCTAGAGTGCTTTAAGTGCTAGCTCTTGTTATTCTTTTTTTTATCAGCTTGTTGGATATACTCTAGTTGCTATTGTCACATTCTTATCCCTGTCTCAAATAATCTGGTATTCTCTGTATTGCCTCATGCCCAAAGCAATGTCTCTCAGTCAGTTTCCTCAGAACACTAATGATGTGGGGTTCAAAAAATTTGGAAAATGTAAAATATCCTTCTCTTGGGAGATAAGTATAGCAGAAGACACTTATTTAACCCACGTATTCACAAACTAAATTTGATCACAGAATCCAGAGCCTTTTTTTCCCATTTAACTCCTAAATTTACATGCATGAGACCTGGTGCTGTAAAGTAATAATTATGATGGAGCACTCATGAAGAACGGCAAGCAAAGCAGGATCACTCTGCAATGTAGGCACCATACACCAGAGAGAAAGATACCTCCAGGTTGGTTGGGCTCAGTTTCCCCGTTTGTATTAGCCTCTGCTGCTTCCTGAGGCTCATTCTAGGCCTGACACACATGTTGTTTTGGGGGTGGTCACTGAGCTGTGAAGCCAGCAGAGGGAGCAAGAGTCAGCAAACCACTGCCAGCCCGTGGCCTGCATCCCCAGGGGAAGTGTGCGACACATGCTTCCCTGGACATGCAGACCACAGTGGTCCAGGGACCAGCAAGTCCTGTGGTGGACAAATTTTAAAAGCAACAGATGACTCTGAATATGATTTTGTAAACAGATTTCTCTGATTTGGTGAGATTGTAGGTTCTTAAAAAATTTTTTTTTTTAAATAGGAAAGATTTTATTGCAAACAAAAAGGGAGTGATAAATAAATAGAAGATCTCTTGTAAGCCTTATAAGCAAATAAAGTAGATTCACATTCAAAATGTATTTAAATTAATCTTAAAATGCTGTAATTTGATGGTTATCACCCTAAAGAAGAAATGTAAAAAAATGTTAAAAGGGGAGCTCTTAAAGTTTTCTTTTCAAGGAGAAAAAACCACAAAAGAAAATTGTATTGAATGATTAGAAATATAATTTATAGAATTTCCACAATTAAAATGTCATAACATACTATTATCTGAAGATAGCATTGCATTTTTAAAAGCATTTAACATTTAAAAATGTTAAATGTACATTTTTTATGCCCTGAAATTCCCCTCAGTTATCATCCTCATGCTTTCAGCTTACAGAATTCCGTCCTCTATTCACTTTGCTTTTATAAACATAATTGATGTTGCATGAAATATTTATACTCTTACATTTGCTTCCCAGATTCTTTTCTTCATAATATTGAACAACTCAAAACCAGAGAGTGGAATTAGGTTGGATGTGGTTTGCTGATTAACAATCTGTAAGCTTTTGAACACCCTTCCCAACTCCCCTTCTACAGAATATTGTTTTGAAATAACCATTTTGGTTATTAGTTTTATTATTTTCAAACTAACTAGGTAATATGACAAACACCAAAAAGAAGTTAAAAAATACTATAATTTTGGCAGTTGTCAGGTACAATAGGAAGATAACTAAAAGGCAAATGGTAAAAAAGCAAGCTCTTGCTGAGAGTCTTGGGAGGAGAAGAGGGAAGAGTTTAAGAATAGTGAGAAGAAAATAAGTGAAGAGTGGATTAAGGAAAGCCTGGTGGGAAGATGCAACTTTAGCCACACCTTGTGTCAGAAAACCTGTTTTCTCTACCTGACAAGCCTCTACAGAAAAGATGAATTGGATGTTACTTTAAGTACCTCATACCAGAGAGAAGGAAGGAAATTGTCCAAAGTATTTTTATTAGGCTAGCATAACACTGATATAAAAACCTGACAGGCATGGCACAAGAAAGAAAACCACAGAGTAACCTCATGCATACTTGTTGATGCAAAATTCCTATGTAATTTACCAGCAAGTAGATTCTAACACTACATTGGAAGAAAGTACACCATGACCCAAAAGTTTATTCTAAAAATTGAGGTATGGTTCAATATTAGGAGTCTATAAAAATAATCACATTAAAATGTAGAGGAGGATCTGATGTAAAATAGGCTGGGCTGTTTTTAAGACTTTTCTCAGCCCTGGGAACTCTTACTTTTAAATACTGGAACATATTAAGAGGTGAAAAGAGGAAAAAAAAGATTTGACTATGTCAATGGATGCTGAAAGCGTATTTAATAAAATTCAACATCCATTCCTGATTAGGAGGCAGAAAATCCCTGATTATGATAAAAAATGTATATCTAACCAAATCAGAAGCATTTCTATTTAAGAGGAGAAAAGTCCGCTATCACTACTATAATTTAAATATACTTAATAAACATTATTTCATAAGGTTAAACAATGCAATTAGATGAGAACAAAATAGATGATATAAATATTAGTAATAAGGAGGCAGAATTATAATCATTTGCATACCAAGATATTCCAAGAAAATTACTGGGGGAAAAAATCCTGCAAGAAACAATAAGAAAATGTAGAATGGCTAGTTACAAAATTATAATACAAAAATAATTATCTTTTGTGCATATAAATAACAACTGGTAAAATACACTACAAAAAATATTAAATGCATAAGAATATGTTAATAATGTATAGGATTTATTTGAAGAAAGTTATACCATTCTACTGAGAGACATAAAAGAAGAGTGAATAAATGGAAAGATATGCCTTGATATTGAATAGTGAGATCTGATATTATAAAGATGACTGTTTAAACTAGTTTAATCCATAAATTCAATTTAAGTAAACTCAAAGTTCCCAGAGGCATTTTTGGGGTGGGGGTGGGGGGTGGGTGGAATCTTGAAAAAATTGTAAAATTTTTCTATAAGAATAAACTTTAAAACTGAAAAAAAACAAACATACATTGAAAACACGTAGGGAAATTCTTAATCAAAGAATAATGAAGGGAAGCAGCTGTGGCTCAATCAGTAGGGCTCCTGTTTACCATATGGGAGGCCCCGGGTTCCGTTCCCGGGGCCTCCTGGTGAAGGCAAGCCCGCCCTCACGGCGTGGTTAGCTGACCCAGCGAGCACAAGCAGCAAGGGGGGGATAAATGAATAAATAAATAAAATCTTTAAAAAAAAAAAAAAAAAAAAGAATAATGAAGAGTATGTCCACCAGATATAAAAACAGTATTAAACTATAGTAAATAAAATCATAAAAAATACTAAAAGAAAACATGAGCTAATCTTTTTATAATCTTGGAACAAAGAAAGCATTTTAAGCATGACATGAAATCCAGAAACCTTAACGGAAAACCCTGGCAATTTTGATTATACAAAATGTTTATTTCCACATGGGAACAAAATAATAAAAAACATGATTTTTGACAAAGACAGTTCAATGGAGAAAGTATAGTCTTTTCAACAAGTAGTATTGGAACAATTGGAACAAGTAGTACATAAAAAATGAACTTCACATTAAACCTGCCCCTCATATAGAAAATAACACAAAGTGGATAATAGACTTAAGTGTGATTTCAAAATTATAAAACTCTTAGAATAAAACAAAGGAGAAAATCTTCATGACCTTGGATTAAGTAAAAAGGTCTTAGATAAGACACCCAAAACACTATTCATAAAAGAAAAAAAATGACAATTTGAACTTCATCAAAATAAAACATTTGACTCTGTGAAAAACACTATTAAGAGAATGAAAAGACAATCTACAGATTTGGTGAAAATCAATGCAAATCATATATCTAACATAGGACTTATATCCAGAATATATAAAGAACTTTCACAACACAGCAATAAGAATACAAATAACTCAATAAAAAATGGGAAAAAGATTTGAACAGACATTTCACTAAAACAACATGTAGATGGCAAATAAGCACATGAGATGATACTCATCATCATTAGTCATTAGAGAAGTGCACATGAAAACTGCAACAAGATACCATTACACAGCTACTAGAATGGTTAGCAAATGAACTAAAATCCTTGACAATGCCAAGTGCTGACAAAGACGTGGAGCAACAACAACTTTCATTGCTGGTGGGAATACAAAATGGTATAGCCACTCTGGAAACCAGGTTGGCAGTTTCTTATAAAGTTAAACACATATTTACAATATCACCCAGTAATCCTGCTCCTAGGCATTTGTCTTAGAGAAATGAAAACTTATGTTTACACAAAAGTGTGTACATGTTTGTAGCAGCATTATTCTTAATTGCCAAAAACTGGAAAAAAGCAAATGCTTTTCGACAACAACAAAAAAATGGTTAAGCAGATTGGGATACCTCCCTACAATAAAAAGGAGCAAACTGTTTATGCATGCAACGGCAAGAATGAATCTCAAAGCTCTTGTGCCAAGTGAAAGACACGTCTCAAAATGTTACATACTCTCTGATACCACAGCCAGATAAAGATAACACAAGAAAACTATACAGTGATATTTTATGATTGCAGATACAAAAATCCTTAACAAAATACAAGCAAACTGGATCAAACAGCATATTAAGAGAATTATTCATCAAAATGGAATGGAATTTATCCCAGGAATGCAAGGATAGTCCAACATATGAAAATTAATCAATGTAATATATTACATTACTAGAATGAAGGAATAAAAGCACACGATCATCTCAATCAATGCAGAAAAAACATTAGACAAAATCCAACACACTTTCATGATTAAAAAAACAAACCAGCTAGGACTAGAATAAAATTTCCTCAACATGATAAAGGGCATTAATGAAAAGCTCACTGCCAACATTATAATGAACTGTGAAAGGCCGAAAGTTTTCCTGCCAAGACCAGGAACAAAACATGCATGCCAGTTTTGCCACTTCTATTCAATATTGTACTGTATGTTCTAGCCAGAGCAATTAATCAAGAAAAAGAAATAAAAGGCACCCAATCTGGAAAGGAAGAAGTAAACTATCTATTCACAAATGAAATTATCTTATATATAGAAAAGGCTAAAGAACTCAAAACAGAATGATTAGAGCTAATAAATGGATTCATCAAAGTTGCAGGAAACCAGATCAACACACTAAAATAGTATTTCTATACACTAGCAATGAACAATCTGAAAAGGAAATTAAGAAAGCAATTCCATGTATAATAGCATAAAAAAGAATAAAATCTGACCTCAGATATGGAATGGCTTCTTAGATACGACATCAAAAGCACAAGCAACAAAAGAAAAAATAGACAAATTGCATTTCATCAAAATTAAAAACTTTTGTGCATCAAATGACACTATCAAGAAAGTGAAAAAGCAACCTAAGGAATGAGAGAACTTTGACTTTACCCAGCCAGCAGATGGTGCCATATTTCTAGGAAACTGAGGCAAATCCAGCTTGAACTGCCATTTGGCCATCTTGGTGTTAGGCAGCAGGCTCAGCATGTTTGCATAGGCGATCATAAATAGACAATTTCTGTTCTAGAAAATTCTAATGAGTCTACCTGCAATTAAACAACTGAAATCTTCAAGCTTCTCAGTTTAAGTAAAAACTGATATATTTTTTAAATATGAGGATAATCAGAAAAAAATCTCTTAGTATCTTCTTCTAGAAAAACATTTTAAGATTTTGTGCTTTGTTTTCCTTCTCCTGCCTTCCCCTCCGGCCACAACTCATCTTGCTCTGGCATACTTGCTGACATCATCTGTTATCTCTCCTCCAACAGATCCTATTGGAGTCTTTCACTCTTATATACATGGTGTTGGTTTACTGAATTCCAAAGTCAAAATTGTATCTTTTGAGGAATGAGTAGTTCTGAATAGCTACTTTAATTTTGGGAAAAGTTATAGCTGAGTATTTATATCTTTAAGTATTAACACTTTTCTCCAAAAATTTTAATGAAAAATTTCAAACATACAAAATGCTTGAAAGACTAATACAATAAACAGCCATATATTTACAACCTACATTCAACAATTATTCATATAACATAGACTCAACAATTATTAACATGGATTCAATTATTAACATAAATTCAACAATTAATAACATGATTGTTTTGCTTAATGCATAAATATGCATGTACATGTTTTCTAAATATTTGGAACTTGGTTGCAGACCTAACAACACATGAGCCCTAAATATTCAGCATGCAGCTCCTAAGAATAAAGACAATTTTAAAAATCTAACTGATATACCATAATCACACCTAAGAATATTAACAATAATTCCAAGTATGACCTAATATCCAGTCTGTATTAATAGTATTCTAGTTATCCCCCATATGCCTACCCCACCCCCACCCCCATATGTCTTTTATAGCTGGTTTTGCCCAGCTGGATCCAAACAAGTGTCACATGTTGCATTTGGTTGTGATGTCTGTTCAGTCTCTTTTATTGTAAAACACATCCCCTACTTAATGATTTTTTTAATAGACCAGAATGTCATGTGGAATGGTCCACATTCTGGATTTGTCTGGCTGTTTCCTCATAAGGTCATTTTTAACTTGGGTTCTTCAGCAATCAGAGCATGAGAGGAAGGTTCATATGCTACAATTGTGTTTGGGGAGTGAAGCCCCAAGGAGCAGGAGGGAAGGATGGCGGTATGCGTCAATATGATGATGTATCATCAAGCTGCCCACTATCTTGTATTAAGTATGAATGATTATCTTGTGATTGTATAAGTCCATAAATGGCTTTCTTAAGATAATCTGTCAAGAGGAGAAAAGGGAGAGAATTAATCCACTGACTTTCCTCTTCCACTGATGCAAGATTCATGTTCATCCTACCAGGTCGTAATCCCTTTCTCTTTCCAGGCTGTGCACCAACAGGCACAGAGCTGGTCCACAGAGTTTCATATCTCAGTGTCTAAAGGAGACTTTGGTATGAGAAGCTGAACTGTAGGGTGGCACCCACAAAAAAATTTACTGGAGCCCAGGCAGAGTTGTTCTCCAGGGATGGCTGAGACAGAACAAGAAGGCCTTGGAGAAGGTGTGCCTGAGAGGATCAGAAGTGGTGCCTAAGTAGTACCTGATGCAGGATCTTTTAACTAGTTCTTCTATCCTCTGTAGTTCCTATAAATTGGAGGTCAGATCTAAGAGCTCGACAAGATAAAACATTTTGGCCAGAGAAGTTCAGAGGTGATGTTGTGTACTTCATATTGCATCACATCAGGAGGCATAAAATGGCAGGTTGTTTCACTATTAGTGATGCTAAGTCACTTGGTTTAGTTGTGACTGACAGATCTCTCCTTTGAAAAGTCCATTTTTCTCTTTGCAATTAGCAAGCAGTCTGTGGGGGTGGTATTTAGCACTGTCCTTTCCCTAGTGATCTTTCAGTTAATGATTTTAGCCTCCATATATGAATAATTCTGAATAATTAATTTCACTGTACGTTGCAAAATGGTGATTTTCAAATTCTTTTGTTCTTTATTTATTAGATGATAAGCTTCTGTGAAGACATTATCTTTTATAACCTGGCAATCAACTACCACTCCTCCTATGAAGACAGAGTAGCCAACGAATTCTTTTTTTTTAATTTCCAGTTTTTAGAGTAAAGAGTTGAAGTAATTATCACATTCATTGGTGCCATTTTTTTTTTCTTTTGCTTTCTTTGTGTATTATATAAGGCCTGATAGCTTTTTTTCTATTCAGTATTTTATAATTCATTACAGTAGTTCTTTTAAAAATTTTTATTGTGGTAATATATATGTGACATGAAATCTCCTGTTCTAACCAATTTTATTTTATTTTATTTTATTTTTTTATTTTTTATTTTTTATTTTTTTAAGATTTTATTTATTTATTCATTTATCCCCCCCTTGCTGCTTGTGCTCGCTGGGTCAGCCAACCACGCCGTGTGGGCGGGCTTGCCTTCACCAGGAGGCCCCGGGAACTGAACCCGGGGCCTCCCATATGGTAAACGGGAGCCCTACTGATTGAGCCACAGCCGCTTCCCTCTAACCAATTTTAAGTGTATACTTCAATGGCATCAATTACATTCACAATATCGTGAATTACTACCCATTACCAAACTTTTCATTACCTGAAATAGAAACTATGCACCCAGGGAGGCAGCTGTGGCTCAATCAGTGGGGCTCCCGTTTACCATATGGGAGGCCCCGGGTTCGGTTCCCGGGGCCTCCTGGTGAAGGCAGGGCCCGCCTGCACAGCGTGGTTGGCTGACCTGGCGAGCGTAGGCAGCGGGGGGGATAAATGAATAAATAAATAAAATCTTTAAAAAAAAAAAAAAAAAAAAAAGAAACTATGCACCCATTAAGGAATAATTTTCAATCCTCATCCCCTACCACCCAGTCTCCAGTAACTTCTAATCTACTTTCTGTGTCTATGAATTTGCTTACTCTAGATATTTTATGTAAGTGAAACCATACAGTATTTGTCTTTTTGTGTCTGACTTCACTCAGGATACTGTTTTCAAGGTTCCATCATGTTCTAGCAATGGAAGAAATTACAGCATTGATGTGGAGGCAGTGGCCACTGGAGGCTCTGGGGGCAGGGAAAGGGAAAGACAGGTATAATGTGGGGGCTTTTTCGGGACTTGGAAATAGTCCTGAATGGCATTGCAATGACAGATGTATGGCATTATGTATCTTCCCATAGCCTGAAGAATTGTGTGGGAGAGAGTAAACTAAAATGTGAACTATGGTCCATGCTTAATGGCAAAGCCCCAAGATGCGTTTATCAATTGTAATGAATGTGCCACACTAATGAAGGATGTTGTTTATGTGGGAGGGTGTGGGAGGTGTGGGGAGCAGGGCATATGGGAACCCCTATATTTTTTGTGTAACATTTGGGTAATCTAAGTATCTTTAAAAATATATATTTAAAAAAATAGCTGAGTTACAAATCCAAAAAAAAAAAAAAAAAATGTTCCATCATGTTGTCACATGCATCAGAACTTAATTTCTTTTTATGGATGAATAATATTCTATTGTATGTATGTACCACATTTTATTTATCCATTCATCTCTTGATGGACACTGGGTTTGTCCATCTTTTGGCAACTGTGAATAATGCTGCCGTGAGTATTGGTGTACAAGTATCTGTTTTCCATTCTTTTAGGTATATACCAAGAAGTAGAATTGCTGGGTCATATGGTAGTTCTGTTTAACTTTTTAGAGCAACTGAAACACTGCACTTTTTACCACAGGGGCTATATCATTTTACATTCCCACCACCAATGTATGAAAGTTCCAATTTCTCCACATCCTTGCCAACACTTAACACTTATTATTATTTTAAATGCTAGCTATCCTAGTGAGTGTGAAGTCATTATTATTTTTGTTGCAAAAATTTCCCCAAATTTGATCAGTGAAAATCCTTAAAGCTTCTGTCTTATTGATGCCACCTCATTATTCTTTGAGTGAGTGCTTTCTTGCTTTCCGGCAAAACAAGATGTCCCATTTTGTGCTTTCCTTGTGCAGACGTGGAATCAGACCTTTCTCTGAGAAACGCTGCTTCCTTTTAGTGGGCAGTGGTATTTAGAAAACAAGATCCACATACTGGGTGTTCTAACTGCTACTGGAGTTTTGTTGCTTCCAAAAGTCACGAGCTCATAATGATATTTCGAATTCAAATTTAGCATTATAGATTATTATCCTACCTTTCTTATTCTATATGTTCATTTCTTTTTGCACTAAAAATTTAGTTCTTAATAACACTAAGAAAAATTACTAATTTGCTTTATCCTACAATATTTAAGACAATAATACCAATACTACTATTACAAAAAAAAAAATAACTAAGGGAAGATTAGGAATTTTTTGCAGTGCTTCTTGTACTTATATCTAACTAAGGATGTATAGCAGTGCACTAATCTTAAAAAATCACTTGAAACAATTTTTCCTCTGTGTAGTTATGTGAAAAATTTAATATACATATAAGTTTGTTTCATTTTGTTTTTAATTTATGGTATAGGTTTTCCCCCTTTCATTTACTTTTATTTTTTTAATTAAGTAAAACATTTACATGAGTTAAAAATAAAAAAATTATATAAAGAGACCACTCAGAGAGAAGTCTTGCCTTGAACCTTATCCCTTCAACCGGATTCCTCCTCGGTGCCCTATAGATTAGTTTCTGGTTTATCCTTCCATATTTTTTTGCAATAACTGGAAGGATGTATATTCTCCTTCACAAAAAGTAGCATACTGCATACACTTCCACAAAATGCTTTCTTCACTTATGATATATCCTGAAAATCACGCCATCTCAGCACATTGAAGTCTTTCTCATTTTCTTTTTTTGACTGTATAGTGTTTGGCTGGGTGGATGTGCCATACCTTATTCATCTATTTCCTTATTGGCAGACATATGACTTCTTTAGAAACATTTTTGATAATTTTGGAGGGAAAATTAAAAAATATGTTTCTTACTCTCCCATCTTTATAAACAAAATATTAATTTTTCTTGATGTGGAGGGTTCTGATCTGTTTTGTTTTTTAATTGTTGCTAGTTTGTTTTGACCTTGAAAATTAGATCACCAAACTTGTAATAATTGCCTGTAAAGTAGGCATGAATAAACCTTGAGCAAGGCTCCAGGGAACTTTGCTATTAGGTATTAACTATCCTATTCTGACCTATTTAGAAACTTCTATTCAAAAGGTCCTCTTCTTATGCCTTATTTTGCTGTTTTGTTTGATTTACATTGGTTTATTAATGAAATTACTCTCACATCTCCAAGCTATCTTTGGTTTATCAGAGGAAGGTAAGTTTTTCCCTATGTATTTTTTGGCCTGGAAATTGGATCATGTGCACTTTTATGATTGAAGTGGCAAAATCTTTCCTGTTCTGAAGACCAGTTAGATCTGGCGGTGGATGGAGAGAATAAGTGGAAATTCTAGTAGTCTAGGGGGAGGGTCAGCATAGAACTACAGGAATATGTACATACATACAGGTGAAAATATACTATAATACCTATATGTAGCTGCTATATCTGTAATACCTGATATAATTTTGTATTCTACTTTTCTCACTTGATGTTATAGCATAAGTGTTTTTCATGTTACTAAAATGCTATTGGCATGCTTTTTAAAGTGTGAAAATAATGCATTGTATAAATAGAAAATTCAAAAAAAAATTTTTTTTTCGTCAATGGACTTCTTTTTATTCCAAAGGAATCTGCATAGAAATCCCATATATGGTTCAAACAAGATGCTGATAGATTCATTAAACAGCTTTGGCTGTCATATTTTAAATTTCTTCCAGCTCTTTCTGGTTTTCTGATTGTTTCATTCTATTTCGTGGGTGCAGGGTCTTCTCATCTGTCTGGTTCTTAATTGGTTTAAACATTTTCTTCTGTTTCCTACATTGTTTGTTTCTGCCAAGCTTCATTTTTGTTCATTTGTTTCAATCTTGCTATTTCATGAGGAAGGCTTTCCTTAAATTTCTCATGGTCTGCGGCTGTGTATTAATAGGCTGACTGGAATCTCTGTGCAGGGAGAAGATGCCTGTCAATGGGTGAGCTTGACTTGAAGTTGATCAAGGGCTAAGGTGGGTCTTTGTTTTGGGGTCCCCAAGTGCTTACGTCTATAGATCTGTCCTTTAGGACCATTCAGTTCCTCCAGAGAATGTTCCTACTGTCCTGTGCCTGGAAGAAACAAGCCTGGCTGCTGGCCCTCTTGAGGCAGGTGAAGCTGAGCAAGGGAGCACAGTCTTGTGGCTCATTTGCAAACTTTTGCTTAATTCCCGTATTTTAATCTGAAATATCATCATATCCCTTTGCTATTGTTGCCAGATTTTCTCTAGGTTCTTGGCTACGTTACAAAAAAAATTTAAGTACATGCTAGTTTAGTTAGGCCTGTAGTATATTAAGAAAACGAGAGAAAAGAAATGGGAGAAAATAACAGATTATGGGTCCCAGGTATACTTGTGGGCTGGTCCAGGCAGAGAGAGAAAAATGGTAAAAAAGGGCCAAAAAGGGTTGATTTAGTCTCTGCACTGGCTTTTTATTTTTTTATTTTTTTTTTGTACAAAAACCACATATTATTCCCTACCCCCCTCCCCTCACAAAATTGGGTGGCTGTATTACAGGAATGAAACCGTATGATAGATATGAAAACAAAAAGTCACCACTTGGTCTGAAACATAACAATGTTAAGAATTCAGGTATTCTGTAAGATTATTACCAGCATAGTAAAAATATTTCCACCTGGATCTTTTTAAATTTGAAAGTGATCACATTAAAAACCTGAGGTTACAAGGGACCACAGTCTGAACCAGAATTCCATTTTCCTTCTAAGACCCCAGGGAAAAGGTATTTGGAATGAGTTTCCTTTGGGAGAAATTGACGGGAAGTAGGAAAAACCCTGGTCATTCTCAAAAGGCACTGGGGTCTCTCTGGAGGCAACTGCATTGGAACTAAACTCCACCTACTGCACTGGCTTTTTAAACCATTAATTATTCCTGCCACTTGCTAATTTTCAGGGAGGGATCCCAGTCATTTGCTGTTTTGATTGACTACCCCACTGTCAATCCCCTGGGGGGGCAATGATAAGGCCTCTTGGGAATATCCTGGGCATTTCCTTTATCCCAGATATCAAGGAAAATTCTTGGGGGTTCTTCTAGCCTCTTTCTGGTGGGGGGGTCTCTTTCTCAGGGGATTTCCAGGTGGGATTCCATGGCCACATTTTTCATGGCCGTGGTTTTCTACCAGGTCCCAGATTTGTCTTTTTATTCCATAAACTAGCCTGCCTTACTATGCCCAAGTCCTCAAGAACTAAATCTCTCTATTTTGATTCTCCAGAGAATAAATCTCTCTCTTCCGGGATAGTTAAAGGCTGTTGCCTTACTCTCAAGGAGGAGGGACATGGGTTTCCTATTGTTCCCCATAGACACTTTTCAGTCAGTAATTTGCTGATGCTTCTCCCTCACTGCAGCTGAGGCTGGTGATTTTTGAGTCCTTCAGGGTTTTTTTGTGGAGTGGATTAGCTCATTGGTATCCTTCTCTATGGGAACTTGGGTTTCAGCTTCCTTTAGCTCTGCCAAATCAATTTTGACATTTCCATCTGTTTTCCACCTCCCTAAATTTTTTATCAAACTCTCTTGTTCACTTTCGTCCCTTCTCTGTTCTCTTTGTGCTTTGTCTTTAGCCCTTACTATCATTTTAGAGAAGTTTTTTGGAATGGACAGAAGGAATGTATGTATCTACTTTAAATCTTCACTGTTTGGGAACATGCTTTCTGTTTACAGAATATATTAAGATTCCCCTAAAGCCCCATCATGGATCCTTGTTTATGTTGTACCATAATTACCCAACCATTACCCTATTCTTGGATATTTAAATGGCTTTCAATGTGATATTGTGATAAGGATACAATGAGCATTTTTGTGCATGAATTATCATCTGCATTTATGGTTACTTTTTGCTTTAAACTGATTAAATTTTAAATTTGCATTTCTACCAGTGTTTTTTCTCCTCCCACGTGTTAGAGATTTGTGTTTCCTCTTTTGTGAATTATCTGTTATAATATTTTGTTTTATGTTATTTATAATTGTTATATATCATATGTTAATTTGTTATAGTTATTACAACATTTTTCTGATTTATTGTTTGCCTTTAAATTTTTATTTACTTTTGCACATGTAGACATTTTTATTTTTGCATAAACATGAGCTTTTATAAATGATTTCTTCCATCACTTAAAAAAGTTCTTTTTAAATTAGAGTAGTTGTAGGTTTTCCATCACTTTTAAACTTAAAAATGTGTTGCCTTATAGATATTTAGTAAATACTTCTGCTTTTGGAGATAAAGATTTGAGAAGCTTAGAGTTAAGAGCTAGAGTTCTGAGACTGCGGCAATTTACTTCGGGAAAATGTTGAGAGAGAAGAGTGGAAGTTGGGACAAGAAATGAAGTTTGGGAAATGCCCTAAGTTGGGGGAGAGGGAGAAAGAAGACTCAGTGAAGAACTAGGCAGAGAAGTAATTGAGACAGCTGAGCTGTAGTTTAAGTATTCTGAAGCCTTATGCTAAGGTCAGACTATACCGCCCCAATGTTGTTCTTTCTTGTCAATATGCTAAAGCCCCAAGGCCGTTCCTGCAGATGCTACCAGGCAGATCTGATGATAAGCATATTGAGCTGGAGAGAAAAAGTGTTAAGTTTTTTGTGTGATGTAGGAGCATCTTACCAGAGCCTTTTGTATAATTCACCAGACCCATCTTTAGCACTTAAAATCCTTGTCATCTCAAGTGAACCTAGTACTGCCAATTAAAAATGCCACTGAATCCCCAACCTCAATCAGTCCTTTTCTCTCCCTATTCAACGAAGAGTTATGAAATAACTGAATCACAAGGCTATTGTTTCTCAAATAGAAAGTTTAGTTCCTTAGAGCAGTAATGCATTTCTTTCATTAGGATGTGTGAATACGTGTTACTACAGAACTTCCCAGAGTTGTTAGTGAACATTGATTTTTCAAATTGGATTTTTAAAAAACTTTTTATTTTGAAATCATTCAAACTTACAGGACAGTTGCAAAATCAATACAAAAGTCACACAGAGAACTCCAACATAACCTTCACCCAGATCTTCCAACTTTTAATATTTTAATATTTTGCCACATTTGCTGTATCATTATGTCTATCCATCCATCCATCTACCCACCCATCATCTATCCATCTAGATCTATCTATCATCATCTTCTAAAGAGGTCGCATACCTCATGCCCCTTGATTACTTAATACTTTCATGTACATTTCCTAAGAATAAGGACATTCACTTATGTAACCACTTTAAGTACAAGTACCAAGTTCAAGAAATTTAAAATTGATATAAAGCTTACATTATATATCCCCATTTTTTCATATGTCCCAGTAATGTCCTTTTGTACCTTTTTTCCTCCATTATTAAATCCAGTCCAGGTTTATATATTGCATTTAATTATCATTGTCTATTTTAGTAGCTCTAAAAGTTGGTATATTGACTTTGATTCTTCCACTTCTTTGGCCCATTCTGGGCATTTTCCTCCTCTTCCCAGCCTTTGTCACCACCACTATAAGGAGAGAACTCTGAACCACTATTTTTCACAGGGGTGATTCCTGGAAAAAGCCCACCACATTTCTGGGGAGGATTGCTTGGAATAGAGAGGAAGTAATGCTGGAGTTATGAGATTGCATTCCTCCAAAGGCCAGGGCAGAACAGGGAAGAGACAGCAGGATGCAGAGCTTTGTGAATCATATCTTTATTGAAGATAAAATGTGCTTTGTCATTCATATATGCATACAGGCATACAGACTTAGTTAATTCACATGTATTTCTGTGAAAAACATATTCATGTAAAAGGTTAGAGATTGGGAAGCGGCTGTGGCTCAATCAGTGGGGCTCCCGTTTACCATATGGGAGGCCCCGGGTTCGGTTCCCCGGGCCTCCTGGTGAAGGCAGGGCCCGCCTGCACGGCGTGGTTGGCTGACCCGGCGAGCACAAGCAGCAAGGGGGGGATAAATGAATGAATAAATAAATAAAATCTTAAAAAAAAAAAAAAAAAAAAAAAGGTTAGAGATTATTTAGTATCTTTAGTCCTTTTTTTTTTTTTTTTTTACCGGGAGGTCCCGGGGATCGAACCCGGGTCCCTCCATATGGGAGATGGATGCCCAACCAGTTGAGCCACATCCCACCCCAGTAGTATCTTTAGTCCTTTGGCTGATTTTTAATATCTTCACTGCTGGATTCTGTTAGAGATCTACTGACTTAATTTATTTATTTATTTATTATTTTTCTAAAAAAAATTTTTTTTTTATTTTTAAAAAGATACTTAGAATTCATAGATGTTACACAAAAAATATAGGGATTCCCATATGCCCCACTCCCCACACTTCTCACACCCTCCCACATAAACATCCTTCATTAGTGTGGCACATTCATTGCAATTGATAAATGCATCCTGGGGCTTTGCCATTGAGCATGGACCACAGTTCACATTGTAGTCTACACTCTCTCCCACACAGTTCTACATGTTATGTGATGATATAAAATGGCCTATATTTGTCATTGCAACATCACTCAGGATGATTCTCAAGTCCCCAAAAAAGCCCCCCTATTACAACTGCTTTTCCCTCTCCCTGCCCCCAGAGCTTCCAGTGGCCACTGGCTCCACATCAATGTTGTAATTTCTTCTATTGCTAGAATCACAATATGTCTATAGTAGAATACCAGTAGGTCCACTCTAGTCCACAGTTCATTCCCCAATCCTGAGGATTCTGGGATGGTGATGTCCACTCCACCTCTAATTGAGAGGAGGCTTCAATCCCATACAACCAATGGATGGGACTCTCTTGCTTGCAGTTGCCGGCTCTCTTGTTTCCTTGGTGTGGTGGTTGCCACTGACTTCATTTAGATCACTGACATATGAATACATCCTAAATGCTATAGCCATACATCTCTCAGGGTCTAAATTCAGGGTCTTCCCACCAAATTACCCCTGTGATGACTCCTTTGGTTTTCTAAAGATTGCTTTTTAAAATCATTGCCGGTTAAAATGACCCAAGCCTAAATCATGGCTCTTAATTTTCTGTTCTAATGAAAATCACTGTGATGAAGGAGCAGCAACTTGAATAAACAAACATTTACCAAGTGCCAACTGTGTGCAAGACCTAGTGAAGCCGTTCTTATTGCGCTATTTGAGTTGAACGCAACGTGTGTGCTGATGCAGGGAAGAGAGGCAGGCAGGGTAGAGGAAAGCTTGGAAAGTTTTCAAGATTAATTAGCATGAAGGTGGGGCATTTGGGATATCTGGCACCAGATAGTAATCAACAGTACTAATTATACTCTCATATTAAATCAGTTATGGTGGATGAATCCGAGTTCATCAGCCAGTATGGTTAAGATGCTGCAGCTGTTATGAGCTTCTCTTTAAAATATGTTTACATGTTCTGATAGCCCTTGTGTTGGTGGATTGGGTTTATTTTGCTGAATTTTTCTTTTAGAAAATGAACTCCCATTTCTTTCCAGTTACAGTAGGAAACTGTAATATAGAGTGAGGTGTGTCAATATAAATATCACCTGGAATGGTACATTATCAAGTCACTGCATAGCCAATGCTTTGTATTTTCAGTTTTTTTTTTCAGTAAATATATGAAGGTGTTCCCTGTGCTACAGAGGAATGTTATGGATCTTGGGAAACAAGTTTGAAATTACTTGGCTTCACAGTTAGACAGGAGAAGACTCTATAATGTGTTCTGTCCATTAATATTTCCACTGGGAGATTACATGGCATTTGGGACTGAATAGGGCTGGCTGGTGGGATCAAGAATGGGTATTTTGTTTTTTTGAGCACATGCATTCTTCAGCAACATCTTTCTGGTAGTTTCAGGTAGGTGGCATGCGAAGGCTGGTGTGGCCTTTTTTTACTTTGATTGGATTTCTCTAGATTCATCACACTATAATTGGGTGACATCTAAATACATCTTAAATGGTATAGCCATTTGGGATTTTGGTGCCATTTTTCAGGGAATGTAATACTTCAACTAAATGTATTGAACACACATGATTGGCATTCAAAGCATCTATTAATATAAGACATAAAAATGAGAGAAGTCCATTTCTCTCTCTTTTTAAAAATTCAATTTTTTTTTTTTTTTTTTTTAGGAAATAAAAGGGTCTATAATGAAGAACACTTTTCATAAATGGCTAGCGTAAGGTGATAAGGGCTTCCATTCAGGATGAGTGGAGATAATGGCCCAACTTCTCTGAATAATTATTCACCTTTGTGAGCTACTCACACTCATGCTTTTCCTAGAAACTTCTGAGCCTTAGGCGTGTTTTTTTATGAGATGTTGTGTGTGACTGTGATAGATTGAATTATGTACCCCAATTTAGACATGTTCTTTTTTTCTCTTTATTAGAGAAGTTGTGGGTTTACAGAACAATCAAGCATAAAATACAGGATTCCCATATACCACCCACCACCAACACCTTGCATTGGTGTGGAACATTTGTTAAAATTGATGACAGCACATTTTTAATAGCTGTACTATTAATTAAAGTCCATGGTTTAACTAAGGGTTTACAGTCTGTGTAATGTAGTTCCATGGATTTTAAAGAAATTTTATTGTTACTGTGTTAGTCTGCCAAAGGGGTGCTGATGCAAAAGTACCAGAAATCTGTTGGCTTTTATAAAGGGGATTTATTTGGGGGTAAAAGCTTACAGTTTCAAGGCCATAAAATGTCTAACTCGAGGCACCATCATAAAGAGTCGCTTTCTCACCAAAGTCAGTTGCCATGTGTTGAAGCAAGATGACCGCTGATCTCTGCCTGGTCTCTGCCTTCCCCTCTGGGCTCACTCTTTCCTCTTGAGCTCTGTGGGCCCAGCCTTTTGAGGCTTCATGGTTAAGTGATCATGTAGTCCTCTCTCTCCTGGCATAGGGCTTGTTTCTTTCTGGGTCTTCTGTATCAGTCTCGGCTCTTCTGGTCTCTTCCCAATCTCAACTGTAAGCTATCAGGCAAAACGGCTCATTCTCTCCCTGGTGCCTCAGCTGTTTGAGCCTTCTAATTTCTGATACATGGCAGGATAAAAAATGACAGAGCTTTCTTTCTGTGTGTCTCTCCATGTGAGTCCATTTATATCAGACGCAGCAAGGAGGTGGGGACTTAACCTGAGTCAAGTCTTACTGATGTAGTATTAACCTACATTTTTTCAGCTTCAAAGAAAAAGTCTTACATATGCAATTATACCCATATTCATATTTCACATAATATATTTAGTTAATAATAGCACAGTCATACAGTATTTGTCCTTTTGTGCCTGGCTTGCTTCACTCAACATAATGTCCTCCAGGTTCATCCATGTTGTCATATGTTTCATGACTTCATTTCTTCTTACTGCTGCATAATATTCCATTGTGTGTATACTCCACAATTTGTTTATCCAGTCATCCGTTGATGGACACCTGGGTTGTTTCCAACTTTTGGCTATCGTGAATAATGCTGCTATGAACATTGGTGTGCAGATGTCTACTTGTGTCACTGCTCTCAGTTCTTCTGGGTATATACCCAGCAATGGTATTGCTGGGTCCCCTGATAAGTCTATATTCAACTTCTTTAGGAACTGTCAAACAGTACTCCACAGTGGCTATACCATTCTACATTCCCATCAAGAGTGAATAAGCGTTCCTATCTCTCCACATCCTCTCCAAAAGGACTTTGTCAAAAGGGTGAAAAGGCAGCCAACTCAATGGGAGAAAATATTTGGCAATCATGTATCTGATAAGGGTTTAATATCCATGATATATAAGGAGATCATACAGCTCAACAATAAAAAGATAAACTGTCCGATTAAAAAATGGGCAAAACACTTGAAAAGACAACTGTCCAAGAAGAAACACAAATGGCAAAGAAAAACATGAAAAAATGTTCAACATCGCTAGCAATTAGGGAAATGCAAATCAAAATTACAATGAGATATTATTTCACACCTATTAAGCTGGCCACTATTAAAAAGTCGGAAAACTGTAAATCTTTTGCTCATTTTTAAATTGGGTTGTGTTTTTATTGTTGAGTTGTAGGATTTCTTTATATATTCTGGATATTAAACACTTATTGAATATGTGGTTTCCAAATATTTTCTTCCATTGTGTAAGTTGTCTTTTTACTTTATGACAAAGTTCTTTGATGCACAAAAGTTTTCCATTTTTTATGAGGTTTCATTTATCTATTTTTTCCTTCTTTTGCTTGAGCTTTGGGTGTCAAGTCTAAGAAACCATTGCCTAACACAATGTCCTGAAGATGCTTCCCTATGTATTCTTTTAGGAGTTTTATAGTTCTGGTTCTTTTTTTCTTTTTTAGGAGGTACCAGGGATTGAGCAGAGGATCTCGTACATGTGAAGTAGGTGCTCAACCACTGAGCTATACCCACTCCCCTAGTTCTGATTCTTATATATAGGCCTTTGATACATTTGAGTTCATTTTTGTATATAGTATAAGGTTGAGATTTACCTTCATTCTTTTGCATATGGATATCCAATTTCTCAGCACCATTTGTTGAAAAGATTTTTTTTTTCTGATTGAGTGGACATGGTACCCTTGTCAAAAATCAGTCAGGGTTGATTTCTGAATTCTCAGTTCATTTCCATTGATATATATGTCTGTCCTACTGCCAGAACCATTCTGTTTTGATTGGCTTTGTATTAACATTTAAGATAGGGAAGTGTGAGTGCTCCAACTTTGTTCTTTTTCAAGATTGCTTTGTCTATTTGGGGCCATTACTCTTCCATATAAATTTGATGATTGGCTTTTCCATTTCTGCAAAGAAAGCTGTTGGAATTTTTATTGGGATTGTGTTGAATCTGTAAATTGCCTTGGGTAGAATTGACATCTTCACAATATTTAGTCTTCCAAATCCATGAACATGAACTATCCTTCCATTTATTTAGGTCTTCTTTGATTCATTTTAGCAATGCTTTGTAGTTCTCTGTGTACAAGTCCATTACATCCTTGGTTAGATTTATTCCTAGATATTTGATTCTTTTAGTTGCTTTTATAAATGAATTTTTTTCTTGATTTTCTCTTCAGATTGTTTATTACAAGTGTATAGAAACACTACTGATTTTTTGCATGTAGATCTTGTACCCCATCTGTATTAGTCAGCCAAAGGGGTGCTGATGCAAAATACCAGAAATGTGTTGGCTTTTATAAAGGGTATTTATTTGGGATAGAAGCTTACAGTCACAAGGCCATAAAGCATAAGTTACTTCCCTCACCAAAGTGTGTTGGAGCAAGATGTCTGCCGATGTCTGCAAGGGTTCAGCCTCCCTCTTCCTCTTAAGGCTCCATGGTCCCAGCTTCTTCCAATATCAGCCGTAGGCTGGGATAAGTCTTGTCTCTCTCCTGTGGCTCATTTCTCTCCGGGCTTAGCTGCTCTGGTCTCTCCACAAGGTCAGCTGTAGACTATCAGGCTCTCTCTCTTCCAAGGGCCTCTGCTGTGTCTATGGAGCCATCTCTATTCCCTTGTGTTCTTCTCCTGCGTGTTTACTTCTCGGGCTCCAGCTCAAAAATTCCAACTATCTCCTCTGTCATGTCATTTTCTCTGTGAGTCCCCACTCACCAAGGGGGTGGGACTCAGCATCCTACTGACATGGCCCAATCAAAACCTTAATCATAACTTAATCAAGCAAAGTGAAACCTCTGAATCCAATACACTCTAATATGCCCAGAGGAACAGACCAGTTTACCAAACATAATCCAATATCTATTTTTGGAATTCATAAATAATACCAAACTGCTATACCACCTCTTTGCTGAATTTGTTTATTAATTCTAGTAGCTTTGTTGTGGATTTTTCTGTGTATAGGGATGTATCATTTGCAAATAGATAAAGGTTCACTTTTTCATTTTCCATTTGGATGTCTTTTATTTCATTCCCTTGCCTACTTGCTCTGGACAGAACTTCTATTATAATATTGAATGACAGTGGTAACAGTGGGCATCCTTGTGTTGTACCTGATCTTAGAGGGAAAGCTTTCAGTCTTTTACCATTGAGTATGATGTTAGTGGTAGGTTTTTCATATATGCCCTTGAGGAAGTTTCCTTTTATTCCTAGTTTTCTAAGTGTTTTTATCAAGAAGTGGTGCTGGATTTTGTCAAATACCTTTTCTGCATCATTTGAGATGATCATATGTTTTTTTTTTCTTTGTTCTCTTAATGTGGTGTATTATATTAGTTAACTTTCTTATGTTGAACCACCCTTTCATATGTCGCTGGGTCTGAAGTGAGTCTCTTGTAAACAACATAGTTGGATTGTGTTTTTTTATTCACTCTGCCAATCTGTGTATTTTGATTGGGATGCTTAATCCATTAACAGTCATTGTTATTACTGATAAGGCAGGACTTATTTCAGCCATTTTGTCCTTTGTCTTTTGTATATCTGTATTAGTCAGCCAAAGGGGTTCTAATGTGAAATACCAGAAATGGGTTGGTCTTTATAAAGGGTATTTATTTGGGGTAGAAGTCCACAGTTACCAGGCCATAAAGCGTAAGTTTCTTCTCTCACCAAAGTCCATTGCCACGTGTTGGAGCAAGACAGCTGCCGATGTTTGCCAGAGTTCAGGCTTCTTGGGTTCCTCTCTTCCCAGGGCTGCATTTCTCTCCGGGCTTAGCTCCTCTGTTTCCCCCACAAGGTCAGCAGTAGACTATCAAGTGAATGGCTCACTTCTCTTCTCCTGGGGCCTTCTCTCCAACATCAAAACTCCAACATCAAAACTCCAACTTCAGAACTGCTGCAACTCTGTTCTTTGTGATGCCTTTTATATTTTATTCCCCACCCACCAAGGGGTGGGGCTCAACACACTACTGACATGGCCCAGTCAACGCCCTAATCATAACTTAATCATGCCCAGAAGAACAGATCAGTTTACAAGAATAACCCAATATATATTTTTGGAATTCATAATTACATCAAATTGCCCAGCGGCTACAATATCCTATATCTTTTAGTCTCTCTTTTCTTTTATTGCATTCTCCTTCTGTGTATAGTTGATTTTTTGTGATGTAACTGATTGATCCCTTTCTCATTTCTATTTCTGTATTATTTTAAAATACTTTTTTTTGTGGCTACCCTGCATTTGTATTAAACAACCTACATCTATAATCTACTAGTTTGGTGCTACCAACTTAATCTCGATAGCATACACACTCTCTGCTCCCATATTCCTCTGTTTCCCCTCTCTATGTTGCTTTTGTCACACATTACCTCTATATTTTGTGTGTCTGTTATCAGGAAATATGACTATTTCTTATTCAATTGTATTCTAACTCTTATAGGAATTAAAGAGTAGAGTTATATACAGAAAATACCATACTATTGGGTTTTTGCATTTACCCATGTAATTACCTTTACTGGTGACCTTCACTTCTTTACACTTCAAATTTGTTCCCTTGAATGAGCCATATCTTCCTGTTTCTTTGTATGACTTGGGGTTTTGTGCTGATGTCTGGGCATCTGATTATTTTGATGTGCTAACTCTGAAAGTAAATGTCTTCCTCTTGCCTTGGGTTTTATTGTAGATGGCTATGTGTTAAGGCTCTTTTAGTCTGGCTTATATTGCACTTTTAGAGCAGCCGGTATTTAACTGTTTAGATTTTCTCAGACCTTCTGCACCTGTTTTTAGGCTTGGACATGTGGCACCAACTTTTAAGATTGCTCTTTTATGTGTAATTGTTTCACCTCCAGGAGATTTCCTTTCCTCTGTTCCTTGTCTGTGAGTCTTGGCTGTTCTGTTTGCTTTTGTACAGATATGCCTCCCAGCAATTATGAGTGCCCAGCTGCTCTCCCACACTCAGTGCTCCCTTCTCATTACAACTTTCAGCCCTATGGTCCACGCTGCCTTCAGGATTTTGCTTTTCCCCCTTTTCCACGAGACTTTTCTGCCTCTGGTAAGTTTCACGTTAGAGTAGCTCACCCCAGGGAGCCCAAAGGAGTCAGTGTTCAAAAATGTTTATTTTTGTTTAGGTGCTTCATCAGCGAATGGGTTGTTTGTTTGTACCATTTGCCTACAGTTTTGCCTACAGTGAGTGCTTGTCTCTTTTATTTCCTGGGAGCCCTTTAGTATGCATATGCTTGCCCGGGGTCTGTGTGGCCATGGGTGCCTTGCCTGAATGTGTATGGGGTTCTAACTCACTGCTGTAAGTGGCTCTGTAAGTGGACTACAGAGCCACTTACACAAGCCATGCCTGGGCTGGAATGAGTACTGCCTCTATGTGACTCAGAAGCCACGTGTAACCGAGTGAGGGGGAGGGGTCTGGACTGGTCAGTCAGTATCACAGATCTCATTCCTTCTTTTTTTAAATTTTTATTTTTAATGAATCTGTAGACTACATAAAAGTAACATAAAAAAAATAAGAGATTCCCATATGCCCCACTCCCTCCCTGTCCCACACTTTCCCACATTAACAACATCCTTCATTAGTGTGGTGCATTTGTTACAATTGATGAACACATATTGAAGCATTGCCACTAACCATGGACTACAGTTTACATTATAGTTTACACTCTGTCCTGCACAATTTTGTAGCTTATGACAAAATATACAATGATCTGTATCCATCACTGCAGTGTCATTCAGGACAACTCCAATGTTCTGAAAATGCCCCCATATTACACCTATTTTTCCCTCTCCCAGCCTTCAGAACCTCTGGTGGCCACTGCCTTTATATCAATGATAAGAGTTCTTCCTTTGCTAGAATAATAATGAGTCTATAGTAGAATAATAATAAGTCTACTTGAGTCTGTTGTTCATTACCCAGTCTTGAGGATTTGGGGATGGTGCTGCCCACTCTGCTTCTAATTGAGAAGGAGCTTAGATTCCATGGGGCAAATGGATGGAACTATCTTGCTTGCAGTTGCAGACACTTTCTGTTTCTTGGGATGGGCGTTGTCCATCTCTTCTCCTTGTTAGTTGTCCTAGGTGAGTCCAATGAACTGGAGAACAGATGTTGCAACTGAAATTCAGGGCTCAACTGGCACATGAATGGACCAAAGATTTAAGTCTCTGGTACATATATTTATCAAGTATAGTGCTAATTATAGGTTCAAATAAAAGGGGCAGAAGAACCATGTATAGAGAACCTATAAATGAGTCTAACTTTGTTACACTGGGGAGCATAAATTCCAAAATGAGGCCCACTGACAAGGGTGCTGAATTCCTGAGCTGTCTGCCCTGCTTATAGTTTCTGGATGTCTCTAGAGCCCTCAGGAATCCCGCTATTTGAAGCATTGTTTACTGTGGCAGTCAATGAGATCCTGCTGAGACTTGCATAAGCATTACCTCTGGAATGACCTCCTGACTCAGTTTGAAGTCTCTTAGCCATAAAATTCATTTGTATTTACCATTTCCCCCTTTTGGTCAATGTCATTTTCCAGATGCAGTGCTAGTTGGTGCTTGGTAATAATCCCTCGGTGCCAAGGAGGCTTATCCTGGGAGTCATGTCCTATGTTGGGGGGAAGGTAGTGCATGAATATGCTGAGTTTGGCTTAGAGAGAGACCACATTTGAGCACCAAGGAGGCTTTCAGGAGGGAACTCTTAGGCAGAATATATTACTAGGCTAAATTTCAATTTCACAAGAAAAGGTTCATAAGTACAATCATAATATCAAAGGCCTGCATAATGGTCTCTCTTTCTTCACTAGGCACTGCCCTTGCACTCTGGTGATTCTTGCTGTCTTATTAGAGAATTCTCCCCAGGATGGGAATTCAATATTCTTTCAGTTATTGTGTGGATCTCCACCCACCGAGAAAATGCCCCACGAATACTTGAATATATTCATATGCCTCAGAGCTTCAGGCCCCAGGTGAACTCCTTCCTGTGCATCTCCCCATCCCTGACACTCCACTCCAGTGATCCTCCCCTGACACTGTTGTGACCCTTCTGTGATCCAAAACCTCTCCAAAAATGAAGCCAACAAAATAACCAAATAAAATTAATAAGAAAATGAGATAATAATTTAAAAAGTAACCAATAAAATACAAAAAATTTTTAAAACTTGAAATAATAAATTTTTTTTTTAGACATTGTGCCTTTCACCACTGTTTAAGATCTGTTGTCTTGTATGTACTGTGACATTTTCTTCCATATACTCCTTTAGTATCTTATTTTTTTCATTTTATTTTCAAAGAAGCTTTAGGATACAGAAAAGTTACAGAGTCTTCTTCCTTCTTTTTTGGTGTTTTGTTTTTTTCCCCCTTTGATTCAGCATTTGTGAAGTATTTCTCTGGTCTCTATCATCCCTCAAGAGTTCTAAGCCAGAGGGATTTGCCTTATTATTAGTTGTTTCTGAGAGGAAACTTTTCCAGATGTCTTATTTTTATGATGTCACTCTTTTGTAATTTTTTGTTGTACACTATACATTGTAATGTTTTTAAGTGTTAACTCTGGGATTTAGTCCTTGAGCTGTCTGTTCTTTAAGTTTATGTTCAGCTAGTGATATGACAGAGATTTTGAGTGCCAGGAGCTAACCAAAACCAACAAACCAAAGCAAAAATCACCTTTTACAGTCTTTGCAAAATGATGGTTCTTCACAGCTTAGCTCTCCTATCAAGATCAGCCAAGATGAATGCCAAGCACAGGATTCTCTGTCTTATTTTAGTCTTCCTGGAGCCACAGAGCCTGCCTCTTTTCCTGGGCTCTGCTTGCTAGTGGCCTTAGGAATTCCCTTCTATACAGTTTACAGGAGTTCAAATGCACCCTCTACTCCCTTTGAAATAGACTTTCAACTCCTCCTGGGTATTTTATCATGTGACTTAATGCAGGTTGTCCTTTGCCCCAGGCTTCTTTGACTTATTTGTTTCTTAAACTGTTTTAACTGTCTGCAATCTGTTTCTCTACCTTCAGCCTGAGACAAGTTTCCTGGTTCAGTCTTTCAGACTCCTACCTGATAGATTGGTATTGACATAAAGGTACCCCAAGATGTGCATAGGGGTTATTCTTTTCCTTCTGAAACAGGGCCAGGAGCCCAAAATGAGATTGCAGACTGGCTATATATAGTATTGGGGAGAAGGAGGGTAGGAAGAAGACAGTAAGGGCATCAGGAGCTTCTCCTATGGCTTTTCAAACTGTGTTTCCTGGTTTGGCACTTGCCCAGTTACTGTGGTCCTTTAATAGTTTTCTGTAGTTTTGAAGGGTACTGCCTTTACGGTTCCTCTGCTGCTTTAGCTTGAGAGGTACTGGAACAATGGCTGCTATCAGAGCCAGTCCTCAGCGATCTGAGGTAGCTGATCAAAAGCAGTGATGAGTGATCAGATCACTCACCTACCCCAGAGTTTGAGGGCTTAGGGCTTTATATCCTAATCTGGCATCAGCAAACTGCACAAGAGCTGGGGCTTCAGTCTTCACTGCTGTTTTCCAGGAGACTGGGAATGGGAGATGTAGCTGCTGCATGGAGGGTGAAATCCACCAGGATTTCCTGAATTCACCAGCCTCTTTCTCCAGCTATTATTTGGATGCTGCCCAGTGTTCCACTAGACTCTAGGGTTTCAAAGTAGCTGAATCAGATAAAACAATAGTCTTTTTGGTAGAGGAACCAATTCCTGGAGCTTCATACTCCATCATTCCCACAATCCTCTGTCCAATAATGTCCTTTTGAGACTTTTCTCCTCTCTTGTTAGATCCCGTCCAGGATATCACATATTGCTTTTAATTGCCACTGTCTCTTTAGTTGTTCTTTCTTTCTTTTTATTAATTGTGGGAACATATATATAACATAAACTTTCCCATCTCAACCACTTCCAAGCATACGCTTCAGTGGGATTAATCACATTAACAGTATTGCAGTATCTTCACTTCCTTCCATTACTAAAACTTTCCCATCTTCCCAAATGAAACCCTACACCCATTATGTATTAACTCCCCATTTCCCCTGTCCTCTGCCCCTGGTAACCTGTACTCTAATTTTTGTCTCTATGAGCTTGCATATTCTTCAGTATTTTCTTTGTAGTTACCACGGGACTTAAATTTAACATTCTGAACCTGTCACAATTTGTTTGCTTTGATACCAACTTAACTTCAATAGTATACACAAAATATGTTCCTATATTCCTCCGTCCCCCATCTTTATGTAGTTCTTTTCACAAATTATATGTTTATACATTGAGTCCAAAAAACCGAAAAACAAAAAACAACAACACTGATTTATCATTGCACTGAAGTAGACTTCTGAAATCCTCAGCTTTGGCTTTAAGACCCCAACTGATGGGATGAGGAGAATCTCCTCACTGCTGAGGGCAGACTCCTTTGTTGGTTGAAGATGTAATCAGCTATAGAAGCAATTAACTGACTATAGTGCAAATCCATCTATGAAGTACCCTTACAGTTACACTCAGGCCAGAGCTTGCTTGACTAAGTAACTGGACACCATAACCAAGTTGACACATGAAATTAAACATCATATACGGTATACTTGATAATCCTTGCCACTAATTCCCTTTGGTGTAAGTTATCCAGAGTGAGTCTCTGTTACCTGCACACAAGAACCTTAACTGATACTCATATTGGAACACACGCTATTCCAATCTCCAAATACTGTTCTGATACTGTCAGCACCCAGAAAGTGTGGCAAGAATATATTGAGGGTTGGATGTAGCTCAACTGGTTGGGCGTCCGTCTCCCATATGGAGGGACCTGGGTTCGATCCCCGGGACCTCCTGGTAAAAAAAAAAAAAAAAAAAAAAAAAGAATATATTGAGTCTGGTCCTTGTGTGTGGCTTATGGAACCAGCCTCATTACTTTATAGCCCACACTTAATATTTCACCCCTATGCATAGCACCTGGATATGGCCAGACTAGTTACTTTTGGATTGTATCTTTATTCTCTTTGCTTTGATTTATTTTTCATCTTCCTGGCTTGTTACATGTAGATACCTGATTCCCACTCTTTCAATAATTTGGCTATTGTTTGTTTTTGCCACGTTCTGTCGCTCAGAAAGAACTCTGTTTAATGAGAATGCATTTTTGAAATAATTGGATTTTTGTCTTATCATTTGCAGTTAATGGAGACTCTCTTGATGTCTTGCAGGAATAAAGAATGAGAATGGCTGGTGTAGAAGCAGAGATTTGTTTTTTCCCCAGTACTCATGGCTATTGGGAGAGATGGCAGTCGGTCTGTCCAAATTAAATCTTGCCTCTAGGCTGAAGGAAAATCATTATTCCAGAATAATCAGAAGCTAAAAACCCCGGATTGACTCTTCAGGAATATATATATATATATATATATATATATACCATGAATATTAAAGTGTTCTTAAGACTGCTTCCCCAGCCCTGCGGACTTTTCCCAACATTCAGTAACTAGAAAAATATGTGGTACCAGTAAACACTAAGCATTTTGTTTAAATATTAAACTTTAAAGTGCTGCATCAATTTTTAATGTGCAAGCTCTCCTTGAAAGCCTCAGCTAGGTTGTTCTTCCCTACCGGAGAAACACTTGAGAGTCATTAGCCAAGCTCTCGGGTTACAAGGAAAAGGCCGACCATGCTGCAAAACCTCCTCAGAGTGTCTCTGAAAAGCCCATATGCGAGCAGAAGGCAGGCTGGCTCTGAATCACTTAAAACCTCTATTTCCAAAACTGCTTTAACCAGTCATATTCTCAGGAAGTTGCAACCCCAGGAATTTCTTCAGTCAACAGATTTTAGGCTTTCCCTCTTGCAAAGAATTGCTGACCGGAGAAGCATCATCTAGAACATGCCTGCACAGCAGTTTTTGTGGTGGAATTGGGGGTCCCAGGGATAATGTTCTGGAGTGAGAGAGTCACTTCCTTGTTTCCTCTGAGGAGTTACTGCAGTATTTGAAAGAGGAGCTAATAATTGTCTCAATTTACTGGATTTCTATGTTGTGTTGCCATGGGTGGGCACTTCCCATTCTTTATCCTTTTTTTTAAATTAAAAAAAAAATTTAATTTATTCCCTCCCTTGCTGCTTGCACTCACTGTCTGCTCTCTGTGTCCATTTGCTGCACATTCTTCTGTGTCTGCTTGTCTTCTCTTCTCATCTTCTCTTTAGGAGGCACCAGGAACCCATCCCAGGACATTCTGATGTGGGAGAGAGGCACTCAATCACTTGAGCCACCTCAGCTTCCTGGTTTGTTGTGTCTCTCATTGTCTTTCCTCTGTGTCTCTTTTTTGTTGTTGTTGTGTCATCTTGTTGCATCAGTTCTCTGCGCAGCCCTGCTTGCTTTCACCAAGAGGCCCCGGGAATCAAACACAGGACCTCCCATATGGTAGATGGGAGCCCAATTGCTTGAGCCACATCCGCTTCCCCATTCTTTACCCTTATGTGACTGAGATAAAAAGGCCTGGGGTGGTGGTGGGGAGCCAAAAAGGTCTGAACCATGATGCCTGACTTGAAACTTGGACAGGAGTCTGTGTGGAGGAGCATCAGTCATGGACTTTGTTTACTTCATTCATTCATCCATTGGCTCACTGAGTACCCAAGGTCAGAAAGTTTTTACTGAGCTTCAGGAAAGGTGAAAACTTAGTGATATGTGGGGAGAATGGTACTTAATGGAGGTTGGTGCTCGGTCCATGGTGGAGTTTGAGGTTTTTCTGTCATTGTTTCTGTCAATCTCAGCATCCCAGCCACACTGCCAGAGTCAGTAGGTTCATGTGCTCTCTAGAGTCCATTCTGGGCTTCGGATGTGTTATCATTTTAGACTTTCTAAGGCTGTGCTTTAATAACATCTTTTTTTTTTTTTTTTTAAGATTTTATTTATTCATTTATCCCCCCCTTGCTGCTTGTGCTCGCTGGGTCAGCTAACCACGCCGTGCGGGCGGGCCTGCCCTCACCAGGAAGCCCCGGGAACCGAACCCGGGGCCTCCCATATGGTAAACGGGAGCCCTACTGATTGAGCCCCAGCCGCTTCCCCTTTAATAACATCTTGATGCCAAGTAGTTTGGGATGTAAGTGTGACAAAGGGGATTTGAAATTTGGAAATAACAGAAGATGCTATTGCTTGAAATTTGGCTATTAGAGCTTTAAGAAGCAAGGATTTGCAGCTTCTCAACAACATGAATTATGTATGGCACAAAAAGGGAAGAAAATTATATGCTTTGAGATATTAGGCCTGGATCTTCTCTAACCACTCAAACGGACAGGATTGTGGCTGAACATTTACAGTTCCTTTATTCTGTGCATTTGTTAGCTGCACTGCCCAGTGGGGCAGGCACTAACCACATGTGGCTACTTATATTAAAATTACTTAAAATAAAATAAAATTGAAAATTCACTTCCTCTGTTACATTAGCCACATTTCAAGGGCTCAGTAGCCACATGTGGCTAGTGGCAACTGTGTTGGAAGTATAGATATAGAACATTTCCATCATTGCTGAAAGTTCTATCAGACAGAGCTGTAGATAAGAATGGGAAGTTAGGAAACTTGGGCAATATAATGTTTCCAGTAATGCCATCTCATTTTTCCCTCAGCGGCTACTGCAAACCTTCAGCTCACTCAAGCTTTGTACGGCAGCACCTCTTCATCACTTTTAGCAGGTGGTTGTGCCTCCATATCTGTAAAGAAAATAGCCGCCATTAGGTGTGAACCTTTCATGTTTTGCTCCTCCATCCCCACCATCTGCTTCTTTGCACCTGCATGTATTTCCCCATCCTTTCTTAGAGGAAGAAGCATCACCCCCACCCCCCTGTTTATTATCAATCCCTCTATCTATGCACTAGAATCAACTCTTTTGTCTCTTCTCTCTCTTATATATATATAACTAAAAAAAGTTTTACTTTGAAATAATTGCAGATTTGCAGGAAGTTTGAAAATAATGTAAAGGGAGATCCTGTGTACCCTTCACCCGGTTTTCTCCAGTGGTAAGATATTGTATAACTATATATCAAAACCAGGAAATTGAGATTGCTACAATCAACAGAGCTTATTCTGATTTCATCAGTTTTACATGCACTCATTTGTGTGTGGGTGTGTAGAGTTCCATGAAATTTTATCACTTGTTGATATTCGTGTAACCACCACCAGTCAAGATACAGAAAAGATCCATCACAAGGATCCCTGGTGCTATCCTTTTATAACCACAGCCAATTCCTCTCTCTCCCACTCCCTCTTTAAACTGTGTCAATCTCTAATCTGTTCTCCATCTCTACCATTGTGTTATTTCACGAATGATATAAATGATATATATGAAACTTTAAATTTTCACTCAGCACAATTTCTGCAAGATTCATCCAAGTTGTTTTTTGAACCAATAGTTCGTTCCCCTTTTTGCTGAGTAGTATTCCTTGGTTTGAATATGCTACAGTTTGTTTAACCATTCACTCATTGAAGGGCATCTGGGTTCTTTCTAGTTTTGGGCTGTTATGAATAAAACTGCCACAAACATTCATGTTTTTATGTGAAGGTAAATTTCATTTCTCTGGGTTAAATGCCACCAGCAATGTAGGAGTGATCCAGTTTCTCTGCATCTTTGCTAGCATTTGGTGTTATTGCTGTTTTTTGTTTAGCCATTCTGATATATGTGTGGTGATATTTTACTGTGGTTTTAATTGGCATTTCTCTAATGGTAGCAGTTTGGAAGTTTGATATAGTTATGAATTCCAAAAATAGATATTGGATTATGCTTGTAAACTGGTCTGTTCATCTGGGCATGACTAAGTTATGATTAGGGCTTTCATTGGGCCACATCAGTAGGGTGTTGAGCCCCGCCCCTTGGTGGGTGGGGTCTCAAAGATAAAAGACATGGCAAAGGACAGAGTTGGAGGTTTTGAGTTGGAGTTTTTGATGTTGGAGTTCTGATGCAGTTTAATGCTAGAGCCTGGGGAAGTAAACACACAGAGGAGCTTGGTCGTGAGGAAGGAGAGAAGGCTCTAGGAAAAGAGACAAGCCATTCGCCTGACAGTTCACTTGTGCTTTATGGCTTAGTAACTGTAAGCTTCCACCCCAAATAAATACCCTTTATAAAAGCCAACAGATTTCTGGTATTTTGCAGCAGCACCCCTTTGGCTGACTAATACAGGCATTGTGATATCTTGATTCTGATCCTATGTGGGAGTGTTTTCCCATGTCTCTCTGCTTGAGGCTTCTGCTCTGCATTAAAGATTATACAAAAGGGCAATTCCTCCAGGAAGACTTCCTGACTGCCCTAGGCAGGATTACCTCTTCTTTCTCACATAATATGCTCAGCATAACTCAATCAAGGTGGGGACTGTATCTGTATATCTGTATTTATTCCTAGGACTTAACAAAGTACTTGGTGCATAGCTTACAAATATTGTGGAATAAATGAGTGAATCAGCAGTTAGGTCTCCTCAGTATTGAAAATACCTGTTTCTCCATCTCTTTTACTGGATTGTAATGTCTTGAGGGCTGGAACCATCTCTAGTCTCTATCCCAGCACCTAGCAAAATGCCCAGCTCACAAGTCATTTTCAGTAAACATTTGTTGGATAAATGATTGAAGGAAAGTAGACATCCTTGCATCATGTCACACACTAAGCTCATCTTTTTCCCTTTGCTCATCCTTAGGGGCGGGTACTGAACTTAACAGTAAAAAGCATGGAAAAGAACAGAAGTTATTGATGGTTTGATATATGGCAGAAGCTACTTACCTTGTTCATAATATAAAAAGCACGTGCTGACTATTCCACTGTTGGACAGCCAGTGCTTAACAAAAAGAATCCTCATCTAGCTTGAAGTCAGATCCTGTCTTGAGGTACTTTTGGTATAAAAAGAGATGTTAACCTTTTGGGTAATCCTTTCTGAAATAGTTGAGGTGCTTCACTGAAATAACTGATTATAATAAAAATCAAATTTGTCTAATTTTAGATTATAAACTTCTCTTTGGTGCATACCAAATCCAGTGCATACTATGTAAAATTGGCCAGGGCTGAACTCAAGTCAACATTATGGAACAGCCCTTGTTTTTCTCCTTTCTCCTTTAAGCTCTCTTCCCTCTGCCACTGACTGGCCCTGTGCTACCTCCTTGCTCCCCAGGCTCCTATTTCCAGACCACAGTACTCCACCTGACCCTAGCATTCTGGATTAAATGAGGCTTGTCTTGCACTTATATAAAATATGGGTGCCATTCCATGAACCCAAAAGCATCCACTAGCCAAATAGTGCTTGTGGGGCATCACAGGGTATGTGAACCAAGGAGAGGTTTCTTGACTTTTGCCTGGCATGGAATGTACCTTCTTTTCCTCTCACCAAAGATAATTAACCAGAAAAGGGAAGGACTGGTTATTGGGCTAACCCTGGGTTTCTTTTGATCACTCTACCTTAATGATTATAACTTCATTCCAATTTGGCCGCCTAGTCCTATGGTCACACCTTGGACCTTGTCATTGCCAGAAACTACTACATCTGAAGTTTCAATGTCAGATATCCTGCTCCCTGACCATGACTTCTTGTCTTTCCAGTTTGCTTGCTTGGAGAACCCATGGACATAAACTTTTGACATCATTTAGACAGCCAATCCATTAATCATCATCATTGTCTCCTCACTTTATTCCCTCCTTATCTAGGCCAGATTCCATGGTTCAATAGACTCAATCCTTAGCAAATGCCTTCAACTTTCCTCCTTCTTTTCTGTCCATCATACCCTTCTGATAAAACCCCAACCTTGAAAATACCTTATCATCTGTCTTTGCCATGATTCCAATTCACTGTAAATTCATGAACATAAGCCTAAAGTTGACAATAGTGCTGCCCAGCAATCCTTGTTGTCCACTCATAGCACTCTTTCTTTCTCTTCAAAATCCCATAGTCATTCTTCCATCATCATGCTCAAACTGATACCTGACCCTTAGGCCCGAAGTTCCTCATCTTCCTTATTTACTCAAACTTGCAGACCACCCTACACTTGCACTCATCTTCACCTCGTTCCCTCTCAGCAAAGGCCAGTCCCTCCACTTTTCAGGGTTTCATCCACATTCCCTTCTATTTCTCCCATTGATTTTAGTTTCCTAGGAAAAACTGTGTTAGTGGCATGAGAAACATAACATGGTAAACATTCACCTTTTCAAAACAATTACAATTGCTAATTTAGATCTATTAGGAGAATTTTATGTATTGAATTTTTCCCCAGGAAACTTACCTGGACTTCTTCAGAAAATTAATCTGCCCCTTAAACTGCAATACTCTACTTTCTATCAACAAATCTATACTTTCCTAACTGACTTTTAAGTACCTGCATAATCCAGGCCTACTTTGTTTAATTCTCTTTCCAGCCATGCAGTACACCAGTTCCTCTGATCAGAAAGAGCTCTTCACTTTCTCATGCTATACCTTTATTAACGTTTTTACCTGAAACACTTTCTATTCCTTGTTAAGCTAATAAGTGGCAGGGGTCTGTCTGACCTTCAAACCTATTCTTTTTCTAAAATCAATAAAATGTAAATAATATCCATTTATTTTACATTATTAGGGAATAAACAGACTTTCAAAAGTACGTCCAGAGATGCAAGTCTTTGGGCTGTCCATGTGCCAGCTGGGCCCGCAACATTGGTGGAGTTGCAACACCTACTCTACAGCTCATTGGATTCACCCAGGACAACTGGCAGGGAGACGATGATGGACAACGGCCGTCCTAGGGAACAGAGAGAGTCTGCAGCTGTAGGCAGGATAGTCCCATCCATCTTCCCCATGGGAGATAAACCCCTTCTCAATTGGAGATGGAGTGGACATCACCATCCCAGAATCCTTGGGATTGGGGGAAGAACTATGGCCTAGAGTGGACTTACTGGTATTTTACTATAGACATATTGTGATTCTAGCAATGGGAGAAATTACAACATTGATATAGAGGCAGTGGCCACTGGGGGCTCTGGGGGCAGGGAGAGGGAAAAACAATTGTAATACGGGGGCTTTTCGGGACTTGAGGAATCATCCTGAGTGACATTGCAATGACAGATATAGGCCATTTTATATCATCACACAACATGCAGAACTGTGTGGGAGAGAGTGTAGACTACAATGTGAACTATGGTCCATGCTGAATGGCAAAGCCCCAGAATGCATTTATCAATTGCAGTGAATGTGCCACACTAATGAAGGATGTTTATGTGGGAGGGTGTGGGAGGTATGGGGAGCGGGGCATATGGGAATCCCTATATCTTTTGTGTAACATTTATGTAATCTAAGTATTTTTTAAAAAGTAATATTAATAAAAAAGAAAGAAAAGTAAGTCATAAAATATCTTGCATTTTAAATATTATGAAAATATTTTAAAACATTATTAATAGATATCTTCAAACATAAAAGTAGAAACTAGTGTAATGAACATACATGTAACCATCACTCAGTTTAAGAATTTATTAACATTTTCCTCATCTTATTTAATATAACTTCCCCCAATATTTTTTTTGGAAGAATTTCAGACCAAATCTCAGACATCATGTTCTTTTTACTTTTGTATGCTTAAATATATAGTTCTAATTAATTAGGACTTAAAAAAAAATAAACATGACCACATGCTGTTACTGCACTGTAATGGTTACCTTTATGTATTGACTTGCCTAATTATGGTGTCAAGTTGTTTGGTCAAGCACTGGCTTAGTTGTCCCATGGAGGTATTTCATGGTGGGATTAGCCTCTACAATCAGTTGACTTCATGCAAAGGAGATCATCCTCAATAATGTGAGTGAGTCTCATCCAATCTGTTGGAGGTCTTAGGAGCAAGAGCTGAGGGTTTCAGGAAACCTCTTAGTCACTATCATCTAGGTGAGAAAGGCAGGTGGGAGATATCTCCAGGAGGAGGTGAAAGCAGCAGTGGGGATGCTAAAATCCTGAAGGTAGACGAGGACAGACCCCTGGTGTAGCTGTGAGGGTGATTGGTTAGGAAACCATATTCCAGTGATCAAGCTAGCAGACATCTTCTGTGTCCAGCGCCAAGCAGCAGAGGGATTAGTCCATGGGCTCCACCCATGAGTGGGAGCGTTTGGGCAAGAGAATCAGGGCTATGTCCTGGAAGATTGACCACACCTGGTAAGAAGGTGGGCAACATCTGTTGTCTTATTCCAGATGACAAATTTTCTTGGATCCTAATTTGTAGTCACTAGAAGTGACTGAGGAAATTTGAGAGGGAATCTCAAATTCAAAGCTGAACCTGCAGTCCAGGATCATTAAACGTTTAGAGAAAACAATAATGTAAGTGAGATCTGATGACTCAACAGAATAACTTTACCTGAGGAAACAAAAAACAGAAGGAAACTTGGAAAGACACAGACTTAAAGTGCTTAAAGGGCCAAGAATAAAGCCAAATATATCAGTAATCACAAAGCTGACTCTTGGATAGGATAAAAGGAAAATAAAATAAAATACAGTTATATGCTATTAACAAGAGTCACGCTTCAAACAAAATAACATATAAGGGTTGAAATTAAAAGAAAATATACCAGACAAGTTCAAATAAAAAGAAAGCAAATGTTGTAATATTAATATCAACTAAAATAGAATCCAAGGCTAAACAACAGCAAATGTTCAACACATTCACACTTGACACTCTTAAAAACTTTCTTACCAAAAGTGTAGATTCAAACTGTATAGAGCAAAAACTGATAAATTAGCAACTATTATGGTAAACTTTAGAAATTAAAAGATTGAGTAAACAGAAAAGATTTGAAGACTTTGAATAAATAACATAGCTAACAAGCTAAGTATATATGTTCATGTGTATAAATCTATATCTAAACCATTTTGTACCCACAAAATTGAAAAAACACATTTTAAAAAAGGACAGATTGGGCATCCACAAATATTAACCGTCTATTAGACCAAAGCAAAACATATTTCAACATGTATTACAATTATATAACATTATTCAGTCTATTTTCACTAGCCATGATGTTAAAAAATTAGGAATCAACATAAAAATACTTTAAAAATTTCCCTTGAAAATAGTGATAATAATAATAAGCCTCTTTTTCTTATGAAATAACAAATATTGTCTCTTTCAGAAAAATAATAAAATGGGTAAATCTTTTGCAATCTTTAATTAAGGAAAAAAGATTCTTTTGTAAACAGCATTGGGAATAAGGAAGAAAATTTAGCTACAGATCTGGAAAACATCAAAATATGGGATGAATTCATTCATTCAATTAGTACCTGTTAATCATCTACTTTAATATATTATTTTATATCATAAATTTGAGCAAATTTAGACAAATTGTTAATTTTCTGAAAAGTTAAACAAAATTGAATAAAGAAATAGAAAATCTAGATAGATAAGTAAAATAGAAGAGAATTAAAATGTAGTTAAAAGATTTATCTTTTATAAAGTCACCAGACTCAGCAGTTTTTAAGGGTGATTTCTAATGAATTTTTATGGAACACACAATTCCTGTGTTACATTAGCTATTGCAAAGAATGTAAAAGCTTGAAAACATCCTAACTTATTCTGTGAGGCTAGTGTGATCCTTACACAAAAACTGAGCAAGGATTGTGCACACAGAAAAGAAACCTGAGGCAAAATTCATTAATAAACTTGACATGCAGGATTCCTACATAAAAGCTAACAAATTAAATCAGCCATATATTAAAAAAATAATATATTATGACCAGGTAGGTAAGAAAGTTTCTATATTAGGTAGACTCTTAATTTAATTCATTAGTTAACAGTTTAAAGAAGCAAAAAATATATTATCTCAATAGATATTGAAAAAATACTTGACAAAATTCAGCAACGGTTTGTGCTAAAAAGTGGGAATGGAAGGAAACTTTTAAAACTTTACAAAGGTACCTCTTAGAAATCTACAGCAAAAAGACACATATAATGATGAATCATTGTAAGCATTTTCTTTACTTGTGGAAACAAGATAAGAATGTTAATCATCACCACTTTTGCTCGAGTTTCTTGCCAATGCAATTACTCATGAAAATAAACCAGGCATGTATATATTAGAACAGAAGGAAAGCTATCATTGTATTTTCAGACAGCATGGTTATCTTCCTGAAAACTCAAGAGAGTAAAACGACACACTGCTGTAACTAATGAGAACTTAGTAGAGAAACTGGATACAAAATTAAAACGCAAAAAGTAATATATTTTCTATATATGCCCATAACCAATTAAACCATCCAGTTTCCAATAGAAACCAAAATTTCAAAATAATCAGAAAATTCAAAGTATTTGTGCAACACTATCTGAAAACAACAATTATAAAATGTTATTGGAAGACATAAAAGACGTAAACAAACGCGAGGAATACCAATATTCCTCAATTAGTGAAAATTCAATATTTTGAAAATAATTCTCTCCACATATATTTATAAATTCTGTGTATCCCAGTAAAATCCTACCATGTTGTATAAAGCAATCATCTGGTCTTATTTTAGAAGGTGGTTTAAAGACATTTTCCTACTTCTGCTTTTGGAAATTATTTAAAAGCAACAACAGAAAAATAGTAACAAGCACAAATGCTGCTTCAGTGAAACTTGGAGACACGGCTGTTTAAGAGAAATGGATAACAATGCAGTGCAATATAAGCAGGGATGTAGGATGGTGACTGCAGAATTCAAATGAAACTGCAAAGTAAAAGCTACACCCTAGAGGCAAAACTAACAACCACAGGGCCAGGATGGGCACGTGGGTTCTTGTACTTTGCATGAAGAAGAGGGGTGGTTGGGGCTGAGAAAGCCCTGTTTTCAGGAAGTGTTTTGTGAGCTAAGCAATATCGAGGAGAGTTTAGCTTGTAAACCTCCCCCAAACTGCTGATCTCTAATGTCTGATGAAGAAATCAAGAGAGATAGTGAAAATAGCCAATGTCTGATACTATATAAGATATTAAAATGATAAAAGGATTTTGTGAGCAAATCTAAAAATTATTAGAAAAACAGAAGCCCTGAAAACTGCTACAAGACTTATAAAATCTGCACAGTTCTATATCCATTGAAGAGAATGAATATGTAATTAAGAGCTTTTCCACAAATAAAACCCCGACCATCAAAGAAAATCCCTTAAAGAAGAAGAATAAGGTAGAACACATTTCACTGGTGAATTCTACCACTCATCTATGGGAGAAATAACATCAATTTTACACAAACTTTTCCAGAGAAGAGAAAAAGAAGGGAAAAATTTAAAATTACTTTTGGATGCTTACACAGACTTGTTTCCAAAATCTGCAAAGGATATTATGAAAAATTAATGTCTTTCATGAACATAGATGCAAAAGCCCTAAACAAATTATTAGCAAATGGAATCTAGTGATACTTAGAAAAATAATAGATCATGACCAAATATGGTTTTTTTAGAGAATATGAGACTGGCTTAACATTGAAAAAACAAATCAATGGTTGCAAATCACCAGATTAACAGAATAAAGGAAAAAAACTTATGGCCATCTTGGTAGATGTAGAAAGATTATTTGATATAAATTTAACATCTGTTAATAATTGAAAACAATCCTAAATAGGAGGAAACATTCACAATCTGATAAATCTTAAAAAAAAACAACAACAAGTCAAATAAACCAAACCTCATAGCTAATGGGAAATATTGCGTGAATGTCCTCTTAGACTGGTAAAGAGAGAAAGATGCCTACTAAAATTGTTTCTATTCAACATTATACTGGAGGCCCTAGCTGGTTAAATCAAAAGAAATATTAAAGGTATAAGAACTGGAAGGGAATAAATAAAACTCATTAAAATATTAAGATATGGTAGTTGGATATCTACAGTAATTTGATATATAATAAAGAAGGTATTTAAAATCATTGAGGAATATAACTTTGCTCTTTGGATTGGCAAAAATGAAAAGATTATTGATATCTGATGGTGGAAGGTGGAGAGAAATGGGTATGTATCTAAACTAGCATGACCTTTTTAGAGAGCAATTCTTAGGATCTCTTTTTAGAACTATACTAATTCCTCAACTCAGCAATTCCACTTTTAGATATTTATCCTAGAGAAACTTTTCACCTGTGCACAAAGAGGCTTTGGAGAATTGTTTGTAATAGGGGAAAATATATTATAATCTGAATGTCCTTACAACTAAATTAAAATATTATATAGCTATACTGTGGAATATAATGCAGAAATTAAAATAAATGAGGTATTTATGCAAAAGATTATATGAACAGATATGTGACATTTCCAGGACATATTTTAAGTTTTTGAAAGAGAATTGTAGAATAATATACATAGTATGATTCCACTGATGTCAACACAGCAATACAGTCTTACTATTGACATATGAGTTATCTCGAGTTTTCCCAATTTAACAATAAGGAAACTGAAGCACAGTAAGGGAAAGCTGGGAGGCCTGGCTGGGGAAAATGCATTTCAGATAGAAAGAACAACCAGTACAAAGGCCCTGGGGTAGAAGTATGTTAGGCTGATTTGAGGAAAAGTAAGGAGACCAGTGTGGCTGGAGGGAGGTGAATAAAGGGGGAATTAGTGAGCGATCAGGATAGCTAAGTGTTTAGATCATGTAGAGAAGTTTGGCTTTTATTGTAAGAGAAGTGGGAAACTTTGGAGGGTTTTGAGCTGAAAGGTGACATGATTTGGCTTCCATTTAAAAATAGTTCACTTTGGCTGCCATGTTGAAAATAGATTGTAGAGGGACAAGAAAAAAAGTGGGAAGACCAGTTAGGCGATTACTGCAATAATACTGATGAGAGGTGTTGATGGTTTGGATCAGCATCAGTGGAAGTGTTGAGGAGTTGTCTGATTCTGGATATGTTTTGAAGATAGAGCCAAGAGGAATAAAGGACAAATTTGATGGGGGAATAAGAGAAAGACAGGAGACATAAGATTTTTGGCTTGAGTAGCTAGAAGGATGGAATTGACATTAACTGAGACAGGGAAGATCAGGCCTTTGGCTTTTTCACATGGTCAGTTTCAGATTTCTATTAAGCATTCAAGTGGATATGTGAAGTTGGTGAGTAGATATGTGAGATTGGGTGGCATCAACAAGAGAGTGAATGCTGATGGAAGAGAGAACAGGTATGAGGCTGAGTCACATCTATTTCCAATAGTGAGAAGAAGAAGAATCAGGTAAGGAGACTGAGAAGCAACCAGAGAGGTAGGAGAGAAACAGGAGTGTGTGGTAACCTGGAAGTCAGGTGAAAAAGTATGTCAAGGAGGAGGAGGGAGTGTACAACTGGGCCAAATGCTGCTGATAGGCCAAATAAGATAGGGACTGGGAATTAACCAGTAGGTTTAACAATGATGTGGTCATTGTTGGCCTTAACAGAAGCAGTTCTGATGTAGTGATGTGGGAGGAAGCCTCACTGGAGAAAGAATGGGAAGAGTTGAATTAGAGAATGAATCTAGACAATTCTTCTGAAGCTTTGTTTTGCTGCGAAAGGAAGCAGAAATACGGGACAGTTTCGGGGGGGGAGGGGAGGAGAGTTTTGCTGTGGTTGTGGTTATGGTTGTTATTTCTCTTGCTGTGGTTAAAGATTGGTGAAATAATAGCATGCGTGTGCTGAAGAGTGATCCAGAAGCGATGGGAAAATTAATGACATAGTCTCGAGAGAGCAAAGAAATGCTATGACAGATAGCCTTGAGAATGTGAGGGGGGGTGGTGGGATGTGGATGGCTTTAGCAAGGATAGTGCATCTATAGTAACAGGTAGGAACACAGAGTATATATGTACAGAACTTGGTAGGTCTATGAATTTGTGATGATAGGAGTATGTGGAAGTTCTCTTCTGACTGCTTCATTTTTTTCCAGAGGAGTAGGAAGCAAAGTCTACATGTGTGAATGAAGATGGGGAAGAGGTGGTTTGAAGTTAAAGGAAAATGAGCGAATTAGAGTGAGAGAGTACACGGTCTTAGGAAATATAATGTGATTTACTTGTGATAAAGTCGGAGAATAAACACCTAGTTTAGAGAGAAAGACTGAACCATAGTAAGTTTTCCTTTTTCTGTAGAGAAACAAAACCTACGGATCCCCTGAATCCCTTTCTTTTGTTTTCATGAAAACAGCAACCAAAAAGTAAACTGCAGTTCCAACTAGGTTAGAAGACATGATCATCTAGTTAAGAAGATCCAATGCTCTTCATGTTTTTTGTCCCAGTGCTTAAGAAGCACAAAATGTAACATATAATATGGCTCTTCATGTATAACATGCTGACAAATCTTAAGCCACACTGCTGTGATCACAAAATCACTGTTGCAAATGCATAATGACAGAACTCTATCCATTGAATGACAGAACTTATCATTCAAACCAGAGTTGCAATAAGGAGTCATTGGCAAGGCAAGATGAGATTAAGTGCTGTTGTTAGACACTGTGTTCCTGCTTGAAGTAGCTTGATGGACTGAATTACATTAAGTAATTAAATAAGGTGAGATGGCTTTCAGAGCTATCCAGATACAGCCAGTTCATCAACGTCCTTGGTAGCTTAATGTCCAGCTTCATGATCTCTATGACCTGATTTTCTTTTTCAACAACACTATTAGCATGTGCTTGACAATGGACGATGACTAAGACTCTCAATTTAATTTGGCTTGCTTAAGACTAGGGTTGCATTGTGGTGAGAAGCTAAAACTGGAAGTATTTTGAGGTTGGGCAGCAGCATTCAACAGGTAAAATCAGTGGTTTCAAAGAAAGCTCAATTCCCTTGGAGATCATAGTCAATAAAACTTTAAGTGAATAGTCAAGCAAGGCTCTTTGTCATATATGTTGTTGATGTTTAAATTTTCTGAATTATTCTAAGTATTCTTGTTAACTGACAGCTGATATTTTTCTTGTCACATGACTTGTTGATTTGATCTTTGTACCTTTTCCTAAAGAATTTTGTTAGTTTGGGTAACTAACAAAAAGCAGATGCCATGATGGTATCATATGTGTGAGAGATTTATTGGGGAAAATCTCAGTGAGGGAAAATGGGAAAGCTGCTGGGGGAGTTTGGGAGAGCTGTCAGACTGCAGTGGAGGCCTGACTGCTGTGGAGGAGAGGGAGAAGGAAGGGAGTTTGGTGGGGAATCTTAGAGCCAAAGTTACCCATTAAAGCAGTGTTGCCTCTTCCAGGAACAGACCTGCCTTAGTATCCCTGCTGCTCTCAACTATTGGTGGGGACCAGCCAATGGAAAGTGTAATCTCAGCTCCAACACAGTGATGGATTTTGGAGCACAGCAACTGGGACTGTTGGTTAATTGCACTCTGCATTATTGGAGATTTTACAGGTATATCTTTTTTAAAGTAAAATGTTTTATGCAGTATAGTATAATACAGAAAATTGTACAAACCATATTTGCATGACTTTAATTTTTAAAATGCTCAGGGTACTTATAATAATTTACATGCAGTAGAATGCACAAATTTTAAGTCTATAGCTCAAAGATTTTTGCCAAGTGGATACACCAGTGTTGCCATTACACAGGTCAAGATATAGAAGATGCCCATCATTGCAGAAAGTTCTCTTGTGAGGTCATTCCCCCTTCCCCAACCCAGAGGCAACCACTATTCTGATTTCTTTTTTTTTTTTTTTTTCAGTTTTGAAGAACTTTTTAATACATTAAAACTAAGTTATAATACAGTAAAATGTAATAGTCTCACAATTTTATTGATACATCTTAATAAAGCAGAAATCTATTCTGATTTCTGTCACTAAATATTCTCTGTTCTCTCAGTTCATATAAATAGAATCATACTTTTGTATGCTTTTGTGTCTGGATTCTTTTGCTCAACATAATGTTTTTTTTTTTTTTTTATTAGAGAAGTTGTAGGTTTACAGAAAAATGTGGAAAGTATGGAGTTCCCATATTACCCTCTCCCTCCAGTTTCTCCTATTATTAACACTTTGCATTAGTGTGGTACCTTTGTTACAAATGATGAAACAATATAATTGAAATTCATAGTTTACATTAGGGTTCAAGGTTTGTATTGAATAGTTCTATGGCTTTTTCAAAAATATTTTTTTATTGAAGTATTTCATTCATACATGAAGATACATAAACAACAAGTGTGTAGTAAAAGTTATGAAGTTACAAAATAAACATGCATAACATCCAGTAACAAATATACAATCTAAAATTTCTCCTTTAAACCATATTCAAATAAATAATTCAGTGCTGTTAATTACATTCACAATGTTGCGATAACTGTCACTACCATCATTACCAAACTTTTCCATCACCCCAAACAGAAACTCTGTACCAATTAAGCATTAATTCCCTATTCCCTACCCCCATACTGGCCCCTGGTAACCTGTATTCTAGTTTCTGACTATATGAATTTGCTTATTATGATATTTCCTATCAGTGAGAACATACAATATTTGTTTTTTTGTGTGTCTGACTTATTTTACTCAACATTATATCTTCAGAGTTTTGAGATATATTCATGCTACATGAACCATTGGCTCTTTTTTTTATTGCTGAATATTATTCCATTTTATGAATGTACCACAGGTTGTTTACCCATTCTTTTATTGGTGAGCATTTGGATTGTTTACAGTTTGGGGCTGCTATGTATTGAACTCTCTTATACGAGCCTTTTTGTGGACATATGAATTCATTTCTTTTGGGTAAAATTTGAGAGTGGAATTTCCAGGTCATGGGGTAAGTTTAACTTTATTAGAAAATATCAATAGTTTTTTTATTATAATCAATTTTATTGAAATGTATTCATAAACCATACAGTCCTTCTAAAGAAGGGGTCTTAACTTTTTTTGTTCCACGGACCCCTTTGTCAGTCATGAAAACCACGGAGCCCTTACTAAGTCCACACTATACTGTGTATTATTTAATAAAGATATCACAACCGCACCAGCACATCCCCAGAAGAAAAATGCTTTCTTGAGTTTCAATTCAAGCTCATGGACCGCTGGTTGAAAAGCCTGTTCTAAAACATACAATCAGGGAAGCGGAAGTGGCTCAAGCAATTGAGCTCCCACCTACCACATGGGAGGTCCCTGGTTTAGTTCCCAGTGCCTCCTAAAGAAGACAGCGAGCTGGCACTATGGGCAGGCACAGCAAGCTGACACAACAAGATGATGCAACAAGAGACACAAGAAGAAAAACATAATGAGAGACACAACAAAGCAGGGAGCAGAGGTTCCCAGTGCCTCCTAAAGACGACGAGCAAGACAGCGAACTGATGCGACAGGCAGGCATGGTGACCTGATGCAACAAGATGACTCAACAAGAGACACGGGGAGGAAAAACGTAATGAGAGACACAACAAAGCAGGGAGTAGAGGTGGCTCAAGCAATTAGGCTCCTCCCTCCCACATCAGAGGTTCTGAGTTTGGCTCCCAGTGCCTCCTTAAGAAACAAGGGAGACGAACAGACACAGCAAGTGCAAAACATCGAGGGGGTGGGGAGAAATAAACTAAATAAATCTTTAAAAAAAACAGTGAAGTGTACACTCAATGGCATTTGATATAATCACAGTGTGCAATCATCACTTCAATCAATATTAGAGCATTTTCATTGCTCCAAAAAAACCAAAAAACCAAAACCAAAAACAAACAGAAATAGAACTCTACCCCTTAGTAGCCACCACTCCGTCTCTTTATCCTTCCCCTGCCATACATAATTGCTAATCTATTTCCGTCTCTATAACTTATTTGTATTTAAATTTTGTACAGATGGAGTCCAACAATATATAGTACTTTTTTTCTAGTTTCTTTCACTTAGCATACTTCTCTTTTTACTATTGATGGAAGATTATTAATATATTACTATACACCACTGTCTATAGTTTACTTTGGTTGTATTTTTGCCCAAATATCACCCTGATTTTAATATCTTGTAACATTAACTTACATTGTTTCTGTTTCAGAGAAAAACATTCTTTTATATGCACTATTAGCCATACTCATTTTTCACAAGAGGATTCACTATGTTGTACAGCTCCATGTTTCATTTTTTAGCTTTCCTTATAGTTGTATACACGACCTTCGGACTTTCCCTTTCAGCGACTATCATACCATATATTAGTGCTGCTAATTACACACACTATGTTGTGCTTTCACCATTTCTATTCACTTCCAAACATATCAAACAGGTTTTTTAGGAGGCGTTTAAATTTTGACATTTTGTTATCACCACTTGCCTATTGATGTTATGTCTTAATGTTTTTATTTACTCCATCATTTTGTGTTCTTCCATGATTTCCTGGGTGTTGGTATTTAAACAAACTTCTATACCTGTTAAAATCCTCTTTCTTAGTTAAGTAAGAGGATTACAGGCCAGTTTACATTCATTAATATTATGTGTTGGTGTCCTCTCCTGAGGTAGAAATGTGCTTAGGAAGGTCATCAGAGCAAGTAGTGTGGTCTTATGAAGAGAAAGGACAGAATAATTTAGAGTTAAGTATTTATTCATTCTTTCCATTATGTTTTTGAACAAAGGAAAATAGGACTTTTAAAAAACTAGGAATTCAACACATTTTATTTTATTTTTAGGTCTTTCTATATGCCTGCCGGTGTTCTAAAGATATAGAGACAATCAAAACAGACAAAAATCTTTACATTTATGGTGTTCACTAAAGTGTGTGAGGGCCAGGGATGGAGGAAACTGACAATAATGAAGTTGTAAGTAAAAGACAGAGTATTCCTAATGCTGGTAATTGCTACAGGGAAAAGTGAAGTAGGAAAGGTGACAGAGAGATCCCATAGTGGCAATGGGGAGTATGAAAATGTCAGTTTTAAGGAACGTGATCAGGGGCGACCTCTCTGGTAAGGAGGTCTTACCACCTGAAGGAGGTATGTGTAGTAAGGCTGGTACACCATTTAAAGCCGATTTTCAGTGGTAATAAGTTTGGAAACCTGTACTTCTTAGACATCTCATTTTTTTTTTTTTTTAATAATTTATTGAAGTATAACATTCATACATGAACATACATAAAATATAAGTTTTCAGTAAACATTGTGAACTTACAAAACAAACATGCATAACATTATGCAGGGCTCCCACACATCATCCCCCCAACAAACACCCCGCATTGTTAGGAAACATCTATTAACAAATCATGAAAAAGCATTGTCAAAGTAGTACTACTAACTATAGTCCATATCTTCCTCCCCTATACATTTTTTTAAAGGATTTATTTATTTATTTACTTTTATCCATTTTTACGCCCAGCCCCATTTTTGCTGTTTCTGTGTCCATTCACTGAGCAACTCTCTGTGTCTGTTTCCTGCCCTCTCTTCTCATCCTTCTCCTCCTGTCTTCACAGGATTCGATCCTCAGAACCTCTGATGTGGGAGAGAGGTATCCTACAGCCTGCGCCACCTTGGTTCCTGGTTTTTTGGTGCATCTCATCTTGGCTCTCCCTTGTTATGTCATTATCTTGCTGCATGGCTCATGGGGCCTGGCGGCTCATCTGGGGCCTGGCAGCTCACCTGGCGTAAGGGGCCTGGTGGCCCACGTGCATTCTATACTTTTCTTTTTTTATTTTTACCGGGAGGTTCCGGGGATCGAACCCAGGGCCCTCTATAAGGGAGACAGATGCCCAACCACCCGAGCCACATCCGTCCCCCTGATATATCTCTTAAGGTTGACTGAAGATATCCAAAGTTACAGTCTTTTCCCATACAGAATGGTCATATAATAAATCAGGCTTAGTTTATCATCAGCATTCTAAAAACCAGACCTAGGGAGAAAAACTAGGTCTGGGGACACATGCATGGTTTCTAATATAGCGAATGTTTAGCCTACCCTGATTATCACAAAATTAGAACAGCGAGATTATTTGCACGACATCTCATTCTTTTACACTGATAGGTATATGGAATTCCCAGGCATCTTCTATTAACAATTTTTGTCCTTTTCCATTGTTACGAGAGAACTAAAACTTTTCCTAAACAATAGATAACAGTTCTTAAGGGAAACTTTGATGCCCTCTGTTGATAAACATTTATTGGATGGAAAAATGTATTTCTGGCCTCTATTGAGATTCTCAGAAATGAGAGTTCATTTATTCATCCAATCTTTGATCTAATTCACTTATCTAACAAACATTCTTTGAGCACCTACTATGATTAATGTTTTGTACTAAGCACCAAGAGAGGCAAAAATGAATACTAAATGCTGAGATCTCAGAGTCAAGAGTTGGGGGAGCTGCAAATGAATTATCTCTGTTCTTGAGTGTCACTGCTTAAAAACAGAGGCGGGCTGGAAGCCACAGTCAGGAAAAAGGAACAAGCAGAGAGGGGTACATGGTGTTAAGGGGGAAGAACTGATTTGGTTAACATTCAATAACAAATATTTACTGAAAACCTCTTAAGGTCCAGCTAACTCTACTTAGTATTAGGGCTATAGAGGCCAACACGGCGTTTGGACAAGGAAAAAAAAAAAAAAAAAAAAAAAAAAGCAGCATTTTTCCTGAAGGTGCTAATGGACTAAAAATATTCCTAGGAGAAGAGTGAATTAGAGTCAGCTCTACTCTAGAATAGATATTTATGAAGTTTGATCTGAGGGGCTCTGGGTGTGCTGTGGTGCTGGGAACTTCTGAACTGTGGAGTTTTGGATGCAGAGACCAGAGAGTGGCTGGATTGGGTGTAAAAATCCTTGTTGCTCAAATGTGGCCTCTCTCTAAGCCAAACTCAGCATATAAATTCATCTTCCCCCCAGCATGGGACGTGACTCCTAGGAATGAGCCTCCCCGGCACTGAGAGATTACTACTAAGCACCAACTAGCAATACAACTGGAAATAGATGTTGAATAAAAGGGGGAAAAGGTAAAGATAAATGAGTTTATATGGCTAAGAGACTTGAAAGTGAGTCAGGTGGTCATCCCAGAGGTAATGCTTATACACAACTCAGCAGGATCTCGTAGATTGCCAAAGTGGATGCCACCTCAAATAGTGGGGCTCCTGAGGGCTCTGGAGACACCTAGGTGCTATCTATGGTTAGGGCAGATAGCTCTGGAGTTTGGTGCCTTGCCATTGGGTCCTACTTTGGAGTTTGTGCTCATGAGAGTGACAGAGTTGGACTTAGTTATGGCTTCCCTATACATGGCTCATCCATACCTTCTATTTGAACCTATACCTGGTGCTTGAGTTGGTAAACGTACATCCAAGAGACTTGAATCTTTGGGCTGTCCATGTGCCAGCTGGGCCTTGAGCCTCAGAGGAGTTGCAACACCTACTCTCCACTTCACTGGACTCACCCAGGACAACTAACAAAGAGGTGAGAACTGACAACCACCATCATACCAAGGAAACGAGAGAGCCTACAACTGCAAGCAAGAGAGTCCCATCCATCAGCTGTATGGGATCGGAACCCCCTCTCAATTAGAGGTGGAGTGAACATCACCATCCCAGAATCCTCAGGATTGAGGAATGAACTATGGACTAGAGTGGACTTACTGGTATTCTACAATAGACTTGTTGTGATTCTAGCAATGGAAGAAATTACAACATTGAAGTGGAGGCAGTAGCCACTGGAGGATCTGGAGGCATGGGGAGGGAAAGACAGGTGTAATGTGGGGGATTTTTCGGGACTTGGGAATTGTCCTGAATAGCACTGCAATGACAGATATATGCTATTATATATCTTCCCATAGCCTACAGACTTGTGTGGGAGAAAGTGTAAACTACAATGTGAACTATGGGCCATGCTCAATGGCAATGCCTCAGGATGTGTTTATCAATTGTAATGGATGTGCCACACTAATGAAGGATGTTCCTTATGTGGGAGTGTGTGGGAGGTGTAGAGAACAGGGCATAGGGGAGTCCCTATATTTTTTGTGTAACATTTCTGTAATCTAAGTATCTTAAAAAAAAAAAATTAATTTCAGCAACAAAATTGTACTGCAATTTAACACTAATTGTCTAACAATAAAATATTTGTGTAGGGATTTTTTCTTTCCATGTGACTCATGATACTACCAAAAACAAAGAACAATTAAATCAATAAAAAGATTGAAAAAAAAAAGTCAAGGGAGATGGTCGGAAGAACAGTCTGCCTCTAGGTTCAGAGGACCTTTAGATAGGACCTTTAGATAAGAGTGAAGGATCCTAACTGCAGAGTTGGATGGTCCCAGAAATAGGCTCTAATCATAGCAAGAAACTACAGTGGGGACTGGAAACCAGAAACTTGCATAGAAATCAAGTCAAGCAGACTGACCAGCCTTAGGAGATGGAGGCTGTAGCACTCTGCTCACACAGACAGGGCCTACCTTGAGGCTACTTCATATCCAGAATGAACTCATGGGGAGGTTGCGTTTTATATCCTATCAGGCTAGCTGCTTTTGGTGCCAGGTGGTGTTTGTTGAGGTGGGATGATAGGATCCACAGAGGTAGGCAGGTTTGACAGGAATTAACAATTGCTATAAAATGTGAGAAAGGCTATAATGGATAATATGTATAATATTTTACTGGGGCGCAACGGAATAAGAAATAGATGTAAGAGAGGACATATATTTTCCCCTCTTATTAATTCCTTTCTATAAAAGTGCTTTTTAAAAACACTTTTAAAATAAAGATTAAAGAACCAAATAGTATCAAAAAGTATTATAACCCCAAATAGTAGTTCTTTATACCACTTACACCTACCACCCCAATTGCATTCCCCAGAAGCAAATATTTTAACTATCTTAGCTATTTCTTTTTGTTCTGATCTATGCACTTCTTAAGGTTATACTTATAATTATATTTCTTGATTTATTATCATTTTGACATTATTTATTGATTTTCTATTAGGATAGATGAAGACTTTGCTCCTTTAAATTTCACTCACTTTCCATTCTCCAACCTTCCAAAGGATTTTTGGCTAAATCAATATTCGGTGCTTGCATTATTATGCTCATGTAAATATTCACTGCAGAGCCAAGAATTTTTGTATGACTATTTCCTTTCTTTTTTGCATAATTTTAATTTTTCTTTGAGTTAATGACTATTTTTTAAAACTTCCATATAACTATGGGTTTATCCTTAATTTTTACTTTTCCCCTTCAGATCTATTTTATGTCTCTCAATAGACTTTCCCACCTATATTCCTAAACATACCATATGACCCCCAAGTCTCCCTTTCTTCTTCTCAGAGACCTCCATCCTTTTGCTCTAAATTGAGCTTGTTACTTTTTAGTTCTATTATTTAGCTATTATCCTGGGCACATCCTTTTGTTGTCATCCTTGGACTTTACATTACCACTTTCTTCTATGGGATCCTTAGTTTTCTGGATCTTTTGTCTCCTTGTTCTATGGTTCACTCATTTGTCTTGTTGGAGCATGACTTTTTTTCATAAAGTATTTAGAAAAGTTACATGGAAGATAGAGTCTTGGCAGTTTGTAAAGTGTCTGTTTTACTCTTCCTCTTGATACTTTGATATTGGCCCTGTCTTAATTTTACCAGGAAGTGTCAATGGGACACAAATAGGTCTTGATGAAAACTGATTGGCAGTGATTGTAAGAAGCTAACAACTGCAAGATGCATTCCAATTTTAAAGATTTTGATGTGAAAAAAATGTGGGCCTTAGAAGAATAATTGAAACACAGTACTTTAGCTGGGTATAGAATTTTAGGTTGAAAGTTATTTCTGCATAACAATTTTGTCTTCTAAGTTCAAGTGTTGCTGTTGAGAAGACTGGTGATCAAGTGACCTATTTTCCTCTGCTAAAAGTTTGTAGGATCAGATATTTATCTCTGATATTTTAAAGTTCACGAAACTACCTTTGAAAGAGCCTTTTTCCATTCCTTTTTTGGCACTCAATGTGACTTTTCAATCTAGAGACACGTGTGTCACAGTTCTGGGTGATTTTCTTTTACTATTTCTTTAATCTATTTTTTTCTTTTCCATTTTCTCTTATTTATCTCTGGCATTCATATTAGGCAAGTCTCCTAAAACTGTCATATTTTGTCTTCTATTTTAAAACTTTTCATTCCTTTATTATACTTTTTGAGATATTTCTTTGACTTTATCTTCTGACCTTTCTAATAACATCTTTAAAGGTCCTGTATACAAACGAATCACACCCACAGGACCAGGGGCTGGTACCTGAGCATGCCTTTTGTGGGGGGCATGATTCAATCCCCAGCAGTTGGTATAATTTCCATGGAAGGAAAGTCTACAGTTTTTTCATTAAAATTTTTTTTTATTGAAGTATATCATTCACACATGAACATATATAAACAATAAGTGTATAGTAAAAGTTGTGAATTTACGAAACAAACATGCATAATATCATGCAGGGCTCCCGTACCTCACTCCACCACCAACACCTTGTATTGTTGTGAAACATTTGTTACAAACTATGAGAGACCGTTGTCAAAATATTACTAACTATAACCCATCTTTTACATTTGGTGTATTTTTCCCCCAACCCACCTGATTATTAACACCCTATATTAGTATTATATATTTGTTATAGTTCATGAGAGAACCTTCTGATGTTTGTTCTTTTAACTACAGTCCATCTTCTACCACAGGATTCCCAGTGTTATACAGTCCCATGTTTTGTACAGTTCATTCAAAGTGTAACTCAGTGGCTCTCATTTTCATCAGAGTTGTGCTGTCATCACCTCAGTCAATTTTAGAATATTTTCATTACTCCAAAAGGAAAATTCCCTTACCCTCCTATACCCCTTATTGTTTTTTGTTCCTTTGTTGTCCCTTCGAATTGATATCTTTTTTGCCATTGTTACAAAAATATTACAGTATTACTGTTAACTGTCATCCATAAGTTACATTAGTTCTAATTTCCCCATGTATCACCATATTCTTAACACTTTGTAAAAGAAGAACATTCTTATATTTATACTATTAACTACAGTCTTCATCTACCACCAAAATCAGTGTTCTTCAGTCCTGAGATTATCCCCTAGCTTCCTTTCAATTGACATTTATGTCCCTAGACTACCCCTTTCAGCCACAATCACGTTTATAAATCAGTTATACTCACTATAATGTGTTACCATCAACTCTATTGATTTCCACACTTTTACAATAAATAGAAGTCCTCATTTTAAGTTCAAGATCTACCAATTGCTAACTTTGTGGCTGTGGTCAAGTCACTTCACAGCCTCAGTTTCCTAATTGGTAAAATGGGAATAATGAGATCTGTCTTGTTTAAAACACTAAATTGTTGCATTAAATGAGATAATATGTGTCTAGGCAATGATGAGAGTTTACTAATGGTTGTTATCTGATTAGGCTAGGACTCATAAGATCTGGGGTCAAGATCTTGCTTTGCCTCTTACAGGTTATATGAGGTTAGGCAAATATTTTAATCCCTCTCCCTGCACCTAGTGAACAGAGGGTTAATATATGCCCCATGGCATTGCATACTCTCACCAGTGATCTGGGCATCCCCTCTGTATTAGTCAGGGTTCTCCAGAGACAGAGAACCAGCATATTATAAGATTTGTTACAGGAATTAGCTCATATGACCATGGGGATTGACAAGTCTGAATTCTGCAGGGCAGGTTGCAAGCTAGGAACTCCAATGAGGATTTTGATTAATTATCCAGGAGAAGGGAGCTGGCTGATGTAGAGATAGAAAATTCTCATTTCTGGCTTCAGAGCCTGGAACCTTCTACCATGCTGTACTACCTTCTACTGAAAATTCTTCTGACCACTGAAACCATCAGTTCTCCGTTCAAAGCCTTCAATTGATTGGATGAGATTTCTTTAATTGCTGAAGGCAAACTCCTTTGTTGTTGTGGATATAATCAGCCAGAGATGCAATCACCTAACTATTGATTTATATCTCCAAAATACCCTCACAGTATCAATCAGGCTAATGCTTGTTTGACCAAACAACTGGACACCGTAACCTAGCCAAGTTGACACATGAATTTAACCACCACACCCTCTCTTATTTTATTTTCCTTTTATCAATTTTTCTCCATTCTCATTTTCCTGCTTCTCCTCTCCACTCATAGGCAACCATTCTGTTTGTGGTGGATCCTTACATTACATTTGTTTTGTAAAATGTGTATGGTTCTTCTGTGTGAAGGTATTTAAATTATTTAAAATAATGTCATGCTACATTCTCCTTCTTGCTTTTTTTTTTTGCTAACAATCATGTTTAAAGATGTCCATGTTGCTGTATATTTATGTGACTTGTGTTACTTCTAATTGCTGGATAGCATTCTCCAGCATTTCATTTATATATTATTCCTTGTGATAGACACTTGGATCGCTTCCAACTCTCTCTACCACAAATGATACTATTGTGAATATTTTCATACATGTCCTTTATGGACCTGTGTGAGAATTTCCCAGGAAATATATGCCGAGTCCTAGCAATATATATATATATACACACTTATTTTCACAGTGCTTGGTCACACATCTCCAGAACAATTGCAGCAATCTATATCCCTCTTAGCAGTTCAAAATGGCTCCTATATCCCATATCCTTGCCAAAACTCATCTTATCCAGCTCTCTAAATTTTAACAACGTTTCTTTTTGTTGTTGAGTTGTATGATTTCTTGATAAATTCTCAATGTTAAACCCTTGTCAAATATTTGCTATCCAATTATTTTCTCCCATTCTGTAGTCTTTTTACTTTCATGACAAAGTCCTTTGATGTACAAAACTTTTAATTTTGATGAAGTCCCATTTATCTGTTTTTTTCTTTTGTTGCTCATGCTTTTGGTGTAATGTTAAAGAAACCATTGCCTAACCCAAGGTCCTGAAGATGTTTACCTATGTTTTCTTCTAGGAGTTTTATAGTTTTGTTCTTTTATTTAGTTCTTTGATCCATTTTGACTTAATTTTTGTATATGGGACCTTCATTCCTTTGTGTGTGGCCTCCATTTGTTGAAGAGACTGTTTTTTCCCCACTGAGAAAACTTGGCAACCTTGCCCAATGTCAGCTGGCCAAAAGCATGAGGGTTTTTTCCTGAACTCTCAGTTTGAGTCCCCCTCAGTCCAAAAGAAGCATTTCTTCCCCAGGGATTGGTTCAGTGAAGCATGTGACCCAACTAGAGCCAGTAAGGAACAATGAGACTTTTGCAGGGACTACTGTGAGAGAAGCACTACATTTTCAGCTGCACTTAGACCTGGGAGACTCTCACTTTGAACTTGATGGTAGGCATATTTCTACCACATGAAGCCTCAGAATGAAGAGGCACAAAAAAGAGTAGAGCCAAGAAACAGAGGGAAAATGAATCTTGAGGACACAGAGTCTCAGTAAGCCCCCTGCTGCCTGCAGTCCTAATCCAAGACCTGTCAATGACCTGAGTCAATGCTTTCCCTTTTGTTGTTTAAAACAGTTAAATTGTATTTTCAAACTTGCATTCAAATGTTTTCTTTTTTCTTTTTTACTTTATTTTGTACATTTAATAATTGAAAATATAAACAATTAAAAACTAAAAAGTAAACGCAGATGACTAAATATATACATTTCTCAATTAAATGTAATGGATACATATAAATTTTTTTCTTTGTATCAAACAATATGTTACACAATATATTTGGTTCATAGTAATGCATTCATACAGTATTTGCCCTTTTGTGTCTGGCTTGCTTCGCTCAACATAATGTCCTCCAGGTTCATCCATGTTGTCATATGCTTTACGACTTCATTTCTCCTTAGAGCTGCATAATATTCCATTGTGTGAATAGACCACAGTTTGTTTATCCATTCTTCTGTTGATGGACACCTGGCTTGTTTCCAACTTTTGGCAATGGTGAATAATGAACATCGGTGTGCAGATGTCTGTTCGTGTCACTGTTCTCATTTCTTCTGGGTATATACCCAGTAGTGGTATTGCAGGGTCATGTGGCAAGTCTATGTTCAACTTCTTTAGGAACTGCCAAACAGTCCTCCATAGTGGTTGTACCATTCTGCATTCCCACCAACAGTGAAGAAGTGTTCCCATCTCTCCACATCCTCTCCAACACTTGTAGTTCTCTGTCTTTTTAATAGTGGCCATTCTGATAGGTGTGAAATGATATCTCATAGTAGTTCTGATTTGCATTTCCTTAATCATGAGTGATGTTGAGCATTTCTTCATATGTTTTTTTGCCATTTGTATTTCTTCTTTGGAGAAATGTCTATTCAAGTCTTTGGCCCATTTTTCAATTGGGTCATTTGTCTTTTTATTGGTGAGTTGTAACATCTCTTTATATATCCTGGATATTAAACCCTTATCAGATATGTGATTTCCAAATATTTTTTCCCATTGAGTTGGCTGCCTTTTCACCCTTCTGACAAAGTCCTGTGAAGTGCAAAAGTGTTTAATTTTGAGGAGGCCCCATTTATCTATTTCTTCTTTTGTTGCATGTGCTTTGGGTGTAAGGTCCAAGAAACCACCACCTACTACAAGGTCTTGAAGATGTTTCCCCACCAAATGTTTTCTTAATAGAAAAGAGTTTAATCATTATATCACTTATATTAAATGATATATTAATATTAAATTATATAATAAATGAGAATCATGGATTTGTTTGACAATACCGAGGTGAAAGAAGCGTCACATAATTTAATTTTTAAGTTATGTGATGCTAGGATGGGAAGAAACCTAATATCTGTTGATACTGAGGGCAACGTTCCCTTCTAACATGGTTCACACATTCATAAAATACTTAGGAAAGATTTTGGTCTTTGGTCCCTCATTCTTGCCACTGGAAGCCTCTTAGTGCAAACCTATTTGGATCACTAAAAGGTGCCTCCACAGCCTCTAAGCAAAGTGTGAGCACCCCAAAACTATGGGGTTATTTAGTTCCTTCCGAAAACACACCAGTTAACCCCACAGAAAGTCCTGCTGTGTCCTCGGCACACCCAGGCAGGACACTGATGCTTGTTGAACACATATCTAATTTCCTTGCCTCAAGTGCCCAGAAAGGGAAAAACAAACAAGGAAAAGGAAAGTTCAGCATCCAGGAATGGGATCCCAGTACAAGAGCACATGGAATGAAAACCCCTGAGTGGCAGCTCTGCAGCATATTCCCTTTTGAATAGGAGGGTGGAGAACTCTGGGAATGAGGAATTCAGGGGGACAGATGATGGATTGATCATGCATTAAACATGCATGAAAGATTAGGATATGCAGGAAACCTGGTTAATAAAAAAAATTAGAAAAATAATTCCTGCAGGTTTCTTAGGTATACTTCCAGAGACTGGAGCCTCCCGCCTACCTATGTGCCAGGTGTGCATGAAATCTAGGTGGAGCTGCAACTCCTACCCTACAGATCAATGGACTCATTCAAGTCACCTGGTGAGGAGACAACGATGGGAAATGGCCATCCCAGGGAATGGAGAGGGCCTGCATCCGCAGCCAGGATCATCCCACCCACCATATCCATGGGATATAAGCCCTCTCTCACTTGGAGTTGGAGTGGACATCACCATCCCAG
>JAKSZT010053764.1:30635226-30668021 GCA_026826555.1 Tolypeutes matacus | reverse complement strand
ACAAATGTTTGTATGTATTGTGAGAATTTTGATTTTTACCCATAATAAAAAAAAAAAAAAAAAAAAAATTCCTGCAGGAAGAACAAAGTGTTCTCTAGGAAAGGAAATGTAATTACACTACTTGACACTAAAATCAACAGTATTTACATGGTCATGATATTGTGAAAATCGAGTATTGATTTAACCAGATATTATGCTATAATTATATTAGGAGGATGTGGGAAGGAAATTGGGGGTAGAGGTGAAAACCAGATCCTCAGCTTCATTTGTCAGAGGACCATGTATAACATCTGAAATAGATGAATTAAGAAATACTGATAAAAATATATTATATAAAAATATGGAGACACATAGTAGTACAAGAAATAACATAAAGAATTTAAAGTGGTTGCCCTTGGGAAGCTGGACTCAAGGTGGAAATAATCGGGGGATAAGAGACTTTTTTTTTAAATACCGGGGCCAGGGATTGAACCTGGGACCTCGTATGTAGAAAGCCAGAGCCCAACCACTGAACCACACCGGCTTCCCTGAGTTGGTTTTATCATTTGTTTTGCTTGTCTTTTTGTTTTTGTTTTTTTATCAGGAGGCACCAGGAACTGAAACCGGGACTTCCCACATGGAAGGCAGGTGCTCAACTGCTTGAGCCACACCTGCTCCTCTCATTTGTATTGTTGTTGTAAGAATTTTAGCACTCTTTGACTGTTTTTTTTTTTTAAGGTATTGGGACCAGGGATTGAACCCGGGACGTCGTATGTGGGAAGCCAGCACTCAACCACTAAGCCACATGGCTCCTCTCTCTTTGACTCTTAAAACAAATTACATGGGGAGTGAATGTAACACCTGCTTCCCACATAGGAGGTCTCGGGTTTGGTCTCGGTGCCTCCTAAAAATAAAAACAAACAACAACAAGCAAACAAAGATAAAAACCAAATCAGGGGAGCCACTGTGGCTCAGTGGTTTAGTGCCAGCTTCCCACACACGAGCACTGGGGTCCAACTCCCGGCTCCAGGACATCAAAACAAAAAAAGTATGTGCTTTATTCTGATAAAAATTTAAAATTAATGTAAAATATAACCAATTAAATAGTATTCATCACAGATTTCATTGTAAAATCTGCAAGTAAACCTCATATGAAATTTAAAAAAGAGATATGATGAAATTACCATTTATAAGGAAAGTCTTATTAAAAATTAAAAAAAAAATTTTTTTTAAGTAAAAAATAAAATATACAGCTGAAACAAGAGTAGTGAGCCAACACAGTCAGTTGCTTTCCCGTTGACTTGGGGAATGGTTAGGATCAGCAACTCAGGCTATTCCATCATCCTACCTGGAACAGAAGCTTAATTTTTTATTTCCTTTGTGTTTCATCTCATTCAACCTGCTGCATATATATGAAAGTGCAATGGATTATTGCTATTATCAAAAAAGCGTTCCGTAAGTTCATGGGATGACTATTTCTCTTCAAGGATGTGTTTGTTGTTCCAGTGTAGTGGGGTTTCATGTTTCTCACATGCCCAATCTGGAAGTTCTAGCAGCTACCTGGCATAATTTTTTTCTTGTGGCTAAATAAAATGCCATGTGAGTAAATATTGTAATTAGAACCATAATGGCATATTTTGATTGATTTAATAACACTGACCGGAGTTGTTTCTTATGTGACACTAATGATCATTGATGACCAAACTGTTAAATTTACATCAGAAATTCTTGACTGAAAATCCTTCTGAGAGCAAACTACAATGCTATCAAAGCAGAAAATATGTGCAAAACTTTCTTCATTTGTCTCAATAATTTGAATTAATCTTTAGGAATTCATAACAGAAAAATGTAAGAAGCTAGAAGTTGGCATAGCTCAGCAAGTGTTTGTGAACAGAAAACGGTTAAAATCGAAATATAAAGAGCAGGACTGGAATGCTATTAGCAAGTCTGGGTTCTGTTCACTCTTTGTTTTTAGGAAATGTTAGCAAAATTTGGTTAAAATAAAAAGCATTTGTGTGGTGTTAGAATTTAAACCCTCTAGTCCACTTAAAACTTTAGAATTATGGAATTTTGTTTTTGAGTTATCAGTGGGGTCAGATAAAAATGGTTCATGGTGCCATAAAAAGGTATGACTCATTACTCTTTTTGTGATGACAACATCATGCCATTTTATCTTTACAAAACTTTAAAAGGTGACATCTTAGTTTATTTGCAATTTGCCCTTTCACTGTCCTTCCTAAAAATTAATCATCTACTTCCTTCACTTTCTTAAGATTCATTGATTATGAGCAAATTCTTTATAGAATCGAAGTTTATTTTAGCCTTCTAAAAAATAAGAAAAATAAATTGGGATTGTTGTTTTCAAAATGTTAAAGGCGAGTTCTGTAACATTCCCCGAGATCCCGGTGGTGGCGCTGTCAAGTGTGTGCCAAGAGCGAGCCTGAGCTGGTGACTGCCTCCAGCAGCAGCGCCTGCCTCTGCAGCTTCAGCAGCAGGGGTCCGTTCTGCTCATTGGGACAAATTACTCATGTTCCTCTGGACAGGGTGGGCCTGAGCAACACTGAAAAGGAAGCTGTCTGTCTTCAGTTCGCTCTTCTCACCCTCCACTTCTTGCATCTTCACTTTGTGGATAGAGTGCCTTATACTGTGCGGGAGATGGATTATGTGGTGTATGGAGGTTGGGTTGGGGCATAGAAGAGATAGGATTGGAAGGGTAGGTGGCAGCTAGGCTGTGAATTACTGAGCGCTAGATAGGGTAACTGACCTTTGGGAGGCAACATCTCCATCATGGCTGTGTAACCAAGTCTGTATCATGGTGAGGATTTTAGGCCAGGTTGGAAGGGGCAAGACTAGGTTCTAGAGCAGGGTCTAGACTGCTGCCTGTTTTTGTACCTTCTAAGCACTAAGAATGATTTTTACATTTTTAAATGGTTGGTTAAAAATAAAAAGAATAATGATATTTTGTGATGTGAAAATTATATGAGATTCACATTTAAATAAATAAAGTTTTATTGGGACAGCTGCAGTCATTCATTATATATTAACTATTTTTGTTCTGCAATGGCAGAATTGAGTAGTTGCAACAGAGACCATATGGCTTACAAGGCCTAAGCTATTTACTATCTGGCCTTTTACAGAAGAAGTTTGCTGACCCTTGGTCTAAGTCATTCAGAAACGGAGGAGTAGAAGCCCAGATGGGATGGTCCCTGTATTAGTCAGCCAAAGGGGTGCTGATGCAATATACCAGAAATGGGTTGGTCTTTATAAAGAGTATTTATTTGGGGTAGAAGTCCACAGTTACCAGGCCATAAAGCGTAAGTTTCTTCCCTCACCAAAGTCCATTGCCACGTGTTGGAGCAAGACAGCTGCTGACGTTTGCCAGGTTTCAGGCTTCTTGGGTTCCTCTCTTCCTGGGGCTGCGTTTCTCTCCGGGCTTAGTTCCTCTGTTTCCTCCACAAGGTCAGCTGTAGACTATGAGGCTCTCTAGGCTTTGCTTCTCTCCACAAGGCCAGCTGTGAATTCTCAGGTGAATGGCTCGTCTCTATACCGGAGCCTTCTCTCCTTCTTCACCAGAACCCCAACATCAAAACTGCTCCAACTCTGTTCTTTGACATACCTTTTATATTTTATTCCCCAGCCTCCAAGGGGTGGGGCTCAATGCTCTACTGTCGTGGCCCAGTTAATGCCCTAATCATAACTTAATCATGCCCAGATTAGCAGACCAGTTTACAAGCATAATCCAATATATATTTTTGGAATTCATAATTACATCAAATTGCCCAACAGCTACCATCGCCTAGAAGGATAGTGAAGTTTTGTGGGATAGTTCACAAAACACTTAAACTAAAATTATTAATTCTAGTGATGATGAATTTTCTAACACTTATTCTCCCTAGCATACTTGGAAGTTTTTCAGTCTGAGATATGTGGATTAAATATTTTTTAAAAATCAAAATGATTTCTGGGAAATCTGGAAAACTGTGACAATTGTGGTTAATGGGCATTTTAAGGAGCATTCACATCATTGAAGAGTCATATGAAAAAGTAGCATCTTTCAGATTCAGGGAAACAAATCAGTACAAATAAATTGCTGGAAGCTTCCTACTCTTTTAAAAAAATTGGGATGAAATAGCACAACATAAAATTGACCATTTTAAAGTATACAATTCAGTGATGGCATTTAATACATTCACAATGTCGAGCAACTGCTCCCTCTATCTAGCTCCAAAATATTTTAATCGCCCTCAAGGAAAACCTCATGCCCATTAAGCAGTCACTCCCAATCTTCTCATCCCCTAGCCTCTGGCAACCACCATTCTGTTTTCTGTTTTTACTGAGAATTTTATCTATTCTGAACATTTCATGTAAATGGAATCAGACAATATGTGACCTTTGTGTCTGGCTTCCTTCACTTAGCATAAAGTTTTTGAGGTTCATCCATGTTTTAACATGTATCAGTACTTCATTCCTTTTTATGGCTGAGTAATATTCCATTTTGTTTACCCATTCATCTATTGGTAGATGTTTGGATTGTTTCTACTTTTTGGCTATTGGGAATAGTGCTACCATGAACATCTGTGTACAAATATTTGTTTGAGTACTTGTTTTCATTTCCTTTGGATATATCCCTAGGAGTGGGATTGCTGGGTCATATGATAAATTCCATGTTTAGCTTTATGAGCTACCACCAAACTGTTTTCTACAGAGACTGCTCCATTTTACATTCTCACCAGCACTCTACAAGGGCCCCAGTTTCTCCACATTCTCTCCAACATTTGTTATTTTCTGTTTTTCAAAATTATAACCATCTTGGCAGGAAGTGGTATGTCATTATGGCTTTGATTTGTGTTTCCCAAAATGTGCATCTAACTGAGACTAAATATGTGGTCAGACCTCTAGATGTAAGAGATTCTGGGAAATGTAGTTTTTAGCCTTCTGACCTCCACAGTTCAGGAAGGGACACTAGAAGGGGATGAAAGAATGTTGAAGCTAATCATTTGCATTATTTTCCTATTTGCCATAACAAACTTGTTGGTTTAAAGCAACAAATTTAGTATTTTACAGTTCTGGAGGTCAGAAGTGAGATATGGGTCTTACAGGGCTGAAATCAAGGTTTTGGCAGAGCTTCATTCCTTCTGGAAACTAGAGGGGGGTAGAGTTCATTCCTCCCCCCCCTTTTTTTTCCAGTTACTAGAGGCTGCTCACATTTCTTAACTAGTAGCTGCATTATTCTGACTTCTGATTCCATGATCATATCGCTTTTCACCTTTCTGCTTCCATCATTACATCACCTTCTCTGACATTGATCTTCCTGCCTCCCCCTTGAAAGGACCTTATGATCGTATTGAGCCCCTCTGGATCATCCAGGATAATCTCCCCATCGCAAAACCCTTTAACATAGTCACACCTACAAAGTCACTTTTTCTATGTAACATATTCACAGGGTATTAGGACATTGACATCTTTGGGGTGGGGGAGGCATTACTCAGCCTACCCAATTGCCCATATCCAAACTGGACAGATGATTGAATATCTGCTATGTGCCAGGAGCTTTACATATATCATCTCACTGAACACTCACTAGAACCCCTCAAGGCAGGCATTATTATTGCTTTTACAGATGTGAAAATGAGATTCCAAGAATTTCCAAAACTAAACTAGCTGGTATATGGCAGAACCAATAGTTTATCCCAGAAGGGGTTGGTTCTAAAAATCCATGCAATTCAAGTGATACAATGAATTCTGGAGGCTCTGACTCCCTTTAGAATTTCATAACTGGAGGGTTCTAAAAACTGGCAGTGATAATCTCATCGCAAAAATCACAGGTCCGGTTCTTCCTTTGTGTTAGGGGTTCTCCTGAGTACTCAGTGTTGACAGGATTGGATCATTTAACAGGTTTACCTCTTGGTCTCTGTTTACGTATACGGACCTGCTAACTCTGTCTTCTTTAAATACTTCCAGTTTCTCAGGGCTGTTGTATATCATCTTCATGTGAAGTCTGTTTCTTCCAAAAGTGAATAAAGTACTTTCTCTTTGGATTGGTTCTACTTACCTGGTGATTTTTTTTTTTTTTTTTTTAAAGAAAATACATTATTTTAATGTTAAACTAGCTTTGGGGAAAAAGATTCATTGATAAGAACAATAATTTGACCAACTGTTTAAACCAAGGACCCCTGTCTTCACTGTCCACCTTCATCTCCTTCTTTGGGAGGAGGAATGGTGGTGATACACTAAGCTCTTGAAATGGTAATTTTTGTTACCCTTTTGTATAATTTTTTATTTATGACTGTAATGACATTCTATCATCAAAATTCCTTACCACTAATACTCCTCCTCTTGAAACTATACAAATGATATATTTTTGGTAGTAGATGGATTAGAAAATACATATGAATAAAAAGAATAACTAAATAAAATCACAGAACTCCTATGACCCAGAGATAACTACTGCCAGCTTTAGGTGTATCTCTTTTTTGATGTTTCCAATGCAAAAATATGTGTATGTATCAGATAGTATTAGGTTTGTTGTATAAACTAATTCTGAAGATAAGTTTCCCAGGACCCAGGATCCTCTCCTCTTGTTGTGCCATTATTCCATGTACAGATTTTCGACTCATAGTCCATGATGCCTGCCTAAGTTCCAACCGTTGTATCTAATCCTGTCTGCAGGAATGAGGAGGGTGTGAAAAGGAGCACACCCACTCCCTTTAAAGACACTTCCTTGTACCCTATTGACCAGAACTCAGTCATATTAACTGCAAGGGAGGAAGGAAAATGTTTTCTTTATTCCCAGGGGCTTTTGCCTGAATAACCATCAGAAATTCTATTAACTAAAAGAAGGAAACATGGATATTGGTAGATAATAGTCTATGCCAAACATATATCTTTAGAAAAACAAGATCTCACTAGTGGTACTGCTTTTGTAACATGATTCTTTCATGTAACAATATACCATTAATGTCTTCCTACATCATCAATGCATACATCCATATGTATGTTTGTATGTAAATATGTAAAATATTATTTTAATAACATTATTTCACTTTATAGGTGAAAATAATTTATTTAACCAATCTCTTATTTATGAACAAAAAGTTCCTTCAAATTTTTGATATTATAAACAATCTTGTGAAAACATTTTTGCATATACATCTTTTCATACTACCTTATTTTCTGAGATTACATTTCTAAGAATATACTTTCTGAGTCAAATAGTAGGCACATTTTAAACACCTTTGATATTTATGTATTTAGAAAGGGTCAGTGGTGTGATGGAGCTGGCTTGTACCAGTTTGTGAGAATCGGTTGTTTGCATCTCTTTCCAACTTTGTGTTCGTTGACGTCATGTTGGTACCTGTAACTGGCCGTGGTTGGAGAATTTGCATCATGGAAATTGGCAAATGCTATAAATTGGAGCCTTTGTTTTCTAAAGAGCTGATTGTTAAGCATTTACTAGTATACCACTGGAAAATGTGTACAGATCTAACAGTTTTTGAGGACCCATTATTTTCAACTCAAAATCCATGCCATGCTAAAACAATAATTGTTACTTGTAATTTTATATTATAATACTGATAATTTGTAATATCAATGTTTTCTCTTGATTTTCTTTTCTGTAGCTTTTTTAAATGTGAAAATAATTTGGGGTACATATAGTATATTTTGTATTCAACCAAGTATGATCAGTTAAGGACAACCATATTTTGCAGAGATTTGGGATGGCTGTGTGGTAATTCCAAAGGATCTCTGCACTTTGGAAAATTGTTATTTATAAAGACCTTTAAAATAATTGCTTTGGCACACATTGTTGATTTGTAAGGAACATCAATCTTGGTGACTCAGAGAGGGGTAAGGGGAAAGATGATCGGAATCTCCAGGAGGCCTTTTTCTAGGCTCTCATGATTCTCTCATACCCTCTATTGAAGCCCACAGACTGGGATCATACTAACCTTTTCCTGTGGTCACACGGTAGCTAGTAAACCACTTTTATTAACAGGATTGGGATTGTGTTGCAATGGAATATAAATTTGGGCCACTGAGTAATCTAACAATAAGGAGCTATAGTTCCATGAGAAATTATAAATGAAGAGGAGGCATCTGGCATAGTGGAAATTGTGTTAATTTGGGATCAAGATCTCCAGAATTCTAGGACCTGCTTTGCTACTGGGCTATGCAAGGACTCTGACTGTCTTCTCTATCATCTTTCCACACAGCAGGGTTGATTTGCTGGCCTAGCCAAATAGATTTTGCTCCATTTTTTTCCTCACCACTCCTTGTAAGTTTTTTCCTACAGGAAGCTTCTCAAGAAATTCCCAGGTAGAAAAGTAATCAGTGATCTTTTCTGGTCTTCCACCAGATAAGAACATAGGAGTAGCCACTTTATCTCTAACTCTATGCTCTTAGACAAGCCTCTGTTTACTCATCAGTAGAATGGGAGTGTGATGAGGTTGGATCAATATGTAAAACCTGAAGTTCAGTAATTCTATTAAGCCAATTTGCCTACAAAACAGGTATAGTGAGATCAAAATAGCCTTGACAATAGAAACTAAATACTCTTAAAAAAAGGCTTTGCACTGGCTTCCACAGAGTGCTCCTTGAGAACACAATATTAAGATGTCATATTTTATGTATGCTATAATTTTGTTCTCACTAGAAGAGTACAGCAGTGATGTAAGAAGCTGTTTATGAGATTAAGTCATCAGGGAATGCTTCTGCCCCATGATAGTAAGGGCTATAATTCACTTACACACAGACATCAAATTTTATTGCAAAGTCATGGGAAAAATTCTAATTAACTTAAAGCCATGTATAAAGTATGTATCTTTTATTAAGTAATATGATCATGAAGTGTGATAAAATTCTGGATCTGAGTAGCTCCTCATACTGCTGACCTATTAGGAACCTCAAATTTTGTAACCTCTGCACTGCTTTCTTTTTTCATATGTATCAGTGTAGTTCCTCACCCAACATAAGTTGAAGGGGCAACTGAAATATCTTCTTCACCAATGTCTTTGAAATGCTTGCACTTGAGATGGAGAAATCCATTTTTAAATTTTTTTTTAATTTTATTTTTTATCTCTACTGTTCCCTTGTTAAGAATATTACAATATAAATTGATCATTAACATGGACTTGAGATAGTCAATACAGTCAGCAAGGGAAGCTTTGACAGAATGGGGCCAAGGATAAATAAGTTTTGATTGAAAGTGATGGTAAAAAGAAAGATTTATGGAAGTAGCATCAAGGAGTGACATCACCAAGATGGTGGAGTGAGATGCTCCAGAGTTCTGACTCTCACAGAAATTTTAAACAAAAGGAAAAAACTGGCAAGCCATCTTCTTCGTAGGCCCAAAAAATAGTTACAGAGTTGCAGTAACTAGATGAGTACCAAATCAAGAAAAAGGCAACTTAAAAATGGTAGGATAACCCACTGCACCTTCACTGTCCCTTTCCCACCCCCTTCCTGGCTTACTGCAGAGCCAATCCTTGTTCCCAATATGGCTCCCTGGCCCTCGTTCTGGGGGGAGCAGAGTACATATCAAGGTGCATATGTATCACTGCCAACCTGTCAGCTTGAGGACTGAACCAGGATGCTTATCTCTAGCTCATTAGTTTCAGAACTTGCTCTGGATGTACAAGCAGCTCACAGGGCAGCTAAAGTGCTATAAGAAAACAATCAAACTCAGCTGCCTGGGACAAAGGATTACCAGCTTTATGACATATACTATAGCACCAGGACCAGGAGTAAGGACTGCAATTTTCCTGGGGGAGGAGTGGTATTTGGAATGTCCATATAAATAGGGGAACTCATAAGGCTACATGCACATGCCCAGGACAAGAAGCATGCACAGAAGAGACTGGAAAGGACCCTACTCTTTTGCCTTGGGCAGGTTTTTTTTCTGCTCATTAAATTCCAGAGTTAATACATTAAAATATTAAAATGCGTATACAAAAAAAAACCACAAGTCATGCAAAGAAACAGGAAATGATGACCCATTCAAAGGAACAAAATAAAGTGTCAAAAATCATCAGTGAGGAAATCAAAACTTTGGACATACCTTAAAAAGACTTAAAAAAAAAAAAACTGTCTTAAATATGCTGAAAGAGCTAAAAGAAAACATGGACAAGGAGCTAAAGAAAATAAAAAAAGAACAAAATGAGAATTTCAACAAAGAGATAGAAATCATGGAAAGGAACTACTGGAGTTGAAGACCATAAAAACAAATTAAAATTTTCCTAGAGGGTTTCAGCAAAAGATTGGGTTGGCAGAAGAAAGGATCAGTGAGCTTGAAGATAAGACAATTGATATTGTCCAGTCCAAGGAGCAGAAAGAAAAAAGAATGAGGAAAAGTGAACAGAGACCTGTGGTATACCATCAAGCATACCAATATATACATAAGAGGGTCCCATGAGGAGAAGAAGGAGAGAAAAGAGCAGAAAGAATGTTTGAAAAAATAATGGCTTAAAGATCCCCAGATTTAATGAAAGGCATGCAAATACACATCCAAGAAGCTCAATGAATTCCAAAAAGGATAAATACAAAAAAAACCCCACACTGACACATATTATATTCTGCTAATTTTCAAAGTCAAAGAGAGAATCCAAAGAGCAGCAAGAGAGAAACAACATGCCATGTATAAGGAAGACTGAATAAGATTAAGTCCTGATTTCTCAATAGAAATCATGAAGCAAGAAGATAGTGGGATGACATATTTAAGGTGCTAAAAGAAAAAAAAGTGCTAATCAAAAATTCTATATCTGGCAAAACAGTCTGTCAAAAATGAGAGAGAGTTTAATAAGACATTTCCAGATAAATAAAAACTGAGGGAGATCGCCACTACTAGACCTGCCCTACAAGAAATGTGAAAGGATGTTCTTCAGATTAAAAGGAAAGACACTAGTCAGTAGATTGAAGCTATATGAAGGAATTAATATCTCTAGTAAAGGTAACAACATGGGTAAAATATAAATGCCAGTATTAGTGTATTTTTTATACACTAAAATGCAAACATAAAAATATGATAAATCTATGGATTTGGACACTCTGTAAAAGGATGTAAAATGTGAAAGAACAACATAAAGGTGGGGGATAGAGGGGTATTGGAACATATTTCGTATGCTATTGAAATGAGTTGATATGAAATAAAAAGAGATTGTTATAGATGTAGGATGTTAAATTTAAGTCCCATGGAAACCACAAAAAATACTTGAAAAATATATACAGAGGTAAATGAGATGGGATTCTAAATGATTCACTACAAAAAATCAAATAAATTCAAAAGTAGTCTGTATCAAAGAAGGGTCAAAAAAGGTATAAGATTTATGAAAACTAAATAGCAAATGACAGAAGAAAGTCCTGAATTTTCAATAGTTACTTTAAATGCAAATGGATTAAAACACTCCTCTCAAGGCAAAGATTGGTAGAAAGGATTAAAAATCATAACATTGGGAGCGAATGTGGCTCAAGCAGTTGAGTGCCCGCCTCCCACATGGGAGGTGCCGGGTTTGGTTCCCAGTGCCTTCTATAGAAAAAAAACAGACAAGAAGCAAAAACAACGAGCAGACAATAAGCAAAACCAAGCAAAAAACCCCCAAACAAACAAACAAGGAGCAGACAACGAGTGCAAACAACAAGCAAAAACAACAAGCAAACAGATGGGGGTGCCATCTTGCTGGGGGGGGGGTGGCATGGAAATCATGACATAAATATATATTGATTACAAGAAACTCAACTTAAATTCAAAGACACAAGTAATTTGAAAGTGACAGAATATAAAAACAGCAACAACAACAACAACATGAAATTGCTAACTAAAAGAGAGGTGGGGTAGCTATACTAATATCAGACAAAATAGACTTCAAGTAAAAAACTGTTACAAGGGACTAAGAAGGATACTATATGTGATGGTTAGCCTAATGTGTCAACTCAGCCAGGTAATTATGTCCAGGTGTTTGTTCCAGCAAGCACTGGGCTAATTGTAATACAAGAGCATTTATGGACTTCAATCACCAGTGAGTTTACTGCATGGATGCCTGATTACATCTGCATCAATCAGGGAGATTACATCATCAATGGGTGGCGCTTTTATCCAACCAGTTGAATGACTTAAAAGGGGAAATGATTTCAACATTCAGAGAGAATTTCCCAGCTCGTCCTTGGACAAGCAACTTCTCCCAGAAACTCATCAACGACCTTTCATCGGACTTTCATCGGAGCCACTGGTTTGCCTGCGGAACCTGCCTGCGGAACCTGGACTTGTGCATCCCCACGGTTGCGTGAGAGACTCTTTTAAAATTTCATATTATTGACAGATATCTGCTGTTGTTTCTGTTTCCCGAGAGAACCCTGACTAATACACTATATATTAATAAAAGGGTCAATTCATCAAGAAGATATACAATTATAAACACATGTGCACCTAAGAACAGAGACCGAAATATATGAAGCAAATTTTTACATTTTTGAAGGGAGAAATAGGTGGTTCTACATTATTACTAGAGACTTTAGTACACCATTTCAATAAAAGAGAACATCTAAAGAGAAGATCAATAAGGAAATAGAGGACTTGAGAGATACTATAAACCAACTAGACTTAACTGACATATATAGAACACTCTCACAACAACAGAATTAACATTCTTCTTAAGTGCACATGGATCATTCTCCAGGAGAGACCATATGTTAGGTCACAAAACAAGTCTCCATAATTTTTCAAAGAATGAAATCATACAAAATATCTTCTCTGAACACAGTGGAATGAAGCTAGAAATCACTAACAGATGGAGCACTAGAAAACTCACATATATGTATAAATTAAACAATATACTCTTTTTTTTTTTTTTTTTTTTTTTTTACCCGGAGGTCCTGGGGATTGAACCCAGGACCCTCCATATGGGAGATGGACGCCCAACCATTTGAGCCACAGCCGCCCAACAATATACTCTTAAACAACCAATGAGCCAAAGAAGAAATCACAGGGAAATTAAGAAATATCTTGAGGAGAATGGAAAAAAACCCCACAGTATGCCAAAGTATATAGGATACAGAAAAGGTAGTGCTCCAAGAATTTATAGCTATAAATATTTACATTAAAAAAACAAGAGGGGAACGGATGTGGCTCAAGAAGTTGAGTGCCTGCTTCCCACATGGGAGGTCCCGGGTTCAGTTCCTGGTGCCTCCTTATAAACAGCAACAACAAAAACCAAACAACAAGCAAACAAATGAAAAAACCAACTCAGGGAAGCCGATGTGGCTCAGTGGTTGGGTGCTGGCTTCCCACGTACAAGGTCCTGGGTTCAACCCTCATCCCCAGTAACTCAAAAAAAAAAAAGAAAGAAAGAAAGATCTCAATCAGTGACCTACCCTTACGTCTGGATGATCTAAAAAGGAAGCAAATTAAACCCAAAGTGAACAGAAGGAAGAAAATAATAAAGACTAAAGTGAAGATGAATGGGATAGAGAATATAAAAATAATAGAAAGGATCAGTGAAACTGAAATTGATTCTTTGAAATAATTGATAAAGTTGACAAAATTTTAGCTAACAAATAGACTCAAATAAAAAAATCAGAAATGAAAGGAAGAACTTTACTACCAACTTTACAGAAATAAAGAGGTTTATAAGAGGATACAATAAACAGTTTTATACCAACAAATTAGATAACCTAGGTGAAATGGACAAATTTCTAGAAACACACAAACTACCTACACTGACTCAGGAGGAAATAGAAGCTCTCAACAGATCAATAACAAAGAGATTGAATCAGTAATCAAAAACCTCCCCAGAGAGAAAGATCTAGGATCAGATGGCTTCACTGATGAATTCTATGAAACATTAAAAGAAAATTAATTTCCTTCTTAAAAGCTTCAAAAAAATTGAAGAGGAAGGATTACTTCCTAACTCATTCTATGAAGCCAGCATCACCTAATACCAAAGCCAGATAAAGATACCACAAGAAAAAATTACAGACCATATTCCCTGTGAATAAACATACAAAGTTCCTCAGCAAAATACTAGGACACTGAATCCAATGACACATTAAAATGATTATGGACCATGACCAAGTAGGATTTATACCAGAGTGCAATGGTGGTTCAACATAAGAAAGTCAATTAATGTAATACATTTCCTTAGTAGAATAAAGGGGAAAAAAACACATGATCATCTCAGTTGATGCGGAAAAGGTATTTGACAAAATCCAGCATACTTTCTTGATTTTAGTACACTCAGAAGACTAGGAATAGAAGGTGTTTTAGTTTCCATGGCTGCTCAAGCAAATACCATGCAATGAGTTGGCCTAAACAATGGGAATTTAAAATTCTCATGGTTTTGAGGCATTTTTATTCTTTTAAAGAAATTAAAGTACACATTTTAATTTTGAAAGGTACACATTTCAAAAGTACCTTTATTTCTCCTAGCTTCTATCTGGCTAATGAGCCTTCTTTCCTTAAGGCTTCAGTTAGAGAGGAATTTATCAACAATTATATTATTATAATTATTTGAAGATCTGCTATAAAAAGGATACTGTGTAGGATGCTCTGCTTCTTGGGATGGGCATTGTCCATCATTATCCTTTTGTTAGTTGTCCTGGGTGAGTCTGATGAACTGGAAAGTAGGTATTGGCTGCAACTCTATTGAGATTCAGGGCTCACTTGGCATATGAACAGTCAGAAGATTTAAGTCTCTGGGACATATATTTAATGGATATAGTACTAATTATAGGTTCAAACAAGTGGGAGCAAAAGAACCATGTGTAGGAAAATTATAAATGGGTATATCTCTGATACATTGGGGGAGATGGGTTATCATATATTCCAAAGTAAGGTCCACTGATGTAGTGCTAATTCTCTGGGATTGTCTGCCCTGCCTATAGTGTCTAGATGTCTAGAGCCCCCAGAATCACCCCTACTTGAGCCACTGTTTACTGTGGCAGACAGTGAGATCATCCTGAGATATGCGTAAGTGTAACCTCTGGAATGACTTTCTGACTCACTTTGAAACCCCTTAACCATAAAAACTCATTTGCACTTAATATTTCCCCCTTTTGGTCTAGGTCTTTCTCCAAATGCATCATTAGTTGGCACTTATTATTAATCCCTCAGTGCCAGGGAGGCTCATCCCCAAGAGTCATGTCCCACATCAGGAGGAAGGTAGTGAATTTATATGCTGAGTTTGGCTTAGAGAGACACCACATTTTAGCAACAAGGAGACCTAAGAGGTAACTCTTAGGCAATATGTATTACTATGCCAAGTTTCAATTTCACAAGAACAAGGTTCATAAGTACAAGCACCAATATCAGGGGCTTGGTGCATTGGTCTGCCCTCCTTTGCTAGGCACTGCCCATGTATTCCAGAGATTCTTGCCACTCTATGAGAGAATGAAGCAAGACTCACCAGGATCAGCAGCATCCTTTTAACCTGAACTTTGAGTCATTATTATTCAGACTTCCTGTGATGAACAGATAATTCCTCTGAGGACATCACATTTGAACCATAAGAAACCAGATAACTTTAAAAAATACTGCTAGTTAATTTTATCTTTCCAAGCTTGTTGGTGTACGTATCTTAATTACTGAACTATAAGTTGATATTCCTTAAAATACATGATTTTTTTTTTTTTGCAGGCAAACATTTTTATGCCACCTTGACACAATTCCACTGAGTCCTATACAACATCTGAAGATAAAAATATATTCAAGGACTTTTTATTGAAAATAAAACTTAATTTATCCTTATGTCTATAATGATTTCTTGATTCAGTCTTGGAGTGATAGAATTTTATGTTTGGAAAAATCCACTTGAGTCTTTCATTATTCCTAGGAAACAGAGATCTGGAGATGCTAAAATAACTTATACAACACACTAAATTCAAGCCTCTTGACTACAGTACATGGTGATTTTCCACTTTATCTGGGTGTTGGGAGAAGGTGGGTGTTGGGTAAGGGGGTGCATGGTGGGAAATAAGCAACTGTTTAGCTGAGTCGTAATATGTAGCAGGGACTTTTAGTCACTCCTGAAATCCAAGCATCTACCTCTTTCCTTCTTGTGATTTTTCTTCTGTGTCTCCAAACAGCAGGTGTGAAATCTATGTGGCCAAGTAGTATTGGTCAGGCAAGGATGCAACCAGCTCATCCCTATGCTACCTGCTAAGTGTGGTGAAAGAGCAATTGAAAGAGTAGCAGAATGAGCAATTCTTTCTTCTTTAGTCTACTCCTGACATCGTTTTCTCAGGTGAGCTCTTAGGCAGTGTGGGCAGGTAGCCACGTGTAATCGTTAAGACCTGGGCCCTGGGTTGTAATCCTGGTTTGGTTACTTACTAGTTAGGTAATTTGGGGCAGATTGCTTTCTTGTACCTCAGTTGTTTGTTTTGTTGTTATTGTTTTTAAAGATTATTTATTTACTTTTATCCATTTTTACCCCCTTCCCCCCGCCCCTGTTTTTGCTGTTTCTGTGTCCATTCACTGAGCAACTCTCTGTGTCTGTTTCCTGCCCTCTCTTCTCATCCTTCTCCTCCTGTCTTCACCAGGATTCGATCCTTGGAAACTCCGATGTGGGAGAGAGGCATCCTACTGCCTGTACCACCTTAGTTCTTGGTTTTTTGGTACATCTCATCTTGGCTCTCCCTTGTGTCACTCTCCTGTTATGTCATCATCTTGCTGTGTGGCTCGGTGGGGCTTGATGGCTCATCTGCGTGTGGGGCCTGGGGGCTCACCAGCTTGAGTGGCCTGGCGGCGCACCCACGCATGGGGCCTGGCAGCCTGTGCATCTTCTATATTTTTAAAAAATTTTTACCAGGAAGTCCTGGGGATCAAACACAGGTCCCTCCATATGGGAGATGGACGCCCAACCATTTGAGCACATCTACCCCCCTGTACCTTAGTTTTCACATCTTTAACATGAGGATAATAATAGACTTACTTTATACAATTGTTATGAGGACTAAATGCATTAATACATGTAAAACAATTAACATGGTGCTGCATGTCAAGTAATTGCTCATTAAACATTGGCATTTTTAGGAAAAAGAGCCTGGAATTTGGAATCCAGAGGTCTGGATTTCAATATTTGGGCAATTGTAGCAGTTTGGCAGTTTGATGTAATTTTGAATTCCAAAAATAGATATTGGATCATGCTTGTAAACTGGTCTGCTAATCTGGGCATGATTAAGTTATGATTAGGGCGTTAACTGGGCCATGTCAGTAGGGCGGGAATCAAATATAAAAGGCAAGGCAAAGGACAGAGTTGGAGCAGTTTTGATGTTGAAGTTCTGGTGAGGAAGGAGAGAAGGCCCTGGGATAGAGACGAGCCATTCACCTGACAGTTCACAGCCGGCCTTGTGGAGAGAAGCAAAGCCTAGAGAGCTCATAGTCTACAGCTGACCTTGTGGAGGAAACAGAGGAGCTAAGCCCGGAGAGAAATGCAGCCCTGGGAAGAGAGGAACCCAAGAAGCCTGAAACCTGGCAAATGTCGGCAGCTGCCTTGCTCCAACACGTAGCAACAGACTTTGGTGAGGGAAGAAACTGATGCTTTATGGCCTGGTAACTGTAAGCTTCTACCCCAAATAAATACCCTTTATAAAAACCAACCGATTTCTGGTATTTTGCATCAGCACCTCTTTGGCTGACTAAAACAACATTCCTATAAGGAATTTTGTTCCTCAGTTTTTTTATCTCTAAAATGGGGATGATGGTAGTTTCCTCTGTCGTGTTCTCTTAGGATTGTTACAAGGATGAAACATTGTGGTTCCAGGCTCTTAGGGCTGAGAAATTTTTGTTATTATTGCACTCTTCTTGCCAGATCCTTTCCCAATGGAAATTCAAGATGGGACCACAAGTTAGAACTAATCCTGTAATTCTGAAACATGCACCATGTTTGAAGGGAATTGAAGTGCCTTTCTGCGGGAAGAGCATGTGTGCACCTTGAATCACCTGTGCTTCGTTGTGTCATTTTGAGAGGAAGTGGCGATAGTAAGGTCATCATCTCTCAGCTTTCATGTCCATCCGCAGATACAAAAGCAGCAGCTACTGTTTCATTATCCTGATGACTCATGGAGCCAGCGTACTTCCCCTCTCCTCTGCTGTCCTTTCAAATTAAATTCATTGTTCTACAAGATGTCTGTGGTTCCCAGAAATGACGCAAGTGATATGTGCCCTATTCACAGCCTGGGCATTTGACTCTCAGGATGTTCTCCCAAGTAATCTAGGCCCTGCTACTCCAGTGCAGCCAATGGCAGTTCCAATAACCACTCTTCTTGCTTAACAGATGCTCAGAGAGAATTACAGTATATGGGTTTCTTTAAAAAAAAGTTTTACAAAGCTTACCCTAAAATTTTTGGATATCCTTGCCAAAACACATGAGAAAGAAAATTAAATCTTTTTTATATTATTTGCCAAAATGAGTGGTATTTGTCCATCCACAGGATGAAAAACAGGCATTTAACAGTTGCTTGAAAGCTAAATGAGAGGCACCAGTTAATGTACATTAGTTCTGCTTCCATCCCTCGATCTTAAAACAGCTTGGAATGCTTTTTAAATCTAATCCAAGTGGAAGATAGTTTTTTTGAACATCTTTTATCACATGAAATAATTTAAAGTCAGCAAACATAACACATAGGCACCAAGAAGACCACACCTCTTTGAGGTGTGGTTGGTCAGTAAGGAAGCTAGCATGGACATGTGCCCAAAGGTGAGCCAGCAGTTGCCATTCCAATTACTTTCCATTTTAAAAAGATGGGATATGTCAGGTATTTTTTAAAAACCAAATAAATGAGCTTTCTTACTATTCTCCTTTCCATATTTAACATTTTCCAATATATGTGGGGGGGTGTTAGCATTTGATTTTTTACAACAATCTTTTAAGTAACTAAAGCAGGTATCATTTTCCCTACTTTACAGATGAGGAGACTGATGATCAGAGAGGTCAACCAACTTGCCATAAAGGCACACAGCTTGGTCTCACACCCACATTTTCTGATATAATGCTGGTGTAAACACCAGGGTGCCTACATCTGATAAGGAAAATTTCGGATACCCTCAAAGTGGTGATGACACTCATAAGAACACCTCATGGTGATGCAGAGGGACAGTATTCCTTTGACAGCTGCTAAGGGAAAGACCTAGTGTCATGTAAGGGTGGGAGTAGTAATTTGGGAATATAAAACCCACAAACCTGGCCCCAAGGAGCTTAAATCTCATCAATGTGCAGGCAGGTACAGCATTGTAGAGAACTGTCACTGGCTGGAGCATCTGTAGTGTTTTTCTCTGAAACAGGTTTCTCTTTGCATGCCAAAGGAATGTAATCCTTGGAGGAGTTGTTTCTTGCTGGAGGGTAGACACAAATTATAATATAATCAGATCATTTCATGTCAGTAACTGCTGATCCATTCCACAATCGAGCTAGAGATTCCATTGCTATTGGGTTCTCTTCATGGAGACCCTTAATTCCACTTCAAGCTGCTGCACTGTGTTTATCCTCTCCTTAACAGACCCTTTGTAATAGCAATAATGGCAGCTATTGATCAGGAATTAGATGCTTTATATGTGTCATTGCATTTAACCTTCACAGCAATCCTAAGAGGGAGGATTATTCCTATTTTATAGATGAAGACACTGTAGCTTAGAGAGGATAACTTGCCCAAAGTCACTTAGCCTGTAAATGGTCAGGAGTTCTGGTTATTGATGTCTACATAACAAATTAGCCAGAGATTTAATGCCTTATAATCACAATGACTTTATTGTATCCCATGATTTTGTGGGTCAAGAATTTGGGCAGAACTCCGCAGAGACAGCATAACTCTGTTCCATGTGGTGTCAGCTGGGGTGGCTTCACTGGGACTGGAGCATCTCCTTCCAAGATAGTTCACTCACATACTGGCAACAGGACTGTTAGTCACAGTTCTTGGCTCCTCTATATGTGGGCCTCTCCATGCGGCTGCTGGGCTTCCTCATAGCATGGTGACAGCTCCAAGTGTGTGTCTTCCAAGAGGCAGTAGTGAAAACTTCCAGTCTCTGAAGGCCTGGTCCCAGAAACTGGCATGGCTTCACTTCTGCTATATTTAATTGGTCAGGAAGTCACAGCCCTCCCAGATTCAAGGAAAGGGAACATAAATTCCACCTCTCACTTTCATTCATTGAGGAGGGTCAAAGAATCTGTAGCGATGTTTTATTTACCACACAGATCAATAAGAGAATCCAGTTTTTAGTCACTACACCATATTGTATTGCAAGTAGTACAATACCATGTGCATTTCTCGATCACTGCATTTATCTCTTCGTATTATAGTGATGAGCTCCTTGAATGCTTCATGCATCTTGGGTTAGACATAATGTGTACACAGACATAGTAGGTGCTCAATAAATGGCAAAGGAATGAATAAAAGAGAGCTGTATTCCAGTCCTGGCTCTGCTTCTGAGAAGCTCTGGGCAGGATACTGAACTACTCTGGGCTTTGGCACCCTTTTATGGAAAATAAGGGGACTGGATTAGATGATCTCTTAAATCTTTTCCTTTTCCCAGCACTGCCATTTTACTAACCTACCCAAGAAAATTCATGACAAAATAAGGAGACATTAGATACAGATCTCAAATGAGAGGGGTCCAGAATCAAGAAATCAGAGAGTGAAAAGAAAAGATTAGAGAAAGTAAGATTCTAGAGAGAGAAGGAGACCGACATTAGCTTCAGATGCAAATATTTGAATTATGACTATAGTGCTTGGAATAGAGAGGACAGATGTTGAAGGAGGCCTTTTCAAAGGCCTCCAAAGACATTGGACTTGGGGACAATTTGGCCACAAGGGGTGAGAGAAACTCAAAGGAGATGAGACAAAGAGGACTTTGGGCTTTGCACCTGGATGCCTGGGGGAAGGCACACTTTTCTGACATCAGCAGTGGCTCCCAACTCTGACTACACTGGGAGTAATCTAGAGAGCTTTCAAAATTACTGATGCCTGGGCCCTCTGAAGACAACTCACTTCAGAGTTTCTGGAGATGGGGCCTGGCCATCAGTATTTTTAATGCCACTCGCCCACCCCCACCTGGTGATTACACTGTGCAGCCAGGCTTGAAGATTTCTGATCTAAAACTAAAGGCCCTGCATTTCTGGTTGCTATGGAAGATGTTGTAAGAAACTGAGGATCTCATGCCAATTGCTATTGAACAACTTGGGGGTATGGGTTGGTGTGGTAGGCAGAACAATGGCTTCACAAAAATGTCTACATCTTCATCCTTGGAAACTATGAATATGCTAGGTTACATGGCAAAGAGGAATTAGAGTTGCAGATGGAATTAAGGCTGTTATTCAGAATAAAGAAATTATCCTAGATTATCATGGGCCCAGTGTAATCCCAAATGTCTTTAAAAGTGGAGGAGGAAGGTAGAAGAAGAGAGTCAGAGAGAGATGTGACTTTAGAAGAATGGTCAGAGGGACACATTGCTGGCTTTGAGGATGGAGGAAGGCAACCACTAGTGGTTTCTAGAACCTGGAAAAGACAAAGAAATGGATTCTCCCCTAGAGCCTCCAGAAAGAAATGCAGCCCTGTCAACCCCCTGAGACCCAGGTAGGACGCTGGACCTACAAAGCTGTAGAATAATAAATTTGTGTTGCTTAAAAAATGCTAAATTTCTGGTGATTTGTTGCAGCAATAGAAAACTAAGCTAGATGGTCAGTTCATGAAGACTTCTTAGAGGAGGTATATTTTGACAAACTTTTGAAGGGTGGAGAAAAACTAGGGTATATAGATATTGGAATTTGAGTCCATTAGAAAAAAATCCAAAAATCTGAACACTGTAAAATGCCTGCCCAGAGATGTTTACAATAAAAAGTCAGTTGAATAAAACAATATATTGTGAGATTGTCACTAAATCCCCCAATGGAGTCAGAGAGAAGGAAGTATTGGAAATTTTTCTCAGTAATGTCACTTGACTTATGATCAACTTCACAGACTTAAATTCTGAGGGAAAAACCCCACACTTGTTTTACTTGGATGGTTTTAAATTACTTAACTCAGCAAAGAGAGCAGATAGAAGTTGCAGCTTCCACACAGCTCATCACCTGACTGTAACCTGGAGCTTAATATTCCTATCATTCTGCCTTAACCACATTGGAGACTCTGCTGATTTCATTTCATTGGCTTCTCCAGAATAAAAAATAATTGGATCATGAGACACACATAGAGAGAGACAGAGGTGAAAAAAATCTCTATGTACATTTATTCATTTAACATATATTTATTGAGGATTTACATATGACAAACGTTTCTGTCCTCATGGGTCTTCCAGCCTGGGACAGTAATCATGCAGTTGATTGTACAGTAGAAAATATGGATGCTATGAGAGACCAAAGAAGAGGCAAATAACTCAGCCTGGGGTGGAGAAGGAGGGCCTTGTCAGAGGAGGCTTCCTGGAGGAAGATAACTACTCCAGTCATTCTCAAAGCATCATCATCAATCTCTGAGAGATTGTTGAAAATGTAGACTCTCAGGTCCAGAGTTACTGATTAACTTGGCCTGGGATGGAGACTGGGTATCTGTATGTTTTAAAGCCCTGGGTAATTCTAATATGCAATCAGTATTGGGACCACTTCTCTAAGTTGACAGCTGAAGAGCAAGTTTTCCAGGCAATGGAAGCTAGGGAGGGGGTGGGCAAGAAGGTCATTGCAGGCAGATGTGCAAAGGTCCAGATGTAAGAGAAAGCCTGGCGTGGTGCATACAGGGACTTAATAAGGCTGGAGAGTACAAGCAACAAAACTCCATGACATAAATGAAATTTATAACTATAAATTTAAGTGGTTATTGAAGTACTTAAACTTTAACGTGCTAAGTAATCATCTGAGGTTCTTGTAGAAATGCAGTAGATAGGGTGGGGTTCTGAGATTCTGTGCTTCTGATAAGCTCCATGAAGCTGATATTGCTGACCTGCGGACCACACTTTGAGTAGCAAGGTTCTTTTGCACCAGCTTTCCCTGAACATATATGTCAGAGTGTATGGACTGGCGCTGCAGAAAGATCTATCTATGCATTAGGCTCAGGGCCAACGTAAGGGCACCCAGTTGTGGTGAATTGACTGAATGGATATATTTTGAGGGTAGAGGGATACAGGCAGCTAAGCACAACCTTCAAGCCTGATCTTCTGATTATTTTCTATCAAGGTCGTCCCTCTTTTTGGCTCAGCAATCTCTTCCTTCCCTCCCCCCAATCTAGCTGAGTGCATCCTTTGGCCAGTCCAGCAGAGCCAGCGCATTAAGTGACCGCTGGAGCACTCTATAGCGTGCCAGCCAGCCATGGAGGCGCTGCCAAGGAGAGGGGCCTCTCCCGGGGCCTGTTTCCCCTTCCCACCTCCCATCTCTGACAGCGGCGGTGCTTGCGGCAGAGCCTCTCTCTGCTGCAGCCCCTTGCACTTGGCTCTCACTTCTGGGCGCTGTCCATGGTTGCAGCATCTTTCCGCGCGCCACGTCAGGAGGCCTCAGCGGGGCCCTGCGATTGGCCGAGGAGCCCCTCGCCATCCCCCAACACCTCCGCCCCCGCGTCCTAGTCCTGAGACCCGGCCCGGACGGAGAGTGCTAGCGAGCTTGCAGGGCGCGCCCCGGGGCTCCCGGGCGGCACACCCACTTTCCTTATTAGGACAGAGACCGGAGCCCGGGCGCGGGCCGCGGCGGGGGCGGGGGAGCCTTGGGCCGAGACAGCCGAGGGCGCAGCCACAGCCGCCTCCGAGCGGTGGGAGGGAGCAGCTGGTCCCTCCGCTGCGCCAGGGCGGGCCACTTTCCTGCCACCCGGCTCTTCTCCCCTTAGCGGAGATCTCCTTCTCTGCTCCTCCGGGTGCCCCTTGTTCAAACCTCTCAAAAGGACATGGAAGAATTTTTGCAACGCGCCAAATCCAAACTGGTAAGCTGAGGAAGCAAGGCTGTGTGTTTGTGTGTGTTGCTGGAGAGGAAGGAGCGTTGCAGCAGAGAAAGGAACAACTTTGTCACGTTGTTGTCAGTGTGTGTGGGCTGGCCCCTGGAAAGAATCTCTGGGACTCTGGTCCATACAGCCAGCAGTCTGTCTCTAGAACTCTCCGCCACAGCTGGACAAGGTGTGAAACAAGGGGGTGGTCCTGACCTGGCTGAAGTCAGGCCGAGTGTGTCCAGCTTTGGTTCCTTTGGCCTAAGGCTGGGGAGAAGCAGATCCAGCCAAATGTGCAGTTTGCTTCTGAAGGCTAGGGAATGAATGGGTGTGGTCCTCTTTGAGAAAAAGAGCCCAGCCTCTGCAGACGCCTAAAAGGAAAAGAAAGGAAAGAGAAAAAATCCCTTAACATTGAGCTAGAGGTGGCAAAGCCTAAGTGAGGAAGTCAGGGTGCCCAGTAAGCAGGACATGTGCGAATATGCAGTTTACTGGAGGATCCCCTGCTGAGGGCTTGCTAAAGTGCTGGAGTTAAGGCTGCTCTAGTGTGTATCGTGTGTCTCTCTAATCCTTTGTCCAATTCATTTGTAAATTGGGGCCAGTGGTGAGGGGAAAGCCCCAACTGTTGCTGGAGATGTGGGGTTTGCCAGATCATTGTTCTCCTGGGAGGAGACCAGCATATTGGCCTGTGTGTTCCACTGTGCCGTCGTCCAAACAGTGAACCCTAATTTCACTGTGTGTGTTGACAGTTGCTGCACATTGTGGAACCACAGACTCCAGCGGTTTCCTAATTTCAAGTTGTTTTGGCTCTCTAGTGTAGCAATAATAAACATAATGGAAATGTTTATGTTTCGGCACTTAGAAAAAAGTCTGTGCCCATTTAGAAGCAATATCTATAATGAACAGTGAAAGCACCTTTTATGGGACTGGCTTAGGAGGAAATGCATAATTTATGATGCCTTTAACCTTTAAACCTTCATAGAAGCCAAAACATAAAGTCTGCATTAAGGTGACGTCTTAATCACACAGCAGGGTATTTGCAGGGTTATTACTGTAACTCATTTACCCTCACAACAAAGGCAGTGCAGGAAGGGAGGGCGCAAAGGCTTCCACACCACCTTCCAAGTGCAGAAGGAAGTGTGAACCTCACCATGAGCTAACTGTGAGTATCTTTAAGAATACATTAAAGTTGATTAATGCTAATATAAGTATGTTCTCTTCTGCTGTAAGCCTGCTGAGAGTCGAACATTGGTTGGGATTTTCAGAACTGAGAAAGTTTGTGATCATCTCTATGGTAATTGCTGATCTCTTTGTATTTTCACTTGGGCACGGGAAGAAAAATACTGATTGCAGAAACTGACTTGCATTTCTGAAAGTGTAGGGATGATCTCTTTCCTCTACATGATAAGGAGTAAGAAATAGGCAAAAACAAATTCAAGTTAGGCATACTTTTTTTGTGGCTGAAAACGAATGGCGATCAATGATAAATGCCACGTTTTGGTGACACCTCTGCTCCCATTTCTATAGAATTTAAATGATATTTTAACAATAAACATTTAGATTGTGAGGTCTGATGTGAGCAAGAGGTTTGTCTTATTTCTGAAGGGTAATTGCTGGAATGGAAAAATTCCCTATTTCAGAGTAATCAGTTTAAAGTAACGTGTAAGTTTATTTACTGAGTCCCTTCATTAGATGAGCAATTGCTCCACATCATTAAAAAAAAAAAAAGGCAGGAGACAGAAGCAGTTGTTTTAAACACTGTTACCAGTTTCTTGCTTTAGCTAGAAGAACAATTACTGCTAATTTCATTTTTTCTTGTTGGCGCTCACAATTAGCCTCTCATATTTAGCCATAGCAAAGGTGTTTCGGCTACTGTTAATGTCACATTTCCCCAGAAAACTTGTATTTTCCAGGTAATTAACCTTTTACTTAATGTGTAACATTCAAGTATAGTATTAGGTGCCTTTGCTTTAGGACCTGGAGCAAAATTTTTCATCAATAATTCTATCATTCATTTATGGGAAGTTTATTCATAATAAAATGGTAAGATTTTTTAAAAATTAGGTTAATCCTTTGGAAAACAAGCTACAGAGAAGAAATGTATCATGCTGGTTTTCACTGAAGCCTTATTTGCCCCGAATTAGATAGAATTTAGAAGTTATGTTGAAGCTGTTTTCCACCAGAAGTTAAATAAAAATTTTTATCTAAATAATACCCCCAAAAACCTAATTGCCAGTTTTCTCCTACTTACTTGAATGCTTGTTTTGATATTCTGTAGATGTGATATATATCCTTTAATGATTTGAAATAATCAAGGTTTCTTCCACAGTCCTATGTAACCTTATCATCAGTGGAGTTAACTAATTCTGATAGACAAAAGGAATTTTAAATGGTAAAATGTAATTTCTATTAGCCATAGATCAAATCTCCAAAAATAAAAATTTTAGAAGAACTGTTTCTGGGCCTGTTTTCATCGCCACTCATTTGTCATTGTGGGGTGAGAAGGAGCTCTCCCTTTGTAGGCCAGGCCCTTGGGTTGAGCAGAAGTCTTTGGAGGGGAAAGAGTTATCTTTGAGTCATATAATTTGGAGCTTATTTCTGTTGAAGTTGGGAAAGTATTCTCTCAATTCTATTTTTCATCCCAGCCTGGTTCTTTCAGCCCTTAAATTAAGCACATTCGCGGACATCATCCCATCCTCCCTTCTCTAGAGCTCCACTTCCAATACCCACCTGTCATTCCTGAGATGCATGGCCTTGGTTTATCAGGAATGGCAAAACCAACCCCTATGAGTGGCCTCAAAAGAGCTTACTCCTGCCTGGGGCCCAAATGCTTCTCAGGGGGACCTGCTGTCTGCCTGGTTAGGGCAGAGTTTGGTGATTGGGGCATCTTTGTAAAAAACAATAGCCCAAGGCAGAGGGCAACAGGGAAAGTAGTCAGTCCTCTCAAGCACAGTCTCCAAAAATTGTACGTTCTTGACAGATACAGAATGACAAATATAGAATAGACACAATGGTTGTTAAATGCCAAGAAAAGGCCACAGAGTAAGCAGTTTGAGAGCAAGACCCCGAGTGAGCAGAGATGGTAATCAAAGGGTGCTGCTTTTTTTCTGGGCTCACTACCCCCCCTTTAGGCTCTTGCTCCTCTCCCAAGGTGAGAATCCAACTTTGTTTCTGATCTGGATACTCCCTGCTAGAACTAGAAACAAGAGGGAAAACACATTTTCTATTTCTCCTCCAATGCTCACCTGGCTTTTCCTCTACCTGCCATTCAGGGCTAGAATAGGGACAGAAATCAAATCATGTAGTTTTTAGCCATACTCTTCATTCTTATTTACACCATTTCCAGAGGAATGAGAGATCAAAGAGAGTGGGAAATGAGGGCCCCCTACGCTGGGCCATGTTTAAGGAAATGTCTTAAAACTTCACGCTGGGTCACCAAAGAAGAGTTTTCAGGCTGAGGAAGACTACGTGGTGGCAAGTGGTCCAAGTTCACATCAACTTTAGAGGAAAAAATTAGTAAATAAGGAATCATCTGGGGACTGATAGAGAGTCCTGGTGTTCTGGCTGGCAGGCAGCCAGGGTCCTTGTACTGGGCAGACTGGCAGCTGAGCTTTCCTCACTACCTGGATGCTACCAGCTGATGCAATTCAAGCAGCTGCAAATGGGTGGGGGTCGCTGCAGCCCATATACCCTAAATTGTAGGTCAGGAGCCTGGGGTAGGGCTGTCAGCTGCTGCCAGAAGGATGCAAGACATACCAGACTCCCAGGAATGCTGTTGACAGAGAGATGGTACGGAGAGGGGTTACCGCTGGCAGACCGTGAGATGCATACGCAACCTCAGAGGGACATTTCAGCAGTGGGTATCAGTCACTACATGGACTTCTACAAATGAAAAATTCTGGGTGACCAGTCAGCTTGTACTGTGTGGTATGTGGGATAGGGACAAGAAAGCATATCTAAAACTCTAAATGAACAATCACATTAGAGTTGATACTGGAGATGGAATTTAAAAAAAAAGAAAGAAAGAAAAGCACTGCAGTATGTCTTCAGAGTAATCCTCTTGATTGGAAACTTCCTATATAGGAAGAAGGTTGTGTGTGTGTCAATAAAGAAGCATCTTTAAAGTGAATGCTTCATACCTTTTAAAGGGCTTCTGAGGTAAGGACGAGTAATGATGGAGAAGCTGGCAGAGCAGCTTCCTTTGAGGAGCTGAACTCATTCCCATCAGAGTTCATTGGGTTAGTTCTCTCCCCACTGGAAGCGAGGGCAGGTGCATGTGAGACTTGTGCCTCTTGCCAGAGCATTTAGTAGCAGGAAACTCAGGAATCCAAAGCACCTCTTTGAATGTGGTGCCATCCCTTAGGGGCTGATGAGAAATGAGCCCTTTATGGCTTTAGTCTTTGAGTCAGCTCCATTTCTAACTGCCCAAGCATTCAGAGAGCTGGGGATTATCCCTGCCCCAGGGCCTTCAGAGAGAAAGCAGACTTTCTCAGGTTAAACAGACCTCAAAGTGGCTTGGTATACCTCAAAGATCAGAACTGGTCACTGGCATAATACATACTTAATATATAATAATGATACGTACTTAATACTAAGTGTTATTAAGAAATAATGAGGCTAGTTTTATGTTTGACTAATTGGAATCTGCAAATATTGGTTGAATTAGAAGATGTATGATTGGAGAGAAACAGAAGAGGGAAATGGAGGTACTAAAACCTCTGCAAAAACACATTGGGTAGATAGTGAAAAAGAGTGGAACAATCAGAGACTAAAAGTTGGACTCCCCCAATTCCAACCACTACACCAAGTCTGCCCAGACTGCTCTTTTGCTACCTCTGGAGCAGTACTGATATGATGAGAGAGAGATGGTCAGGGAAGCCTTTCAGGGCCCTCGGGAGGAAAGGGTTAAGTCATTCTAGACTGGCCTCATTGTTATTTCTGTCCAGCCCTGGCACTGCAGGCTTCCTGCCTGGGATGAACTCCTGCATGTCCTGAGCTGGACCCTCATCCTGCCAGTAGACTGCTTGTGCTAGAGCATGATCGGATCCTCCACTTCAGCAAACTCAAAGGGATGGGACCAGAATGTCCAGGGACTCTTAATAGCCAGTAATGCAAGAGTCTTTTTTTTTTTTTTTGAGTTTCCGGGGACACGTCAAAAAATTGAAGATTGAACCTGGGACCTCGTAGGAAGCTGACGCTCAACCACTGAGCCACATCGGCTCCCCAGAGTTAGTTCTTCTCTTTTGTTTGCTTTATTGTTTGCTTTTGTTTTTAGGAGGCACTGGGGATCGAACATGGGACCTCCCATGTGGGAAGTAGGCTTCCAAACCCCTTGAGCCACATCCGCTCCCAAGAGTCTTTTTGAAATGATGGGTCTCTAGAAAAATTGTATATCTTTGGTTCCATGATCCATGCTCCTGGCTTTTGGTTGCCAGGAAACTCAAAGCTGTATTGGTGCTGAAGTTTCCTGAGCCTAGTATTTCTGAAATAAGTTTTTCTGATTTTTATTACTTAATTTTTGTCTTGTTTTGCTTGTTTTGACTATTTTTGGCTTTAAAATATATGTTACTTTTATTATTGGTAGATTATCTTTTTAGGACACTGGAAAGAATAAAACAAATACATCTTACAATTATGTATATGATCTTAAATATATTGTGGCACTAGGTCTAGTGTAATTTGGGGGTTCATCTACTGACATTGAACTTTAGCTTTTTTAGTAATCGAGGTGTCATGTAGGAATGTTAAAAAAAAAAAAGCTGAAAGTAGATCTCATCACAATCAAATTTTGACCTGTGTACTGGTCCTTAATGATTGGGAACCTCCCTGGGAGCAGTGCGAACTACACATTCCTATACCTAGCCCAGAACCTGGAAATCCTACGGTAGCCTGTAGTAAAGGCTGCTTGCCCTAAATCAGATCCTGGAAGGTTTTGATAGAGCATGAGTCTTGGATTTGGAGAAGCCTCAGGAGCCTCTCATCCTCCTCTTTGCTTCTTGCCCCCTAAATGCAATGTAGCATAGTGGCTATGTTTGCTCTCAGGTCTGCTGGCTTAGCAATGCCCTGGAATACTGCTGGTTCTGCTTGAGACTTGTAGGAAAGGAAAAAGGGGAGAAGGGAAAGAATGAGGGAGGACAGAATTAGAAGGGGAAGGGAGAGACAAAAGTATTCAGAGAGGAACAAGTTTGAAATGTGGTGGGGCATAGAAGAAAACCTTTCCAAATGCCAGGCTGGAATGCCTTGTAAGTGCATCACTTCATGTGTCTGGAATTTGCTTATCTGGCAACACCAGCCAATTCACATTCACCTGAAAACTGGGAATTGGGTAGAGGCAGATTTCCTTCAAACAGTAAAAATTGTTGAAAGCCTATCGTTAAAGTTAGTTCTTTTCTGGCTGAAAATTCCCCAGAGCTCTAGCTCTGAACCTATTTGTGAGATTATACCTGTAAATCATTCAAAACAATGCCGGAAATGCAGCAAAGATGCGCAAATAGTAACTATCACTGTCATCGTTATTATTTAATATAGTTGCTTTGACACAATATTGACGAGCTTTGTTTTCTCTGAGAGGACTGATAGAAAGGGAGATGGTTGCCAGGGGCTATAATAGCTGATAATGTAGGAGAGAATTGCACAAAGAAAACCAAAACCAGAGGCTTTCAGAAGCAGACCCAGGGCCTCAGTAAGTGCCACTTGCATAGAGCAGTCTTAAACACCTGCACAGTCTCTGGAAAGCATCGCATCAGTGATGTGAGCATGTGACTGTGTTCATAGGATGACCCTGCTTCATTCAGCTTAGCGTCCTGTGTAAGAAGAAAGAGGGTGCAGCATCGATTTCCGAAAAATTTCCAACTCAGGAAATTAAAATAGAAGAAATAGAAAAGAAATCAGCACATGGAGGGTAAGCTTCCTTTCCTTTCGGAAAGATTTTTATGAAAAAGTTCTCACCCATATGAACCGTTTCTTTCCCTCAGTTGAAAAAACAGGACATCTAGGATGAATGACTTTTGCTTTTTTTTCTAAGAAGTCCCATCAATACAATAAGGTATTTTCCATTATTTTTTGCTGCAAAAAACTCTCTCCTATACTCAGTTAAAGGGTGCAAAAGAGAAATGTGCATGCTTGCTTATTGCTTTCCAAGATGGAAAGAGAAGAGCAGAGGCAGAAGTTCCACCTGAATTTAGAAGCATTTTTCTCCTCTCTGCACTCTGGACACATTTTCTGTAGCAAGTGGTTGGTGGTGCTGGCCAGACTAGCACCTGGCTCTGAGAAGGCAGAGAAATGTCACGGCAGGTGGACAGATCAGCTGCTCCCTGCCAGGAGCCTCAGAGAGGAAATATGTCAGCCTACTCCTCTGGAAAGGCAGTGTGGGTCCCTCTCCAGGGAGGCAAGGAACAAGCTTTTCTCTGCCCCTATTCTCTGCTCCCCTTCGACTTGCTCTTCCCAGCCTGATGAGCAGCTTGATGTGGTTTGTGCATCGTATCTCCTGGTGAGGCAGGATGTTCTCGCCCTTAGTGGACTACAACATAAACAGACCTCCAGGGCCACTGCCTTTTAGAGGGTAGGGTTCTTTCATGGACAGGTGGACAGTATTTCAACTGAGCCTTGTGGATTAACACAAACCTAAACTTTGATTCAACTTTCGCTTTACTTTTAGTGTGTTTACCAAGATCTTTGGGTGAACTTTTTTTTTTCTCCTTTATACTATGGGCAAACTGAAAGCATGGGCTTAGGAAATGTGTGCAGGTCATAGCAAAAGATCAGAAGGAGACATATTATTCTCTGTCTGAACATTCCTTCAATTATTTAATTGTGAATTGCTTTGTAAGACTCTAAAATAAAGCTGCACAAGACCCAAAACAATTTCAGTGGGTCTGTAAGTGATCGTGTGCTTGACACTTGGCTGGAGTCCCTGGACTCCAGCCTGAAGTGCCATCACTCTTGGCTCCAGTCTCCAGAATAGTCCAGACGTAAACTCACTGAGGAGGATGCAGATCAAAACACCATCAGAGATGGCTTTTAAAACATTTTTGAAAAATACATTAGCCCTGCAAGTCATTAGGTCACTCTGAGCCTTATGGAGAAAAATGTATTTCTCACTTCCATGGAATTATTTTGTGGCCAAATAGACTTCTGACCAAGCTTGATATCTCTGTAAAAACCAGTTCATACACCAAGGATTTCATGATAACATATATGTAGAGCGCATGATGAGCTCCATAAACACTGACTCACACTTATTACTATTGGTCTCTTTATTGGACTTTTGCTCTGGGCAAGATTTCTCTCCAGTCCCCCTTATCACTTTGCCACACTGGTCAACCTGGATCTATCAGGACGTGGTGGGACAACAGGTATCAGGACTCCACACTTAAAAATCACAGATCTTTAAATTTGAAACTATTATATAATCACAAGTCTTTCACATTGAAGCACAAAACTTTATATTTCTTCTATTTCAAACTCCTTGTATTGATACAATATAATAAAATACAACATAATAAATATTAAAAGAAAACTGGGAAATATACGAAAGCTGAAAAAATTGCCCAAAAGTGATAGAAAAAATAAAAATTGCCCACTGCCATAGAAATATAACAATTGACCTGCAGCCAATCAAGCCGACCATCTCCCTCTCCCCGTGGGGGCCCGGTGTGTAGAGGCTGCGGACAACAGCCTCCTTGGTAGTATACGCGGCCTGTTGCTTGTACAGGTTGCCCCAAGGGACCTTGGAGACAGCCCTTGCCTGTTGATGGTCCTGTCTGTGACCTCGTGCCATCCCCCAATCTAGGCTCCAGACGGGTATGCGAGGGCCTTTGGAAAGCCTCAGGGGACGGTGGCCTGGGTCCACATCAGCCAAGTCATCATGTCCATCCTCACCAAGCTTCAGAACAAGGAGCATGTGATTGAGGCGCTGTTCAGGGCCAAGTTCAAGTTCCCTGGCC
>JAKSZT010053764.1:30511059-30635216 GCA_026826555.1 Tolypeutes matacus | reverse complement strand
GCGGCCCCTTGGACAAGTGGCAGGCCCTACACTCATGAGGACTTTGCCAGCACTGCCCTCACCCGAACTGTGCCCTCCAATAAATGACTTCCTGACAAAAAAATAAAAAAATAAAAATAAATAAATAAAAATGAAAATAAAAATAAAGTTTATCATATGGAAAAAAAAAAAAAAAGAAATATAACAATTGGTAATATTTTAGTAAGTAGTTTTCTCAGTCTTTCTTGTACATAGGATTTTAAAAAAATGGTCATAAATAAGATAGTCATATATTATGGTGCACAGACTTTTACTTTACTTAATTTTATTAAATATTTAATCTACATTATTACATAGTATTCAGAATCAACATTTTAAATAATAGCTTACTGTTTAATAAAGAAGATATACTATGGTTAAAACAGTTAGGGAGTGCCCCTCCTTCTATTGTTAATTACACTATAATAAATATCTTTCTACATAAAACAGGATTAGGATTATGTCCTTGAAATAGTTTGTCAAATGTATGATTTGAGCAAAAGATACATTCTTAAATTGCCTGATATGTCTTTCCAAATTGGTTTCTGAAAAAAAATCTCCCAAATTTAATGACTCAGAGAGGTTCAGAGAGGTTAACGTTCCATAGAAGAACAATGTGACAGAGCCAAACATAGATTTTAGATCTCTTGACACCTAGGTCTGTGCTCCTGACAAATCTGAGAGGCTGCACAGTGTAGTGTGGGAGCACCATGCTAATTTTGTAATTCATGGATCTGAACAAATAATCTGAAGCTGCATTGCTGCTAAATTCAGATTATCGTTACACATAGTATGGCATGCCAGTTACAGTGCCATAATCTGAGATCATGAAGTAGAATTCACTAGAGAGTCCATTTCCTCTTTTTCTTATCCTCTCTCAATTATGTAAAAAAGGATTGAGCATCATAGAGCAGTCAAGCTAGCTGCTTTTATGTTTGGTGTGGTTACTCAGGACATAATATAGTACTTCACAATATTATGTGCTTTCAACTGTACAGTCTTATTTGCTTAACCTTGGAGAGGGCAGATATTACTATATCTATTTCACAGATGAGAAGAACAGAGCCAGAGAGGTTATATCCAGCCTGTAGGTTATACACAGCCTGTAGGTTGCAGAGTTGTGCGTAGAATCTAGACTTTCGATTCCCAAGCCTTTGCCTCCAATAGCATCTATGGGAACAAAAGAATTGGTCTGTGGTCACATTGAGAGTTTGGTGGGTTGTATTCATCTCCACAAAAGAAAATGGCAGAGGGAAAAATAAGGTGCACTTTTCTGAGGGGAGAACATTCCAAGGTGAAATAGATTTGTGCTGAAGCCATGTTTTCCTCCTCACAGGAAAACAAGCCTGTTGAGCTTTGGAGCTGTGTGTGAGGGACTTTGATGTATGGTTTATAAGGTGAGATTAATGAATGTGTCATTGGTGGCAACGTGCTGAGCTCCACTGGCTCTGGAGACCGAGTGCCACCTGTGATGGGAAGGAGGCGGCTAAGAGGCAGGGTCTCTGGAGAGCGTGTGGGCATCACCGACATACCTGTAAACGGAGCAACCTGTGACTGGATGTCGCTTTTGTCAGCTTCAGCTGAGAGTTTTATGTTATGGGGAGAAAGAAACTTAATTGTCTATAACATGAGCTCTTTCCCTGCTGTAGCAGAGATGTGATACTGTCAAATTTTCATTCATATTCTCTCTCTCTTTGTTCCTCCCCCACTATATTCCCCCCCCCCACTGTATTTCATGTTTATTAATTGACCAAGAGCCTAAATGCATTCAACTTTGATGCAGTAGGGAATAACTTTATTTTAATTTAATTTAGTTACTTTAGTATAGTTTAAGCAAAAATTTTCCCTTTCAGAAAGATTTGTACTATATCCCTGGACCAACATTTCTTACAATTTTAGCATGACAGAGGCCACGTGATTACTAAAATCCATATGCACAAGATGAAGGTGCATCAAGTATGTTGGCCTGTGGGTAGAGGTCCTGGGTTGATTGTGTTTTCTTAACTTTCTTAAGGGTTTGATTAATTCATACTGGTGAAACATGTGAAGACAAACGCTGAAATATAATTGAAAGAAAATTTAGGGAGACAGAGCTTAAGGTTAGTCTGGGCTTGGAAATTTCAGGTTTTTAGAACACCAGTTGTTCTAAAAACCTAACATGATGTTTATTTTTGGAGAAATCTATTGGTTAACAATGACTTGAATATCATACAATTAATTCTTTTATGGGTGTCACGTTGGGAAGCTTTAATATATGCCCAGGGAAATATCCGTGGGATGGTATTTTCTGGTGAGGGTTGAGACAGGAGTGGAAGTCACCGACTCTAAGAGACTTAGCTGGATAGTTGTCAAATCGTGCACAACTGCTAAATCATTAGCATTCTGTGGGGTAGAGGCTGTGGAAGTAAGTCCTTGTGTGCCATCACTCCTGGCTTTCTAGATCCTTTCCAAACATTTTTTGCTTTTCTTAAGACATAGAGCAGAAAACATAGAGGACCAGATAGGAGCATTCAAATTAAGCTGGAGTCTTCCATACTTCCCATATTTCCAGGAAATGTCTTTACTCTGCTTCTTGCCCCTGCATCCCACCTCACAACAAAACCTACTCTTGCTCAGCCAGCAAGGGAGTTAACACCTACCAGTGTTTCCTCTGCAGCTTCCTATGTTATTTCATTTGGCCTTCACAGCAGCTCTCTGAGACAGACATTGTTAAGTCCAGTTTACAGAGGGGGAAGCTGAGGCTCAGAGAGTTCCAGTAACTCTCTCAGGGGCACACAACACAATTAATGACTGTTAGAGCTCAGTTTCTAGCACTGTATACCTGAGCGTCTTAACTTGTTTTACCATTTCAACACACCCCAGGACCTAATACCTTAGTAAGAATGGTCATTATGATACCAAGCAAAAGGAGGTTTTTGCCTGATGTACTTCATTTATGGCCACTTCCCGAGACATTGGGGTTTCAAAGAGAGAAAGAGTTTATTTGCTTGAGCATAGCAAAGGAGGACAGTGGCCTAAAGGGCCTCAAAACTGCCTCCTGAAACTGCAGTAATCCTGATAATTTTATAATATCCAGGCTTAGCATTTTATGCTAATGAGTAACTGGCGTGGGGCTGGATCTACTTCCTTCATTAATAAACGTTAAGAGGCTGAACGGGATGCGGGAGTGTAAAACCAGGGTGAGTCACAAAATTATTACCATTGTTACCAGATTTTGTCTAGGTTCTTGACTATGCTACAGAAATGAATTTCAAGAGCACGTCTGGTTAGTGAGGGTCCCCGGTGGAGAGGAAGGGGCTGAAGAGTGATAAAGAGGGCTGATTTATAGACTACAATTTCCCATTATAGATTGCAAATGCCCAGGTTTTACTTGCGTGCTGATCCATGCAGGAGGAACACGGCGAGAGCAGAACACAGAAGCCAAGAGGGACGAGAGAGAGCAGGGGAGATTTGAACATTGGGCCTGCTTTTTAAACAATTAATTATTCCACCCCTTTGCTAATGGCATGGGAGGAGTTCCAGATATTCGCTGTTTTGATTGATTACCCCACCCATCAATCCCCCGGGTGGGCCCAATGATAATGTCCCTGGAGAATATATGGAGTTTCTCCTGGCTTCCGGAGGAGACATTGTTCTGGATGGGAGAAATCTAGTGAGAGTCTTCCAGCAACCATCTTGGGGTTATCGATATCCATGTGGACTTCTTGCCAGGTTCCAGATCCATCTATTGATTCCCTATTTTACTAGCTGGCTTTACCATCACAAGACAATCATTATCAAAAAGCAAGGCATTTGGGGATGAGGGGATACAGGAGGGTCAGTTATAAGGTTTTTCTGTGGATTTGAAACAGGAGGGTGGAGTGGTTATCATTTCAGTAGAAATGTTCATATACAAGGGTAAGATCCATCTGGAATAATCATCACAATGGAGATGACAATCTAAAAAGTGTGAGATCGGTCTAGCCAGTTTCAATAATTTCAGATATTAACCTCTGGCTATTTTGTAATATACTGGCAGAAAAAAAGCATCTATATAATGATTCAGTAATCATAATTATTTCTTCATTCTTAGCCCTCAGTTACAGTCATAGCCATGTTTTTTAAACTTTGACAAGCTTATGGGTCATCTGGGGAGCCTGTTAAAATGCTTGTTCTGACTTAGGAGGTCCGGGGTGGGGCCTGTTATTCTGCATTTTTAATAAGCTCCCAGGGGCTGCTGCAGCTGCTGGCTTTCAGACCACACTTTGAGTAGTGGGGGGTCTAGAGTACTGACTCGCTGGGACTGAAGGGCACTGTTTGGAATGCACATTCTAAAGGGTGCATTCGAATCTGGAAGGGCTGGTGCAGTTGGGAGATAGTGTCCCCAAAGTGAAATGAATGGGCTGTTGCATCCCTGCATCTTCATTTAGCAGCCTCTTGGTCCCACCGCGCTGAAAATGCCTGATGACACAGTGCCGCATGTCTTCTAGGATTTTAAAGTCTAAGCCAAAGGAACAAACCATTTGTTATCATTGTTCACTTGAGAGAATAATTGGTACGGGAGGAAAAAAGAATCTCTCTGCCATCCTACCATGCAGGTAGCCATTGATTTTAATTACCATAAGGCAGGCCCTGCACATAATACATGTCTGTACTATTATGCGTGCCTGTTAAAATTATTTAATATTCCTCATGCTTGGCCCATACAAAACATGGGCCTTTGGCTTCACAGTGCCTGGCAGTGAAGGAGGCGACCATAAATATGTCAATGGGCTTTAGGGCGAGAGTGGGAGAAGAGGTTGAAGGGACTGCAGTGTTTTAGGAAATGTAGGGCTTTTCACCTGGGTTCTCTGAGTCATCTCAGAGATAAAACACTTGAGTGAGCCTTCCCCAAGGATTTGCTGCAGGAAACATCATGGTTGAGAAAAGCATTTTTTTCCCTCTTAAAACAGTCCTTCTTCCCCATTTCAGGCTCTCTCTTTATCTAGGTTCTATTTTATTTTTCTTCTCTTCATTTGATGTCATCTTCTGGGCAGTCCTGTTGACATCGGAACGCTTATTTGCGTTCTGTTTTCTTGTGCTTTCCCTCCCTGTTGTTAGTGGTGCGGGTTCGTCTGTGCTACTTTGTTATTTGTGGGGCTTCTTTACTATTTATGCCCATCTGGCTTTATTGATGGCTTTTGTTTAGTCACTCCGCTTCTCCGATGTGCTCTTTGGTCTTACTCCATTTCCTACAACCCCTTACCATTCCTTGTCCCTCAACACAATATTCTGTTTTCCTTAACACAGAGGGGAACACAGAGTGGTTTGTAACCTTGAGCAGTTTGGGGATGACCAGCAGACATCTTAGGGTTTTAGGAGTCATTTTAGATCCTGTGCTGCTTGAATCTAGTACATTTTACTAGATTATGCTGTGGGTAGCAAAAATTCCCATGTCGGTGGCTGTAAACAGCAAAGGTGTCTTTCCCATTCACATTACAAGTTGCTGAGGGTTGGCTGTGGTCCTGTGTTCTGGGATCCAGCAACTGCCTGGTGGCAGGAAGAGTGAGAGAGCTGGGCGCATCCGGCAGTGGCTCTTAGAGCTTCTGCTTAGAGCTGGAGCAAGCCACTGTCTACTCATAGCTCATTGGATGCAGCAAGTTCCTTGGCCAAGCCCAGTGTTTGTGGAGTGGGAATGTACTTCTCACAGGGGCATACTGTGAGTGACATGGCATTGTGCAGGGACATATTATTTTATAATTTGAGAACAGCAATAGAATCGCCCTTGTAATGGATTTTGAGGATTAAATTCAATCATATATGTAAAAATCTCAGAACTCTGCTAGGTATATATAAAAATATTTGAGCATTGACTTTTATCATTATGACAATGGTGCTGCTGATTTTTGCTACTTTGGTGCCTGAATCCCTGAAGTCTGTAGTGGGGATTCCAAACCATTGGTTTTAGAGCCAATAGACAATCAGAGTTACAGAGTTTAAGGTTTACTTGTAATTAAGTAAAATTTAAGACAGAAAACAGGGACTTAAATGCCTTGCCTCTTAATAAAATTGGCCACAATTTTTCTTAGAGAAATTAATATCTAGATTGTGCATTTGCCTTCTTTAGTCATTGTAGGGAGTGAAAGTCCTTTAAAAGCTGTTCCATAAAGTCTTTGATTTATTTAGTGACCAAGTACATTTTGGAGCTTGTGTGAGTGGGGACAGCTGCACAGTTTGCCAGAAAGTTTCAGACAAAGGCAGAGAGTCGAGGCACAGGGCTTTCTGGCCAGAAGTCGGTGAGCTGGCCCTGGAGGACAGGCTTTGGTGGTAACAGGTAGAGGTTTGCATGCAAGTTAGTGCTGTGTGGGGAGTTTACTGGTGAAGGGAGCGTACTGAGGCTGCTGGCCTGTATGGCTGCTTTCATCTAGCATCCTGTCAGCTCAGCCTGAGCAGCTTCAGGGTGTAAGGAAAGGAGCAAGGGTCACAGAATCAGGATGTCAAGTTCAGCTACTTCTCGGCTCTGTGAGCTTAGGTACATTTCTTAACCTTTTGGAGCCTTGGTTGACTATAAATATAATACTGTTAATATTTACTGAGCCCTTACCATGTGCAAGAGCAGTATATAAATGCTTTTAGCATGCACAATCGCCCTATCCAGTAGGTACTCTTGGTCCCATGTTGCACCTGAGGAAACAGAGGTGGAGAGAAGTTGAGTAACATGCTCACCCTCACACAGGTTGTAAGGAGTGGAACTAGTGTTTGAATCCAGGCAGTCTGGCTCCGGAGTCTGCAATGATACCTGCCTTACTTTGCTGCTTCTTGGTGCAGTCAGCACTTTCTCTGGGGCTGCTACTGTGAAGATTAAATCTGTCCATCACTTCTCAATCCCTCGTCTGCTATCTGTCACGTCATCAGTGGGTGCTCAGTTAACCTTAGTGATTATTCCCCTTCTTTCCCCCTCTTTCCTTTTAGTGATCCTGGGTAGATCCCAGGGAACCAAGATTCCTTGGTGCTGAGGAATGTGGTGAGAAATCTTTAGCCTTAATTTGCCCTGGGCAAGGTCTCACCTAACTCTCAAATTTACCTTGTATTTTAAAGTCCTGCTAAAACACCATTTACTGCAGAAGCTTTCTTCCAGTATTCCGTAGTCGTTGTGGCACCTATCTAGACAACATGATGTCATCTTGTAGAAGCATGCTCCAGAATTAAATAGAAAGATTGCATAATTCATTGCTCCTTCTAACTTCTCATCAAATCCCTGTATGAAAACCCCCCACTCCCATAATACATGAATGATTTTTACATGTTTTTAAATCTACCTTTGGCATCATCTATCTTTGAAAAAAAACATTTGATTTTCTTAGGTTTACTGAGCCTCGGTTTTTTCATCTGTAAAATGGGGATAGATAGAATCTATTGCAGAGGATTCGAAGAGTTACTGTGTAGATGAAATGAGATAATATATAAAAAGTACATAGCCCATGGCACTTAATAAGTTGTAGCTATTTCCCTTGTTCTTCCATGCATGTTCAGAATAACCGAAGGGGAATATTACAGATTAAACTAGTCTCCACCAGATTATGGCATATATTTCCTTAACTCTAGGGTGTATCTAGGGCTCTTTGGGTTATGGTGAACCCAAGGATGGACCAATTAATTTCTGCTTTCTTGAGAACTACAACCCAAATGTGCTTTGAGCAAGAATTTCAGCTGGGTATACCATCAATTGGCTAACAGTGGCCCTGTCAGAAGTTGGTTAGGGGGGAGAAGAGAGGAGCATGGCGAAGGAAGCCTTTGGACACCTGAGTCCATGGAGCATAGAGTGGCATCCCTCATGTCTGTTGTTGACAGCCTACACATGCTCAGTGACAGTCACTGCCATTTGTTCAGTGCATACTGTGTGCCGGGCACTGTGCTAAGAACTTCACCTACACTGTCTCTTTTCATTCTCTCCAGCACTCTATGAGGTCTTCTGTCTAGAAGGTAATTTAGACTTAGAGAGGATACATAGCAACTTGCTCAAAATCACACAGCCCATAAGGATTCAAGCTCTGGTTGGTTGTGCTCCAAAGGCTAAGCTTTAAAGCAATACTGATTATTCCAGAGGCTTCATTTTCAGACATGGAGAACTCAGGCAATGGGCCCAATGGGAGTTTGATGAGTTTGTCTCTTGGTATGGGGATCTTGGGTCTGCAGAAACTCTATGTTCATTTTCCTTCCAGCAAATAAGTTATTTAAGTAGCAGGAATGTGGTATTGCTTGGCAGAGTCCCAGAGATTACAGTGCTAGGGCAAGAAGGGCCAATGAACATTTCTTTCTTCTTATCAAGTGGTAACTTTGGTGTGTCAAACTTTGGCCATCAGCTGCAGGGCTTTGTTTATGGTAATATGCTCTGACAGGATTTTGCTGCTAAAATCAAGAATGGCACCACTGCTGCTGAATTTAAGAGGTATCTGGAAATGTACCAAGGCAATCAGGTTGAATATACTGCCTCAAAGCAGCATAATTACAGATCCACAACCTTGGGGAGAGAAGGTGCAGAATACAAAATACTGGGCTTCATATTACTGGAGAGTCTTATCAAAAAGAAAGAGAGAATATCAGGAGTCTAAATGCCAAAGAGTAAGGGAACCAGACTGCTGCAGGCTAATAAAATTATCAGATATAAGAGGGAAACAGGGAAGTGGCTGTGGCTCAAGTGGTTGGGCTCCCGTTTACCATATGGGAGGTCCTGGGTTCGATTCCCGAGGCCTCTTGGTGAAGGCAAGCCGGTCCGTGTGGCGTGGTGACCCAACAAAGGGAGACAAGCAGACACAGAAAAACGCACAGCAAATGGACACAGCAAGCACAAGCAAGCAGCAAGGGAGGGTAAATAAAATACATATTTAAAATAAATTAAAAAAAAAAAAAAAGGGAAAAAGTGTAAAAAAATTGTTTATTCAAAAATTTTTTTTTTTTTTTTTTTTTTAACAAACTATTTGGATTGGGGAAAGAAAGACATTTATTAGGTTCTGGATTTTAAACATGAATATTTAGCAATAAAACACATGCAGTATGTAATTGTTGTCCTTTGCATATCAGTGGTCTCTGTAACAGTTAGCTACTGCTGCATAACCAACTAACTGAAAACTCATTTGCATAAAATAATAAGCATTCACATTTCTTATGAGTCTACAAGTGAGCTGGTTGATTTTTTTCTCTCTCATTTGGCTCACTCTGCATCTGTGGTCTGTTATGTATCGGGTGGGCAGCTCTGCTGCTCTCAGCTGGGCTCTGTCATATATTTGGGAGTCAGCTGGCAGCAAGCTGATCTAGAGTGACCTTATTAAGACAACTGGGCTCTTCTCCAAGGAGGGACTCTCATCCTCTGGCAAGTTGGCCAGGCTTGTTCACATGGCAGAAGCAGGCTGTTAGGAGAACAAGGAGTAATGCACAGTTTCTCCTGAGGCCTAGGCTTGGAGCTGGATGACTTTCACTTCTGCCACATTCTATTGGCCAAAGCAAATCACTAGACAAGCCCAGATTCCACGGGTTGAGAAATAAACTCCTCCTCTGTATGGGAGTAACTGCAAGGTCACACTGTAGGGGTATGGATAAAGGGACATTTTTGCAATCAGTCTGCGACAGTCTCCATATGCGACAGTCTCCATAGTATAAATAGTACAGAAGATAGAGTCCAAAACAATACTTAGAAGCAATAAAACTGAAATGTGGTCCAATTGCTTTGGTTTACTCAGGTGACTTATTGTGACTCTTTGGGGAATTTTGCACTTTCTGAATTCTCTTGGGTTCTTATGCTCAAAACAAGCCCCAAGCTAAGAATGTCACTTACATGTTATCAGAAAGCTCTGTCAAGTGCTACAGGGTTAGTGCCGTACCCAAAGCTGTAAATATTCATACCAGTCTTCCTAAAGAAAGAGAATGAATAATGAAACTTCTAAAAGTAATCAAGTCCTCGGCTTTTTGATTCTTGAGAAAGGATGGTTATGGCTGAACAGTATCATCCAAAAGGTGGGATATTTTGTACTGTTGGAATTAAGATAATGTTATGTTGATCCTTGGATAACTGGAGGTGGTTCGTTAAGTTTCTATTAGCAAGCGACATTGGTTTTCCGTATTTATAATAATAATACAGTTTTCTTTTGAAATAAATTACTTAAATAAAAAAGTGAGTCAATTAAAATGTAAGCCATTAATAGATGTGATATATGGATATGACAAAAATCATGAAGGTGGTTGTGAATGACTGAACTTTGAGAAACACGGAACTAAATAAAATATTTCTAAGTTTTCCTCTGGCCCCTAAATGCTGTGTTTTACTTCTATTCTTTTATCCCTTATTTCTTTCCAATCTGTTTTTTTAGCTTCCTTTTTAAAAAGGTGGTACTTATCTATTTATCCCCATTCATAGACTTCTGGAATCTTGGATTGGGAAAAGATGGACCCAACATTTACTGATGGATTACAATAAATAAGGGGCATGCAATATCATGGTAATTCACCGATGATTAAGATATGGACCTTGTCTTTGAGGCTTTCACAATATTTTTATGATAGAGACTATTTTTATGGTAGAGAGCAATAAGATTTTTATTATCTAGTTTTTGTGTGCTAAATCACAGAAAGTCTGTATAGTGACAAATTGTCTTTCTCTCTAGACATTCCCAGTGTCTTCCTCTAGGCAACCAGGTCCCAGTTTCTTGTGTAACCTTTTGAAATATTTCTTGGTAAAAGGACTTTTACAATCAGTATATCAGTCAGGGTTCTCCAAATAAAAAGAAACAACAGGAAATTGGCTCTCCTAACCTTGGGAATTGGCAAGTCTTAATTCCACAGGGCAGACCACAAGCTGGAAATTCGATGAAGGTAATGTTGAATTCTCCAGGAGAACCTGCAAGTTGGGAATTCCGATGTAGGTGGTGATGAATTTGCCAGGAGAAGCTGGCTGGCCATAGCAGAGATAGGAATTCCTCTCTCTGACTGCTAAAATCCTCAGTTCTACTTTAAGGCCTCTGACTTATTGGATGAGGAGACTCGTCTTATTACTGAAGGCAATCTTCTTTGTTGATTGTAGATATAATTCAGCCACAGATGCAATCAACTGACTAATGATTTAAATCCATCTATGAATTGCCCTCACAGTGACAAGCCAGTGTTTGCTTGACCAAACAACTGGACACTATACCTGGCCAAGTTGACACATGAAATTAACGGTCACAATCAATGCCTTTTGGAGATCTGTTGAGCTTTGTAAGTCTTATATAGTAAGTTCTCAGTGTGAGCAATATGAGCAATCAAAAACTAAAAACAATGTATGTCACATACCCCAGGGACTTTCCAGGGAAAATGGATAATATCAGTTAGTTCATCTGGCCATCTAGCCATACTTCCCCTTCATAAACTTTTATTGTGTTCTTGTATCTATCCTGTGCTGTACCAGGCCCTAGGGATGCAAGAATTTGTAAGCCACATGCCATACTTCCAAGGAGTCAGTAGATGAATTGACAAGACGGAGATATTTAGACACTTCAGTATAATATACCTGTCAGAACGGAGATGTGCAGAGGGCTGAGCTGCATTTAATTCTGCCTGGGGGAAATGAAAGGAGAAGTGACACTGGAGGCTTGTCCCGAGGGCTGCGTTTTGCAGGTAGAGAAATGGAAGAAGGGCATTCCTGGTGAATGGAGTGATGTGCATACAAGCTTGGATGGGTGACCCCCTCATTCAGAGTGAGAAACTTGAGGCCTGAAAGAGGAAATTAGTTGCTAAAAGTATCATATCTAATAAGGAGTACATTTGGGCCTGGCCTCTTGTCTTTAAATTCATTTTCTTTCTTCTCTACTAAGCTTTCTTCATTCCCTCTAAACCAATGACCCCAAACAAACAAAAACTACCTACCTGTGCAAACACATATTTTATTAGGAAATGTTACAAAATAAATAATATTCCCACCATTTACAATCAAACACTTCATGCATTTGGTGTTGAAACTGGTGATTATAACACTCTTACATCGGATTAACATTCAGCTCTGTATTTGGGGAAGGCACCTCATAATTTTGTTGTAGACTCACACTTTAAACAGAAATAGCTTTGTGTACATTTGAAGTCTGTAATATGCTGTATATGTTTTGCCTTTGAGACATGTATTACCTTATAAGCATAGACTTGTGCATCCATATTAGATTAAAGAGGGGCTTTCTAATCAGAAAGCATGTATAAGATAATTAATTAAAACAGCTGAATGATTTTATCTTTGTGAAGAGAAAAGAAACTAGATCTATACATAAACATATGTAAATACTCATATACATAGCCATTTATGACATTCTGGTTATTTTAGTAATATAGTGGTTCTCAAACTTTTTGGTCTCAGAACCCTTTTAAACTATTAAAAATTACTGAGGACATCCAAAAGTTTTTGTTTACTGTAGCTATCTATAGTCAACACATTAGCAGTTAAAACTGAAAAAAAAAAAAATCTGTAATTGTTTAAAATATGCATAAACCTATTACATGTTACTAAAATAACATATTTTATAATAACCATATTTTCTAAAAAAAAAAATAATAATTAGCAAGAAGCAGCTAGTTCAGCTCACAACTCAAATAAATGCTCAAGTGCTTTTCCTTCTAGGCAACTTTTGTTCTTCAGAATGCAACACAAGGGCTTTTTGTATACTTCCCATTTTATCACGCAGAATATTTAGCGTGGATATATGTATTCATGGATCGAGATTTAATTAAAGTAATATCTTTTACTGTTTCATCAAGGACAGTCTTAAGTGAAACTGGCAGTGTTTGCGCTGCAAGTGTGTGCTTGGTAGAATACAAGTGCAGCTTGCTGCCACAGCCTTGACTCTTACCCTGGCTCCCGCAGTTTTACCCGCCACTGGGTATTATCAGTGCAAATGTCTACACAGAGAAAAAGGCAAATAATGTCTATTTATTATTATGACAATAGATTTGCCGTCACGGATGCTCTGAAGTTTTGGGGGTCCCCAGGGATCTGACTCTTTGAGTCCTCCTAGTGAAGTACAAGGCTCAGGGGTGATGGGTGCTCAAACATGCACGCTATTAGCATTTCAAAATGTAAGACCTCGTTCTTAAAAGACAGAATCATCTTTCCAGTGGAAATGAAGTTTCAAATCTTTCTCCCTGATACTCTCCCATCTCAGGCCATTGCTCAGAACGCTACTGTCCCAGATTTGGTAGTAATTCCATCCTTCACTTCCTGTGGGGCCTTACTCAGCAACACCCCAAGGAGCATCACTTGGCCACCTTCTCTAAAATATCACCCCCCTGCCCTATCACACAGATGCATGCACACTCTCTTATCCTTCCCTGTTGTATTTTTTCTCCTTGGCATTTGTCACTATTTTATATATTACACATTTTATTTATTTTCCAGATTTATTTTCTTTTTATCCCATTAGAATACAAGCTACATAAAAGCAGAGATTTTTTTTTTGTTACTTGTAGCATCCACAGCTCCTAGAAGAGTGTCTGACATACAGATATTCAATAAACACTTATTGAGTATTGTTGAAAATAACATAGCTAAAATTTTGATGTAGACATCTATCATGTCTGAACAAAATGGTGGAGCACAAACAATCCCAACTTGTATTTCATAAGATGTGCAATGGAAAAAGGATTTATGATCAAGTAAGTTTGTGAAAAACCTGTCTTTCTCTCTCCTCTCTCTGTCTCTCTCTCACACACGGATATTTGCAGCGCACTAACATAATGAAGCATCTGAGAAGCTCTGAGACGTAGGAATATGTTTAGATCATTAAACTCAATGTTTTCCAGAATATTTACTAAAGTTCTCTGGAATACACTTTGGGAAATGCTTTCCTATACGCAGCTATCTTTCAGTGAATTGTGAAGGTCAGCTGGTATAAAAGCTATGGATTTGCTTATTATACTGTCAGGCACTATTCCAGGATGAAGAATTATCATTAGTTCATCCACATGGATAATAGAAAGTGTTTCATTTTGTAATTCTTGATTTTGTGTACTGGTAAAATATCTTGGTGATCCAAAAGGCTGAAAGGGAAGTATCTGTGTATTTATAGATTTTAAAATATATACTTAAAAATAAGAGTAATAACTTGTAATTGAAATTGTTTTAGGGCAAGGGAGGGAGTAGGTTTCATAATTTTAGAAAAGAACTTGAGAGATGCTTTAGTCGTGGTGCTATCTGGGAAATCTATCAAACCTAGAGGAATGAGTGTTTTGTCTGCTTCAGCTTTTACAGGTCATAAAAGGAGAATATTCCTAAAGACTGCTTAATAATCTCATCCCTCATCAGAAATCCTTGCTGTGCTCCTCTTTTACTTTTCTAAAATGAGTAGACCCCTACATCTCTTAGAAAATAGATAAAAGAACCTAGCTGTAGAGATTCAAGAACTTTCTGGACATGTGGTCATTTCTGGTCTTTTCTAATTAACTATTCATTGCACAAATAGAAACTTGACCACGAATGAGAAAAACCACACCAAGGGGCAATCATTTTTTCAAAAGGATATTGTGGTTTTCCTTCTGGCTCATGACACCTTCCTTTCCTCCAAAGAATTCTCACCTCTGAGCCTCTTGCATGTCCATGTGCTTTAAGAGTAGGCTGTTCTACCTGCCCTTCCATTTTCCTTTCCCTCCTCTTTGGCAGCCTTTAAAGAGAACATTTGGGTCTCTAACTAGCTGCCCTGTCCTTGAGGTCATTCCACTGTCTTCTGCTCAGGATCATCAATACCTTGAATCTCCAGTGTCCTCAAGGATCATCTGATTGATCACAGTGCTGACCTTTCTTTTACAGATTGTGATTTCTGAGATATCAGCAGGACCTGCGGCGGCTTGCTGAGGTGACTATTGATCTGTAACTCTTTTTTGCTAAATAGCTCCGTCATCCCCAGAATTTGTCAATAACAATACCACTTCTACGTCCCCACTTCCTGCTAAGTCCAGATTCCATTACCCTACCCACCCAAGTATTGTGGTATATCTTTATACTCTACCTAAGTAGATATTTTGTTCCATTTTGATCAAGTCAGTATCTCCAGTAGATAGGTATTCTCTCCCAGTCCCAGTAGCTGGAAATGATATTCTAAAATGTAGCAGTTACCCATCCCTATAAAAGCCTTTAACTGTGCATTGGTCATAGCCCGGAGAAAATTTTCCTTTTTCAAATGGCGTATCATTCATTTGACCATACTTTGTTACTGCTCTATACAGTCTCAACATTTTTTTTAAAAAGATTAGCAAAACAATCCTCAGGAGAAACTCAATAGCCAAGAGAGATCCCTTCTGGGTGGTGTGATTGGAAGGGTTCCTAGAAGAAGCCCCCTGAACGTCTTAAATGCAACAGTGTCTGGAATTCCACCGTTAGCAAGCCACTCCTTTGATTTTTTTAATAAAAAATTTATAGATCCTCTTTTAAAATGCAGGTTCTCCTGGGAGGTACTAGTAGATGTGTGACATAGATCCCCCTTTCATATCCAGCTTCTTTTGTAGACTTTTTCTAAAGCATTAAAACTGAAGGGAATCTCAGTGATCATCTGATCCAACCTCCTATTTTAGAGATGAAGAGGAGCTGAGAAGACAGGAGTGTCTTGTCAGGGTCTCCAAGCTAGTTAGTGGAGCTAGGACCAGAACCCCGGGTCTCTTACCTCTTTACCAGAAAGCTTTATGTAGCTTATGAAGTCCTGAGGAGACAACTTTCTTTCAAATGTGTCAACCTGTATTAAATTCTATGCCTAAAAATATTTCATGTACTGCAGTTTGATTAGTGTTTCTCTAGAGTCACTGTAATTCTAGAGATGTCAAGCATTGGGGTAATTATACGTAAAACTTCCTCTTGGGTCCACGTCACTTCCAGGAACTAATGGTTATTTAAAAACTGGTGCTTGAAGTAGCATCTTTGGGTAGCAGTGATAATAGAGACAAAAGAATTAGAATGTACGGCAGGCATGGAAGATCTTTTTGTTAATCCCACTGAAAATGGTGAGATGCTGCTGGGCTTCTCCTCACCCACCACCACCGCCACCACCACCACCACCACCAAGTGTAATAGGTGAGTGTGTGTGTGCATGTGCATGCACATATCCTGGGTAGTACAGAAATCAGGGATAAGTCGAAGAAAAGAAGGAAAGTTAAATAGGCAGTTATTTATGTAGGTGCCTCCATTCAGTTAGTATCATTCCATTGTCTGCTGTGGATAAGTCCCGAAAAGTCCGGGGAAAACTGGCCCCAGAGAGGAGCAATGAAGTGGCTGGGAGGAACCCCGCCCCAGTCCCCCTGGCAATGTGGGACAGGGACATGGAGTGCTTTTGTTCTTCCAAGCAGAACAAGCTACTCCTCCCATTTCCAGAAATTTCTTCAATGGGTCTCAGTGGTTCACCCAGTCAAATCCAGAGAGACCTTGAGTTCTGATTTTTAATTGTATATTTTCATTTATCTGTTTAAATAGTTTTCTTCTAAAAACCAAGACTGACCCTCTGAGTCAGGTTGGATCATTTCTCTTGAAATGGGCTTTGCAAGCAGACCCATGGAAATGACTTTCCCAACCTCATGGGAAATAGGAATTTCTGCCATTAATATGCCATACAGCCATGATTCTTAGTTTGACATGCATTACAGTCAACTGGGTAGCTTGCTAAAAACATAGGCATCTGAACCTCACTCCAGATAAGTCTAATCAGAATATAGCAGAACAGGCTCAAATCACATGAGTTTTAAAGATCTTTCCTGGTGCCTCTTACTCCTACCCTGTGATTTTGATGTTCTCCCAAGTTTGAGGCACATGCCAGAGGGACAAAAATAGCAAAGAAGGATGATTAGAAATGATATGGCTTTGGGATAGCCCTATGGCCAAGTTCCTCATTCATTCATTTATAAACATTTATCAAGCACCTATTTACTGTGTGCGCAGAATGTTGTAGGCTTTGGTGTTACATGATGACTAAAACACAGTTTCTGTCCTTAAATTGCTCACATCTTAGGACAAATAGATATGGTGACATCTGCATACAGTTCAGAAATGGAGAGTACTGAAGGTGCTGTGGATGAGGTGGTCAGAGCCGGGACATGAAGGGAAAGGAATTCTGCATAGAGGAACTGCCTGGCCGAAGGCATGGGGATTGAGAAAGTGTGCAAGTTTAGAACACTTCCTACTGAGGGGTGTGTAGGAGGAGGAAAGCCTGTCTAAGAAGTGTAAGCTTATTTTAATAGACAACAGCAGTGGAGTTTTTGACAAGACAGCAGGTTATGTTTGACAATTGGTTACTGACATTTTGGTGTTAATATATTATTAGCTAGTGTAGTCCCTGGGTGCTACAGTACAAGGGTACTTGGTCCCTCTTTCTGATACCATCTTGTGATAGTACGCTGCTTTAGTTCAGCTGCAAGCTCTTTCTACTCTTTTCCTTAATCTCTTCTTCTGTACTTCTTGCAAGTTATGAATTTGAGGCATTGCTAGAGCTTGAAGTTGCTAACATTATTCCTATTATGTTTGAATCATCTTATTAGAATTTGTATGTCTGGTTCCTGTAAACATTAATTCTTAGTTAAGCAGTAATGCCAAATGAAGCTCCAATGATGGGATGGAAAATGTCAACTGTCTTCTACCTATTAAACAGACCTCTGAATGTAATTCAGATTGTTTTTTATGTTTTCATTTCTTTTCAATGTCAAGAATACTTAATAAAGATCTCTCTAGATTTTTACCATAATGCCTGTCAGATTCAGTTTGGATAATTGCTTATTTTGTATTATCTACATGTCTTCTCTCTTCCTCAGTAACAATAAAAACAATATCCAGCACCGGCTCAGGGTTATACTTCCCAACATGCTTTCCAATACACCTTCAAAATGTATTTAACTAGGAGTCTTGTATATTTGGTGGAATGTTATTATTGTTAGTTTCCCAGTGTAACAGGTGAGAAAACCTAGCCTAACGATTTTCTATAGTAATTATATCTTTTATGTTTAATGTGACTGATATTTGGAGGCAGCAGGTTGGCTTCTCTTTAAATCTCTAAATAATGCCACCCCCCTCCAAAAAAAAGCTTTCAGTGCTGGTGTTGCCTTTTGGTATTGATAATTAAGATAACATTTATTTGTATTAATAATTCGGTATTACATCTCCCTAATAGATGTACTGAGCAAGCACCATGGTGACAAGATAAGTTGCCCTGTTTAGTTCCATATGTCTGTGTTCTAAGTATTCCACATTTTTAATTGGTTCCCTGCAGAATAGCATTAACAAGCATATGGTATGGAAAATGCTGACTGCTTTTGTTATCATGTATTTTAGTACTCGTGGTGGCCCTGGCTCACTTAGCTGTTAAATGTGATTATGAGGTTATTTAATGCAGCTTATGGTATACTTTTTCTTAACCTGCTTACCCAGGGTTAAGTGCCATCAGTACAGCGTATCCATAGCCGGTTCACATTTGAGCAGGGAGCTAATTCACAAAAAAGCTTTCGTGGTGGGTTTGTGCTGCAAGATGCCTTCTGCCTCCTCTCCGCGGTGCGGTTTTCAAAGGCACCGGGAGGCCGCCTTCAATTATGCTTCCGAGGAGGATGCGCTACTGGGAGTCCAAAGAGCCACGAGGCACAACAGAGCTCTCTGTGCCTTGTTTGGGAGATTTACCAGCAATCCCTTGAAAAGGGATTACAGATGTGACTGAAGAGGGACCAGCTGTATTTTTGGGTATTAGAGCTGCTTTGGTACTTGGGTGGTTTCCTCAGGGGGTGCTTGCAAACTGCAGCTGAATTATTAATATTTCTGAGATTCTGAACAATGCCCCCACTATTTTATTATGGAAAATTTCATATATATACAAAAGTGGAAAGAATTGCATAATGGACCCTCAGTGGACCTTTGAGTTAGCTTCAATAATTATCAACATTTTGCCAAACTTCTTTCATCTGTTTCTATACCACACAAATATACTTTTTTTTCCTGGGGTATATTAAGGTAAATCACAGGCATCATGTCATTTCACCTGTAACTTCTTCCATGTACATCTCTAACCAATAAGAAATTTGTGTGTGAGTGTGCGTGTGTGTTTAGCCATTGTGCACAGTGGTTTTTAACTTAATGAATTATAAGAAAATAATAGTAGAGGCTCCTGCTGCTTCTCAGCTTGTGAATTGCTTCCTTTGACAAAAGTCATCTCCTCTGAGAAGGCTTCCTAACACTTCAGGGCAGTTATTAGTTTCTGTCATTTGTGTACCACACTGTTTTTCACTGACCTGTGATGTACAAATAGTCACACCGTGCTTGTAGCTGGGTGAAATAGAAATGAAAAAGACTTTCTTGTAAATCATTCCTCTGGCACCTTCCCCAGCCTTCCCTGAAAGGAGAGGCTTTTCTAAAAGTCCATCAAGGGGCACTATCTATAATGTAGTTTTTTAAAAATTACCATAGTAATCCATATTTGCTCCATTGGTCCCAAGATAATTAAGAGTTGACCAATGGTGGAGCGGATGTAGCTCAGTGGCTGAGCGCGTGCTTCACATGTACAAAGTCCTGGGTTCAATCCCTGGTACCTCCTTAAAAAAAAAAGAAAATAAAGAATTGACCAAGGTAATTTTTAAACATGTGCCCTTGCAGTTGTGTGACAGTGAAGTACTGTTTGTTGTCACTTTTGTTATTAACTCGTTGTTGCCCCTTGGCGTTCTTTCTCCAGTCAGCTGGGATTTGCCGTGGAAAGCAGTGGAAAGAATGGGCCTCTTCCCTGATCCAGTGGTACCACACTTTCACCATGTCTTCTCTTGTCCCCCACATTTTACTATTAATACTCTTCTACCACCATGTCCAGCAACGCAACCCATCAAGGATTTTGGTTTTTAATATCTTTCCCTTCCTTTTTACTCTGAGACTCTGAAGACCTCAATATTTGAGTAAATTAAAAATTTACTCCTTGGTGCCAAAAAAATATTGGGAAGTCTTACGCTATATTTTTTGGTGAAAATTGATATTTAATATCATCCAAAAGGCCCTTAACAAACAAAACAAAAGCAAATGAACCAACCAAAAAACTTGGGAGGGGAGCATAGGGCAGGTCTTTGTGGAGATAAACACTAATTTCTTAATCAGTTAAAGCTCATTATTGTTAAGATGTTATTACTGCTGTGGGTCTTCAAACCGTAGATTTATCCATCCATAATTGGCAAGTATTTACAATAAGGCTGTTTGTTTCTACATTGCTACCTCAAAAGGTTTCACATCTATGCCTTAATCCGTAGGCAGTGGACTTAATGTTAGCCATAAAGCAGAAGTGTTAGGTTACTAACAGTTGTAAAATATTTGAAATTTTCAGAGCAGACACCAGAGTATTAAAGAATTACTATTGCTAAAATAAAATATTACACAAGGTATTATTTATGGGAACTTACTTGAGCAGTTTACGATTCTTGAATCAGGCAGCATCCAAATCACATGTTGAAAGGAGCTTCACTGAGGGGTGCAAAGAGGGCTCTGATATAGCGAAAAAGTGTAAGCAAGTAAGGAAATGTTCTGATTGGCTGACATTAAGTTTCCTTTTTACATATGGGGTTCTTACAAAATGGGGAGCAGATACACATGTTCAATCTAATAAGCTCTCCCTACTGGACTCAAACTGGTTTATTACCAGGTGTTACTTATCTGTAATTCTATAGGGAACAGCTATTGTGGCATTTTCTCAGAGAGCCCTTGCAGGTCAATTGTTTTTTGTCTTCTGGGAAATTCTTTCTTGGAAATGTGTCATTCCCAGCAATGCCCAATGCAGGCGACCATTTTATTTTACTTAACAGTCCCCTGGTTTGGCCAATTTTTCCAGTGATCTCATTGGAAACTTGACCAAAGCACTCCAGTCACCACCACTGATTTCTTTTCTTGCTGGGTGGTTGAATAGGCTTGGCCAGACGTTCTTTTCCTTTTTCTTCCTTTCAGTGAGTTTTGTTGGGTGGCTGTTTAATGGCAATGAAGACCCTTGGAGTGGGGTTCTTTACTCAGTTGAGTGGATTACAGGACAGCCCCCTCTCCAAGCCAGGGTGTCTATTATTTTAATTTTAATTTTTAGTTTTTGTCTCAGTCCACTAGAAACAGTCCCATTTCTATCTCACTTTTCTTTTGATTAGCTATCTCAAGAGCAACATCTGTCTTAGGGTGACAAGGAACTTGAACAGAATCTTGAAACATGATCTGCACAACAAGAAATAAAAACGTATAGACTGATAATCACAATTAAAAGTATAAGTCCAAAGTGTAGTAGTTGTTCCCATGTTCCATTAAACCAAGAACTTAGGTCAGGAAATAGGTCTGTTCATTGAAATATTTGAACCGAACTGATATCATGAAACACCTTAACTTGATCCTTTAAAATATTTAGGTTATTTATCACTGTGCCAGACTTATTAGCATAAAAACAACATTGTTGATGGGCAGTCAGGTTGTCTAGAGCCTGCCTGTTTTGCAAGACCATTGATGCTAAGTTGTCAACTTTAACCTGAAAAATGTCTGAAGAGCATTGAAGGTGGTGTTCAAGCTCTGTTGTGTAAATTTGGATATATTTATAATTGCTGGCTCCAGTTCATATGTTCCTAGGGAAGGTATGATGGTTTGAACGAAAGAATGGAACTCTGTATTATGGTAGGTCAAGGGATTGGGGGCATTATCCCTCTTTGGTGGGTTTGAGGCCTGATGTACAAAAGATCCTAAGCTAGCTATCTGACTGCACTTAGGGTAGAAAATATATGCAAGATCACAAGATCCAGTCCAATTTTACAAGTAGGTAACAAACCCATGCAGTTATCTGCAGTTTATAAAAGGGGTGCAAAATAGCTTAGACAATGGACAGTTGCAGAATCTGATAATTCACAGGAGTGTGTATTAAAATTTCTTTCTATAGTCACCATCCTTTCGATTAAGATAACTTCAAAGAAAGATTATTCTTGATCATAAAAGAAGGCTGGTTTAATTTTGTTTCATCTGATTATTTACATAGGTACAGCAAGAATGGTGATTTACCATATAGATTTTATGAGTTTGTTTTGCTGAAAGTTTTCATATGGAAACTCAGATTATCCTCTTTTTTTAAAAAATAGATTTTTTAAAAATCGATTTTTCATAGATTTAAGTTTTAGATTTAAGAAAATCATGCAGAAAATGCAGAGATTCACCTTTCCCTATTACCGCCACCCCCAATTTTCCCTATTATTAACATTTAGCCTTAGGATGGTATCTTTGTTACAGCTGATGAAACAATATTATTATAATTATAATATTAACTATACTCCATAGTTTACAATAGGGTTCATGGTTTGTGTTTACATTACTATGGTTTTTTAAAAAAATTTTGTTCTAGTAACATATATGACATTAAATTTTCCCTTGTAACCACATTAAAATATATAATTTAGTGTTGTTAATTACATTCACGAAAACAGAAATTCAGCACCTATTAAGCATTAACTTCTCCTTCCCTTCCCCCACCTGGCCCCTGGTAACCCATATTCTAGTTTTTGCCTCTATGAATTTGTTTACTCTAATTATTTCATATTAGTGACATCATACAATATTTGTCCTTTTGTGTCTGGCTTATTTCACTCAACGTGATGATTTAAAAGTTCATCCATGTTGTAGCATGAATCATTCCTTTTTATGGCTGAATAATATTCCAGTGTATGTATACAAACCATTTTATTTATCCATTCATCAGTTGTTGGGCCCTTGGATTACTTCCAATTATTGGCAATTGTGAGTAATGCCACTAAGAACATTGATGATTTCAGTTGCCTTGTCTTTGATTTCACAGATCTATCTTCTGCCAGCTTCAATCTGCTTTTGAAACCCTCTGAGGAATTTTGTAGTTCAGTTATTATGGTCTTCAACTCCAGTATTTCTGTTTGGTTCCTTTTGAAAATTTCTGTTTATTGAGATTCTCATATTGTCTATTTACTGTTTTCCTGATATCCTTTAGTTCTTTCTCAGTGTTTTGTTTTATCTCTTTGAGCATATTGAGGATTAGTTTTTTAAAATCTTTGTACATTATGTCCAAAATCTGTTCTTCTCCATTAATGGTTTCTGGGTTTTTATTTTGTTCCTTTGGATGGGCCATCATTTCCTCTTTCTTTATTTGTTTTTCTTGTACTCTTTTGTTGCACCCTGAACATTTTAATATTTTAAAGTGTTAACTCTGGGATTTAGTCCCTGAGTCCTCTATTCCTTAAGTTTGTATCTAGGTAGTGAATTGACAGAGATTTTCTGGAATGCCAGGAGCTAACAAAAACAAACCAACACAAAAAACACCTTTCACATTCTTTGCAAATTGACTCTCCTTTGCAGGTTCTCTCTTTCAGAATTTAGTCTTCCAATCAAAAAAAGATCAGTATGAGGTAAATGTGAAGTGCAGGCTCCTCTCCATATTTTCTGAGTCTGTGTCTTGTCCTGGTCTTGTGCTTGCTTTGTAGCCTTAGGAATTCCTTCATTTACAGGATTTGAATGTCCTCTCTATTCCCTGAAATAGACTTTCTCCCTTTCCTGGGTGTATGACTTAAAGCAGATAGTCCTTTGTCCTGGCTGTTTTGACATAATTGTTTCTTAACACTGATGTAGCTCTCTACAATCTGCTTCTGCCTATATAGCAAGTTCTGGGAGGGTGAACCAGAGATGAGTTTTCTGCTTCAGTCTTTCAGATTGCCACCCCATAGATTGGCACTGACATACAGACACCATGGTATGTGCACGGGGGTTATTGTGCTCCCTGCGGGATAGGGCCAGTGACCCACAATGGGGCGCATGCTATCACCACATCAGTGAGAGGGGAGAGGAGGGGCCAACAAGGGCACCACAAGCTTCTCCTACCATTTTTTAAAGCTGTGTTTTCTTGATTTTTATTAGTCTAGTTACTACAACCCTTTAACTGTTGTCTGAGGTTCTGAGGAAGATAACTCTGTCAGTATTTGCTAGTTGTTAAAAGATTCTGTGGGGGACCAGCACCCAGGAGCATCTTACACCACCATGGTGGTTGGCCAGAAGCTCTTCGCAGATTGGACTTTTGAAAGCACTTGAGGCTAGGAAGCCAAGTCAAGAACACAACACCAGATTTCACCTGTAGTTAGTATAAATTTGGGTGAATTCTTTTTTTTTTTTTTTTTTCCAGGTTCCCAAAGTATTATTTGGTCCCTATGCCCACCAGAAAGTGATCTTCCTTACTCAACTGTAAGACTGGGAAAACTGAGCCGCTTGCCAGGCTGGTTTTTCCAAGAGGGTTTTGTTAGCATTGGCTCCATAAAGTTAGCTTTAGTTTCTTAAAGACTCTAGTCATGTCTGGCTAAATGATCATCATTCTCAAACACATTCTAGACAAATCCTTGGTTATATAACCAGTATCTCCAATTATGTCCTGTTAAAAGGGGGACAGATTCTTACTGAATCTATGCCAATGATTATATTGCCACAAAAATAAGAATATTCAATAAGAGAAATGTTTTATGGTTGATAAATAGTTTAAGGGAAAAGAGTAAGGGATTCCTTGTATCTAGAAAAATAGAACACTAGAACATCAGCAATAATATATACAAATCCTATAATTATTCTTCATCTGTTCATTCAGTCCTAAGTGATTGATCCTGGTTCTGCTCGATCTTGTGCTAGCAAGCTCATGAACACATTGGCTTCTCCACTAGAATTCTGGAATCTTGACTCAGGCCAGGAATATGGTCTCAAAGTTATTCAAGCAATGTCATTAGAAACCCGTGCCCCAGAGTACTTGGCATAGCCCTTTCCCTGGGTCTCTAGGACAGTCCTTTTTTTTTTTCTTTTTTTTTTCTTTTTTTTTAAGGTAAAGATCTTCAGCCTGCATCTGATTGCAAGTGTTTTCAGAGAAGCATCAGTATAAAAAATATCTGTAGATGACAAAAGACTTAAATGGTCACTTTTTAAAAAGTGAAAGTTCTAGTGAGCGTTCATTACAAAAATAATGCAACTGAGAAGGAAACTTGGTTGTTTTGTGACATGTAATATATTTTTAAGAACTGAAATTATGACTAATTACACTATACTCTTGTCCAATGTCAGGCAGATCAGTACTAGTACATTTCATGGACAGTGAGGATATTGGCAGATTTCTAGGAACTTTATAAAATTTTGGAAATATTTACATTAATAACATTTTACCCATACCAACAGAAGGTTAGAAAATCCTTTTTAATTTGACACTTTCATAACATCAAATGAACCTAACTACTTAAAAAAAAAAAAGATTTATTTATTTACTTTTTTAAAACCCATTTTTAACCCCCTGTCCCCTCCCCCCCACCCCCATTTTTGCTGTTTTTATGTCCATTTGCTGGACAATTCTCTGTGTCTGTTCCCTGCCCTCTCTTCTCATCCTTCTCCTCCTGTCTTCACTGGGATTCGATTCTGGGAAACTCAGACGTGGAGGAGAGGCATCCTGCTACCTGCGCCACCTTAGTTCCTGGTTTTTCAGCACATCTCATCTTGGCTCTCCCTCGTGTCACTCTCCTGTTACGTCATCATCTTGCTGCGTGGCTCGGTGGGTGCGCCACCACGCACGGGGCCTGCTGGCCCTCGCGTCTTCTCTATTTTTCATTTTTACCAGGAGGTCTCAGGGATTGAACCCAGGTCCCTCCATATGGGAGACGGACACCCAACCTTTTGAACCACATCCGTGCCCCAAACCTAACTAGTTTTAGCAACTCTCTTTACAAAGTGAAGAAGCACATCCTTTCCTCTGGAAAAATCTCAAAGACTGTCTGAAATCAAGAAGACATCAGATTTATGGTTTGTTCGGGGAAGGCAAAATGTCCAAAGTTGTTAGATTTGAACATTTTGTTCAGTAAGATCCTGGTTCACTGTGAAACAATATTTGGTTCCCTATTTGAACGAAGTGACAGTAAAAGAATTCAAAAGTAACTAGAGGAGTTAACATGATTGCTAAAAAAAGACTTAGTTCTTTTAAAAGTGAGGAGACTTATTCTCTAAAATAATAAGGGATCTTATGGTCATATAAAGCACAGGAGATTATTCCCATAAGATACAGAAATTTTGCCAAGCAAAATTTGCCTGGCAGATTACCCAGATGGTAAAGGGAAACCTTCTACAACTTCTTGCTAAGAACAGACTAATCACCTAAGAAAATGCCATTATTTTAAGAGAAAGAAAACCAAATTCTAGTTTTGCATTAATATATCATTTGATATGAAAACTCTTTTAATAATCTTATAAATAAACCTATCAAATCTTAACTAGCTTTGACTATGACAAAATTTATTCCTGCAAACCTTATATAACTTTCTAAATCCATTCTGGTTTTGTCTTAGTTTCCTTTTTCTCATTTTGCAACTATCAGTCAATTTACTCCAGGACAAAACTACACTTTTTCCTTAACACATTTTTCATACCTTATATATTTAAGTTATCAAAAATATCTTCAAAACTGCCTTCAAGCTGACATCCTACAAAACACAATTACTCTTGAAATAAAGCATGTCAGAATAATGACACAAATTTGCATTTTTCATCATCTTCAACATCTAGTAGATATAATGCTAGCTTATTTGATCAATAACCTTGTATAAATTTAAGAAGAACAACTCAGAGTAGAATAAAATTGTATGTTTGTATTATACCTCACATTGATAACTCAGAAGATGTAGCATTTTTAATTTCACTAACAATATAAAATTAGCCCTGTTTGCCAAATATTTGCCTAAATTATGTGAGCTTGATTTTTTCTTTAACCTTTGGGTTTAGTTCTATGAATATTGTTTTATTATTGGAAACACTAGATAATAGATTTCCTTAATTTCTGGAAATTTAGGAGCATTTATATATGTGTGTTTGTGTGCATATATATATATATATATATATATATATATGCACACTATTTATCTTTAAGCCAATTTGGTTAGCACTCTTTTAAGGAATTTTGTAAGTTAATTTGGTAGTACCATCCAGAGGGAATATACATCAAACATGCAGACAGACACACAGAGAGATTATAGCTTCAATTTAAAATGTTTCATCCATGAGTCAAACATAAAAACATAGGAACTCAGAAAACATAGATATACAAAACTCACTAGTTTATATAAAATAACTGGCTTTCTGTCCTTGTGTCACTCTTAACATTTTAATTCGAATGTTGTTCTTGGCAAATGGGTAAGTTGAGGTTAGTTGCATAATATGAGGGCTAAAGCTTTCCCATTGATATTTTTGGAGGAGGCTTTTAGGATTTTCTTTGACCCCATGTGTAATCTTCTAGAATTTTTGTCCTATGTGTCAGGCCTTTTTAATCCTGAGATTTATTGTGAAAAGAGGGATTCTGTAGGCTACTTTTCAGGTCAGTCCCATCAGCTTTTGCTTTCCAGGATTTAGCATCTGAGGTTCATACCAACATATGTACAGCTGATGTAGGTCAGATAACCCTGAATCATATGCCCCCAGAAGAATTCTAAATTCTTCTATGCTGGTCTTGTTTGGGGGAAAACTTTAATTATACCTCTAAATTCAGTTCAGGTTTACTGTTTAAATTCCCTGCTAGCGATGCTAGAGGAGCAATAAAATTGGTTGGGAGTACCTTTCCCTCCTTTCTGTTTTTGGCCTTTCTTTTCTTAAAGAACCTTTAAGAGAAGCTATTGTGGAGGCAGGTTGTCACCTAGCAGCCCTGGGGAAGGTTTAGTTTAAACAAAGTTATTCACTTTATTTGAAATTTAAAAATTTAAAACAAAAAAAGGATACAATTGTGACCACTATAGCTCCACGCTATCTTAAGTATAGAACAGCCATTTTTGTAAAAATAGACAAGGTTGGGGTCCATAGTTTTTAAACTATGTAGCCAGCTGGCATCACAGTTGGGGGAGCTTCAGATTCTGAGATTTTTTTATTTGCTGTTTTTTACTTTCTTTCTTTCTTTTTTTTTTTTTTTTTTAAAGATTTATTTATTTACTTTATCCATGTTAACCCCCACCTTTCCCATTTGCTGTTTTGTGTCCATTTGCTGGGCAATTCTCTGTGTCTGTTTCCTGCTATCTCTCTCTCTCTCTCTCTCTCTCTCTCTCTCTCTATATATATATATATATATATATATATATATATTTTTTTTTTTATTTTTTTTTTATTTTTTTTATTTTACCGGGAGGTCCCAGGGATCGAATCCAGGTCCCTCCATATGGCAACCATTTGAGCCACATCCACTCCCCTTAGTTTATTTCTGAGTTGCAAAGATTACTTCCCCTTCCCCATGTTTTTACAATTTTCTATATTCCCCCATTCAATCTTGGCTGCCACAACCAGACAGACAGAAAGCAGGAGGACTTCTTTTCCTTGCATCTGTAGTGGAAACCTTAGCAGCAGGCATTAACTACTCCAGGTCTGTCAGAGATGCATAGATTCCAAATTTTTTTACAAAGAAGAACACATGTTACTTACTTGAGGTCTCAAGTTATATGGTCTTATGCCCAAACCTGTTTCATCTGGAACGGTAACAGGACCCATCCTTAGTCTGATCCACAGACTATAATGCTGCTCAAATAAATTTGCTGAAGAGTTCGCTGCAACTAAGGAAACACAGATCCCAGAGGAACTCACCCCAGAGAAACTCACTCATCTACCTCTGGGTGCTGTGAGAGAGCAGAGGAGACAAAGAGGCTTAGCAGGTACTTTTACCTATTTTTTTTTATCTCTGCCTTTGGGGGCTTGTTAGGGATCTGCTTTGGATCCCACTTCTGATGCCAAAAATGTTCAAATAAAATATTAGACAAGATATTACTTATGGGAGTTTATTTGAGCAGTGTATGACCCATGAATCAGGCAGCGTCCAAACCATGCATGGAAAGGAGAAGCTGATCTAGGGCAAACACTGAAGTAAGCAAAGGAAGTTTCTGATTGGATGACATTAACTGACATTAAGTTTCCATTTTACTTAGGGGGGAATCTTACAAAGTGGGGAGCCGATATGCATTGATTAGTATGGTATACTTGTACGCTCCAATAAGCTATCCCTACTGGACCTAAATTGGTTTATTACCAGGTGTATTAGTCAGCCAAAGGGGTGCTAATGTGAAATACCAAAAATGGGTTGGTCTTTATAAAGGGTATTTATTTGGGGTAGAAGTCCACTGATACCAGGCCATAAAGCATTAACTTTCTTCTCTCACCAAGTCCATTGCCACGTGTTGGAGCAAGACAGCTGCCGATGTTTGCCAGGATTCAGGCTTCTTGGGTTCCTCTCTTCTTGGGGCTGCGTTTCTCCCCACAAGGTCAGCTGTAGACAATCAGGCGAATGGCTCACTTCTCTTCTCCTGGGGCCTTCTTTCCAACATCAAAACTACTTCAACTCTGTTCTTTGCCTTTCCTTTTATATTCGATTCCCCACCCACCAAGGGGTGGGGCTCAACGCCCTACTGACGTGGCCCAGTCAATGCCCTAATCATAACTTAATCATGCCCAGATTAACAGACCAGTTTACAAGCATGATCCAATTATATTTTTGGAATTCATAGTTACATCAAATTGCCCAGACGGCTACACCAGGTATTGCTTATCTGCAATTCTGCAGGGTACATTCCATTGTTTCATTTTCTCAGAGAGCCCCTGCAGGTCAATAACATGTTTTTTGTCTTCTGGAAAATCCTTTCTTGGAAAGGGGTCCCTGTCAGCAATGCCCAATGCAGGTAGCCTTTTATTTTGTTTAACACTATATATAATATCTTGGCTGTTGTTGGAATTCTAACCTCCTTCCAAGGAAATTACTTAGAAAGAGCACTATCTTAAGGAAAATAAAATGGTAAAAAAATTTTATATCTTTAATTAAGTAGGAGTTTTATGTGATCCATCACCGAACATGCTGCTAGCTCAAAATGAACAAAGATTAATTTTATAAGATGAATAAAACATTTAAAAAGCTGATCCTATCCATTTTACATATATTTATTATGATAAAAGATTTGGTGGTATGATGCATTTTTTAAAAGAGGTATTGGGGATTGAACCCAGGACTTTGTACATGGGAAGCAGGCACGCAAACCACTGAGCTACACCCACCCCCCTGTATGATGCATTTATTATCTATTATTAAGGCTTCCCTGCTATTTTTTAATCTTTTTCATTTATCGATTTCTAGATATGCATTTATTAATTGAAAGTTTAATATTATACTTATGCTAAAAATTAGTGATGCTAGCACAGAATTATAAATGTAATTAATACCACTTAATTGTACATGTAAAAATAGTTAAAACAGCAAATTTTATGTTGTGTATATGCTATCAAAATAAAAAAATAAATTAAAAATTGCGATAATGAAATCTTCCCATAATATAACAGTTTTCTTTTTATCCATGACTGATTTATTTAGAACACCATGGCAGAAAAACTTGTTCAAATATTTCCATATTAAAGGTCTTTTCCATAGTCTATTCAATTGATTATGTCCCTTAAAATGACAAAAGTAAAATTCATATTGATACATTAAAGTATTTCCAATTGAAGGGCTATGTTTAGAGACGCCAGGCAATTCTCTCAACAGAGCAGAGTAGACAGAGGGAAACTGGCAGTTGAAAAGGAGGTTATTTAATATTTAGAACCATAAAATCACATTATTCCCAGGTTGGAAGGACCTCAATTCTCCATCTGATGCTTAGAAGACATAAATTTTCATTGGAAAGCCTGTTCTTACCAGCTCATGGTACTACATGAATGTTAATATGTTTATGCTTTGAAAATATCGGTGGAATAATACAGAATTCATATATGCATATATTTCTATCTTCATCTATATCTATATCCTGTTATACTAGCTTGTGCCACAAAACATGTATTTTCAATAAACCTTTATTGAATACCTACCTGCTGTGCCAGGTATTGTTTAGTTTTGAAAAACATTTTCTAGTTGCAAATATTTTGAGAGAGAGAAGTGTGGGCGGAAAGAGAACCTGAGGGGTCACCTAGAAGGTGAGGGTTCTTCTCTCACTGAAAAATACACAATGTAATAAATAATAGCATCATTAAAAACTGTCATTTTCGCAAAGTGCAGTAATTGCTCTGCATATCCCTTGTACATTTCCCTGTGAACATGCATCACGCTGGAAATAATCTCCTCCTCCAGCCTGCTTCCAGTCACTGATCTGTTCATTACTGTCATGTCAGAGCGAGTGTCAGATATGCCAGGTGTGTGGTGTCACCTGCCTGACGTCTGTTCCAAACACAGACATTTACACTCGTGAGTATTAAAGCAATAGATCTTCCTTATGACAATGAAAAGCTGACTGCAGAAAGGCAAAGCTTTTGGGAAAAGTCTTCTGAATACATCTTGGCTTGTTCATGGGGAGAGAAAACCTGACTAATTAGCCTCAGTCCTTCCGATCTGAGGGACAAAAAATAATTAAAGTATCTAGAGCAATCTGTACCACATGGCAGCAGGCTTCAGAAGGGGCAGCATGTTAAGAGGACTTGATCTGACAGATGAGTCCCCAGTGAAAGTTCTGTGAACTTGGTGTAGCATGGCAGAAGATTTTTTTTCTTTTTGTACAAGGACTGATTAAAGAAAAGTAAAACTGAAGTATTTACCAGTCACACATTTTTCAAGTAGAAATGCAAATATTTTAATCAAGGAAGAAGGCAAATTTCAACAACTTATACTAAACTTGAAAGAAGAAAAAAATAACAATAAAAAGTTATGCCGTTTAACTATTAAAATACTCATCTTCAGAGCAAATTTGAGAAGTAGTAACATAAGCACAGCTTTCTAAACCCTTTTTCCCCCCTTGATTGACACTGTCAATTGAAACTAGGTAAGTCAGGCTCCAGATGAAACAGGTGGGGATTAGACCAAATAACTTGAGATCTGGAGAAAGTAATACACGTTCTTCTTTGTCAAAAAATCTGAAAACCTTTGTCCCTGGAGATGCTGCTGTGAGTTCCTCCAGCAGGAATTGGGTAAATGACCCATATCAGTGGGCTTCTTTCCTACAGGATTCCCTCAGCCGGGGCCAGTCCTAGAGTGAAGCTACTTGGGGGTGATCGGTTTCTAAAATCCCATGCAGGCGTCAGCAGGAATATCACTGGCTCTTTGCTTCCATGTGTGCCTCCTTCAGGTGGTCAGGAGTAATGGCACAGATGTAGACCGGGGCGGCTCTGGAAACGTGTGCACACACTTAAAAAGCAGTGAGCAGCATGTGCCTGCACAAAGATGAGCAACTTACTTTTCAGGAAGTTTCGTAGTCTTAGCAGAGGATCATGAAAATATGTCTGGAAGGATGGGAAAAGACAAGTAAGTTAAAGAAGTTCAAAGGGCATTTCTCTGTTCTTGATATAGGGTACCTTAAAAGTCCCACATAAACATTTAATGTATGCCAAGTGTAGCAGTTTGGCAGTTTGATGTAATTATGAATTCCAAAAATAGATATTGGATCATTCTTGTAAACTGGTCTGCTAATCTGGGCATGATTGAGTTATGATTAGGGCATTGAGCCCCACCCCTTGGTGGGGCAGGAATCAAATATAAAAGGCATGACAAAGGACAGAGTTGGAGCAGTTTTGAGTTGGAGCTGTAATGCAGAGTCCTGAGCTGGAGCCCGGGGAAGTAGTGTACAGAGGAGCTTGATCATGTGAAAAAAGAGAAGGCCCTGGGAAGAGAAGCAAGCCATTTGCCTGATAGTTTACAGCTGGCCTTGTGGCACAAAGCAAGCCTGAGACCAGAGAGAGGCAAGCCCCGGGAAGAGAGGAACCCAAGAAGCCTGAACCCTGGCAAATGTCGGCAGCTGCCTTGCTCCAACACGTAGCAACAGACTTTGGTGAGGGAAGAAACGTATGCTTTATGGCCTGGTAACTATAAGCTTTTACCCCAGATAAATACCCTTTATAAAAACCAACTGATTTCTGATATTTTTGCATCAGCACCCCTTTGGCTGACTAATGTACCAAGTATGTACTAGAAGTCGCACTAAGTTTGCCCATCATGTACTGTTAAGACGGTAATGATGGATACATGACATTTCATATTTGTCAAAACCCATGGAACTGTACAACAGAAGGAGTAAATGCTAATGTAAAGTTAAGTTACTAATAATGTATCAATACTGGATCATCAGTTTTAGCAAATGGACCACACTCATGCAAGATGTCAATCATAGGGGAAACTACATGTGTGAGGGAGATATGGGAACTCTGTACTTTCTGTGCAATTTTTCTAGAAACCTAAAACTGCTCTAAAATAATGTTTATTGTTAAAAAACAAAAACAAAAAAACACAGCCCGGAGTCCTGATTAAACATGGAGCTCAAAGTCCCTTGATTCAACTACCTTTACTACTGTGTGACTTTGGGCAAGTTGCTGAAAAGAAAGAGAGAAAGAGAGAGGGGGAGGGGGACAGGGAGGGAAGGAGGGAGGGAGGGAGGGAGAGAGAGAGAGTTTATAAAGACACCCTCTGTCCACATCCACCTCTTGTGTAGAGTACATTTCTTTTTTCTGTAGATGGGGAAAGTGAAAAACAGGGAAGCATATCTGAGAGCTCTTGTGAATCAAGATTGAAACAATAATTGGAGGCTATTTCTCCACCTTTATAAATTAGTTTTGACTTAATTTGCAGCCAGGATAAACATTTAGATACATGCACATAAGAGCATATGAAGAAGATTAGACTGTTAATATTAGGGGGGAAAAAGCAAAACCACAAAAGTGAAGTGAAGTCTTCCACATCCTTTATTTTCCTCCAGCAATTCTCTGATTTTGAGTCAACCTGACAGCCCTTGGAAGTATTGCTGATTTAACCTAAATTTTAGTTCTGCTGAGAATATTTTCTTTGTTCAGTTATTCGTAGAAAATTTCTGTTCGAATCATGTCATGGTGGCATGTGATGGCTTTGCATGGTTTGAGATGGTTTGTTTTCTTCTTCATTGGGTACTTATGGTACATAAGAACTGCTGTCCTCCTCTGCTCTCTCCTTCACCATAAAACAAAAGATAGAAATGCTCAAAATGGCATGGGAGGTGTGCTGGGGCTTGTGGGTGAGGACAGACTAGGAGGAGGAGGACAAAGGAAGTGCAGGAAATGGCAGACAAACCATTTTTCCTGTTTTTGCTGCTCTAATCCCAGCCCAGGCCCATGACCTGAGAATTGGGCTCTTTATTGCTTTGAGTCATTCTTTCAGTGATATTTAGTAAGTGATTTGTTTTGCCAGGTGCATTTTAGGTCCTGATTCACCTCTGACCAGTTGCCAAGAGTGTGCATCAAGGACCTTGGTAGCAAGTGCAACCGCCTCCCTCCCTCTCTGCTTCCTCCATTCCTTGCTTCCTTCCTTGTAAACCCTTTATATTCCAGGCTCTGGGTTTTCTAACATATAACAGCAGAGACCAGAGTGACATATTCCCATCACCCTTCTTCAAAAATTATCAACATTTTGTAAAAAAATACCGTTAAAGTTTTTTTTTTCCCAAAGATTTATTTATTTATCCCCCCACCCTTGCTGCTTGTAGTTGCTGTGTCCATTTTGCTTTGCATTTCTCTGTGTCTGCTTATCTCCCTTTGTTGCATCATCTTGCTGATCATCTTGCTGTGACAGCTTGCCACACTGCACAGGCCAGCTTGCCTTCACCAGGAGGCCCCGAGAATCAAACCCGGGGCCCTCCCATATGGTAAACGGGTGCCCAACCAATTGAGCCACAGCTGCTTCCAATACTGTTTGAATTTGAATATGTACCAGTATTTGCAGAATGTCTTATTGCCCTTCTATTTATGAATAGGTAGTAGGAAATATTTGATCTCTACAACACATTTCCCTTTGAAAGAGAAACTATGTAACTACAAAATAGCCTAAAAAACATGAAGTTTTGGAATCCCTTAGAAGTCAATGCCTGAGGCTAACAACTCCAGTAGTTCTGATTTTTAATACAATAGGGATCCCTTTTTGCCTGGAAATCATTTAAACTTGAATTTTAAAATTACTCAATGCTGGACATCCATTAATCACAATGTTGGGACAGGGGCTAAGTAACGCCTGGTAGCTAATTACAATCATGCCCTTCTTGGTGGTTTATGGATATAGTTCAGGGCCCAGAATTGGACCTGCTGGATTTACATGTATGAATAGGAAGACATGTTTTGCTACTGTCCCATGGTGTACATGTTCCCAATGCTTGAGACATTTAAGAAATAAAATGATCACAGCAGTTATGTCTTCAGAATAATGGAGAAGTTAGAATGTGGAATAGACTCAGAAGTCAAGTATTTTAGTCTTAAGAGGAAAGGTGGAAATGTGGTATGGGTTAATACTGATAAATCCAATACTTTACAAAATCTTTTAAATGTATTTTTTAAACTTTATATCAGGAATTAGGCAGAATGTACATGTTGTAAGGCGGTGATGTGTATGTGTGTCTGTAGGTACCTCTGTGCTGGGACATTGAAGGAGACATAAGCATTTCCCTCTTTGCTTTTTAACTTTTGGTTGATTCCCCGTCCTTTATTACCTTCACCATTCTCTGCCTGGGTCCCAACCTTTCTCCAGAGGATTATACGATTATGAGAAACTCAAGAAGTCAGGAGTTCTAGAAATCATCTAGTATCAAGAGGCATCTCATTTGTTTACCAAATGAACCAAGCATGTATGTTCATCCACATCTGGCAGGGCTGGCTAGGGTGCGTTTGTCCTCCCTCCTGGAGCTGTGGCTCTGGGTATGACCAGCATGACTTGGGGATCTGTGCGGTCATGAGCAGCGTGTTTGGTCTCCTCTTGCCCAGCCTCTGAGTCTTCACCTTAGAATCTTGGAAGCCACAGGTGCGTGGGGTCCCCTGGGGAGGAACCCGAGCCTTTCCTGTACTACCCACAGCCAGCTTCCAGGCAGATCCCTCATTGACTTGGAGTTAGTAAGGATTCAAGGGAAGTGCTAGTGCCAGTTCCCACTCTTTTCTGTGCTTAGGTTTCCTTGGCGATACCATCCTGAACAGTCAGGAGACTCTTGTTTCTTCATTTGTGGTTAGGGAAGAGAGACAAAAATGTGCATTCCTTTAGTGTGTGAGGAAAGGGACCCCCCAACTACTGTGGATTTTGTCTACAATATTTTTGAAAAAAATTAATTTCAATGAGTTATTTTTGAAAAAAAATATATAGGATATTTACAAAAAGAGTGTTGGGAAAGATGGGTATTGAGAAATCATAGTATGACCATATTGCAAAGGCTTATTGATTAAATGTTTATTATGGGGCTTTAAATGTAGGAAATTATTGGCAGGAACAACTTCTGTTTTTGAGAGGCTGGAGTTATGAAAAGCTAATGGAAGGGTATAAACTTACAGCAGGAACTTAGAAGCACTCTTTCTGATCAATTTTCCTGTTTTCTGTAGATATAGTTGGAAGTGTCTTTTCCTTACAAGTGCAGTTTCCTTTAATTGGATAGTTGAATCTGAATGCTTAGGCATTTGGGTGACTTTTGAAAAGAGAGAGGAAGTAAACCTCATTAAGAAGTCTCATTTTAGTGGTGTATAGTATTACATTTTAAAAGCATTTGAAAATCGTGATCTGGAATCCTGGCATGTTCAATCGAATTACTTTTGTACATTGATAATGGAAAGTTTCTGTCCATCTATGAGAAAGATTTCTATATAGCAAAGCAGTGTAGTATCTGTTTCATCCTTTGTCAGTATTCCATTTTGTGTTGGGCTTGGGCAGTACTGGGTCGAGGCATTAACTGTAAGTCTTCTATCTCCTAGATTTATTAATGCCTGACTAGGGAATGGGCATTACTTATCAGATCTGTTCACTCTGGGTTAGGAGTTGACAAAGTCACAATTAGAAAATGAACACAGTGGGCAGTAGTTATTTGTTGAATGTGCTGGGCACATGCTCACTTCAGGGCCTTTGCACTTGCTATTATTCCCTTGGCCTGAGATATCCTTAGGTCCCTCTCAGTTCTTTCCTCAAGTGTCACCTTCTCAATGGGCCTCACTCTAACATACCTTATCTCTCTTTTCTGATTTATTTTTCTCCATTTTCTGTTATCTAATTATTTTGTTCATCATGTCTATGTCTCCTTGTAATAAAGTCTAAGTGCCAAGAGGGCTGGGATTTGTGTCTGCTTGGTTCACTGCTGTATCTCTAGGGCTTAGACCAGTGTCTGGCACAAATAAATTTTATTACTCATTGAATGAAAGTAATGAGTTGAATTGATAAAATTGTACATATATCACATTTATTTGGGAATGATTTGTCTGGTTGTGAATAATCCAGACCCCAATTTAAATGTATCCAAGACATGTATATTGAGATTGAATATATAATTCTTTAAGTATGTGGAGATGTGAAATAGGAAGTGGCCCACAGATAGGCTATGAGAGATGTAAAAGTGTCTTTGTGGTCAGGAGACTCTTCCTGAGTTATGTGAATCACTTTCATTGCTGCTCCTGCAGTTGCCACAATTGCCACAGAAGGACCCAGAATCTCAGGGACTCCCTGTTACCAGCCCCAGACACCCAGAAACCAAGTTCCTATGCCCTTCTGACTTGGGCTGATGCTGTGCTTGCTCTGTTCACACTGCCAAGGTCATCTGTGATGGGAAGTTTGAGAATGGGGCCTGTACTTTCGGTTCCTGACCTGCAATTGAAGCGCCAAACCATACACCTTCCTTGAGCTCACCTACTGGGTGAGTCTATGTGACCCATTTCCTGTTTTATTCCAGCTGTGGGACAGGAGTGTGTCTGAGCATGGTTACTATGGTATTTACCTTTTGCTAACTCTCTTTTTATATCTTATTGGTCTAAGGCTCATTGGCAGGCACCCAAAGGTAACTTCTGACTATCATGTCCATTCTCTCTGGTCCAGCATTCTCAGCCAGCCTGAAATTTCCAGTCATCTTTTTGGATTGTGGCATGATCTCTGGATGGTTTCTTCCAAATGAAAGTACATTTCCTTGGTGTGTAATGCATTAACCCAGGAGTACTCATTGGCAAGGATTGTCAACTGCAATGGCTAATGAAGAAACAGATAGGTCCCTGATAGTATGGGCACCAGGATGGTGCGTTGTGATGGAGGAAGGTTGAGGGAAGAGAGTGTTGGAAACTGGGGCCTGGTGCATTAATTGGGAATGGCAGATATGCGTGAATGGCACTGGAAGAAGCCATGACTAGGAGGCAATTTGATGTGTGAGAAGAAGGGGGGTGAGGGGAGAAAGAAGAAAGCCTAGAAAAAGAGACATGTGGCACCAAAGAGAGCCCTCATAGTTTTGCACCAGGATCTGTTATGGCCCTGATCTGCAAGAAGATCTGTACTTTTTTTCTTTTTAAATGGAGACGGTGGAACAGATCATAATCATAGAAAGTTCCAGAGTTGTCAGAATTGGTACAGGATGCTTTGCATTCACAAACCTTATTTGACTCCTTTTAATTGATTCTGGGCTTGGGAAATCAAATCTGCTTATTTCCCCAACATCTTCTTTCATGCAAGATAAAAGTTGAATGCAGAGCCATACCCAGGAATTATCGAACCTTGACAAGGAAGAAATAGGTCAGCTGTGAGGTAATTTTGATGCTGTAAACGTCTGAAGGCTTGTTGTACTTAGAGTGCTTATTTAACATTCTCTGTTCTCCCTCAGTTCCCAAGCTCATCCATCGTGTAGACACTGACGTCATTATGGCGTTATGGAGTAGTTAGCACAGGGCAGAAGAGGCAGGGTTCACTGTGCTGTGTCATGAGTTGTGAGGACAATCCTGGCCCCACTACACACTCCTCTGACCTATGAAAAATGTTGTTAATCTTGCTGTCTGCCTAACAGGCTTTGGGAAGAGAAAAATGAGGTAATATCTATTTAGATCTTTGAGCTTCTTGGAGGCATGGCATTCTGCAGTAATATGATTTCCTAATGCACTTGTTTGTGTTGTAATGGAGTCTAAATCCATTTGCCTAAATTTCTTTAGGTGCTTCTAGAATATTTTACCATCTTACACATGGAAAGCAGCCAGGCTTTGAGAGTGGTAACTGGGCCTAGACTAGAACCCTCAAAGGATATTCAGCCACGTAAGCTGGATATAGATTTATGAGGTGAGGGGAAGGAAGCTGTGAGAGGAAAGAGTAGGAGCTAGACTGGGTGGTAATGGGGGAAAGTGTTGTCTATCTTCAGAGAGCTTCTCTCTAATAGTTTTAAATCAAGTTGTTTTACTAAACAGCATTACCTCTTCAATATTTTTTTAAAATATTAGTCTATTTGAATAAATGTAGCGATATTACATATTTGATGACGGATCTGCAACATTGCTCCTGCAATCTTTGTCTATAATTGATAGATACTTTTAACCCAGTCCCCTTCAAGATTTACATTATTATGTTCTTTGGGCCACAACCTGGTTGTTTAATAACTTGTTTTCAATTATGATACCGGCAACTCCATATAAACACTAACAAACTTATAGATTTATTTGTAAAATAACTAGGGGTCGGATATGGCTCAACTGGTTGGACGTCCGTCTCCCATATGGAGGGACCTGGGTTCGATCCCCGGGACCTCCCAGTAAAAAAAAAAAAAAAAAAAACTAGTAAGTTACTAAATAATGCTTTCTCCTTGTTCTGCAGATAAGGGAAAAATAAGTAAATGATTCATAAACAGTCTAATCTTATATATAGCCTGTATTAGTCAGCCAAAGGGGTGCTGATGCAAAGTACCAGAAATCTGTTGGATTTTATAAAAGGTATTTATTTGAGGGTTAAAGCTTACAGTTACAAGGCCCTAAAGAGTCCAATTCAAGATACCATAAAAGGTGTTTTCTCACCCAAAGTCTGTTGCCATGTGCTGACTCAAGATGGAGGTCGATATCTGCTAAGATGCAGCCTTCCTCTTTTCTCTTAAGGCTCCATGGGTCCAGCTTCTTCTGATCTCCACTGTAGGCGGGCATAGGGTTCATCTTTCTTCCTGGGGCTCATTTCTTTCTGGGCTCAGCTGCTCTGTTCTCTTCACAAGGTCAGCTATAAACTGTCAGGTGAATGGCTCATCTTTCTTCCAGGGGCCTCTGCTGTGTCTTTGGAACTCTGTCTCTCTTTTCTCATGTATCTACTTCTGCGTTCTCCTTGAATGAGTGTCCGTTTCTATACCCCAGCAAAGGGGAGGGAACTCAAACCTGCATGCCCTAAAGACATGGTCAAATCAAAGTCCTAATTTTAACATAATCAAGTAAATGTAAAACCTTTGAATTTAATACAATCAAAGGGTATCACACCCAGGAACAGACCAGTTTAGAAACATAATCAATATCTCTTTCTGGAATTCATAAATAATATCAAACTGCCACATAGCCTTTTAGAAAATATTACAATCAGGTGGACTTTCTAGTGGTTCCTAAAAAAAGATATTAAAACAAAGCATATAGAAATTGGGAAAATGTGCACCTGTGTCATTTCTGACATGCTATAAAGATATAAATTTATGTTACAATTTTCTGTATTGGATAATTTTGGTACAGAATTTTCTAGAAGCTATGGTTCTTTGGAATCTCCAACCCAGTGTTTCAAAAGGATCATTCTTCTCTAAAAAAAAATTTTAAGTAGCTATTGAGTTAACCAGGAAAAAAAAAAGTCTCTTCCAGAGAGGTGACAGTCCATACTTTTTAGAGCAACAATACTAATCATATCCCTTTTTTCAGGGGGAAGAACAGTGTTGCAATTTTCATTTGCTAAATTATAGAATATAATGGAGAGAGAACATATCTTGTCACCTGACATGAAAAAAATAAATATCTACAAAATTATGTTTATGCATTTACATTGCATTCCAGGGTCATATGAATAAAGTCACTTTGTTTCTTAAATTAAGAAGCACATTTTTATAAGTAAATGCTACAGAATACTATTCAATGGCTCTTAACACTGAAATTTTCTTTCTTAAAAAATTATGATTCAGAGATGCAGTTCATATGCAGTTAAAATGTGAATAATCTTAATAGAATGACACATTCTCTTCATGAGAGTTCACTAAAGTTTGGATGAGCATTTATGAATGTTAAATGCTAATTTTATGTTCTCATGTAAAACGTCATGATAAATTTATGAATTTCTACTGTAGCTTATAAATATTGTTAAGGCCTACTTTGAAAAAAGATGCAAATGTTTCTGTCTATATTGTTCTGTTGCTGGTTAAATTGTGATGTTTCATTTGAATTTGTTTCAGAATCGAAGCAAACGCTTGGAGAAAGTCCATGTGGTTATTGGACATAAATCTTGTGACTTGGATTCTCTAATTTCTGCCTTCACGTATGCTTACTTTCTCGACAAGGTGAGAGAAAAAAATATTATGCTTTTTATATTTTAATTATTATATAACCTTTAAAAACAAACATTTTCTGGAAATACAAAGAACCTACGAATATTTCATATTTTAGTTAAGTGACAAATATTTTTGAGTACCTCCTATATGCTAGCCATTGTTCTAGTTATTCTCACTGATACTCTTTATAAAATATTGTTTCAATAAAGTCAATACTTTCAAACTTAAAAGTGTTTATAATGGTTGATTGTTTTCATGGGAATTAAGAAAGCTAATATAGTTAGGATCAGAATTTCTTCTTTTCCTTCATTATCCTTGTTGGATGGTCTTGTCCTTGGGAGTAGAAAATATGTGCAGAATAACCTGCATGAACATTACATATAATAGTGTATTGCCTGGAATTTTCAATAACAGAGGCATAAATATTAAATCTATTTCTATAAGTCATTGTTTTTTGTGCCTTTAGCATGAACTTTGCACAGTAAGGTGATACTTTCCCTTGATAATTTCCCTTGAGTGAGACTCTTTCTACTCTGTGAAGTATATAACATGTCTATGGAGGTAGAAAAGACCTTTGAATAAATTGTTTTAAAATATCCATTCCATAAAATTGATCGACCCATAATAATGCTTAACCTTAAAGCCTAAAATGTATGATATGAAGGTACAATATGAATTTCATCAAATTTTTTCCAAAATCCGATTTGTTTTATTCCAATTTTGTTTGGATCTTTAGCCTCGGACAGTATGCATAGCTGATCTAGAGTGATTTAAATTCACATGAAAACCAGTCTTCCAGAATGAGCTGTGGGAGGCAAGAAATGTTTTAGGGCAGCAACTGACAAAAATGCCACATAAAATATTCTGTTGTCTACATGTGTGTGTTGTATCAAATTTATCTTAAAATTTGTTGAACTTTACAAGGGAGATTAATTGTTATTAGGAGATAAATATGCCTGTGTCAAGACAGGCATAGTAAAGTCTAATCTTGTTAAATGGATTTTATTTTAGAGAAGTTGTAGGTTTACAGAAAAAATATGCATAAAATATAGACTTCCCATATACCACTGTATTATTAACACTTTGCAATAGTGTGGTACATTTATTACGATTCATGAGAAAACTTTTTTTATAATTGTACCATTAACTATAGTCCAGAGTTTACAATAGATTCACTGTTTGTGTTGCACCATCCTATTTATTTGTTTTTTAAAATTTTAATTCTTAACCACATTCAAATATAAAAGTCAGTGCTGTTAATTACGTTTACAATGTCCAGCTACCATCACCACCATCCATTACCAAAACTTTTCCATTGTCCTAAATAAAAACTTTATTTTAAGCTCTAACTCCCTATTCCCAACCCTACCCATTCCCTCGTAACCTATATCTGGATTCTGTCTCTATGAGTTTGCTTAGTCTAATTATTTCATATCAATGAGATCATACAATATTTGTCCTTTTGCGTCTGGCTTATTTCACTTAACATGAGGGTCTTTAAGGTTCATCCATGTTGTCACATGTGTCAGAACTTCATCCTTTTTACAGCTGACTAATATTCCATTCTATGTATTGATTTAGTTTGTTAAAGGCTTCCAAGGCAATATACTAGAAATGGGTTGCTTTTACAATTGGGATTTATTTACTTATGAGCTAACAGTTCCAAGGCTGTGAAAGTGTCCAATCAAGGCATCATCAGGAGATGCTTTCTCCCCAAGCTGCAGCTGTGGGCAGTCAGGCACATGGTGGCATCCACTTGTCTGTCCCCTCTCCTTTGGGCCTTGTTGCTTCCATCTTCTGGCTTCAGTGGCCTCCTCTACCTACTGTGTTCCATTGATTTCAGCTTCTGGCTCCTGGAGACTTCTCTCTCAGTTTCTAGGAGTTTTTCTCTGTTTCTGTGGCTCCACCAATTCCAGTTTATAAAGGACTCCAGTAAGAGGATTAAGACCCACCCTGGGCTACACCCTACTGAAGCAATCCAATCAAATGGCCCTCAACTGAATCCAATCTAATCAAAGGGTTCCACACTCACAGGAATGGACCAATTTAAAAGAACATACTTTTCTGGGTCGACAAAAGACTCAAACTACCACATGCATATATTACATTTTGTTTATCCATCCATCGGTCGATGGACACTTGGGTTTCTTCCATCTTTTGGCAATTGTGAATAATGCTGCTATAAATATCAGTGTGCAAATATCTGTTCAAGTTCCTGCTTTCAAATCTTTTGGGTATATACCTAGAGGTGGGATTGCTGATTCATATGGTAATGCTATACTTAACTTTCTGAGGAACTGCCAAACTGTCTTCCACAGCAGTTGCACCATTTTATATTCCCACCAACAATGCATGAGTGTTCCTGTTTCTCCACAACCTCTCCAACACATGTAATTTTCCATTTTGTTAACAGTAGCCATTCTATTGGGTGTGAAAATCGTCATTTTTATTTGCATTTTCCTAATAGCTAATGATGTTGATCATCTTTTCATGTGCTTTGCGGCCATTTTTATGCCATCTTTGTAGAAATGTCTATTCAAGTCTTTTTTCCATTTTTAAAAATGGGTTGTCCTGTTATTGTTGAGTTGTAGGATTTCTTTATATATTCTGGATATTAAACCCTTATTGAGTATGTGGTTTCCAAATATTTTCTCTCATTAAGTAGGCTGTTATTTTACTTTCATGATAAAGTCTGTTGATGCACAAAAGTTTTAAATTTGGTTGAGGCTCCATTTATCTAGTTTTTCTTTTGTTGCTTGTGCTTTGGGTGTCAAGTCTAAGAAACCATTGCTTAACCCAAGGTTCTGAAAATGCTTCTGTATGTTTTCTTTTAGGAGTTTTATCATCCTGGTTCTTATATTTAGGTCTTTGATCCATTTTGAGTTAATTTTTGTTTTGTTATGGTGTGAGATAGGGGTCCCCTTCATTTTTTTGTGTATGGTTATCAAGTTTTCCCAACACCATTTGTTGAAGAGACTATTCTTCCCAATTGAATAGACTTGACAGCCTTGTTAAAAATTAATTGGCCATAGATGTGGAGGTCTATTTCTGAACTCTGAATTTGATTCCATTGGTCTATGTATCTATCCTTGTGCCAGTACCATGCTATGTTGACCACTGTAGCTTTGTAATAAGTTTCAAAGTCAGGAAGTGTGAGTCCTCCAACTTGATTCTTCATTTTCATGATGGTTTTAGCTATTCAGAGCCCCTTATCCTTCCAGATAAATTTGATATTTGTCTTTTCCATTTCTGCAAAGAAGGTTGTTGGATTTTTGATTGGGATTGCATTAAATATGTAAATTGTTTTGGGTAGAATTGATATCTTAACAATATTTAGTCTCCCAATCCATGAGTATGGAATGTTCTTCCATTTATTTAGGTATTCTTTAATTTCTTTTCACAAAGTTTTGTATTCTGTGTATATGTCATTTATGTCCTTGGTTAAATTTATTCCTAGATATTTGATTCTTTTAGTTACTATTGTAAAAGGAATTTTTTTCTTGATTTCCTCCTCAGATTGCTCATTACTAGTGTATAGAAACAGTACTGATTTTTGTGTGTTTATCTTTTATTCCACCACTTTGATGAATTTATTTATTAGCTCAGATAGCTTTGTTGTAGATTTTGGGGACTTTCTATAAATAGGATCATGTCATCTGCAAGTAGTGAAAGTTTTACTTCTTCCTTTCCAATATGGATGCCTTTTTTCCTCACCTAAATGCTCTTGCTAGAACATCTACTGCAGTGTTGAATAACAGTGTTGTCAGTGGGCATCCTTATCTTGTTCCAGAGCTTAGAGGGAACTCTTTTGGTCTTTCACTATTGAATGTGATGGTAGTGGGGATTCTTCATATATGCTCTTTAGCATATTAAGGAAGTTTCCTTCTATTCCTATTTTTCTAAGTATTTAGTCAAGAAAGGATGCTGGATTTTGTCAAATGACATTTGTGCATCAGTTGAGATGATCGTTCATTTTTTCCCCTTTGTTCTGTCAATGATGGATACATTACATTAATTTATCTTGTGTTGAACCACCTTTGCATGCCTGGGATAAATCCCATTTGATTGTAGCATATAATTCTTTTATTCAGTTGTTTGATTTGGCGTACTACTATTTTGTTGAGGACTTTTGCATCTATATTCCTAAGAGATAATGGTCTATAATTTTCTTATAATATCTTTGTCTGGCTTTGGTATTAGGGTGCTGTTGTCATCATTTCATGGGTTAGGCAGTGTTTCCTCCTCAGTTTTTTGGAAGAGTTTAAACCGGATTATTGTTAATTCTTTTTGGAATGCTTGATAGAATTCACCTGTGAAGCAATCTGGTCCTTGGCTTTTCTGCTTACTGATTCAATCTCTTTACTTGTAATTTGTCTTTTAGGATCTTCTATTTCTTCTAGAGTCGGTGTAGGTTATTTGTGTGTTTCTAGGAATTTTTCCATTTCATCAAGGTTGTCTAATTTGTTGCTAAATAGTTGCTCATAGTATCCTCTTATGATCATTTTTATTTTTGTGGGGTATAAACTGGATTTTTTGACTCATTAGAAGTAAATAAATGTTGCTTGTCTATAGAACATAGAGTTGATTGAACCAGATTTATTTTTAGACTGTTAGTGGGGTAGGCTTTTGAGGGAAGTATATATAATAACAACACTACCATCACTAACCATTGTACCTTTCTTATGTATCCAAAATGTTTATTGGGATGGTATCCCACTCATCTTCCTTCAGGGTGCTTTTAGTGCTGAAGGAGCATCCTTTTGTAAGCCTTGCTTCTCCTCTAGTAGGTTGGCAGAGGACAGTGGAGCAACCAACACACAAAACTGCTGTTTGTGCATGGCTAAAGGCCGTGGTGATTTTATAGCATCCTGGGCATTTTACATTCATGAAGTAGGAATTAGGGCTCTGTACCAGATACTTCTTCTTATGTTTCCTCTTTTCCTCTTCTGGAAGTCCTTTGCAAGAGGCATGCTCTTGTGGGGCCACCGCCAAAAAAACATTGTGCCTTGAATGAATATATTGGCATCCAACAAAAAGGAATGGGGAAAGTAGTTGTGATATTCTCAAAAATAAAGTCATCTAAAAATAAAGAGATCCGTTACCTCTCTTCTGCTTCTTCTGAGGCTTGCCAGTAAGTGTAGAGACAAATGGAAGTGGCCAAATTTTTCATCCCATATGAAATCAATAAAGGATCACATCCTGGGAATAATGTTATATTTCTGTTCTTTCTGGATAGTTTATCTGGGTCTGCTGAGGAGTCTGCATTTCCATTTTAATTCTTCTTGTGAACCTGGCTATGCCTTCTCAGGGTATTACCACACAGCATAATTCAGAGATTTGTAGCTTCATATGCACGGTCCCATTTAAATCCTTCTTTCGCTGGTAGGTAAGCCCCATCCTACAGATGGGGAAAACCAAGGCTCAGAGAGGAAAATGACTTTCTCAGAGTCACACAGCAGAGACTGGGTTAGAACCTGTGTCTTCTCATTCCATCTCCAGTATAGGCCTGCCAGGATATGTTCAGACCAGATACTCTTTACTTACGGATTCAATTAATTACTCTCTGCTTCTTTGTCAATTAATTAGGAAAAATAACATACCATACATAAACTGCTAATGTTTATTACACAAGTGCGATTCAGTATTAACATGACAGGTGGGGAATAAATTGCTTACTGGAGTGGCTTTGCGCCTTGTGTACTATAGCTGTGGGTGATTCATTCATTTATTTATTCAGCAAATATTTATTAAATATCTATCATGTGCCAGACCGTATGATGCATTGGGAAGCATAAATGAATTAAGCAATTGAAATGCCCTGCCCTCTGAATGCTATCAGAGGAGAATGATGATAAAGAGGTTACAACTGTGCAATAAGCACTGTACTTGTGACAGAGGTGGTGGATGATGCAAGAAGAAAGGCCATTTACTTTATGCAAAAATTCAATGTTATCAAGCCCCGAATTCCCTCAGTGATATTTAGGCTTTACTCCTATATACTCATAGTCATTTTTAAAAGCACTTTTATTTTTTAAATTCCTGTAGAAAAATCACTTCATTATTGTGAACCTGATATTCTCCAACTCCTGCTCATTCCCAGTTTCCCCACTGCCACATTTTTCAATATAAGAGATTTTTAAAGAAAGCAACCACAATCAGTTCTGAGGGCTGTATTTGACTCATAAATAAGTTTTGATTGACCACTGTAGTACTTTTAATTTAAAAGAAATTATAATCAACATCACAGCTAATACTTCCAAAGCTAGATTTCTTGATTTTCCTGAATAATGTAAAGATTTAGCTACACTGGGCCTGAATTTCTGCATGTGAACAAATGGCAGGAGCTGAGTGGCAAACATTCCATTATATGGGATGTAGGCTTTCCTTTGTCACCATACCCCCCTGCCCTGCTTCAGTCAGTCTCATTTCTTACCAATTCCCTAAAGACATGGGAGTCTATTATCCTTGAATAGAAGGATGTGTGTATATATAGTTTTAAAATTGTGCAGGTGCTGAAGTAAGACATAAAACATTTCAAGTAAGGCATGAGAGTTTAATAATAAAGAATAACAAGAGGTTAAAAAATATTAAGGTTCACTTACTAGTGAATAATACTTTGCTAATCAGATTCAGGAAAAAATTGGTTATGAATGTCAAACAGTTTAGCAAGGCCACAGGACTTCTATTTCATTTACCAGTTACCCTTGGACTTGAGAAAATGTAGTATTCTTTCTTCCTGCCATTTTCAGTGATTAAGTCAAACTTTTTCTTGGTAGGTCAGTCCACCTGGGGTTCTCTGTTTGCCAGTGCTGAACATAGCAAAAACTGAATTCAACTACTTCACAGAGACAAGGTTTATTTTAGAAGAGCTAAATATCTCTGAATCATTCCACATATTCCGAGATGACATTAATCTGCATCAGCTCAATGATGAAGGGAAATTATCTTTAACACTTGTTGGAAGCAACGTGCTGGCAAGGTAAGGCTCAGTGTGTGGCTCTGGAAGTTTGATCCTTTAATGAAGGCTCTTCTGGGCATTGTATCACCTTGTTCAGAATTCTTGTGATTTAGGGGATGTGTTAAAGGTAGAGAGGATGTTCAGAGAAAGGGAATATTTTTCTTATCTTATGGCAAAGTTTGGACAATGCTGATTTTCCATTTTTATTTTACACTCCAGATATGACATTTGTGAGCGGAAAGTTCTTATAAAGGTGACTAAGATAATATTAATATGAGCAACTTCAAACATTTTCTTCAAGCAGCATAGTCTTATGTGTTGATGCTGAAAGTATGTAATGAAAATTAAAATTAAACACTAACTAAAACCGAAAGAATCTTAAAAGGGAAATCTCAGTAGTAAAATTGAAAATTCCGTAGAGATGGACCATCAAAGTCACTGATCACTGGTTAATTCATTTGTAGTATTTTATACTATAAGAGTTGGATGGGATTTTAAAAATTCCATATAGTTCAAACTACTTATTTTATGGCCAAGAAACCTGAAACCCAGTGTCACAAATGGCCTGCCCAAGATCCTACATAGATAGGGTCATTTGTTGAATATGGATTAGAACTTGGTCTTCTGCCTCCTTCAACAAGTACTTAAGAGTTGCTAAATGTTGCAAGAATCTAAAGACAGACGAACGAACGCTCTGTCTTCAAGGACCTTACAAGCCAGCACAAAAATGCCTTTTAGATAAGCTCTCTACTACTGAATGGAGCAATCACCAGTTAAACTCCTTAGTAGTCTAAGATGTTAGTTTTTTGCAGTTTTCCAGTTTGCTAGTTGCTGATGATGTTAACCAGTAGACATTGAATAAGACCTTAATACACATGAAATAAAAACTTGTGCAAGTACTTAATTTTTATTTTAACTTTTTAAGAAGCATATTTATGTGTGAATGCATTATAATGTCAGTGGTATCGTTTATACAATTCTAAAGAGGTTTTTTTCTTTTAATGTTCTGCTTCTGTGGGGCTATCTTTACTCCCAAACTTTTGGAAACAAAATTCTTTTGAATAATATTTATCAACCAATTGTTGACAACTGGCTGAGAGTTTTGGGTAGACTATTTAACCTCAATTATCAGTATTCAGGATAGTCATGTGCTTGACTAAATTTATGTGTTAACTTTTCAAATCAGCTGATGCAAGTAGATAAGGATAGAGATAATAAGCCAAAGGCATGAACTAGGAAACACTCTGTCAATCAAAATCTTAGGGAGTGTTTTGTGACCAATTCTGTTTTGCTAAAATTGAAAAGGTTATACTGGGTTTGAGACTGAAGTTGTGAATTCTGACTTTGGGATTGTTTATAAAATAGAATGCTTTTCAAAAATAGAGATCTTTATTCCCTTCGTTGCCACTCGTTTGGTTTCAGTAGCAGATTTAATAAAATTAGTTTTATGCTAAATTTCTTCTTGACTTGAAAAGGCCAATTCTATCTCATGTATGAAGAATCATGGTGGAAATAAGTAATCCAGTAATATCCAGTGACTGGATATTTAAACTTTGGAGCCAGATTGTTAGGGTTTAAATACTAGCTCATCTACTTACTGTGTAAACTTAGACAAATTCCTTAACCACTTTGTGCCTTAGTTTCCCCATTTGTAAAAGGATAATGTTAATAGAACCCATTTCATTGGATTATTTTATAGTATAAAGCATAATAATGCACCTGAACTACAGTTTCTGGTATATAGTGGAAGCTCAATAAGCATTAGCTATTTTTATTATTAGTATTATCAACAGCAATATAAGAGATGGAGTTGCTAAGTTATGAGGATATTCTAAGAATCTTGGAGAGGCAATTAGTTGAAATGAAATGCAAAAACTCATAGAATAAGGTTCTACTCTTCTGAGTCATTTGAGCGTACTCATATTTTTGGTTACTGATAATAGAAAATGCATTTGTGATGGGGTAGCGATAAAATAATCCCAAACAGTAAGAAGAAAACATGCTATATCTCTTTCTCTTTCTCTCCTTCATTTGCTTTACAGTGAGGACAAAACTTTAGAATCGGCAGTTGTCAAAGTCATTAATCCGGTTGAGCAGAGTGATGCTGGATTTGAGTTCCGAGAGTCTTCCTCCTCCCTTGTGCTGAAAGAGATTCTCCAGGAGGCTCCGGAGCTCATCACGGAGCAACTGGCTCATCTCCTCAGAGGTGAGAGATGACTCCTTCTATTAAATACTGGAAGGCTTAATGGAGTGCCTCTCAACCTGCTCATGCAGAAAGAGTGCGATCCATTCTTGGGCTAACAATCCCTTTAAAGACCATGGGAAGCTTCATCAGAGAAGCAGGGAGTAGTTTGTTAAAGGGTGGCATTACATGGAATATTAAAATGTGCATTTACAAATAGGCACAAAGGATCTTTGCTCTTTCACTAGACAAGAATATGAAGCAGAGCTGCTGCCCCTCAGATGGGGACCTGGAGCAGCTCCTCTGGCTGTTTTAACAACTTCCAGAGGTGATTCTTGCCTGGGGCCAGCATGAGCATGATTCAGAATTCCACATTCCCTTGTTGAAATATTTCCTGATACTTACACAAGAGTGGTTTATATAATACTATTTGGATGGCAAAATATTCATCTCTTATTTTGGTGATACTGTGTTGGGGTTTTATAAGCAAATTGTCACTTCCTTGGCCTCCCATCTTGCAACAACTTGCTTTAAGTACTGGGGTTCCCGAGCAGCACCGTCTCATAAATTATTCTGCTAATCTCTCTTTCATCTCTATTGATGGAGCCCATGCTTCCGAAGATTGTTTTCAAGCTGGAAATTGTCAGTGTCACGTTGACTTTGATGTCAGATCACCATGAAAAACCAGGACATTGCTTTGGTTTTTGTTTAAAGGTTTTTTTCTTTCAACAGTCCACCTTAAACATGGTTGCTGTGGGTTGAATTGTATCCCCGAGAAAGATATGGTAAAGTCTAACCGCTTGCACCTGTGAATGTGACCTTATTTGGAAATAAGGTCTTTGCAGATGGAATAAGGTTAAGGTGAGGTGTTCTTATAAGAAGTGACACAGATACACAGAAGAGGCACACACGAGAAGAAGGCCAAGCAATGGCAGGGGCAGAGACTGGAGTGATACAGCCTCAGGCCAAGGAATGCCAAGGATAGCACGCAACCATCAGACATTAGGATAGAGGCATGGAACAGATTCTACCTCAGCGCCTCCAGAAGGAAACAGCCCTGCTGACACTTAGTTTGGAATTCTAGTGCCCATAACTGTGAGAGAATAAACTTCTGTTGTTTTCAGCCACCCAGTTTGCCATTGTTTGGTATGGCAGCCCTAGGAAACTAACACAATGGTAGATATAGAATATACTCGGAAATATTTAACACAGGAAAATAAAAAACAGTGGCTAACAAGCTGAAAGAATTGAAAAAAGGAGACGACCAAGAGTGTGTCGACAACTCTTTTAAGGACACTTTCTTTCACTCCCCTATTTGGAGCAAAAGGGGTCCAAGAGTTATGTGGTTCCTGTAACTGTTTTAGAATGACTGGCCCCAATAAACCTGCCCTTAAATATTTTTCTGGCTACCAACATCTGTAAAAATGTGCTACAGGAAACTGTGCCCTCAATTAAACTAAGTAAGCACAGTCATTTATCTTTGTGACAGAGTAGAAGAAAAATAAAGGTAATTGGGGATCTCAGTCAAGAGGGAATTTGTTTGACAGCACAAATGTATGGTGCAGGCAAGTACTACAGATTATTGTGTTTAAATATTTTACAAACTAAGAAGTTTGGCTTATTGTTAAAAAAAAATACATGGTCTATTTAGTAGGAAATAAATGTAATTAATGAATAGCTCATCATCATGATTTTCTATAAACAGTATAATGATATCAAACTGTAATACATTGGTGCAAAGATATGATGACGATATGGTGGTGATAGTAATATTCAGATTTAGGGAATTAGAAGGGATGCAGCCTGTTTGGATAGCTACCTTGGTTTTAGTTTTAAAATTAGACCTATGGTAATGGATCTTGTTTTTTTTTAAAAGAGATTTTTTTCATAAGGTTGGGCTTAAAGTGGCATTGGGAAACAGGCAGAATGTGGACATCACATCCTTCCCCTTAGAATAGAGATATCCTTGTCCCATGATGACTGCCATATGGATACTGCCATGGGAAAGCCAGATTTCACATAAGACTGGGAAGTAAGAGACATAGGTGGCTTATTACAGTGGAAAGAGTGCTCTGGAGATCCTTGCCCAAAGTGTTCATGTGTGTGTGTGTGGTAGGGGGTACATATGTATGTGGGGAGGAGCTGGAACATTACTGAACAGTTTTGGCAAGGTAGTTCTCTAAAGGATGGTGAACCAGGGAGGTTGACGTCACAGAGGTAACTGATGTGTTCAATAGTGAGAAGCACTTTAAGGCAATGAGCCAATTTTAAAGAGCTCCTGAATCTTCAGTAAATGTAAGAAAGGAATTTAAGTCAAATTTTTCTGCACTAACTATACTCAAATTTAGATTTCATGGTTTTCCAGTCATGTATTAACATCTAAAGGGATTGTTATTTTTATGTTCCTGTAACAAATTTTAGCATTTGTATTCTCATAATATGAATAGTTCTCTTTCTAAGGGGGTATTATAAGCAGCTATGATGTTCCTTCATATTTGGGGATGGTCTACATAATCATTAATTTGACATGGCTTTCTAGAACATGTATATACTCTTCTAGGTTTTGAAGGAATGTACAATTTTTGTGCATTCCTCTGCCATAAGGATTTTTTTTTTCATAAGGAATTTTGAAATAATGTGTTTCCAGATGTCATGAGACTAGATATTTACTGCTGAGACTTGGAAGTCTTTAAAAGCATCATAATTAGATCTCTATGGAGGATTATACACGCGTAAAGTATTATAAACTTTGTACCAAAAAGATATGAATTTACTATGATCTAAGTACATTACCAATTTGATTGTTCCTTGCCTCTCATTCCCATGGTCATATTCTAGAACATACCATGCTGAGGCACATTGGTGTACTGTAAATGGATTTCAGGTGGGCAGAGACATTGATCCCCTCCATCCTTGTAGAGGACACTAAACATATTTTAGTCCAGTATGCTATAAAATATTGCAATTTTCAATGTGCTCCTCAATGTGGAAAAGTTTGGGAAGCACATATTCCTATACTACCTCCAGATCTCCAGTTCCAGGCTCCTACTCTTTGACCATCCCATCCTATCATGAAGTTGCCACTTCTTCACTATCAACTAGGATCCCTTCAGGGATTCACTTCCTTCTTTAGTAGACTTTGATTCCATGGTCTTCATTGTGATTATTCACTGGCAAACACACTTTACCCTTCTCTCCCATCTTACTTGTCTGGTAAATCCTCAATCTTGGATAAACATTTTCTCCTTGCCTGACTTCAGCCAGCTAAAGCATTGCTTGAGAAAAACCAGAGAGAGTAATGCTGCTTTTAATTTATGGCAACCTGTCTTAAATGGGCATGCAACACTGTCCAACAATCCTGTTGTGTTCCCTTTTCTGCTCTTCAGAATGACCCTTTTTACCTTTTCTCCTGCATCCTCTAGCCTTCCCCACCTCCACTCGCTGTAGATGAACTGTTTCATACTTCCTTTTGAAAACAGAATTCATCAGCTAGGAACTTCCTTATGTTACCATCCTGCAATGCACCAGACTACCAATCTCTACCCATCATCACTTCTGTTTTAATGGAGAAAGTGTTTTTATCAGATATCAATCCCTCACTTGAGTTCTGAATCCCTTCCTGCCTTGCCTTCTTTTTGTTCTTATAATGATCTCAGCTCTTTCCTTGAGTCTGCTTCATCTGTGTCTTCCTCGCTACCAGATTATTCCTATCACCATTCTTATCAGTTAATATCTCCTAAGAAAACCCCAAATAAAAAACATCCCAAGTTTACTTTGACCCATCTTCCAGTCATGACTCTTTTTTGCCCCTCCTCTTCACAACAAAACCCTGTGAAAGAGTTGTCCATACTTGCTTCATTCACTTCCTTACCTTGTTTTCTCCTCCAGCTGTCACCAGACAGGCTTTCATCACAACCACTCCCCTGAGATGGCTCCTGCCAGGCACCAGTTGTCTCCATGTGGCCAAGTGGCATTTGTCTGTTCTTATATTTCTTCACCCCTCAGTAGTCTCTGATACAGTAGACCAATGTCCTGGTTTGCCTTTTACTCTGCTGGCTACTCTTCCTCAGTCTTGCTTGTTAGTTCCTCCTCTGCTCCATTTTTAAGTGTATTGGGATCTCCTTGAACTTTGTCCTGGTACATTTTTTCTCTATCCGCACACTATCCTTAGGTGACCTCATTTAGTTCTGAGACTTTAAATATTATACACCGGGCCGGGACTCCCTGGCTCAGATTCGTATCTTCTGCCCACGTGACATCTTCCTATGCATGTTTAATTAGCCCCACCCCTTAACATTGCCACTGGAACTACTTTTATCCCAATATCTCCATCTCATTGAAAGGCACCTCCAACTATCCAATTGCTCAAGCCACAATGTAGGAATTATACATCTTTCCTTTCCCTGCATTCCCCCCCCCCCACTCCCACATTGTACCATCAGCAAGTCCTGCTGACTTGACAACTAGAAGAGAACTTGAACTCCTCCCCTTTTCCCACGATCACTGATCACTACTAGTAACCCAATCCAGGTTGCCATTCTGCCTCTCATTGACTACTAAAATAGCTGTCTGTTGCCCTTTCCTCCGTACAATCTATTATCTATTAAAGTAGTCAAAATAAGTTTTCAAAAATGTAAATCAGGTCATGTCATCCCCTACTTAAAATCCATTACACTCCAACTCCAAGCACTCCATCCCTCCAAATTGCAACATAATCTTTCCCCTGCCCACCTCTAACATCATCTGATACTATGTTCCCCTTTCCCCACCGTGTTTCAGCCACAAGGGCCTTGTCACTTTTCAAATATGCCAGTCTTTCCAGTCTTGCATTAGTTATTCCCTCCTTCTGGAATGCTGTTTCTATCCATCTATTTCTCTCTCCTTCTATCGTGAGTCTCCTCCTCCCCATACTCCCTCATTCCAGAATAAAAGCTTCCTGAGAAAAGGGACTTTGTATGTTTAGTCACTACTTCCCTGCTGTGTCTCTGGTGCCTGGAACAGTGCCTGGCACATAAATGAATTTTGCAAGATTGTTACATATTTTCTTTTTTTGTGACTGCATTGCTTTAGTTAGTATTATAATTTGCATTCCATGCCAGCTCATCCCTGCAACATTGTCATTGTTCCTTCTAGTAATAAACCTTTTCTTTCTTTTTTTTTTTTTTAGTTTTCAGAAATTCTATTTGAGTTTATTTTGGTATTTTCCTAGTATTTGTTTTCATTTTCATCTGTTGGTCATCATTTTATATATTCATTATATATATATATATATATATAAAATATATATTAATAATAATATATATATATAATTGCATGCTTATTTCTTATTTTAACCCTTCAATGGAATAAACTACATATACAGAAAAGAACACAAAACATAAATGGACAGCTTATGAATGATCACAAAATGAACACCCATCTAACAATTACCCAGGTAAAGAAATAGAGCAAGAAGATTCCTTTGTGCACCTTCCCATCACTATTCACTCCCTCCTAACTAAAGATAACCCATATCCTGATTTTTATGGTACACACTTACTTGCTTTTCTTTACAGTTTTAACACCCCTGCATTTACCCACTAACACTACAGCTTGGTTTTGACTGTTTTTGTATATTATATAAATAGAATCATATGGTATACACTCTCACAGTCCTTCTGTCTTTATCTTTATATTAAATGGAGTATTTACTTGCATAGGTCAACTATTTATCTATTACTTATTCACTTTATTATTTATAATAAATAAATACTTTATTTCCAGAATATTTGAGGTAACTTATAAAATGCATGCAATACAATAAAACATTGAAAAACTCAGCCAGTGAAAATAGAATCATGTAGAGAAAGGAATGAGATCAAGATGTAACAATAAATTGGGAGGAGTAAAAATCACATTCAGTTTGCAGTTTTGAATATGAGCTTCCTGGAGCCAATGAAAACATAGAAATATGATTAATTGCAGTGTTCATATTGTTACTGAAACAAATACATATACCAGTTCCTCATTTAAAAAAAAACATAAACACTATAAAGTGTTTTCCTGGCATCAGTCTTCTTGAAAAAGACACCTGGTAATGTACTAGATACCCTTCAACCACAGCCCTTTTCACTCATCCAATAGTGCTTTGTACAAGAATAGAGCACAGTGCGTCAGATGCTTCACATGCCTCAATCAGCCTTAGGGGCTGTTTTAGTAACTCTGTTCTTTAACCAGTGACATCTTTAGTTCTTGTCATCTTATTTTCTATTCCTAATTTCTTTTCTACACTTGCTAATGTTTGCCTGGAAATACAGGAAATATATATTTAAACTCAGTCACGCTGGAATCTTTTTCATTTTATCCTCACTACTGCAGCTATGTATCCAAGTATTTGCGTTATGAGATAACATTTCATTCAAATATTGAGGTAGAACCTGATTATCAGGGGTGCTTCTTTTTCTCTTCCTCCTCTTTTTCCTCCTCCTGTCTGTAGCTAAGATTTTTTTGTTACCATTTTCAAACAAGCTGTAACCTGAACGTACCTAAAAGCTGCATTATACAGTCATGGTGGCCCAGAGTTGATGCTTGGTGATGCCCTGGGTTTGTGCCAAAAGCAGACAAATATAGGCCTACCAGACTTCTCAGCCTGTATTCTTTATTCCCCCAGAGATGTGTACTGGAAAACTATTGCCAAATTTAAGATCCATTAAATTGCTGAATCATCACATTGGGGGGTTGTGTGTGTGCATTTGCATGTGTGTGTTTCTGGGAACCAGCTGGCAATGATGAGATTCCAGCCACTGAGTATCAGGTATGTTTTCATCAAGACCACACTCTATCCAAATGGCATTTAATATTTGTATTAGTCAACCAAAAGGGTGCTGATGCAAAGTTCAAGAAATCTGTTGGCTTTTATAAAGGGTATTTATTTGGGATAAAAGTTTACAGTTACAAGGCCCTAAAGAGTCCAACTCACGGCCGCTTTCTCACCAAAGTCTTTTGCCACATGTTGAAGCAAGATGGCGGGCGACCTCTGCCTGGTCTCTCCTTCCTTCTTCCTCTAACGGTCTGTGGGCCCACCTTCTTCTGATCTCAGCTGTAGGCTGGCATAGGGCTCTTCTCTCTTCCCGGGGCTTTAGCTATTTGAGCCTTCTCCTTTCTGTCACATGGCAGGACTGAAATGACCAAGTTCTCTCTTCTTCTGTGTCTTCTTCCATGAGAGTGTCCATTTATATTAGCTCACTAAGAGGGCGGGGACTCAACCCTGAGTCACACCTACTGACTGGTTGAATCAAAGCCATAATCTTTTATCAAGTAAACTTAAAACCTTTGAATTTAATAAAATCAAAGGGTATCACACCCAGAGGAGCAGACCAGTTTACAAATATAATTTTTCTCTTTTTTGGGGGGAATCATAAATAATATCAAACTGTCACCACAATTATCTCTATAATCCCTTGACAGATGCCTCAAGATAAAAAGTCAAACAAATAACAGCAACTGCTCTTAACTTAGGTTTTTAAATAACAACTTCTCTCCTTTCTATCAGTAGTTCCATTTGGCATTTAATAAAAAATAGTTGTTTGCTATTTTAGTAGCTTGGATTAACAGCTTCTAAAAGATCCTTTTAAGGAGGTCAGACAGGCAAGGAACAGAGCCAGGTACTTTCTTTCTCTCTCTCTCTCTCTCTCTCTCTCTCTCTCTCTCTCTCAAGAGTGAATCATCACTCTCAAGAAATGGTTACAAAGTCCAAAGGGAAATGTATTGCCTGTTTTGTTTAGGAAGAGAAAAGACTGGTATTAAGGGCAGGAGAAAAATGATGTTTTTTCGGGTAGATATACAGTCAGAACAATCCCTCAATTTCAGAGTGTTGTTTCTTCTGCCATGTAAAGAGAAACTTATTCTTAAGTTTAGACATTTTAAACTTATTCAATTATGAAGCAGGTGAATAATATGCTTCTTTTTATACCTTTCCAGGCAAAAATGTGAGCTAAGTTATACTTTCTATCTTTCCTTCTCCTTCCTTCTCCTTTCTCCCTCCTTCCCTCTATTGTTCATTCCTTAATATTTTTGTTTCAGTATGAAAAAAATCAATCCCAGATGGAACAGGAAAAGAGATTTAAATCTCTTCTTTTCTGCTAAGAATTTATCATGCAGAATATACTTTTACTGTGCTGAATGTTTTCCCCAAACAACTTCTAACTTCATTAGATCTTGTTTAATATTAATTTACTTCAATTGCTTTTGGCAAGAGGTCCTTCATTTTTCCATTCTTTTGAACAAAGAATATTGTGGGAGGTTTTTTCTAATGGAATGGAATGTTTGTTAGTATTTTACTATAATTGCTTTTTGTGTTGCTTGTTGTCAATTCCTCATGGCCTGTGAATAGCTGGGATACTTTTGGTTACATGTGTATGGATTTAAATATTTCTTTAGTTCTGCAGAATTTTGCTGGAAATAATTGAGCTTCAAGTGTCTTTGGCTGATGTATATCCTGCTACTGATAATTAACAAAGTATGTGTTTAAATGCGTTTCTAATTTGGAGTAGAAAAATTGCCATTGATGAGTCCCTGGGATAAAGTTAGGTCATAGCATGACTTTCTTATGCAGAAAACTGTCAAAGTATGGCTGAACACCTTTTTAAGTTATTTTTTCCCATTTGTCAATGTGTCGTCTTTCTAATTGTCAAGTCAAACCTAATCAAATAATCAATGTAAGAAGTCTCTTTCCATTAAATTATTCTGTGGGACTGTTTAATACAGTATCTATTAGATTAATTTCTGAATACTACCTTTTTATTTTATGTGTTTAAACAATAAGTTCTTGAATCCTGCAATCCAAAGAAACTGTGTTCTTGGTTTGACTATAAGCCAGGACTATTTTGTCAAATTTATTCCTAAGGATTTAATATCTTGGTGTGATTATAAATTTTTAAATTTTTGTTTGATTTTTACATTATTTGTGCTTATTTACAGAAACACAAGCAATTTTGTATCCTTATATCCAGCAAACTTGCCAAGTTTATTATTCTAAGTTCATTTGTATATTCTTTTGAATTTTCACATACATAATTGTGTTATGTATGAGGAAAGACAGATTTTATTACTTCCTTTTCTTTACTTATATATTTTTAAAATTTTTTCTTGCATTATTGCTCTGTCTAGAGTTCACAGTGCAGTGTTAAATAGGAGTAGTAATAACTGGCATCTTTGTTTCATACTTGATTTAAGATGGAAGTCTTTCAATATTTGTAACAATTAAATATGACGTTTGTTCTCTTTATTTGGTTTTTATAAATGCCTTTCATTAAATTAAAGAAGTTATCTTCTACTTTGCTGAAATTTCATATAATGATTAAGTGTTGAATTTTTCTGAGTAGTTTTACCACACCTATTAAGATAATCATCTGATTTTTCCCCTTTATTCTCTTAATATGAACTGACTGACTTTTGAATGTTAATTTGTGCTTTGATTCCTCGGAAAATCCTTACTTGGCCATTATGCAATATCCTATTATACATTCCTGAATTTGATTTAGTACTATTTTGTTTAGAATTTTTGCATCCATGCTTATGAGAGAGACTTACCTCAAATTATTTCTTATAATGTCTCTGTCAGGTATTAGCATCAAGGCATCAAGGTTATGCTGGATCCATAAAATAAGTTGGGAAATGTTCCCTCTTTATTTTTTGGAAACATTTGTGTAAAATTGGTGTATTTCTTTCTTAAATGTTTGGAACTGTAGGTTTTAAACCATGGATTCATTTTTAAATAGATCTAGAACCATTCAGATTATTTATTACTTTTCCTGACAGCTTTGGCAAGTTGAGTTTTTCTAGTAGTGTCCATTTTCTCTAAATTTTAAAGCATATTAAAAAAATATTGTATTCATTATCTTTAAATGTCTATAGAGTCTGTAGTTTGTCACTTTTTCATCCCTAATATTGGTAATTATGCCTTCTCTCTTTTCTCTCTTTTTTTCTTAAGCAGTTTTCAAAACTATTTATATTAGTTTTTTTCCAAGGAATCGACTTTTCATTTTATTGAATTTTCTCCATTATGTTTGTTTTCTGTGTAAGTTTTGCTCTTACCTTTGTTATATCCTTCCTTCTACATTTTTTAGTTGGATTTACTGTTCTTTTTCTAACATCTTGAGATAGATACTCAGATCATTAATTCTTAGACTTTCTTCTTTTTCAACATTTGCATTTAAGGCTATACAATTTCTTTAGAGCATGGCTTTTTAGGTGCAGCCCACAAATTTAAAAGTCATATTTTTGTTATCATTCCATTAAATATATTATAGTTTATATAATAATTTCTTCTTTTATTATGAGTTACTTATAAGTGTACTGTTCAATTTTCAAACATTTGGGGGATTTTCTTGTTACTGGTTTATTATTCATTTTTAGACTATTTTCACTATGACCATAGCATACATTCTATGAATGTAGTCCTTTGAAATTCCTTAAGACTTGATTTATATCACAAGAGATGGTCAATTTTGGTAAATGGTTTATTTGCACTAGAAAAGAATATGTAACAGTGGTCAATATATATCAATCAGCTCAAGTTTGTTATTCATGTTGCTCAAATGCTCTTTATCTTTATTATTTTTTTCTGTTAGCTCTAGAATTGTTCAGAGGTGTGTTAAAATTTCTCACTGTGAGTGTATGTTTCTCTCTCTCCATCCAGTTCTATCAAGTTTTGTCTTATATATTTAAAAGCTATGTTATTAGTGTGTACAATTTTGCATTGATATATCTTTCTGAAGGTTGACCTTTTAATAAAAAAGAAGTCTTTGTCTTCATGTCAAATAATTTTTTGTCTTCTAGACTATTTTGTCTGATATTAGTATACTATATCAGTTTTCGTATAGTTAGTTTTTGCATGTTATATCTTTTTCCATCCTTTTACTTTCTTCTGTATTGTTATATTAAGGCGTGCTCTTATAAACGTTATATTATTATTGGTTTTTAAATTCAAGTTTGACAATTTTTTTCTTTAACTTGAATTCTTTTGTCTCTTTGCATTTAATATGATTACTGTCACATTGGGGTTTAAATTTACATTTTACTATTTGTTTTCTTCTTGCCTCATGTTTTTCCATTTTCTCTCTTTATCCACTGCTTTATACTAAACAAGTATTATTTTATTACATTTCTCCCATTATTAGCTTCTTTGTTTTGAATTCTTTTTTTATTAAAAAAAAACCCTTTAATATAAATAATAGAAATTACATGCAATTAAAATATTTTATAAATTAATATTTTTATAATTTCTTCGACAATCCAGGAACCCTTAACACAGTTTATCTCTACTTGGCCACTTCTGCATTTTGTATTGCTATTGAAATATATTTTAATTACAAGCATATTTAAAACACTATAAGATAGTAATATAATTGTTTTGTACAGTCAATATTCATTTATACTTACCCTCATATTTACATTCTGCAATGTTCTTCTTTCCTTCTTCCTGCATTTTTTGCTTCTCTGTGGAATAATTTTCCTTGGCCTTTACTATTGCTTTTAGTTTGTATCATCTGGTAACAAATCCTTTCTGATTTTTTTTTCAAAAATGTCTTTAATTTGCCTTCATTTTCTCAAATGTTTTCATTCAGTAATAATTCTTGATTGGCAGTTATTTTATATCACCACTTTGAAGATGTAATTCCATTGTCTTTGGCTTTCATCATTTTAGTTGAGATGTCAGCTATCATTTTATTGTAATTCCCTTCATAGTAATATACCTTTTTCTACTGACTAACTTTAAGGTTTTTTCCTGTAATTTTAGCAGTTTTACTATCCTGTGCCTAGAGGTGTTGTTCTTTGTGTATATCCTGATTTAGATTCATAGTATTTCTTGAATGTTAGAGTGATGGCTTTCATTAATTTTGAAAAATGATTTCCACCTTCTCAAGTATTATTTTCAGCCCCATTCTTCTCTTGTCTACAAGGGGAACTCTATTATGCATACGTTAGGCCTTTTCTTCAGGATTTCATTCACTCATTCATTCAGCAAATTATTATTGAACACTCATATGTGCAAGCACTGTGGTAGACATCTCTTATGTTCATTTCTATATTTTTAATCTCTTTTTCTCTCCTTGCTTCAGTGAATATTCTCTTCTGCCATGTTTTCTGATTCATTACTCTTCTTCTCAGTGTGTCTCATATGCTGTTAAACATATTTTGAATTATTATATTTTCAGTTTTATAATTTCATTTAATTTTTTTTATAGATTCCAATTCTTTACTGTAATTCTCCAGCTAATCTTTTAATCTCTTCTGTCTCTGTTTGGTTCTTTGTTTCTCCTCTTTAGTTTCCAGTCATTTGGTCTGATTTTCTTTATGCCTGGTAATTTTTTATTGATCACTGAATATTATATATGAAAAATGTTACACTTATAGGGCTATGGTTGGTGAAATTCTTTTGCTCTAGAGAATATTTATTTTTGCTCCTCGACAGCAATTACAAAAGAGGAAGATCAACTTAACCTATTCTGTCTTTGAACTGATTCAAATCAGGATTTCATTCTTCACAAAGACTGGTCTATTTTTGCTTCACCCTTCTCTTAGGGCAGGAGTTGGCAAACTTTTTCTCTAGAGGTCAGATAGTAAATATTTTAGTCTCTTTTGCAACTACTCAGCTCTGTTGTTGTAGCACAAAAACAACCATTGACAATATGGAAATGAATGGATGTGACCATGTTCCAATAAAACTTCATTTGTAAAGGCAGGCAGTGGGCCAGATTTGGTCTGCAGACCACCCCTGTCTTAGGGTATAGCGTCTCAGGGTTCCCATCTGAAAACCTGGGCTATTTAACCAAGACTCCTTCTCTGTGGAGGGGTCTGAACTTCAATTTTTGTCTCCCTAGCCCAGTAAAACTGCTGGTAGAGCGGCTCATCTTCTTAAATGTATGAATTAAGTAATTCCTTGAGGGGCAAAGCAACACCAAATGCTGTGTGCTCCTCTCTGCACTTCCTCTCTGTCCAGAATCTTAGCTTCTCAGGTTTTTTTACCTGGATAACTCTGTGTTGCCTTCCCCAGATTTATTTTTTTATTTCATCCAGTTTTTCTCATTGTTTTTGGTGCAAGCTAGTCCATCAGAGCCAAAATATCAAAGGGTGAAAAAAAGGTGGGACTGAGTTCCCACCTACCATATGGGAGGTCCTGGGTTCGGGTCCTGGTGCCTCCTGGAGAATATGGAAAAGACAGCAAGCTGGTACAATGGGCAGGCACGGCGAGCTGACACAACAAGATGATGCAACAAGGAGACACAAAGAGGAAAGACAATGAGAGACACAACAAAGAAGGGAGCTGAGGTGGCTCAAGTGATTGAGCACTTCTCTCCCACATGGGAGGTCCCAGGTTTGGTTTCCAGTGCCTCCTAAAGAGAAGACGAGCCGACACAGAGAGCACACAGTGGATGGACACAGAGAGCAGAAAGCGAGCACAAACAATGGGGGGAGGGGGGACAGATAAATAAATAAATAAATAAATAAATAAATCTGAAAAAAAAAAAGAGTCCAGGTCATATTCAGAAGCCACTTTTCAAGGAAAATTTGTCTTTCATCTGTCCATACCCCTGCATGCTGCCCTCCTAAGTGATCTTCCCAATATTCCATTTCTAAGACATTCTCCACATGGTAGTATGAGTGCTTCTTATGAAACATAAATTTGAGCTTGTTACCCCCTTACTTAAAACCATTTAATGACTCTCTATTTCCTTTAGAATATAAAAGACAAACCTTAAGAAGGTTTGTAAGGCCCTTTCTTCATGATTTGCCCATGTCTACCTCTCCAACCAAATTTTTCATCACTTGGTCCCTAAAACCATAATATCCATCTCTACATAACTGCTTTCCATTCTTTGAACTGGCTAGTTGTCTCCTGCCTCAGTGCCTTTGCACATGATCTGCCTGGGTCATGATCTTCTTACCCTTCTTTGCCTTAAATCCTTAGTCATCCTTTCAGTCTCAATTTAGGTTAGCTCTCTGTGGGAAACCTTCTCTGACCTTAAATTCTGGTCTGGATTCAGAGTATCATTTCCTCAGTGATACTTCTTATCTGCTTAATTTGAACTTTAGTGTGCTTATCTATCCTATCTGTAGTCCTAAACTGCTGTTAGCTTCAAGAGGGTATGGCTTTCTCTATTCCAATCTTGCATCCTTAGCATCTAGCACAGTGCTTGGCACATATGAGTGGTCAGTAATTATTTGCTGAATGAATGAGTGAATGAAATCCTTTAAATATATTTGGCAATATTTACTGTTTATTATGATGTTGCTTTCATTTGATTCCCAGTATAACTTTGTAAGCTGAGAAGGCAATATTATTTCTGTTTTTGAAATGGGCAAATGGAAACAGAGCCAGGTGACTTACTTGAGGTCTCTCAGCATGTTTAATGGTGAATGTAGATCTAATTTCTATGCTCTGTAGGTCTCAGGCCAAGTGTCTAGATTAGATACTATAATTTTCCCTCACTCACTACTTTTTTCCCTCTTACCCTTCTACATTCTTACCTCCTTCTTTATTTCTATTTCATTTCCCTCCCCTATGACTAGACCTAGCATTGAAGCCATGCTAAACATTGGAGAGTCGGTGCCCCCTTGATTAAATCAATAGGTTTAGGGGTTGGGGAGAGTTTACTCATCCTTCATTTTCTCAATGCAGAGTCATTAAGTGACACTTTTCTATTTGTGACCCTTTGTTACTCTGGGCACTAGATTAGGGAGAAGGGGATATGATGGGTTGTAACTCCTCTTTTTCCAAAGTACACTTTGAAAAAGCACAAGAGGTCATTCATATTAGCAAATTATTTTGTAATCTAAACCTGTGATTTAGACCCAACTTATGAGTCCTTATAATTAGATAATAGTAAATTACTTCAAAACTGAATGGTGCCTGGAAAATCAGGAATATACTCCAGGTTAACCACCTTGTCAAATTCCTCAACAGTTGGCAGTAGGACTATACAATCATTTTGCTGTTAAAAGGAAGAAGTTCATATGTAAAAATCAGTAATGTGAAGGCTGGGAATGAGAAACTCTGTGGTCTCTTAAAGGAAATAACTTGGGCTGTATTTTAAATAGTTCACCATTACCTTCCTTTTGAAATGATTTAAAACCAATGTGTATTGTTTTTGTGTGTTTCTGTGGAGTGGGAGAAAGTCATGTGCTTTGTTCCTTGAACCTTGAACTATAAACTCTGCCATAATGTGTACTAGGGGTCAGTTAAGTTGAAGAGATTAATAGCTGGAGAAAAATGAAGCTGGGCAGATGACATCTGAAAGATTTTCAAGGAGTGGCCTCCTGTACTTTCTGCTGTGGAAGCTCCTGGTCCTAGCCTGGCTGGAAAGTTTAAAGGCTGGTTTTCTTTCTTTCTTTTCTTTTCTTTTTTTTTTTTTTTTGTATTTTCTTTGTTGTTTATTTTATTTATTTATTTTTTTTAAAGGCTGTTTTTTTCATGCATTTCAGGTAGCATCCTTTTTAAGTGGATGACCATGGAATCAGCAAAAATCTCAGAGAAACAGGAGGAAATTCTTTCCATCCTGGAAGAGAAATTTCCTAGCTTGCCTCCAAGAGAAGACATCGTCAACATCCTACAGGGGACCCAATTTAGCGTTCAGGGTGAGTGATGCTGTCCCTCAGTGCTCTTGTAGCTCCTGAGTCGGGATGGTTTGTGGGAGGTGGTGTTGTCAGGCCCCAGAAGGTGAATTTGCATGGGCCTTCATTTCCTTCGCTCTTGTTTGTGCTTGTGGAAGATGCTCAGGGGCACATGATGCTGGCTCACCTGGGAACAGGCAGCCTGTACTGGAGCCTCCCCTCTGAGGTGCCGTGTCTGGATGTGTGGTTAATTCACAAGGCTAATGTGCTCCCTAGATGTATCATTACATGAAATCCCTGTGCTGAGATGGTTTTATTTTGAGAATGTGGCAGAAGCAAAGTCAAGCACAATAGGATCCCATCAATCAATTAATTTTTTGAATGATAGCTAAGCTGATAATGTTGTTCTCTAAGTCTAGGCTTTCTCAAGAAGTTTTTTTTAAAAAAAAAACAAAATTCTGCAAGCAAGGAATTTCTTGGATCATCTGTTTTATATTAATAATAAATAGCTATAATTCACTGAGTGCTTAATATATACCAAGTTCTCATGCTATAACTTAGCATGGATTAGTTCATTGAATTCTCACGGTGTCCCTAAGAGTCACTTTCTGTTATTTCCAATTTCCAGAGGAGAACACTGAAGCACAGAAAGGCTTCTTTGCTTTCTCAATGTCACCCACACAGCTGGCAAGTGGCCAGACCATGATTTAAACCCAGCCAATCTATCTTTAAAGCAAGAGTTCTTAACAAGGGGTGCATGAGCTTGAATTGAAATAAAAAAAAAAAACATTATTCTTGTGAGGACGTGTTGGTGCTGGTGTGATATATTTATTAAATAATACACAGTATAGTGTGGACTTAGTAAGGGGTACGTGGTTATCACCTGACTGGCAAAGGGGTCCATGGCACAAAAAAGGTTATGAACCCCTGCTTTAAGGTGCAAACACTAAATTGCATTGCCTTCTTCCTTAGTTTGGGATCCCTCAGGGGCAGAGCCTGAGGCAAAGATTCCAAAGAATCTTTGGTAAGCATCCCAGGAAACTCAGATGGAAGAAGGGGATGCATTATCAAGCAAGTTAGCTCTGTGGGAAACCAGAGCTAAATCCCAGTAGGGAATTCTGGGAAACAGTGTAGAATTGCACCTCACAATTATCCCACATCACAGGTGCAGTGGTGTGCTGGAACCCTATTACCCAGGCTTGCAAGAGCTGATTATTAAATTTTCAGGAACTGTATGAGTTGGATGAAGTCACATTGGTAGCTTGAAATCAGCTGTGGTGAGAGTATTTACACCACAGAAATTGACAAACATTACAAATCAAGTGGGGTTTTTTTCCTTTCCTATTTCAAGAGCTGGTGGCTAAACATTTACCAGCATCCACTGGGATATTGACGGCTGCTTCCAGGGCCTGTTAATTCCCCACACTTCCAACTTTCCCCCATGAAGGGCAGAGCAGGATTTGGTGGCCAAAGAAAGCCCCCAGGAAAAGAGATGCAGGTGCTGGTGGTTGAGAAAGTCTGAAGAAATGTGGGGAGGGCAGAGGCAGTGTCTTTATACCTTCTGCTATGCATGGGCATGCCTACCTTGAGTATAGCTGTGCTATGGGTGGTATGCTTTTGGTCATTCATTCTTAAAGTTAGACCAACCTTTCAATGTCACAATATATTCTATAAATCATTTTATCCTGCAGTGTGATAGACTATGGTTATTCAATCTTTGAGCCAAAGAAAACTATTTAGTACTTGTCTGTTTCCCCAGGCTGCTGTGATTGACAAGGTGTTCCAAGTTGGTAGGACAAGGTATTAACTCTGATGTCTTAACATGCATCTGAGAAATATCTATGTGCTTTACTAGGCTTTTTAAAGGAAACTTCTTATCAAGAGGTTAGGCCTGATCAAATGTAACAACATAGGGCAAGAAATAAATGTCTAGCAAGCCTCTTAACTGTTTTCCTGTGATAGGTTTTATTGAAGCACATTGGTCAACTGTTTAAAACCATGTACTTCTGAATAATTCAACCATTCACGATTATTCTTCCTAACATTGAAGGAATTTAACAACTCCTATTGTCAGAGCCTATTACAAGGGTGGCTAACTTAATTATGATATTTCTATGGGTCACATTTATATATAAAGTGCATTTTTAATAAAATTAACCTAGAAAACATGGGTGCTCATGAAAATGTATCCTGAAAACAAATTTTGCCCTTATTTGGTATTATATGGTCAGTGTGAATGCTATGCTAGTATTCTTCATTTGTCTCCTTCCCCTCCCCACCTTCCTTCCTCTGCCCTGTTTGTCTGGGTCTCTAGAGGCTGGTCCCTGAGTATTTCATCGTTGGGACTCCTTAGACACTGGCTTCTGGTTGGGTTTGGCCAATGGGAAGAGTTAACAACACGTGGAGGTGTGGAGGGGAAGGAAGAAAGAGAGACTGTGTTTCTTTCCTCCATCCTTCCTGCTTCGGTGCTAATTTTCCAGCACCCCTCTTCACCTTTCCTTCTCTTGTCCCTTTGCTAGTGTCTATGTGCCTCAGCGTCTCATTTAGTTCCCTCAATCCTATCACATCTCTGTGAGTGTCCTGCCATTAGAGAGTTTTCTTTTAAGCCATAAGGGGTGAATTCTGTTTTCTACTGGGATCTTACCTGATGCAGATATTGGCAGTTATTTAATTTTTGCCTCAGTGTGTATATGCTTATTATGGATAAAAGTGGTATTAGAGGGAAAAATAGTGAAATTGGCAGGGTGAGTGCTTTAAGTAATGCCCTGATATTACAACAATAAAAAAATACCCCCAATATAACACTGTTTTTTCCTGTCATCTACAGGTTTAAGTATTGAACAGACAATGCTAAAAGACCTGAAGGAACTGTCAGATGGAGAAACAAAAGTGGCCATCAGTAGTGTGAGCATGACCCTTGAGGTAAGGATAGGAATGCTTGTTAAGAAGCGATGGCTTTTACACAACTGCAGTGTGACCAGCTGGAATACAGCTCCCTCCACCCCATAAGTCAGTCTATTACTGTGAATGCTTCCTTGTGATACATTTGACTAGGAATGCAGGTTATTGTTTTGGGTGAAAACTCTAGGCTAGGCCAATGAAAACTGCCAAACATTTATTCCCACATTGAGTGCTAGTTCATCCATCTCAGTAAAACAAGCCCTAAAACACAATCACTCACATATGTAACATGTTTAATAGCAATTATAATATATACTGTATGTGATTCATTTCACTTCCAGTTTTTCTGTGAACCAGTCTGCATTGTCCACAGAACTTTGCTAAGAGGTCTTGTAAGCTATTTGGATGCATGTCATTTGGGTAATCAATTGTGGCAGTGAAAGTATTAATAAGGAACCTCTTTCTAATCTTTTGAGTGAATGAATCAGTAAATGCTACTCTTGTCTGAGTATCATTGGTAAATTATCTTTTGTCTACTTGGGGGTTTTCACTGACTTGTATGTTAATCTTAATTAACCTAACTAATGGGAACTGTATATTTCAGAGGCACATTTTTGCTGTGCAGGAGTCTGTGTATTTCTTTACTGTTACATTGCCCTCATAAAGCTACCTGCCTTTGGTGGAGCTATCTAGCTCCCAATTCAAGTTTATGGAGACAAAAATTGCTGCATTTGGAATTTATCTTTTGGATGTTAGAAGCGTATATTGATATTATCTCTTTTTTTTTTCATGGTGATGGTGACTATATCAATACATGTATTTCTACATAAGAGCAGGCATGCATATGGGTACTCACACCACAGAAAACCCAAGAGCAAGCAGGGTACTTTTTCCCCCTGTCATCTCTATGTAAAATTTATTTGGTTGATTGGCATCATGATTTAGCTCAGAGATTTATATGAGTACCAGGAGGCAGACTGCGTCACTAAAGATAATCATGCTTGATAATTATATACTGTTTCATAGTTTATGGGGCATGTTCTTGTTGGATGTAGTCGGTAGATTGACTCAACTATGTCTATAGACCTTCAGATTGATTCCTGCTCCATATAATTAGTTGTTTCTGTGAAGCAATACAAGAAATACATGCAATTTGGGATGTAGTAACTAGATAATCACCTTCAATTAGAAATCTGCTTTGTGTCTAGAAATCCAAGGAAAACATGGATCTTGCAAGGGTCAGTAGCTCTGAGAATCATTCCTACTAGTTCCAGCCTTAGGGTTCTCTTTCTCTTCCCCCACCCCCATCTCCCTTCATTTAATGGCATCTTATTAGGTTTTAAATGCCTTGTTTAGAATTCCTTTCTAAATTAACATAGACCATCTTGTAATTGCTTAGGGAACTGGGTGTAGTTAGAAAAATATTTTCTGGCTATTAATATTACAGACTTAGCATAGCTTTAATGTACCTTTATTATATTATAGGGGTATACAAATGGCTTTGTCAGATATGTTAAACTGAATCTTTAACAGACTTAATAAGGGAATAAGTGAAAAAACGATCATTTTACTCTTGATAGAAATTTACACAGAGGTCCAGTAATTAATCAGGTGGTTAAGTACATCCCTGGAAGCACTCAGTGATCTTCTGGGAGGAGGGGAGGACACTTGTATGTCAAAGGGGTATACAAGTGCTGAATGAGCGCTTTTCACTGTTTGCATAATGGAGATACTAAGAGTGGCTGAGAAATGGAGAAAGAACTCCTTAGGAACATTCTTCCTTGAAGGAGAAAATGCATGCTGTTCAATCTGTCAACTGGAAAACCCCAAGTTAAAGGCAGAGTTTGGTTTTCTCCATAGTTTATCCTGTGATGCAGTGGTACTTTCCCAGTTCTTACTGATATCTGATTCCTTTCCCATTTCCATTGATCATTCTTGAAAAAATTATGACAGATTCCCCACAATCTTATTTTGGGTATTTGGAAACAACCGCACAATTGCCCTCAAAATCTAATATATATATATCTTAAATGTTCATAGTTCCTATGACTTCTTCTAAAGCTCACTTGTCCTCCAAAGTGTGATTAGGACCCAGGTACTTAGTGATGCATTTTATAAATTCTTCATCTTTCGTCACCGCCTTCTGAAATCTTGCATAAATTCAGACTAAATAGCTAATTTAAGGACTTAAGTGTATACTATACCTTCCATTATGTTTGGCCTTGTTTCATATATTTTGTCATGCTCAGACAATATTTTAAGTAAACTGAAGGTAATGATCATATCTTCAACTTCTGTTTCCCTTCTCTTTACTGGCTTAGTGCTGGGCACTTAGTAGGTGCTTAGTAAATACCAATACTTATTTTATTTTATTTTTTTTAAGATTTTATTTATTTATTCATTTATCCCCCCCTTGCTGCCTGTGCTCGCTGGGTCAGCTAACCACGCCGTGCGGGCGGGCCTGCCCCCACCAGGAGGCCCCGGGAACCGAACCCGGGGCCTCCCATATGGCAAACGGGAGCCCTACTGATTGAGCCACAGCCACTTCCCACCAATACTTATTTAATAGAAATACTTATATAAATACAAATACTTAGTTAACACATATTGGTGTTTTCCATTTGTCCTGTAGATTTATCTGATTTTAATTTCTTTCTGACTTTAAAAAAGTTTTCAGTGAAGAAAACGGCCACCTCACTGGGCATTGTTCCCTTCCAATCAGTTTCTTCCCAGATAACTATGGTTGAAGGCTGAGATCAGGTAGATAAGGAATGACCCATATATCTTTAGGTAAGGCTGCTTATCCAGCTGTCCAAAAATGGAGTGAATGACTTTGCTAAGTAGTTAGCTGTTTGTCACTGGGAGGTTCTGTGGCATGTCAGGGATATGGGAAAGAGGACTCCTGATGCTTTCTGTGGTCTTTGCAATGCTGTAATTCTACAATTGTGTATGTCATGGCCTCCATTTGCCTGATGACCCAATTCCTTGAGTGGAAATATCCAGAAAATTAGAAGTATCTGTCTCCTTGCAGCATAAGCAGCATACTCCTCAGGGGAAACCACTGTGGTTGGAAGACAGAAACCACTGTCTTTGACAGATGGGTTATCTCCAGCACTCTCCATAACAGGCAGAAAGCTTAAAAAATCTCTTTGTCTCTCATTTTTATTTTAGTTTATCTCACAAGTGATAGTTGTAATTTGATCAAGGTTATATAAGTTACTGCCAGAGCTACCAGGAAAAGCAAATAATCATATTAATCCAGAATTTCCAGGCTTTGCAGTGAGAAAGGCTCAATATATGAGATGAGAATGAATGTATTTGAGGACCGGTGGGTAAAACGATCTTATCAAAAGCGTAGTCAGAGGGGCAGCCTTCCTTATCGAAAGGACTTTTGGAAGCGAGGACCATGGAAAAGACACTGCAATCCCATTTCACAGACATGGCCTCTGGGCTATTTGAGTCTGAACATAGCACAAATCCTTCAGGGCACACACACCAGCGTAATGGAATCTACGTCACTGATCATCAATGTACTGGTTCCTTGTGCCATTCTCTTTGCTTGCCAACTTGCTTATCGGAAGGAAGGTATAGCTATCAAAGCATGTGCTTCATTGGAACAAATGTTGGCTTTCTTCTTTTATCACCAGAATGGGTCACGGTCATGTTTCCTGGGACTCGCTTATTCCTTAGTAAAGCAGGATATTAACTTTTAGGGGAAAGGGACAGCTTGCTCTGTTCTAATAAGTTACCACTGAAGCATCTGGGGCTGCTCATGGCTGTAACAACTTAATGGTGCCCTTACTAACATGTGATATTATTACATCCCCTTACACATCTCCCCAAAGGCTATAAGACATTAGCATCTTTACATTGGAAGGACAATAACCAGGTACTGAATCAGTCACACCTTAATTATGATCAATCACACCATGATTTATTCTTGTATCCATACTCTTCCTGAAAGTAGTCATTTCCCCCACAGCTTAAATGAATAATACATACTATTTCTGTCTCTACAAGCCTGTTGCCTGCTGAACATATTTCAACACTTGCTCCCATATCTTTTTCCTTGAAGTCGGTATTCCTTTAAATGAGGAACAGTAGGGTTTTCCAACTTTTGAAAGTTTATCTCTGTTATTCGGGGCTGGAGTCAGAGGGAATTGTTCATTCTTGTTTTCTCTCTGGGGCTCTGGGCTGCTGTGCTCTGCTCTCAGCCCGGGGCCGCCTCCTGACCAGACACTGCTATTTGAAACCTGGGATAGAGAACACACAGAAGCATTCTGGTGAAGTGACTCAGAGACTGCTGACTCATTCTGCCTTGCCCAGAGAGTACAAGTCAAGCTGCACCTTGGAACACTGCAGAGGGAAAAATACCAGCGTTTTCTATTAGCTTTCAGAGCACAGGCCAGAATGAATTCCCAAGATGACTGTTAAAAGTTCCTCACCAGTGGAGCAGGGAAGTTTGCTCAGGCCTCAGTGAAGCATAGTTGAGTCATATAACCAGGGATTTAAGGCTGAGGAAAACAGCCTGAAATCTGGTTTACCAATTTTGGTCATCAAATATGGTTTCTCATTGTTTGAGTTAGGAGTTTTTTGGAAGTCAAGATAAAAGAACATATAGAATATTTACCTTATTTGTGTTAGATTATTTTGGAGGAGCATATATTTCTTATTTTTGGTGAGCATATTCCTCAAAATGACAAACATTTACACTAAAGGTGAATTTTCAAAGCCATTCTGCCCAGCTGCTGGAAATAGGTGCAAATGCTCCTCTAGGTTCTAAAGCAGGGGTTCTTAACAAGGGGTCCATGAACTTGAATTGAAATTCAAAAAAACATTATTCTTGTGGGGATGTGTTGGTGCGGGTGTGATATATTTATTAAATAATACACAGTATAGTGTGGATTTAGTAAAGGGTCCGTGGTTTTCACCTGACTGGCAAAGGGGTCCATGGAACAAAAAAGATAAAGAATGCCTGTTCTAAAGTGTGTTTCTGCTTCCCTTTGGGTCCAGGTCTGCCAGCTTCTCTTGCTGCAATAATAAGAGCTAACCTTGGGTCGGATATAGCTCAACTGGTTGGGCGTCCGTCTCCCATATGGAGGGACCCGGGTTCGATTTACGGGACCTCCCGGTAAAAAAAAAAAAAAAAAAAAAAAAAAAAAGAGCTAACCGTGAGTGAGTGCTCCCTGTGTTCCAGATAGTAGAGTAGGTGACTTACAAGGATGATCTCATTTAATCCTCCCAGCAGCTCCATGAGGTGGAGGTGCTGTGATTACCCCATCTTGGGTAAGGTAGCACTAACAGCTGTAACAGACAAACTCCAAATCTCAGAGACTCAACACCAAAGAAGTTTTGTTGTTGTTGTTCATGGGACAATCCAATGTGTTGTTCCCAGGCAGATGGCCAGGGGTGATTCAGAGCCTGTCTTTAACACACGGTTCCCAAGGTTGCCCTGCGTGTCCTCTTTGTCCTATCTGCCAAGGGGGACAAGAGCTTGGAGGGCCAAGGGTTGGAGTTTTTTATGGATCTGGTCTGGACGTGACATCTGTCACTTCTGCTTTCCTTTCATTGGCTCAGTCTCATGATTGCATCTAACTGCAGAAAGGCTGAGAAATGTGCTCAGGGAGAGGAACCAGTTTGTTCAATAATTAGCTAGTCTCTGTCACATTCTAAATTTTGGAAGTGAGGCAGTTGGACTCTAGAGAAGTTAAATCATTTGTCTGTGGTACAGCCAGGACCAAAATCCAGGTCTGTCCTGCTCCAACATTGCTTGGGACCTGGCGCAGGGTGGCAAGGCTAGTTATATAGCATGAGCCTGTTCAGGGGTCCACCTGTCAGTCATCAGAGCTCCATCATTGCCCCAAATTCTGGGTGACAGACAGCCTTGACATCTTGAGCAGATCTTGGTTGACACTGGTTTTTGCTCGACTCTTGGTACCAAAATTTCTTCCTCTTTATCTTCATATATTTTCTTCTTTTAAAAATAATTTTTAAAAAGTTCTGAGTATGCAGAGTGAAACTAATTATTGGCCCCCCATATAGAGGAGATTTGACAAAAGAAATCGGGTAGATAAAAGTAATAGGAAAAGGATTATAGGGCAAGGGACTGAATAAGATACAACGCGTAGGAAGGAAAGAAGTCTGATGTTTTTTTCTCAGCCTGCCTTTAAAAGTCAAAGTCATGAGTATTCTGGCTTACCTTCCTGTGACTTTACTTTTTTTAATCTGTTTTCAAAGTGGAGAACAACCCAATTAATGAAAAATTTCAGTGGTAGAAACATTTTGTTGAAATGAAACAATATTACTTTCCAGCACTGTAGTAACTTCAAGTAACAAGGCCCTGAGTAGTTGAGGAATTGGGAGTTCTGACTTCATGCTCAGCTGAAGAGTCCAAAGGGGTTTAAAGCAAATGACAAATATCGTTAGATAATGGTCATTGAGTGATTTTAACAATCAGTCTGCATGAAGCATGTGAAGTGTGAATTACTAATTTAGTGCTAATAATTCATAGCTTCCCGAGGGCAGTGGCAGGATGAAAAAGTGAAACATGGACCCAGAAAACTAGACTGTCATTCCTTTCAGCTGTGAGTGGTTCTTGGTAACCAGACATAACTGATAAAAGAGAATGAAAAATCCTTGCTTAAAGAACGGTAAATCATATCAGCAGGAACAGCACCCTGTCTTTGAATAAAATGTACTAAGCAGCTGAAGCTTATAATATATAGAAACCTCCCAATTTGTATGCAGGTAATTCCTGCAGATGGCCAAAAATCTTTCAAAGTCTGAAAACCCTGCTTATCTAGAAATGTCTTAATATGGAATTCTGGTTTTATATATATCAGCTACACTCAAGTGGGAGGCAACTTGATGCTTTCATTGATGTCTTTTCTCACTAAGTATGTGTTTACCTAATGGCCAATTTGAATGGACTTATGTGACTCATAAAACATGGTCCATCTAGCCTTGCTACTCTGTAAATGGACATTACTTCCTTAAACAGTACAAAATACCTCAACACAGCTTTTCCAGTTATCATTTTTCATCAGGAACAAGATAGACAGTGATCCAACATTTAGAGAAAATAAAGTCACTCATTATGCATTTATGGTATAGGGAAGTGCCCTGGACTTTTCTCATTCTTCTCTGAAACAGTAATAAAAATGCATGTATAGAAAACACAGACCACTCTCCCTAGGGCTCAGAAATCCCCACTGTTCAACTGTGAAGTGGGAATGAGATGAGGTAAGAGGCATGGATATAAAGGGCAAAAGCCTCAAAAATAGTTACTTTGCTTTGCTGCAGAAAGGAAAGCAGCTATGGGAGGAGTTTCATGCCTTTCCAGGAAGCCCACATATGGTTGACTGTAATAAGTGAACAGGTAGATGGCATTTTAATTGCTATACCTCTATTGTAGACTTGCTTTATGTGATTCAGATTTATAGGCAAACATGGATGGCATTCTTTGTAACCATTCCCCCTTTCCATTGCATCCCCATCCCAACATGCCTGTCTATCTGCCTTTGTACTTTGGGCATGGAACAGAACAGAACTGCAATGTCCCGACCAGCGATTCCTGGGGTCAAGGGGCCAATTGGCATCCCGCCTCTCTGTCTTGTCCTCAGAATAAAATGGTGCTCCAGTTTTCTACTGCTGGGTAGCAAGCCACCACCCCAACCCAACCCAGAGTTTTAAAACAAGATATTGTTTGTTTCACAGTTATATTTGTTTGCTGAGCTCAGCTGGGTGGTTCTCATTCAGTCGCATGCAGTTGTGGTCAGATGGAAGTCAACTGGGAGTTGAACTGGGACTGTCAACTAGCTTAGGTCCCAAGAGTAGCTTTTCAAGAGACCCAGGTGGAAGCTGCATGTCTTCTTATGGCCTAACCACAAAAATCTCAGACTTCTATCACATTCTATTATTCATGCAAGTTCTTATGGCCAACCCAGATTCAAGACAAGGTGAATTAGCAGTGGAGTGTTGGTCAATATTTAACAACTGGCTCTCTGAGAACAACAACTATATATATATATTTTTTCAAGCACATTAATGATAATAGGATATATAGGATACAATATACTATATTCATTGTAAATTCCATATAGCCAATTCATTCTCACAGGATGCTTTGGTTAATTTTGTGCAACTCTGGCATTAAAACTGATGGGTGATTGCTTCTCGGCCTTTTGGCTAAGATCAAGTGTAGTATCTGTTCTTATCAGTTTAATATCTGATACGTCCTCTATCCGAGGACAATATATTAAATGGATTTTTGGAACTGGGAGATGGAATAGGGGCTTGCTCCGTCCACTCCACGCATCGACCTGGTATTGCAGTACTTCCAGGAACGGTGCACTCCTTTCGGGGGGAACTTTGGGAAAAAAAACAAAAAACAAAAAAAACTGATGGGTGAGTATAATTCCAACACGAATGTTGGTTGATATGTTTGTTTACCTTAACAAGAAAGTGAAACAATAAAAACATGTCCAAACTTCACCTGTTTGTCAGCGCCATGACTGACATCTTTGCTGAAATAGGTAATAGTTTTCAAATACTGGAAGGATATTCCTCAGGGTTTTTTTGGTGTTATTCATAATGTGATGGCTAGAGAAATGACACATTTTTAAAGTTTAATATGTATTATTAACATTATCTCCATCACTTTCTTAAGTATAGACCAGGGGGTTGGCAATTTTTTTATATAAAGGGCCGTGTAGTAAATATTTTAGGCTTTGCAATTCAGGAGGCAAAACTGAGGATATTACGTAGAAATTAGATAACAATTAATACACAAAAAATAAAACTGTTTACATTACGGTTCATGCCAAAGTAGGCAGCTGGCAGAATTTGGCCTGTGGGACACAGTATGCCAATACCTGGTCTAGACAATCAATAAAATAATAAAACCAGCCCTGATTTGTAAAGTTTGCCAGTTTCCATAGTACATTTACTCTCACCATGGTCGATTTCATCAAATCTAGTCATCAAAACAGAGTTGGGAAGAAATGCACAGAAGCAAACCATTACATTTCCACCACATAGATACAGTAAAAGTAAATAGCCTCAAAAACAGAGGTAACAGTAAACGTCATAAAATAATTAGGAAGTGAAGAGTTTTGAGAATTTATTACCTTTGATTTTTTTTTTTTAATTTAATTTAATTTTATTTTATTTTAAAGATTTTATTTATTTATTCATTTATCCCCCCCCTTGCTGCCCATGCTCTCTGGGTCAGCCAACCACGCCGTGCGGGCGGGCCCGCCCCCACCCTCACCAGGAGGCCCCGGGAACCGAACCCGGGGCCTCCCATATGGCAAACAGGAGCCCCACTGATTGAGCCACAGCCGCTTCCCTGTTACCTTTGATTTTAATATAATTTATTTAAAGTTGTCATATAATTTAATTTTTAAATAATGCTTGTGCTTAATTTGCAAACTACTGGTTTGCAGATTTCTTGAAAATTTAAATCAGCTTTTGCCAACCTGCACAAGTCAGTTCTGGCACAAAACTGGGAATTAGACACCAATTCTTGATGTGAGAGAAGGAATCGCAGGTGACTGTTGGGAACAATTTATCAAAGAGGGGGATTACTTCTAATATCCAAGGCTGTGTCATTAAATCCCAGACTTTCCACTATAACCCCTTTTGATATTTATCTATTACAATCTGTTTAGTGTACAATTTATGTGTTATTGGATGTAAGTAAGAATTTAGGGGGGCGGGCACCAATCACTTGTATGTAGTAGAAGGAGATCTCTTCATGAGATATCATAGCAGAAGTCCTCATAGATTTTATTTTATGTAAACAAAAGGAATTGTGATTTTTTTACCATCAAATAGAAAGTATAACCTGGATTTTTGATTCATCGTTTACTTAACTGGTTTCACACACTTTGGCCAATGGTGTCATATTTCTGACAGTTACTGGGCTACTCTGCAGCTGGAGATAACAGGAACATTTAAAGTACTTAACAGCATCGAATAATTAGTCTTTAGGGTCTTTCCTCTTTGAGCCCAAAGCATCACAGCTATCCTTGCCTCCTCTCATCAGTCACATCCCTGCTGGGCACTCGGGCTCTTGCCTGGGAAGTGTATTCCCTGCTCTCTCCTCTCTCCTATTCAGCTGGAGACACAGAGCTTGCTCTCTCCAATAGTGCATCCTGAATTGTTATCACTTTACTCCTGGTCTTTCACCACCATGGGCTGAGCTAGTGTCTTCTGATAATGCTCTTTGGACCACGTCAAGGATTTTCTGTATCACTTCTCTCATCTTCCTTCCTCCCTTTCCTGAGTAGGTTTTCCAGTCTATCCCTCTTCATACATCCATATGCTCCTTTTCAGAAACACTGCTCCATTCTTCACTGTCACTTCTTCCACCTGGCTACTACCATACTTCCTTCCAGGACCCTCACAAGACACATTTGCAATTAAAAAGCCAATAAAAAGTCTCTCTTTATATCATCAAAATGCCAAGTGCTCTCCATTTAGATGGAGTATTTCTGGTACCCCTGTCACCTTATTTGGGGATCTCTCTTTTAAGCTCACAATTGCCTTTGGGCAGATGGGCCATACTATCAGAAGGCATTTTGGATAAATTCATGTATTTATGAATGTATAAATATGTAAGATACTCACTGCCTCTTAAATAAAGAGAACTTATATATTTCAGGACCTTTGAAAATAATAAGCAGACTATTTTGATTATTGAAATCCTTTAATAGTATGTAACTTAGCACTTGTACTCATGAAGAAAATAGAGTATGTATCACTGTCCACAGAATTTCTGAGGAATAAGCCCCACAACATTAATAATTGTAGATATTTGGAAAGCTAGTAGGTAGACTTTGGGTTTAATGACTTGAATCTTTCCATAAGGTGACAAAGGAACCAGAAAACAGCCACCTTAAGTTAATTCATTCTCAACTTTAGCACTGCTGAGAGATTTAGGAAATAGCATTTCAAAAAATATATCTGTGACAATTTAAACTTTCTTCATAGCCCAATATCCAGTTCCCTTCTGCATCTTTCTTTCTTTCTTATTTATTTATTTATTTATTTTATTGTGGGTAAAAATCAAAATTTTCACAATACATACCATGAGAAGGGAAACCCTCAAGACATAATGTTATGCTGGGACGACTACTCTTTTGCTCTGTAAATACATTTTTTAAAAATGTACTGTAATGTCATTTTGATGGTTTAATTTCTGGAGGGATTTATATAATTACAGTTTTAGGAATGTACTCAGCTCTGTTTTCGCTGCCTGGTGTTACTTTAAATAGCAACCATTGCTTACCTTTTCTCTCTTTTATTTTCTCTCTCTCCTGCCTTCATAGTCATGTTGCTGATTTGGGGACTTGACCTTGGATTAAATTAGTTTGTCTGTAACATTCCTGTAAATTAGTTTGTCTGTAACATTCCTGATATTTTTATGGTTAATTACTACATTGTAGCCACTTGTCATAAAAAATCAGGCTGTGAAACTAGAGGAAAACTGTACCCTTTTCTTGTGACAGAAAAAAACCTCTCTAAAAGAGATGCAGCGGAGTGGGCTTATAGTGGCGTGCTATAAGCCCATCCATGGAGGTAAATGCTGACTCAGTTCCCTAAGTAACAAGGACTCTTTTAGTCCACACGGAAATAATAAATTTATACCAAATCGCCAGTGGCAATTCCGAGAAATAAGAAGACTCAGACAAAGGAATAATTTAGGATAGTTACTTTCTAGAACACACATCTCTTGTGATTGTTAAAGACTGCTGTGATGTCTGGGGAGAGGGTGGATTATTGTAGGTCAGTGGTGCCACCTAGTGGCAGGAAAAGGAAAACAGCTACAGCGCTAGAACTAGGATTTGGCAATGTATCATTCTTTTTATTCTTTCAAAAGAACAATTTAATAATGATTGTATTCATAGCATGATACTAGTCAATACTGTGAATAATTCAAAATTTAAAAATAATTATAATGGTAGCCAACATTCGTTGAGTGTTTACTATGTACCATATATTTTATTTAGATTTTGGTTATTGGACCTCCATAACCATCCTTTGAAATAGGTCTATTATTATTTCCATTTTACCAATGAAATTTTAAAGGCAATTCATGACATTAAATGTTTGTGGCCTTTGGTTGCTTGGTGGTGGGATGAATGTGGGATTCAGTTCATTAGTAAAGCTGATTCCTTCTACTAAGTTCATCAAAGATAGGGCTGTAGTTTCTGCCTGTTGATCCAGGATGGGTACCTGGCATTCAGTTATTGCTTCAGAGTACACAAGAAGAGGGAGAATCTGAGTGGAAGGGGGAAGCAAGGTAAGGGTTGGGTATGAGAGCTGCTGAGAAATAGGATGAGAAGCTCAAAAGTAGGTCAAGGTTACAATCACTGGAACCATTGGAAGGAGTCCCAGAAGCATCACTGTGACATTGGAAAATGGGTGGGAATGTCATGTGCAAACTCAAATGCACTTTTTGCCCATAGAATACCCTAACGTTACAGAATGGGAAATACTACGTTATATAAAGTGTATTGTGAAATCAAAGTCACAGTTCTTTTTGTTTGGTGACAGTGACAATACAAACATCACACATTTTTCATCAACTTGGATATTAAAAAACAAGAAAAGCTATAAGTTTCTCTAATGGAGAAAGTGACTGCCAGACATTAGTGAGGATCCAATGATTTTAATAATTGTGTTCCTCTGCACAGCCCTATTGGGTGGAAAGCTTTGGGTAAAGGGACTCTATTTCTGGGTGCAAAACAAAATCCATAAGGCCTTTCCAAGTCTCAACTCTGGGTTCTCCTAGTCTGTGAAAATGCCACGAACATCCAGTTCATCCTATCAGGCAGGTGTCTGAGGATTTGGTGCTTGTCTTAATTTGCCAAAGGGCTGCCCATGCAAAGTACCAGAAATAGGTTGGAAATTTACTATGGGTGAAAGCTTACAGTTCCAGAGGCCGTGAAATGTCAAAATCAAGGCACCATCAGAGCTGCTTTCTCACCAAAGTCAGCTACTGTTGATCCTGGCATCCTGCCACATGGCAATCAGGCATATAGCAGGGTTCATCTTCTTGGCCTTGAGCTGCTCCTAGGGCCTGGCCCCTCAGAGGCCTCTTTCTGTGTCTCTGTGCTCTACTGGTTCCAGACCCCGGGACCTCTCTTTCGGTCTCTTGGGGTTTCTCTGCCTTTCTGCAGCTGTAGGTGAACCTGGAGTAATCTCTTACATGGCCGGATTAACATGGTGGCTTCCTTTCTTCCTCTGTGTCTCCATTTATATAAGACCTGGCAAGAGGGTAGAGACTCAGCCTGAGTCATGTCTCAGTGATGTAGTCCAAATAAAAGGGTCTCATACCCACAGGAATATATTAGTTCAAAAACATAATCTTTTTCTTTTTGGGATTCGTAAAAGAACTTCAAACTGTCACAGCACTATTGCTAAACACATAATGGAGGTTCAAGAAATAGAATTATTTCCCCCAACTTTGCTGTCTGAATCTTCAAGTAAAAAACATAAAGATTCTATTTTCCAGCATATAGTATTATTCTGAGTTTGTGTAATTATTTCTTTATTATATAAAGGTGTAAAATACCAATTAGTTGCTGATCACCAGAGAATCCATTAAATGTTCCTAGGAGTTTAAGTAAATTTCTAACCCTCACTGTATAGAAAGCAAAACACAGACGGTAAAGAGAAGTAGCACAAGGCAGTGGTTAAGAGCATGAATCTTAACCCAGGAGCCTGACTGCCTGGGTAGGAGTCTTGGCTCTGACACATACCAGCTGTCTTTGAACCTCAGCCAGTTACTTAACTTCAGTGTACCTCATCATACCAGTACCTACCTCAGAGGATTGTCCTTAGGTTAAATGAGTTAATATTTACAAAAGGCTTATAACAGTGCCTGGCACATAGTAAGCATGTTAAATAAAGTAAAGCAATGATTTGCAATTATCTAGTCCACAAAAATGCCCACAGGCAGTAGACTATTTCACTAACTTTCCACACAGTTGTCTGTAACACAGTAACAGTGCAATTTAAAGCACTTTGCAAGTACAACCTGAAAAAAAATATTAAAATTGTTTCTTGGGAAGCAGATGTGGTTTATGCAGTTGAGTGCCCGCCTCCCACACGGGAGGTACTGGGTTTGCTTCCTAAAGAAGACAAACAAACAATGACCAGACAATGAGTAAACAACGAGGAAAAAAAACACCACAATACAACAAGCAGACAATGAGCAAAAACAAAACAAAACAAAAAAACGAGCAGGAAGTAGATGTGGCTCAAGCAGTTGAGTGCCCACCCCCCAAATGGGAGACCCCGGGTTCTGTTCCCGGTGTCTCCTAAAGAAAAAAAAAAAAAAAACACAGAAAATGGGCAATGAGTGCAAACAATGAGCCAAAAATAACAAGCAAACAGATGAGGGAGCCATCTAGGGGGAGTGGTGATTGCTTCTTGCTTTTATCCTGATTTCAGTTAGCCCTGGAGAGTGGTTCTCAAACTTAAGGGCTTGGTAATACACAGATTGCTGGGTCTCCTCCACCCCATTCTAACTCAGTGGGTCTAAGATGGGGCTCAAGAATTTACATTTCTAATAAATTCTCTTGTGATGCTGATGCTACTGGACCAGGAGCCGCACTTTGACAATGACTGGCCATTTCATTCAGTTTCTAATCTTTGGATGCATGCATATACATAGATGCTGTTAAACTCTGTGAATCAGCCAAAGGCAAGAAAGAAACTGGCATTCACTGTGTACTTACTATGTTTCAGGCTCAAGGTAAATATTTGTGATGGTTAGACTCACATGTCAACTTGGCCAGGTAATGGTGCCCAGTTGTTTGGTCAAGGAAGCACTGGCCTAATTGTTACTGTGGGGACATTTCATGGACTTAAATCATCAGTGAGTTTATTGCATCTATGGCTGATTACATCTACAATCAACTGAGAAGATTGCCTTAAGTATAAGAGATGTCTCATCCAATCAGTTGAAGGCCTTAAAAGGAGACGTAATCGCAGCAGTCAAAAGGGAGAATTTCCATCTCTACTTAAGACAGCCAGCTACTCTGGGGGAATTCATAGGGGACCTTCTGCAGAGTTCCTGGCTTGCAGCCTTCCATACAGAATTTGGACTTGTACATACCCATAGTCGCATGAGACAATTTTATAAAATCTCATAATATTTACAGATATCTCCTGTTGGTTTTGTTTCCCCAGAGAACCATGATTCATATGGTATTTTATATTAGTTGTCTTTTAAAACCCAAACTTATGGTGTAGGTAGTTATTGTATCCATTTTATATATGATAAAACTGAGACTCAGAGAGGTAAAATAAACTGCCTCAAACCAAAGTGGGTATTCAAACCCAGGGCTGTCTGACTCCAAAATCCTTATTCTTTTCCCATTATTCTTTGCTGGGTCACAGAAGAATAAGCTAATTGTTCCCATAAATGATTATCTAGGCTACATTTTTCTAGAACTGCTTTACTGAATCAGCTTTGGACATAATTCAAGAGTTCTGGAACGAGAGACCAGAAAGCCACTGTTTCAGTTCATTGTACAACAAGTACACCAAAACTTAAAGGCTTAAAAGAACAATGTATTATTTCTCAGGTTTCTGCTGGTGTTGCCTGAGCTTACTCGTGCTACTGCAGGCAGACGATGGGACTGCTGGGGCTGGCTGATCTAGCTAGGCTGGCCTCACTCACATGCATGGAGCCTCAGCTGGGAGGGCTGGAATGGACAGCTGAGTTGCTGGGTTTCTCTCTCCATATCAACCTTAAAAATTTTTTTTCTCTATTTTTAAAGGAGCTTTAGATCACATAAATGTTACATCGAAAATACAGGGGACTGCCACACATGCTTCCCCCTACCCTCTCTCACATTTCACCCTATTAATAACATCTTTCATCATTGTGGTACATTTTTTACAATTGAACACATATTGAAGCACCACTACTAAGCATGATCTACAGTTTACATTATGGTTTACACTTTGCACTGCACAATTTTATAGGTTTTGACAAGATTTATATCTTGTATCCATCATTGTAATATCATGCAGAACAATTCCAATGTCTCCATATTGACTTTTATCCTGGGTTTCTCCATGTGATAGTGGAAATCTTCCAAGATGGGGAGAGTACAAGCTGAAAAGCTTTGGAGGGCCAAGGCTCAGAAGTCACACAAGGTCATGCCACATTCTACTAGTCAAACAAGTCATGAGTCCAGCCCAGAAGTGAGGAAAGAGACTCTACGTCTTAATGGGAGGAAGTAGAAATAATTTGTGGCCATTGTTTAATCCACCAGAAACCCCAAATAGTACCATCTCTTTATCTAGTTTCTTATGTGTAACTCTTTCATCATTTTAATTGTCTTGGACTTTATTCAAATACCATCCCATCAACTCTTCTGAAGCCCATTAGAAGGGTCCCATTACCAGTGAGCATCAGGAAAGGACACCGATGAAATGAAGTTCTCACTTTTAGACTGATCCGACTCATAAGTCTTGCTTCTTGGGAAGGGGGATCCAGGGCTTCAATATTCTCTTTGCAGGCTTAACGGTTTCTAGCAGTATAGAAGGATTTTATGGCTTTTTAAAATGTTAATAAAGTTGACCCAATAGATACAATTTACTTTGGGTTTGCAAGAATTCACATTAATAGGAAATTATAGAGAATAAAAAGATACCTGCATGATCAGATTAGAAATTTTCATTCAAAATTCTTAAAAATTAGGAAACTGAGCAAGTTCATATTTATGAATGGTATAATATATTATAAAAAATATCATTATGTTTGTCCATCTCAAGGTAATATATTTATTCCAAGATTGTATCAGTCTGAGTCCCAGCAGGAACAGAGGGCCTGTTCAATTAGGGTAATTTGAGGAAAGTCTAATAAGGGAAGCCATTTCATTAGGTAAGAGCAGAGTGAGGGATACCTTAAGGAAGAGAACAGTGTATCTCAGGGGATACCACACTTGAAAGGAACAGTAAGGGAGCAGGTACCAGAACTTGGAAGGAGAAGGTTGAAAAGACAGGGTGACATAGAGAGGAGGCTTTGGTCAAGGAATGGCCAGCACAAGATGACCCCACACCAAAGGAAGTAGAGGAATAACCACTCTTCCCCTACTCTCCCTCCTTCCCAATACCTGTTGGTTCCTCCTGTTAGCTGAAACCCACTGGAATCCATAGGCCAGTAGAGGCCCTCCATGTGGTCTGTAAAGTCAGGGCAGGGGAGGAGATGGGAGCCTGGCTATGGAGGGAAAAACAGAAGATGAATTGCAGAGAGGTGACCAACTAGTAGGTCCAGTTGAAGCACCAAAATGATGTGTGACATCATGATATAAAGTTTTCAAAAGAAGCAAATGAAATCTGCTTTTAAATCTTTCATCATGTGAGAGGGTATAAAAGGACTGGAAGTTGGAAGAAGAAAAGAGGAGAACTTTTGTAACATGCGCAGAACCTTTGAGAAAGGAGAAGGGAGCATCGACCCCCACTTCAAGCTTTAGCAAAGGGTTTTTTCCCAAGGGCTACTCAAAGAGATTCATATCTGTCCCTTTCAGTTTGGGGGACACAGTGAGCATGTTGAAACACACGTGCCTGCCTGGACAATCTAAAGGGAATTCTAACTGTCTAGAAGCACTGGCCAGAAGTAACCCGTGATAGAGTAGCTCCAGTTAGGTACTCCAGAAAGTAACAGTTAAGTAATAACTTTCCTCTTACCTCATCTTCTTCCTTGTGCTTCAACTCTAAAAGGGTAAGGAAACTGCAGTAGTCAAGATGCGCAATGAGTCAAAGTGCTAGGTGACCACGCTCCCTCCCCCTGCCACACTTGGGGAGGGTAAAAGCTCAATTCTGTACAAGATTGCAAGTTTGGCTATGACACAGATTTGGGTGTTTTGGCTACTAAATTGAGACTACATCTTGTGAATTCAAATGCCTGGGAAGGTATTTTACCTAAGAGTATCCAGAAAAATTGTGGAGTTTGCCTGAATTTTTGCGTAGGATTGGGGCAAGAATTAGCCCAAAAGGATGATCCTATGATTTTACTTTCTGAGTTCTGCTTGTTCTGCATATCAGTATATGTGCTACAGAGAACAATGAGTTCCTGCTTCTTCTAAGATAAGGAAGGTAGGCCTGTCCTTTCCTCTAGCCCATGTATCTCCACCCTACCCCCACCTGGTGTTTGCTCCTTTGCAAATTCCTTTTTCTTAAAACCTTTTTTTGATTCTACTCATATTAGAGTATGTTGGAGGTTAGAGGGAGAAAGCAGTGAGGGAGAGAGCATACAATATGATTTTGCTCATGCTCTTGATCTCCTAAGGATATTTCTGAGCCTTCAACATTTTGGTTGTATGAACTTGAAGTGATGAGAGGCTGTACCATACTTGACAGGAAAGCATGTTGCTGTCAGCATGGATATTAAAAACTAATATGTCCACGTCCAAGTTTGGGGGCATATTTTAACCATGTTATATGAAGAAAAAAAATTATTTCTTCTTTGAAATAGCAAGAACACAATGTTAGAACTTGCTATTTATTAGTACATCTTTATTTTTGCAGACAAATCTAAACTACGTGAAGCTTTCTCTTTGGTATTTACTAAGGTTTATTTGCAAGTTTGAACTTTTGATATTCATCCATTGTTGTTTGATTTTAGTTTTTGGTATTTGCAAACTTTCTCCCACTTTATATTCATATATTTGTTGGGCACCAAGATGGTACATGAATTTGTTTTTATTGCTAAAGAAGCAAGGAAACATGTTAACATTTAATCTTCCAGTAATGGAATCAGAAACAAAATTCTCAGCAACTTACAGTGCTGTTCAGAGATATTTTTCTGCTGCCTGTTGTGAGAAGTTAGGGTATGTAAAATAAATGATGTATGGAACTGTAGGAATGCGACTTTTCCAGACTACCTTCTGTCTAAGGAACATTAAACATAGGGTTCTCGTTTAGCAAATAAATAACCATTCATTTCAATGGCTGCATAGTCTGGACTTTCGTGCATATTTTTGCAAAGATAAGGAGAGGCCATTAGGGATTTAATATAAAATAAATCGCCAAGGGGTCTTCTTGTAGTCCTAGTCTCTCTGCCACATGGTGTGTTACTAATGTGCATAAATGGGCTTAAATGAATTTGTTATCTGTATTACATTTGCAGTATGTATATATTTATATATTATTTTTTAATTGTGTTTAAAAATAAAACATTAAATACATCATTTTGGAGAGTTGGAAACGTAGAATACGTAAATCAATCAGCTTCAATTAGTATTAAAAATGTCAGTATTTTAGATTTGCCTCTGGGTGTATTTACCCCACAGAGTTTTATATATTTTAGTTTTGTGATATGTGAGGTAGCCATATGGTTAATTTGTCACCTTATAAGAATAGAATGTTACAATTCAAGTTCGATTAATGACATAATCTTAGGCACAATTGAAAGAGTCTATGTCTTGGTGTTTTATTGATGCCGTAGGTCAGCTTTGAGCATTGTTTATAAGCACTACTGATGGCCTGGACTAACCAAGGACCTTTGCTGCTTTACTTTTTTCTTGAGTTACTCTGACTGCTTTCACCTATAAAGAAAGACAGTGTCAGGAAATATTCTGTGTCACTTAAAATTATTTGATAATATCTACTACTGCATCCACAAGGTAGTTGTCCTAAGAGTTTACTTTTAGACTTTTTTTTACAATGATAAGTAGAAATCATATATTTTTTTACCATGATAAGTGGAATTTAATAAATTATAATCTGATAAAGTTGAAAAGATAGATATGTTGGTTTAGATTAGACTCTGGAATGGTTCCAAATGGCTCTGATAACATTTTAAAATATGGTTACTGCTGTCATAAGAAAAGCTTTGATGCCTGTGCAGTAGAAACAATTCTTATTAAATCATCACTTTAAGAAATTAGCTACTTAGAGATGCCAATTAATTTATTACTTTTCACGAATAATCTGCTAAGTGATTTTGAATTGTTGTATTTGTGCTGCATTTTCTAAATCCATTTCATATTCCAAACATAGACTTAGGCATAAATACGTTACTCTGATAGTCTTTCCTCCTGATCAAGTTTATCTGAGACTATCATTTTCAAAGGGAGCAAGAATCTTTCTAAATTACTTGCAGCTGATGTTTTCTTTGGAAGCAGTCTTTATGCAATGCTGTCATGTGTAGAGATATCATTCAATTAAAATATTTATTAGATAACTGTTAGACCTTGGATAATAGCCCTCACTTACATTTCTTTCTGAACACAAATGAAAACACTGTTTTCTAATCTAATGTGAGGAGAAAAGTAGTCGGTCAGCATGTGTGTGTAACCTTTGCATTTGATGGGAAGGGAAAATGCTGCTTATTTTGACTTCTCTAAATTTGACCAATTTATCATTTGGGTGTGGCTATTCTTGCTTTGGTCTCTGCTTTACTGAAGATGTTTATGGGGCATGGGCTTTAACAGCAGGAAGTGTTTTTTGAAAAATGTTAAGTGTGAAATATCTTTTGTCATTTCTTCACATGTTATTCAGCGAATGCATACCCTGTTACACTTGTAATTTTGAATAGAATTACAATGAAATTGCCCTTGATTCTTTCTCAATCCAGGTGAACAAACACTTAAGGGGACCGGGACTTACTGCAGAGGTGAATTCTTTGCCCAGGGGAACAGGGTAGTGTCTACCTTTTTTGAAGCACTAACTGATACAAAAGTTATCTACGCCAACAGAGTTTAGCAAAGCATTTCCGAGAAACAGAACAGCACTTTGAGGTGACAATTAGAGGTGAAAATGTAGAGTCAGAAAATTAATTCAGATACTCTCTAAATGAAAATAATAATGTCCTTAAATTATAATGACAAATAATCTCATTTGTAGTTTGCTTTGCTATTTCCAAATAAATTATCAATCATGTCTCTGCTAGAAAGGGAGAGGGCTTTGATCATCTGGCCACTGCTGCTGTACATTCCAGAGGAGTATTTGCCACGTGGGGCCCATTACAGGCAAATGGGTCCTTGGGCAGTGGTTCTTACCTCTTTTGTGGTCATTGAACTCTTTCTAATATTCCATTTTTTGCATGCTACATTTAAGTATTGATACATTATAAACCATACTAAACAAGTCAGCATTGATTGTAACACAGTTGCTACTAGGCAAAGCAGAGTTTTGGTATCTCTAATAGTGTTTACAGTTATCACACAATTTACTTTTTGCCCTTCTAGTTGAAGTAGAATTTTTACTGTCCTGACCAGCTTGGTTTAATATCCTTGTGGGTCAAAGTTCTTTAACATTCTGAGAAATACCTGCTTTCTCTGTGAACAGGATGATGTTAACATGACACCTCTTATATTTAACATTGAACAAATTATACACCCCCCCCCTGTAACAGTTGGCCATTTTGATGTAATTATGAATTCCAAAAATATAATTAAATCATGCTTGTAAACTGATCTGTTAATCTGGGCATGATTAGGTTAGGATTAGGGCGTTGAGCCCCACCCCGTGGTGGGTGGGAAATCGAATATAAAAGGCAAGGCAAAGAACAGTTGAAGCAGTCTTTTGAGAAGCAGTTTTGATGTTAGAAAGAAGGCCCCAGGAGAAGAGAAGCAAGCCGTTCACCTGGTCATCTATAGCTGACCTTGTGGAGGAAACAGGAGCTAAGCCCAGAGAGAAATGCAGCCCTGGGAAGAGAGGAACCCCAGAAGCCTGAACCCTGGCAAATGCCAGCAGCTGTCTTGCTCTAACACGTGGCAATAGACTGTGGTGAGAGAAGAAACTTAATGCTTTATGGCCTGGTATTTGTGGACTTCTACCCCAAATAAATACCCTTTATAAAGACCAACCCATTTATGGTATTTCACATTAGCACCCCTTTTGGCTGACTAATACACCCCCCATATGGAATCTTGCATTCTTCCTTGTTTAATATCTCATTAAAGCACTGTAGTGACAGTTCACATGCTCAATTGTGTCAAAAATAAATTTTACACATTGATCAAAATTTGACAACACACCTATGAGTGAACGGCGCAGTCATTGAAAATCACTAGTCTTAAATTTTGATCCCGTGGTCCTATGTGCGAAGTCTCCTACCCTAGTGGCCTAGACTGGGTCACGTGTGATTCCCCAGGGAGTTCCTTTGCCAGTGTTAGCAGCAGGCAGGACTGCCTCAGTGGCCTCTCCCCGGAGTCTCTCCTGATCTTAGCCCTTTGGGTCTTTCCATTTCCAGCATGCAGGAGTCAGGGAAAGTTGGATCCAAGAACAGAGATTTGCACCACCCCAACCACTTGTTACAAAACCTTCTCCTTGGTCAAAGGCCTGGTTGCTTGAGGATTCTCTAATGTCAGTAGGAAGAATGGGGGGAAAGGGGCCTGACCTTCAGTGGCTGTTTGAGATGGCCCATTGTAGGTCCCTGTGAGCACTTGGATGTTTGATCTTTTACTTAGCCTTTTTCTTCCTTGTAAGCCCCTCCCACATGGGAGGTCCTGGGGTCGGTTCCCGGTGCTTCCTAAAAAGAAGATGAACAGACACAGGGAGCACACAATGAACAGACACAGAGGGCAGACAGTGAGCGCAAACAACGGGGGTGGGGGTGGGGGAGACATAAATAAATAAATAATAAATCTTGAAAAAAAACAGCAACACAAAAACCCAGTAAGCTCAGGAAATTCAGTTCCATGATGCATTTATCATGGAATAGGGGAGTGGAGAACTTTTATTCTGAGGTGCCTTTCACCCTACATGCTTATCATATGGACAAATCTGTGAAAACAAACACAGAGGCAAGAGTCAGGAACAAAGAAGTGAGAGGTAACGAAAAAAGGTAGCCAAAGATCTCTGCCCTGAGGAGGAAGGGTTGCTGCTAGGCAGCGCCCATTCCTACTTCCCTTGATACCCCGCCTATATATGCATGAATACCTCAGGACTTTGAAAAAATGCCAGATGGATATGCCACCTCCTTCTCCTCCCTACCACACAGATACCTAATACCAGCACTACCATGGGGTCTGGGGAGATCATCCCACTCTAGGGAAAGCTTGGGGAGTTTTACATACTCAGGAATTGTTGCTGCTTTTTAGCTGCCAATCTCAAAAAATGGGAAATGCATAAGCCTTAAGGAGGCATTCTTTCTGTTTAAACATTTCAAGAAAAACAACTTGCCCAAGTAACATAAAGTATAAATGTAAAAACTAGGATCTTGAAGATTCGAGTTCTTTTTCAGAGGTCTCTCAGATTCCTGCCTTCAGTCTGTGCTTGTTCTCTGCTGCCCTCCTTGCTGCTACAGACCCTGACCCTGGCTGTCTCAGATGGTCCCCAGCACTGTCTTTTTTGAGCTGCTCTTTTTTACTACCCCTTATCTCTTCAGTTTCTGCCAATCATCATCAAGTCCTGTCACCTCCTTTGCCTAATAACTCAGGAAGTCCTCCCTTCCATCCCCGAGGCTTCCACCTAAGTTCAGGTTCTTGTTCTTTACCTTGGACTCTTCCTTTCTGGCCTCCTCTCAAGACCAGCCCAGTCCAACCCGTCTTCCTCACTTTCTAAATTACAAGTTGGTCCACATCACTCTCCTTCTTAAAACCCTTCAATGCCCCTCTGTCACCCAGTGAATAAAGTCCATGCTTTCTAGTTTACTTCAGGAGGTCCTTCATCATTTGGCTCCTGACCTTTTGCAACTGTCTTCTACCTCCTCTATAAGAACCCTGTGCTTCACGCCTACCATGCAGAATGACTTGCAAGCAAGTTGAAAGGTGCAGTGTTCTCTCATCACCTGTACTTTTACATGGACAGTAAGTTTGCCTAGATGTTTTCCTCCTTGTGCCTACTTGCCAACTCCTAATCCCTCAAGGCTCACCTATGGCATCTCCTTCTCTGTGCAGCCCTCTGCAATCCTCCCCTTGTGAAGAATAATAAGGAGCTCTGCCTCTTTACTCTTTTAGTTCCATTTATATTACTCTGTCAGAGGGTTTATCACTTTATAATGAAACTGCTGGTTGGCTTAATTGTCTCCTTCCTCTATATTGTAACCTCTTTAAGTATGGGGATTTTGCCGTCTTGGTCTTGCTAATTGTGAATCCCCAGCTGTTTGCATAGAGTCTGGCATGGGTAGCTCCCTATGAATGGATTACTCAGTCTGTCCTTGAATATGTGTTATAACCTGTGCCGACTCCCATTTCTACTAAATGTGTCTTCTCATTTACATTAGTTTACTCATTCTGACCCTTTTTGCCCCTCTTTCTTTCCTATTACTTCCACTCTCATTTTTCTTTGTCTGTGCATGTGCTTAATTATAGTAATGAGATTTTATTTTGATAGCCCTTGTCAGTCAATGATATCTTATTTTTGGCTATGGAACCAATCAGTTACATGCCATTTTCTCTTTTGGGCTATTTTAAAAACTCCTTTGCTGTTGGCAGAATTTGCAGCTTGGGCTGTTGTTAGAAGAGTATTATGCTTTCCTAATCATTTACTTGGCAAGCTTCATTTATGGTCACATAGCTTTTGAAAAGAAAAGGATTTTGTTCACTCAAATTGTACTCAAGTTTAACTTAAATATTAGAGTCTGGGTTAAACTTTGAAATGAGGCATCTGTGAGATGAGGGGTTGGAATAATCAGTAAGTTCCTTTTGATTTATAAAACTGCACTTGTTTTTCCCATAGTCTCATAGTCCCAACATCTATCTGCCTGAATCTTGTCTCTCAGAAGTTTTCCCCATTTGGAAAGTCAGAGTCCAGAGCAGAAGCGAGTAATTCAATAACAAATGATTTCTGGTCATTTGATTAAAAAATGACTTGTGATTTTTATATACATCTAGGATTTTTAATTAATGGGATGTACTAACCATCATGTACAGAAAATGAAATGCATGATTCATTAAAAGTACCATATTTAGATCCTATTAATGAAAGTGTATTTTTACAATGAACAAAATGTTTCCATTTATCTCTCCTTCCTTCCTTTGCACCTTTCTGTCCTCCCTCCGCTCCCTCTCTCAGTAAGATAGAGAGAACATGCTATGGGCTTAGAACCAGGTCACATCACTTCCAGGAGAACCTTCTTATGCTCCTGGCTCTCACAGGGGTTATCAGCAACTCAAAATTAGGTTGAGTCACAACTTCTCTCTAGGCAGAGGCTTATCCTCTAGGCTGCCTCATGACTCAATGATGTCCATTAAGATGTAATTTACAGAATGACGCTGGAGGGGACGAGAAAAAAATCATTCCCCTCTCTGAAATAAGGCAGAGTCCCTTTCAGAGGCCAGAGTCTGTGTCTGGTGCTAGATTCCTCTCAGCTTTTGTCTGGGTCTTATCTGCCTTAGTGGCCTTAAAGTTATGGTGCTATGACAGGGAGCAGTGCCAGTGCCATGGCTGGTAGCATTATTCAGAAGAAGGTAGACCTGATCTTCAGACACCTGTGTGCTGAGATGCTAATAACTGAGTCCTAGATGGAATGATAGTGTATGCAAATTTGTTCTGGAGATTGGCCAAAGCTGCCTCTCGATATCAGACAGCTGGGGCCCAGCCGCTGGGCCAGTGCCGTTCAATTAAGCCCAGATTCGCAGGTAAGGCTTGTCTGCTTTCTGAACCCTGACCATATGTTAGAGCAGCGGGAGCTGAAACCTCTTCCTGCCTTTCTTCATGGCAGACAGAAGAGCATTGGAGGGTGTGTTTTGATTCTAGTAGGTCTAGATCCAGAGACTGAGGATGACTTGGATAATAATAATAGATAACACTTACCAAATATCAAATGCTGAGTATGTTCCACTTTGCTTAAAACTTAATTGCTAACTTCATTGTTAAGATCACCGTATGAGATAGTTACTAGTATTGTTATTTCTGTCTGAGGCTTAGAGAGGGTACCTATTTGTTCAAGGTCACACAGCTTTAAAGCGTTGGAGGAGCTGAGATTTAAGTACAGGCATACCCTATCCAGAGGCTGAGCTCTTTACCACCACCAAACTGCCCCCAGGGCCCTCTAGAGAGAGGATAAGGCATAGGGCCTGAATCCAAATTGAGTCCTAATTCCTGGCTCTGCCATTCACCATATGAGCATATTTATTTAATTTCTCTGAACCATGGTATCCTCATCTGTGAAAAAGAAATTTAAAAACTTACTTCATAAAATTGTTTTTAGGGTCTAATGTATCTAAAATGCATATTAAGTGCCCAATAAATAGTAACTAGTCTTATTAAACTAGGTCTAATTCAAACTATAGAAAACTTGTGTGGCTCTAGACAGTAATGCATTGTTAAGAAGTCAAAGGACTTATGTCGTTGCTTCAGCCCTTACTGGGTACGTTTATACTCTTTGTAGGCCCAGTCCTTTTTGAAAATCAGACTGGAAGGAGTATCAGCTTTGTTGAAATTAGTAGATAAGGTTGTATAGCACAAAGAACCATGAAATAGGAATTAAGAGACTAGAATTCTCTACTTAATTTGCCATGAACCACCTGGGTGAACTCAAGCCAATCCTATAAACCCCTCTGGGCCTTGTTTTTTCTTTTTTTGTTTCAAAAAAAATAATGGGCCCAGTGTGGGAATTACATGTTCCCTATTGACCTTTTGACTAAGAATTTCGGTGATTGTAAATCTAAGCCTGCTTCCGCGGGAGGCCTATACGCCGCCGGGATTCCTGCTCCTATCCATGCCACCCTGAAAAATAGTGCTCTATTGAGAAATTCCTCACACTTATAGCTGTTCCCTTGTCTGGTTGGAACCTGGTTAGAGGTTTGGGATTCACCACTCTGAGCCAGTTCTAAAATCCTCCAGGGCATTTGTGTAGCTATTAGCTTAGGAGGAACTAATAGCTGAGGAGATGGCCCTAGATGGCCCTGATGGACCTTAGCTTAACTTGCATAGATTTCGTTCTTCTTCTTAGTTATTGACGACCCTATCATATGTTCCTTGACCCTCTGCCTCCCTCACAGGATACATTGATAATTTTTCTTGTATACCGCCTCTTGTGTTAAAAATTGGCATGTGCGTTGCTGGTTGTGTACAGTATTACTAACACTATTTACTTTACTCTTTGCATACTTATCGCCTAGAGTTTCAAAGAATGTCCTTTTATTCTGCTAATTTGCAACCCCTTCCTGCCTGAAAAACAAAGGTCAGAAAGCTCTCTCTGCAAAGATGTGGCTAAACTCTACATGGCATAATAGACTTGGATTTGAATTTCAGCAGTTCCTTATACAAGCACTTTAACCTTGGACTCTATACTTAAACCTTCTGAGCATTGGTTTCATTGTCTGTAAAATAGGGTAGTGATACTCACCTTTCAGGGTCTGGGGAAATAAGATAAAATGTAGTTAAAATGAAGCACCGAGCTGGCACATAATGAGTGCTAGCATTCTCTAGTTAGCTAACATCATAATGCTCAAGTCTAGAAAGGAGAAAAGACACCTTTACATTAAAAGACCAAAAACAGAAAAAACGTTGAGAAAATAGTTTCCATTTATTGGCAGACAATAAGATCTTTTTTTTTTTTTTTTACCGGGAGGTCCCAGGGATCGAACCTGGGTCCCTCCATATGGGAGACGGACGCCCAACCAGTTGAGCCACATCCGACCCCAATAAGATCTTTAATATAGAAAGATTCTTTATAAATTAATAAGAAAATTGCTATATCCCCAAAAGAAAAAAAAAAAAAAAATGAGCAAAGGACCTAAACAAATAGCTAACAAATCTGTGGGGGAAAAATGTAGCCTTACAGCAATACAGTACTAATATAGTAACACAATGATAGATTCGTTTTTGCTGATGGAATTATACATACTTTGAATCATGCTAACCAGGGTGTGGCGTCCCAAGTGTCAGGCCTTTCTCAGCCAAATTCTTGCCACTTTGGGGCTCGTAGGGAAGGGCTCTGCAGCCTTCCCTTTCTGACTCAGTCAACTGCTTCCAAACCTAGGAGGCAGGGTGGTCTAGAATAGGTTTATCTATTCTACCAAATTGATTGATTGTTTTGATTCCTTTCTCTGCTTTTGGCAGCATGGCAGCCTGGACTAATGGATAGCCCATGAGCTAGCTTCTAGGAAACAAAGCCCAGGAGGTTAAAAAGGAAATACTGGGAATGAAAGCATACTGTTTGCTATATGAAAATTTGATCATCTCCTGTATCTCCTACCTCATGTGCATGTACTGGAGTATGAAGGCCATGTGGCACAGGCCTTGCCTTCACGTGGCTGTAGCTGCAAGGCAATAGACTGCACATATATTCAGAGGTCCCCAAGGAGAGCTGGGCAAGCTGGGGTAATGACTATAAGAACCCACAAAGTGAAGGGAAGAAACAAAGGATGCCAAAGACAGTTTGACTCTGAAGATCAGTTATAAACATCTAGGAATTGCAAGAGAAAGGGAAGAAGAGGAAAATGTGAAAAGAGGGCGAAAAAAATGAACTGAGTACCTGCTCTTTGCCAGCACAGTGTTAGCTGCCTTCACACGTGATCCTGCTGAAGCCTCATGAGCATACTGGGCTAAGGATTCGAGTTTTCAGTCCCATTTTACAGATAAAAAAAATAGAGGCTTGCAAAGGTTGAGTGGTTTTTCACACTGATGCTACGTGTCTTAGCCAGGATCCAAAGAAAGCCTGTGGAAAGCAGAATACTGATACTGAAAGGAGAATGCCAAACAACGTAATTTTGTCTTCTTGCTTGTGAGGTCTTTAGAGTGCAAACTGCACATAAGCAAGGAACAGGCTCCTTGAAGTAGTAAAAGGCAGCACTTCTTGCATTTCTCTTGAGTTGTTCACCAAGATGCTTGAGAGTCAAGTAAATGGGGAAAAAAGGCATTTGTGTTAGAGACAAGAATGTCTAGATCTACGAAAGATGAATACTTGATTCTCTAAATATTTGTTCTCATAGATTTTTGACAACCTCCTTCAGATCTCTGCCCCACATTATATGTCACAAAAATAATAATAGAAGAAGAAAGGACTCATTTTAAGAATCTGAATTCCAAACAGTATAAAAAATGTGCTGTTCTTGACTTCAAAAGTTTGATCATCAATTATCTTCCATTGTATTTGTAAGTCTCATAGGATTTTTAACCATGTTGTTTCTCAAATGCTTGCTGGATATTATGACACTCCAAACAAACTGAACAGAATTAATTCAAGAATAAAAAAGTCATTTCTCCTCGTGTGTCTCAATCTGATATTTGCCATATGGGAGGCTCAGCATCACTCTCGCAGCAGGCCTAATTTATGGCAAACACACATCCACATCCAGTTAATGTGGGAAAACACAGCCTTTCTCCCCTTTATTTTTTATTCTTTGCTTTGCCTGCACTGATTGAAATTTTACTGAATTGCAGATTTCCTGGCAATAGGGGTGGGCAGTGGGCTGCAGCTGGTGGGCATAGAAGAATACAAACTATGTCAAATTGTAACTGGGAGTTTTTATCATGGATTGCATCTTAGATTTGAGAATATGGATGTCAGACATGACTGATCAAATGTTCTAGTGTTTTCCTAGCATGAAGCTTCCCCATTGCCACTTAGGTCATTGCAGCTACAAGCTCTCCAGTGTTCTATAGTTGACTTATCCTTAGTCTATGGATAAATTTATTTCAATGCACTAGGCCCTGTACTAGGCATGGGGATTGCTGAGATGCAAAGACATGGCCTCTTTCCTTAGGTTTCTCCCAAAAAACACATGTGCTTTTAGAAAAACTACCACAGGGTAAAAGTGGATGCTTCCTGAGACTCTGAACAAAATTGTTCTGGAGGGTTCAGGGAAGGTTCCAAGAAGAAAAAGAAGATCCTCACTGTGTAACAAGAACTCCCTCTCAGTTCCTTCATTCATCCTGCATTTTTTTGGCTCATCTGAAAATCCCATTTTGCAACTGCCTATGACTTTATTAACTAAGAAGTGGCATGATCCTAACTGCCTTTGCTTTTCTGCTTTTCGACCCCCTTATTCGTGGCTGCCAGGTAGATATTATTCCTTTTATAAATGGGCTGTACATTATTGAGGCTCCTCATCCTCAAAATTGGGGCCTTGGATTTCCCTAGCAGGATCCCTGCCCAGGCCCCTGGCCCCTGGAGAATGCATCAGCCATCCTAGAGATGCTTATTGAAGATTTGTTGACAATCTTTTGGAACCCAGAGCAGATTTTCCAGGGTGTGAGAGGAGAGGGAAGAGGAGAGACCCGGAGAAGCAGAAACCCACCCTCACTGACCAGGGTTATGATCTCACAGCCCACATGATCACATGGGAAGACCTCGGTGGGGACGGTTGGTGGTATCCAATTATAGAGCTCTCTATCTGCTCCCAGGTAGACTCCAGCTGGCGGTACTGCTAGGGATGCTGCATATTCCAGCAGTCTTTTCTGTTTTGAAGGTCGCTGCTGATTCACCAGGTTCTATTTGCAGTGGGAAGCTTCCACACTGGAACCCCCTAGAGTAACAAATTTTATTTGGAAAGAGAGTGTGATTCCTTGACACTGCGGGAAGAGTCCTGGATGTGAAGCTTGAAGACTTGAATTTGGTTCCTGGCTCCACCACTTGCTAGCACTGTGAAGTCAAAACCTCTTTGAACCAGTTTCTTCTGTAAAATGGGAATAAAATTAATTGCTCAAGTTACATCAAAGTGTTGTGAGGTCTCATGGGAGAAGAGATGCAAAGGCCTTTGTAAAAGGTAAAATACCACCCAAATAGGAGGGATTTTTTGGGAAAGGTACAAGTTTCCTGATTTTTAAAAAAATCACTTCAAGGATGGCAATGCACTTGGAAGCATATTGTCTTGAAGCTGTGCATGCAAAAAAGTTTACATGAAAAATCTAAAACTGTCATTTGTCCATATTAAAATATGAGAGTGGAGGCTGAAGGAAACTATGGAAAAGCCTTAAGCTCCTGCTAAGCCCTTCTTTGGGTCTTCCCTCGGGAAAGAACGATTCTCAGGCTTTTGAACTTGCTCTTTTTAGCAAGGCACAGTTTCCGAGAGCTATCCTAACTTCATTTTGAAGATTATATATATTTCCTTTCATGAGATGCAAAACAACAAAATAGAGACTTGGGTTTAGGACCTGATTTATCTGATTAAATGCCCGTTCAAGTGCCAACCATGTGCCAAGAATTTTTTAGTTCCTCTGACCTTCCAAATCTGAGTTTTTTTCTTTCCTTCTAAGATTTTTGATCTTTGTAATATCTAATCACTAGATATGGCCTCCCTCAGGTTTTCATCGTTTTCAGACTGAAATAGTAATAATAACCAACAAAATCACAAGTGCTTAAATTGTGTTAAGCTCTGCTCTGTGGGCTTTCTGCTCACTCATTTAATACTCACAACACACTGCCATTGTCATTGTCATCAATATCCCCAAGGGCACACGGCTCATAAGTGGATGAACCCTTGAACCCAGGAAGTCTAGCTCCAAAATCAAGCATTTGACTACTATACTATCCTGTACCTCGGGAAGTTTTATGAAAGAGAAATGAGTGGCTTGTGAGTTTAAGGCCTACTAGCATAATTACCAACTAGGTTCACAAACTATTTTTTTTTTTTTTTTTTTTACCATTTTATTTATTTTTTTTTTTTTTCCTTTTTTTTTTTTTTTTATTATGGGTAAAACTCAAAATTCATACAAACATTTGCAAAATGATATATAAATATATATGCATATATGTGTATTTGCTTACAAAAATGTTATTTATATATATATATACATATATTTTAAGAGGTGCTTAGATTACCTAAAATATTACACGGAACCCACTGGGATTCCCATGTTGCCCACCTCCCACACCTCCCATCACATCCCACACAAACATCTCCCACAGTGTGGCCCACCACCCTCAATGAACTTACACATTCTGGAGCCTTGCCGCCAACCATAGACCACAGTTCACACTGTAGACCACACTCTCTCCCACTCAGTTCTGAGTGGTGTGTGCTGATTTAAAATGGCCTACATCCATTGCCACAACAGTACTCAGAACAACCTCCCACTCCCAAAGAAGCCCCTGTATTTCAACTGCTCATCCCCTCCCTACCCAAAAACTGTCAAGTGGCCACTGGCTCCACCTCATTGTTATAATTTCTTGCATTGCTAGAATCACCATATGTGAGCAAGAGAATACCATCAAGTCCACTCTAGTCCATAGTTCTTCCCCCAATCCAGAGGCGACTGGGATGGTGATGTCCACTCCAACTCCAAGTGAGAGAGGGCTTATATCCCATGGATATGGTGGGTGGGATGATCCTGCCTGCAGATGCAGGCCCTCTCCATTCCCTGGGATGGCCATTTCCCATCGTTGTCTCCTCACCAGGTGACTTGGATTAGTCCATTGAGCTGTAGGGTAGGAGTTGCAGCTCCACCTAGATTTCATGCACACCTGGCACATAGGTAGGCGGGAGGCTCCAGTCTCTGGAAGTATACCTAAAAACTCCAGCATCACATATAGGTTTGAATAGAAGGGACTGGGGAACCATGTGCAGGGAGGACTTATTTGAGTCTAATTCTGTCACTCTCAGGAGCACAGATTCCAAAATAGAACCCACTGATAAGGCATCAGTCTCTGGGGCTATCCCCCCTTATATAGGACCAGGGTGTCTCCGGAGCTCTCAGGAACCCCACTGAGTGGGGTGATAGGCACTTAGATGTTCTATGAACTCCTACTGAGGTGTGCGTAAGAGTTACCTCTGGGATGACCTCCCGACTCTCTTTGAAGTCTCTTAGCCACTTGAACTCATTTGTCTTTACCATTTCCCCCTTTTATTCAAGGTCTTTTTCCAGTTGTGTTGCCAGTTGGCACTTGGGAAAAGTTTTCAATTAGCAATAATCAGAATGCATTTACTTGTGTTAATGCTACCCATGATAAGATATGTCTCATTTGATTGGAATAGATCTGCTTGGTGAGTTAACGCTGGTTGCTTCATGCTATTTCAACTCTTATGTCTTCAGTAAATTTAGAGAAATAAGTGATTACTTGGGGAATGCCATGTCCTTAGCATACAACATTTTTTTTTTTTAAAGCAAGAGGTCCTGTGAGACCTGAGGCTTTTATAGTCTGTAACACAAATATTATAAAATCAGGTGAGAACACAAAAAACGTTAGTTGCTGGTGATGGCTTTGAAAGCCAGTGACACTTGAGTGCAACCTTGAAGGATGAAGAGAAGCCAGGTGGAAGAAAAGGGAAAAGGTACCCTAGACAGAGAATGTTCTGAGGCCAGAGGTGAAAAGGAAAGCACAAGGACTGGCAATGACAAGAAGCTGGGTGTTGCGGTAGCATAAGAAGGGTAGAAAGTGTGTTCACAGGTGAATGAATGGGTTAGGAAAGGCTGAGCTGGTCAGGGCCCTGGGCTTGCTTTCGTCAGCCCTGGGAGACGGACTAGAGCAGGGCGAGTCCAGAAGGCAGGAGAGTGTTGCAGAGGCTGCTGCCAGAAACAGGCCAGGCTGGAGCTGCTGAAGGTCTGAACCAAAGTGTAGACTTTCAATATGTAGAAAAAGGGATGAGAGTGTGAGGTTTTCTACCTCAAGAAAGAGATAAACAGAAAAGAGTGAGAAGAAAAAGTGAAATAAAAAGATAATAATAAGCACGGCAAATGATGAACATTTTAAGTCAGCAATATGGATAAATTGATACTAAATTGAACAAACTGATACTCAAGAGAATAAACTAATAATATAAATAATCATAATAAAATAAAACCAACTGATAAAATAATAATAAAGAGAATAAAAAAACACTTCAGCATTAACAAATTAAGAAAATCTGTAACAAAGAATTAAAGTAATATAATATGCCAAAACACTGTAAGAAAAAGTAATTTAGAATTAGGATTTTGGAAACATAAATTTCAGCAAGTTAAAAATTTTGATGGTGGATAACAAGTATGAGTCCCTAATTGGAATTCCAGGATGTAGCAAATTCTCTGACTCCTTTTAGGGAGGGAAGGTGCAACGAGCCTTGCCCTGATATCTGTGAAGGCAAGGAGTGATCCCTTCATCCATGTGGCATGATTAGTCATCCTTCTGGCTTCAGCAACTCTCCCTTCCAAGACCTTGCATGCCTGTGCCACAAGGAGCTACTGGGTTTCCAATTTGCCTGACTACATTGGGGATCATACTGTTAACTGCAATCAGTCATAAAGGGCTAGAAGCAAGTCTAGGAGGGGAAAGAAACAGAAAAAGACAATGAATTTTATTTTGAATGTTTTGCATTTTAAATAACTAAAGGGCAATGTAGCAGGGTCATTGGAGGTAATAAATAAGGATCTGGGAGTTAAAATTAGTGGTGGAGATGGAAATAAAGATGTGTAAGTCACTGATGTTTCCAATGGAGCAGGACAAAGCAACAGAATGAAGAGAGGACTGATAAGTAATGTGTCAAAGGGAAAGATAAAGACATAGAAGCAAAGACTAGAAGCTAATGTGTGTCAAGAAACGGAGCCAGAAGCTAGTGCCAGTAATCTGTGAATTAAACTCATGACACTGGCCTCATTAGTTTAACTCTGATGGACTGAGCTTCCTGGCATAGGCTCTGCTGTTGACTGTTGTCATAGAGATAGGAACTCTTACTTCTCAAAGTTCTTCATAACCTTTTCCTTCTCACCAATATTAAACCTAATATTTCTTTGAAGCTCTTCCATTGGCATCATATAGAGTTCCTTTTTTCTCCCCTATGTCGGTTCAAAGATCACCTTATTCATTGGACCATCAAAGAACAAAGAGAGATGGATGTTCAGAGATATCTGAGAAAACACCTGAGCTTCCTGTCTTCTCCAAACCTGGTAAATGATTCCTAAAAGACAAGAGAATTCAAATTCTGGCTTCTGCTGAGAATTGAATAGTCCCCATACTGCCTGATGCACAGCCCCAGCTGAGACCTAATGCAAGTATTTTGCTTAAGAGAACTCACACATGCGAGGTGCTTCTAACAATATGTATCAAGCAGTATGTAGCCGACGGTAGGAGTTAGATTTATGCATATTGTGGTTGTCCATTTCCAGCTGCTTTTGTGAAGTCAAACTTTTTTTATGTTAACAGATCACATTATTATCACATTTAGTGGAGAATAATGAGATATGGTGGTGATACATCACTGGCAGCTCATAGCGCTATTTGAAAACATGCTTGTTTTTAAGGCTGCAATAATGGGTCAAAGAGAGACACACACTGTCATGCAAACTTTCTCCCTTTCTCCCCCCCCCCCACAAATGTACACATACAAAGAAACCACAAACCCAACTCTCAACAACTGGTCCTGAGTAGCTCTTTATAAATGCTTCATCTCCGTGAAAGCACCCTATTTCTCCTACATTAACTAAGGGGACAAAGACATCTCAAAGTTGAGAGAAGTAACCAAAGGATTTGCTAACATCCTGAAGAACACTATGTGCAGAATTGCTTACCACTGAAATGATTGAGAGGGCAGAGGTTACTGCTGGGGATTCCAGCTACATCAATTCTGTTCAATGTTGTGAAAACAAATTTTTGGCTGACAGAGAGGCTAAGGGAGACCCGGGAGCTCATCATAGTTGCCATCCAGGGTTGTCAAAGTCTTCTCCACAATTAATTGTGTATTCTTTCTTTTTCCTTTATCTTTCTCCATCTCTCTGTTTTACCCTTGGAGGAGTATAGATAGAATCCTACCCTCAAGCTTAGGGACATCCCCACTCCCCCAACATTTCCTCTGTGGCTCTCATTCATAAATTTATCTAAACCTTTTGAAATCAAATTATCCTTCAGCATGAGCTATCTCTTGTGACAATGAGTCCCTTATATGCCCCATTTTTGTGTGAGGTAAGATATTCTAATTATTCAAAACTTTTGAATAATTTACATCATTCAATATCTAGGAGATGAGGAAGAGGCTCTCTGGCAGAAGGAATTGTGTCTGCCTCCCATGTCTGGAGAATTATAAGTTAGAGAGAAGGTTTTTTTGAGTGTTTGGGAGTGTGGGGAAGTTAATGGTGACAGATAAGGCTAGAAGGTTCTGGAGAGGCAAAGTCTTGGAGAGCTTTAGTGCAAGGCTGAGCATTTTAACTTTATCCTAAGAAGAAACAAAGAGGAAGGATAAAGGGCTTAATCATCTTTGAATTGTAAAATGCCAGTGCTGTCTCTCAGAAGTTTTCCAGTTATCAGAGGTAGCAGTGGTAATTTTTTTTAAGTTTGCATATGAATGAAGAAGATGGAATATGCAATTAAATATCTACAGCTAACATTGAATTCTTCCAAGTTAAAAAAAAAAAAACAACAGATTGATCTGGTGATTTTAACCGGAATGACATTTTGAGTTCTTCCAAATGGGCACAAAAGTGGAAAATGAATTTCAATGAAGACAAAGGTAATTAGGAAAGATAATTCACTCCATAATCACCATGTGCTGAGCTATCAAATGTATATCCCTAGGAAGGTCTTGAGAGTTGTTACAGAGTGTTTATTGATGCTTTGGGCCAGTAAACTGCCCCAGGAAAATACTCAACAAAACATTGGCAAAAACATGAAGGATATTTGAACCTAACAGAAAATGTTATCCTACCAATGTATAAAAGTCACAGTTCAGAGCTGAGAACTGAACTTTACAAATGCAGTGTGGCTGGGTGTAGGGAGAAGGATGGAACTGGAAGGAACCTTATAGTTCAAATCTAGTAATGCCTTTATTTTGTGTTCGAAAATAGAGGCCATGAAATATGAAATTACTTGGCCATGAATACATAGTTTAGGCAAAGCCAGAATTCTGACTTTCTCACCAGTTTTCTCCTTCCTTGCTTGTCCTCCTCACAGGCATTCAGTTTAGTTTGTTATCTCTCTTGTGAAGCCATCAAGGTTTTCTTACCTATTTCTCTTCTCCCTCTCTCTCTCTCTCTCTCTCTCTCTCTCTCTCTCTCTCTCTCTCTCACCCCCTCCATTCCTCCCTCCCTCTCTCACTGTTAATTCTCATTTGGTCACTTCATTTCAAGTCCTGACTCACTTTCACTTAGATATCCTTTAAGGATCACATTACTTTACCATCCTTTGTATTTTCTAATGTCCTTCACTGACAAGCAGGAACAAAGCATAGAAAAGGCTTGTCCCAAGATGGTGGTAGGGCACCTCTTCCCTGAGATATGCAAAAGTGATGGGCAAATGGAGGAGGATGGGATTGAGCCAAGGTATGAGATCCAGAATCTAGGAGGATAAATGCAGGAGGGCAGACAGATCATTGGAGACTAGGAATAAAGAATGGGCAGAAAATTCTAGGAGGGCAAAGTCTGGGAAGTGAGAAATGAACAGAGGAAGTTGAGTCCATGAAGAAATCCTGAGGCAGAAACCTGGTGCTCAGTGTTGTTTAATACAGGAAGCATTTCTGTGTTTCCTTTTGTGTTTGTGTGCGGGGTATTTAAAGGAGCTGAAATTTTGCAAACTTACCACTGTTCAGGCTTTCTATTTACATCTTGCTGATTCCAACGACAACAGCTATCTCAGCTGCACCAGATGTGTGTGGCCTCAGATGGCGAAGTCACCAGCCTCTCTTGTTTCCCTCCTGGAAACTTTGCTGCCATTCGAAGTGACAAGTGACAGATGTCAGCATACTCTTAACTTGAGTTTGGAGCTAGGCATGATGTTTAAACCACTGGGCCTCAAAAGCACTCTTTCTGTTTTTTCACTTTAGACATAAAATGTTAGCACTTATCTCTCAGGGCTTTTGGGAGAAGCAAATGAAGTAATCTGAGTAAAGCTACTAGCAAAGTGCCTGGGGCACACCAGGCCCCCCACAGATTCCCCTCAACAGATTCCATGAGTTGCGTGATTTTTGGTTTCAGAAATGCGTGATCAGATATGGCTGATGTTTCGTAAGCTTCTACTTTGTTTTTGGCCCCATGCCTTCTTATTTAATCACCACCACAACCTTGGATATTGTCTAATTCATAGGCAAGAGTCTAAGACCCATCATGCTTGCAGAGGTCACACAGCAGATCTATGGGTAAAAGCCAGACCTTCTTGCTTCCCACCCCATGTTCATTCCACTGTGTCACTCATCCCAGCCATCAAGAATCCTAATATTTCTGTGGAATGTAGGTGCATTGACTTCTCAGGACACCTTGTAATCGGTGGTGATCTAAAACTGCATCGCTGATGAGACTCAGAGTGCACTAGCTCTTGTTGTTTACTGAGATACTTATCTGTGTGTTATAATTCATTAGGATATAAATCAGCAGTACCCAGGGAAACATCTCCAACCCCAGCCCTACTTATTGTAACTCCAAAATTTTATTTTTATTTAACAAGCATTTGTAAAGAACTTAACACATGCAGGTGCTGTCTGAAGGATTTTACAAAAATTAACACATTTCATCTTCATAACAACTCTGTGAGGTAGGAACTATTGTTATCTCCACTTTCCAGATACAGAAAATGATGCACAGAGAGAATAATAATGTGCTTAAGGTCACAAACATATGAAGAAGCTGAGTCTGGCCCCCAAGCTCATGCTCTTAACCACTCCACTATGCTGGCATTCTAAAACTATCAAAAATACTGAGTGTTTCTCCCAATGAAGGACATCCTTTCACTCATTTTCTCCCTTTCTGAAAGTTCTCATTGTGTCACTTCTCCTTCAAGGATCCAGTAGTCCATTTGGGCTTTCCTAACACTTTCTATATCTCTGAGTATAATTGCCCTCTTATTTCCTGACTCCAATATCTCCATCCTCTCTCCTGTACACATTGATAATAGGAAATTGGAGTCCAGTTGCGTAAAAGGTGAAACACTAGGAAGTTTTAACTACTACTTCATCCTCCATACTATATTCCAGATGCTTGGCATGAGGGATAGAGGGAAATAAAGCGTACACAGTTCTTATCCTCTTGAGGCTTTTAGTCTACTGGGGCAGCTAGACATTAAACAAATAGTCATGCAAATAAATATATATTTAAAATGACTTTTTGAGTGCAAGGAAAAAAAATGCAGGGTGCTGCTATGAGGAAATGTAATGATATAACCTAATTTAAAGTTGGATGGGGAAGTTGGGTGACGCCTCCTTGAGAAAGTGATTTTATGTTTATAAATCAAGAATATATAATAGTAGGCCAGAGAACACTAGAGGTAAAAACGTCCCTGGCAAAAGAGATTGCACATGCAAAGGCTCTGAATTAGGAAATGGGGACATCCAAGAAACTAAAAGAAGACCCATCAGGAACTGAATGAACCACGGTGCGTGTTGGAAGGAGAATGGCCTAGTATGGTTGCGAGGTGGTTGGGGCCAGATGGTGCAAGGCCTCAGAGGCCAAGGGAAGCAGCTTGGATTTTATTCTAAGCACAATGGGAAGCCAGTGTAGGATTATAAGAAGGGTAGTGGCATGGCACAGAATTGTTGGGAAAGGGTAAGAACACAAATGATGGTGGTTTAAACTAGCGAGGGGGGCAGTAGAGATGTAGTAGACAAATTCAAGATACATTTTTGAGTTGTAACTAGTAAGGTTTGTTGACGGACTGACCAGCTGTGGGGATTAGGGTAGAAAGAAAAATGTCATGGATAATTCTCAGGTATCTAGTATAAAAAGTAAGTGGATGTACTGGGTCATTTATTGAGATGGGAAACACTGGAGATCAAGGTTTGCAGTGAAATCTGTGTGGACCTATGCAAATCCACATATAGCCATCCCCTGACGTGCTGTAAATCTGACTCCATGTTAGCCCAAACCAAGTAAGCATCCATCTTTGTTTTGGTGTCATCTTGCTCCTTGGTTTTAAATTAATCTTGGATATAGGTGGCCAGAGAAAATGGTCTCTCAACTTTTCTTCGAGTTTAGGATTGTTGATTTTTGACATTTTTCACTTCTCTCTGCAAATTTGTTCAATGCTGAATTGGGCAGGGTGGGAGTGGGGGGAGGCTACTTCATTATTGGTTTACTGGCTGATAATCATATAAATGTAGAAAATATAATGGGATTGTGTAGCTATCACTATAATATAACCAGTTTCTAAAAAGGGGTTTTAAAAAGTATTATGTAGCCCTGAAAGTTTAATTATACTACTTTGGAGATCTCTTTTTATACCTTTGTTGAATTAAAGGCTAGCAAAGATAAATCCTTGTGAAAAATGCTATGATTTTTCCTAAATATGAAATGAGGAGCCATTGTCCAGAGATGAATTTTACAAGCAATGAGAACCTATTATTCTGGTTTTGTCCCTGTCATTTCTTGTAGTAGAACTGTATTATATCAGCAGCCCTCACATGATTTCTTTGTGAAAAATATCTCTCTGTATAGAAAAAAGTTTATCATTTGGAATGTTAAATGCAATTATATTGACATATGGTGATAATGGGATAAAGCATACGGGTTAAAGGTTGCAGGAACCATGGCTTGGCAATTAGCGATGTAAATGAAACATTCATTATCCATCACGCTGAGAAGTTGATGAACTGTACAGTAAATCTGAGCCCACAGTCAGGACTGAGAGAAGTCATTTCAGACAATACAGTGCAGTATTTTTGAGCACCAGGAACAATGTTTCAGATACTTGTCATGAAGAATTCTTTACCTGTTAGTTTCTGTCAAAAAAAGACCTTATAAAGTCCAAGCCGCAACACTTTCCTTCCACAGGAATAAATATGAGATTTTAAAACTTTCTTTTAAATCAAAGCATTTTGAGAGTTAAAGTTACTAGATGTCTATAATTGACATTTTTCAAGTCCATCTGTAAAAAAAGATGTATGATAGATGGTTTGTTGTAAAGAAGAGCTTTGATGTATTTTCAAAATAGAACTTTGATTTTGGAAGGAAATTATAAATTTAGAGAACTCAGTCTTTCCCCCAAAGAACCTTACTCCTGAAGCTTGGATTATGTAGAAATAACTGCTATTTTAAAAAATTCTCCACCAAATGACTAAGGGTGTGTGTGTGTGTGTGTATATATATATATTTTGCTTTTTGTCTGCTTGCTGTTTTTGCTTGCTGTCTGCTTGTTGTTTTTGCTTGTGGTATGTTTGTTTGTCTTTAGGAGGCACCAGGAACCAAACCTGGGACCTCCCATGTGGGAGGCAGGTGCTCTACTGCTTGAACCACATCTGGTCCTTGCTCGTTTGTTTTTGTTTTTTTTTCTCATTTTCTGCTTGCTGTTTTTGCTCATTGTCTGGTCATTGTCCCAGCTTGTTGTCTGCCTGTTTCTTCTTTAGGAGGCACCAGGAACCAAACCCAGGGCCTCCTATGTGGGAGGCGGGTGCTCAACTGCTTGAGCCATATCCGCTCCCCTATATATGTATTTTCATGCTGACCTTTTTGCTTTGTCCCTTGCACATTTATCTTGTGCTTATTCTAAAGCATTTCCTGTGAAGATGAGTATTGCACATTCGGAAATTTTGAATCTACATTGATTTAATATTTTATTGAAACCTGTTCTCAAGTTTTTTTTTGTTTTGTTTAGTTTTGTTTTCAGGAGGTACCGTGGATTGAACCTGGGAACTTGTATGTGGGAAGCAGGTGCTCAACCACTACACCTGCTCCCCTCAAGTTTTTTTTTTTAAATCACATAAGATTTAGTGTCTTCAAAAGCGAGATAAAGAATCTTTGGAGAGAAATAAGCCAGGCACAAAAGGACAAATATATGGTCCCACTTATATGAGAAATCCAGAATAAGAAAATTCATAAAGATGGATGGTTGGGATTTGGAATGGAGAATTATTGCTTAATGGGCACAGGGTTTCTGTTTTGAGTGATGAAAAAATTTTGGTAACAGAGGGTGATGGTAGCACAGCACTGTATATGTAATTAATACTATTGAATTGTAAAAGAAGTAAAATGGTTAAAATGGAAACTTTATGTTATATGTATCTATCACCAAAAATTTTTTAAAGAATAATCAGAGAAATGTTAAAACTTCCTTTATCTAAGATTATGAGTGGTGTAGCTAGCAAGCCCAAGAAAACTGGAAAGGAAATGTTGCTCAACCATGGTGCTTAGCCATTGCCCAGAACCATCAATACTTTTATTAGCAGCTCTATTTGTTGAGGCTCAGGTAAAAATACATTGGACCATGTCCAAATTGTGAAATCTAATATAATAGTAACTTCTGACATTTGTTATATTTGACTTTATGCCATTTCTCAATACTCCACCAAACATGCTAAGCTAGGTATTATTCTAAGCACATAAAATAAGTAATCTCAGCTCATCCTTGAAACACCCTTATGAAGCAGATTGTATTAGTATCCCATTTTATGGGTGAGGAACCAGAAGATCAGAGGCAAGAAGTAGTCATCCAGGTTCACAGCTGGTAATGAGCTGAGCTGAGCCTCAAATCTAGCCCTGTGCAATTCCAAAGTCCTCACTGAGCCACTTTGCTAGGGAGCTTGCTCCAAGTTGCTCTCCTATGTCTCCAGCCATCCCAGCATTCCAGTTTTGCTCCAGGTTAGCAGCTCTCTTCCCTTCTCTATCAGGCATCCAGTGCCTTCCAGTTTTTAATCATCTCCCCTATCAAACCAGAGACAATTAGCCTTTAAAACTTTGAGAAAACTCTCTATGCCAATGAGTTAAATTGTGGTTCCATTTTAAGTGATTCATACCTCTCTGTGGAATTCAAGAAAACCTGTTTTTGTTTTTGTTTTTGCCTTAAGAAAATGCTGGCTTTTTCTAAAAGAGCTGAGGGGAAGGCTGGATCATATCAGTCCTCTGTTCAAAAAAGCCCAAGTCTTACCATGATCTATAGCAATCATCCTCAAACTTGACTCACCTAGAAAACTTGTAAACACCTGTATTTCCAGAACCTACCTCCAGATATTCTGATTTAAGCAAACTAGGCTGGGACCTAGTCATTGGTGCTTTTAAAGAGTGCCTTAGGGTGATTCTAATTTGCAACCAAGGTGGGAAAGCCTGGCCTACAGGGTACATGATCCGATTCCCTCTAACCTTACCAACTATTACTTCCCCTCTCTCCCCATCCTGTTATAGATACACCTACTTCCTTGCTGTTCCTGGAAGAAGATGAGTATGCTTTTGCCTTAAAGACTTTGTATCTGCTCTTCTCTCTAAATGGAACACTTTTCCCCAGATATCTGCAGATTAGCTCTCTCACTTCAGTTCTGTGCTCAAATATCTAAACAGTAAAGCCTTCCCTCACCATCCTTTAAAAACAATACTCCCATGTCTCTCTGGTGTCCTCTATCTACCTTATGCTGTTTTATTTTTCTCTGCACTGCACTCATTGCTAGTTGACATATTATATATTTACTTGTTTATCTAGCATTGTTCTCCCCAACATTGAAATGTAAGTTTCATAAGGGCAGGGAGTTTTGTCTGTTTTAGTCAATATACACAGTATAGCCAGTGTCTAAAAGAATGCCTTGCATGGAGTGGGGACTCAGCAAATACTTTTTGCATTGAGTAAGTGAATAAATTTGGGAGGGAGCAAAGGAGGCACTGAACCTGAAATTCATTTCTTCAGTTGGTCAGCAAGCTTCACTGAATGCCTTGTGTGTGTGAGGCTCAGAACTCAGCACTGCAGGCATCTTTTCCCAATGGTGGGTGCAAGGCTCCACAGGGGGAGTGCACGGTTTATAGTAGGCAAAATTGTCTTTCCTATTCTCATGATCCTCTACACTCTTCTGCCTTCCCACCGTTCCTGTGCTTACCACACTCACAGTAGACTCTCTCTTTCCCCACTGTGGAGAGCAGGGTGGCACACCCTGCTAAAGGCCTCCCTGCTAAAACGGAGGTGAATGTCCCTCCCCTACCTCAGTGGGGGAATCTCTGAATGCTTTTCCTTATCCTTTGCACCTAGAAGTCCCAAGTGCCTGGGGTCATTGTGTTTCCTCTTCTCTGCCTCCCCCAACATTTCTGTCCTCTACCACATCCATATCTGTCAGCGCTATACTCTCTCAAGGAGCAGTGGGCAGAGAAGAAAGAAGGGCCCAAGAGGAAGCCAGCTGGCGGTCAGTGCAGTGGCAGATGTGGAGAGCCCCACCTAAGAGGAATAGTTTAAGAGCGCCAAAAATCTCAGCTGGGTGGAAGAAAGACCCTGGCTCTTTCTCTTTGTCTCTGTGTGTGATGAGAATGGGAATTCAAGGGGAGGCTTGATATTCTTCAAACATACATGCAAAAAGCTAATTAAACATACAAGAAAATGGCAGATTAGAAAGACATGGGACTCTCTTCTCTTCTAGAAAAATAGCTAGAGGACAGGCTGAAATGGCCTGGAAAAAGATCTTCTAGAATTTAGTACACCAGGCGAAGACTGAACAGCGCCCAGAAGACAGAGGGACAAAGGAGGAGAATCATGATGGCAAAACTGCTGAACCAAGAATCAAAGAGCAGTAGTAACACACAGCGTCCTGCCACTAAATCCGTACAAAAGAGAAAGAAATTGAGCATCTGAGAAAACTACCATCCTAATCAGATGCCTAGACATCAGCAAAAAATTACGAGCCATACTAAGAAATTGGAAGACATGGCCCAAAAAAACGAATATATCAAAGCCCCAGAAGAGACACAGGATTTGAGAGAACTAACTAATGTGATGTACACAACTTTCCAAATCAAATTAATGAGTTGAAAGACAATATGGCTAAAGAGATAAACGACATCAAGAAGACATTGAGCTAGCACAAAGTAGAATTTGAAATCCTGAATAGAAAAGTAATAGAGCTCATGGGAATGAAAGACACAATAGGTGAGAGAAAAAAAACATTAGAAGCATACGACAGCAGACTCAAAATGATAGATAAAAGAATAAGTGATACCAAAGACAGCACAACTGAAATTGAAGAGAAAAAAGAACAGCGAGAGAAAAGAATGGAAAAAATTGAGCAGGGGCTCAGGGAGTTGAATGACAACACGAAATGCCACAATATATGTGTCATGGGAGTTCTAGAAGGAGAAGAGAAGGGAAAAGGGGCAGAAAAAGTATTTGAGGAAATAATAGCTGAAAATTTCCCAACTCTCATGAAAGAAATGAACTTACATGTCCAAAAAGTGCACCATACCCCAATCAGAATAAATCCGAATAGACCTACTCCAAGACATATACTACTCAAAATGTTAAATGTCAAAGAGAAAATTCTGAGAGCATCAAGGGAGAAGCAAACCATCACATACAAGGGACACCCAGAAAGACTTAGAGCAGATTTCTCTTCAGAAACCATAGAGGCAAGAAGACAATGGTATGATACAATTAGGATTGTAAAAGAGAAAAATTGCCAGCTGAGAATTCTTTATCCAGCAAAATTGTCCTTCAGATATGAAGGTGAGTATAAAATATTCACAAACAAACAGAAACTAAGAAAGTTCATAAAAAAGAATCCACCTTGCAGGAACTATTAAAGGAAGCCTTAGAGCCTGACAGAAAAAGACAGGAGAGAGAGGCTTGGAAGAGAGTATAGAAGAAAGAATAGTAGAAAGGGTAACCAAAAGACAGATGAAAATATGATAGGACATATGAAAACCAAGAAATAAAATGGTAGAAGTAAATAATGCATTTACAGTAATATCATTGAATGTGAATGGATTAAACTCCCCAATCAAAAGCAGAAATAAATGAAATTGAGAACAAAAAATCAATAGAAAAAAATCAATAAAACCAAAAGCTGGTTTTTTGAGAAGATCAATAAAATTGGCAAACCCTTAGCTAGACTAACAAAGAAAAAAAGAGAGAAGATGCAAATAAATACAATCAGAAATGAAAGGGGGGGGGGAGTTACAACTGACCCCACAGAAATAAAAAGGATCATAAGAGGATATTATGAGAAACTGTATGCCAACAGAGTAGACAACTTAGATGAAATGGACAAATTCCTAGAAATACACAAAAAACCTACACTGATACTACAAGAAATACAAGAACTTAACAAACCAATCACATTTAAAGAGATTGAATCTGTCATCAAAAATCTCCCACCAAAGAAAAGTCCAGAACCAGATGGCTTCCTAGATGAATTCTACCAAGCATTTTGAAAAGAATTAATACCAATCCTGTTTAAATACTCTTCCAAAAAATGAAGAGGAAGGAAAATTACCCAACACATTTTATGAAGCCAACATCATCCTAATACCAAAGTCAGATAAAGACACTATAAGAAAAGAAAATTAGAGACCAATCTTTCTAATGAACATGGATGCAAAAATTCTCAACGAAGTCTTGCAAATCAAATCCAACAGCATATCAAAAGACTTATACATCATGACCAAGTGGGATTTATTCCTGGTATGCAAGGCTGGTTCAATATAAGAAAATCAATCAAAGTAATATACTATATTAACAAATTGAAGGGAAAAAAACCACATGATCATCTCAATGGATGCAAAAAAGGCATTTGACAAAATCCAGTATCCTTTCTTGGTAAAAATAGTTCAAAAGATAGGAATAGAAGGGAATTCCTCAATAAGATAAAAGGCATATATGAAAAACCCACAGCCAACATTGTACTCAGTGGGAAAAGGTTGAAAGCTTTCCCTCTAACATTGGGAACTAGACAAGAGTGCCCACTGTCATCATTGTTATTCAACATTATACTACAATTTCTAGCTTGGCAATTGCTTGGCAATTAAAGTCATCCAATAGGAAAAGAGTAATTAAAACCCTCACTATTTGAGGATGACATGATCCTATATGTAGAAAATTCTGAAATGTCTATGACAAAGCTGCTGGAGCTAATAAATGAGTTCAACAAGGTAGCAGGATACAAGATCAACATGCAAAACTCAATACTGTTCTTGTACACTAGCATTGAACAATCTGAGGAGGAAATCAGGGGGAAGATTCCACTTATAATAGCAACAAAAAGACTCAAATACCTAGGAATCATTTTAACCAAGGATGTGCAGGACCTATATGCAGAAAACTACAGAACAATGCTAAAGGAAATCAATGAAGACCTAAACAAATGAAAGGGCATTCCGTGTTCATGGATTGGAAGACTAAATATCATGAAGATGTCAGTTCTACCCAAACTTATTTATAGATTCAATGCATAAATTCCAAGAGCCTACTTTACAGAAATAGAAAAGGCAACTACCAAATTCATTTGGAAGGGAAAGTGCACCCAAATAGCCAAGAGCATTCTAAAAGAGAAGAGCAACATGGGAGGAATTTCACTGCCTGACCTTGAAACATATTACAAAGCTACTGTGGTCAAAACAGCATGGTACTGGCATAAAGATAGATACATCAATCAGTGGAATAGGATTGAGAGTCTAGAAATAAACCCTCACCTCGATGGCCAACTGGTTTTTTATAAACTTACCAAGTCCGTGTTAACAGGACAAAACAGTCTCTTCAATAAATAGTGCTGGGAGAACTGGATATCTATAACTAAAAAATGAAAGAAGACCCCTATCTCACTCCTTATACAAGAATCAACTGAAAATGGATGAAGAACCTAAATGTAAAAGCCAGGACCATAAAACTAAGAGAAGAAAATGTAGGGAAACATCTTCAAGACCTTGTGGTAGGTGTTGGTTTCTTGGACCTTACACCCAAAGCACACACAACAAAAGAAAAAAGTAGATAAATGAAACCTCCTTAAAATTAAAAACTTTTGCATCTCCCAGGACTTTGTTAAAAGGGTGCAAAGGCAGCTGACTCAACGGGAGAACATATTTGGAAATCACATGTCCGATAAGGGTTTAATATCCATGATATATAGAGAGATGTTACAACTCAACAGGTTTCCATCATCTGATGGATAAACAAACTGTGGTGTATTCACATGATGGAATATTATGCACCTGTAAGAAGAAATGAAGTCCTAAAGCATATGACAACATGGATGAACCTGGAGGATATTATGTTGAGTGAAGCAAGCCATACACAAAAGGATAGATACTGTATGATTGTGTTACTATGAACTAAAAATATTGTGTAGCTTATTGTATGATTTCATTTATATAAAATGTAAATATAAATGAATTTGTAAAAATGAAATTTGATTAGTGGTTATGTAGGGCTAGGGAAGGCATGATAAGGTGTGTGAAGTTTTTTTTTTTTAAGTAATGAAATAATTCTAAATTTTTTTGTGATGATGAATGCACAATATTGTGATTATACTAAAAGCCATTGATTGTACACTTTGGATAGATCATATGGTATGTGAATGTATCTCAATAAAGCTGCTTAATAGATAAATAATTGTGCAAGAATAGCCAGAAATAGCAGCTATGTACAGCAGGGGAAACATAGAAGGGTTGAGAGCTGAAGAATTTTCTTGTTTGTCTGTTTTTTTTATTATTATTGAAATAATGAAAATGCTGTAATAATAATTGAAGTGATAAACGCACAACTATGTGATTATACCAAATACCATTGATTTTACACTTTGGATTAATTGTATGCTTTATTAATATGTATCAATAAAAATTATTTGTTAAAAAAAAAAAAAAAAGCTGCATGAAAGTGGAAACAATTACTCCAGAACACAAAAGGAGACCTGGCAGTGTACAAAGCCCCAGAATGACCAGTTTCGACTCCGTTTGAGGACGCTCTTTCGCACCACTAGAACTACCTGACAGTACAATGAATTATGCTGGTTCTCCTCCAAGAAAGTGAACCATTATTGGGGGCATCCAAAGAACTCCTAGGTGACCATTGTGTAAGTGGAGAGATAGTTCAGTGTACCACTGAAATCTTCCATCTCTAGGATGTTGTTAATCACTGATTAACATGATGTGAGAAAAAAAAAAATCTAGGGACAATAATGCTAATGACATATTGGTGAGGAGTGGAGGAAAAATAAAAATTTTATTTGCTGGTTAAAATTAGTATTCGTTCGAATTACTTTTTGGGACACCTTAACATTTCTTCTAACTTCGGTATAACCTTGTTACAATTTCATATACAGGTAGCTGTAAGTTATATTTGATTACAATGGGAAATTATATTCGTTCATTATAGTTCCTTGATTATCAGTGAGTCTTCAGACCACTTTAAAAATGCTAGGGAGAACAATGGTCAAAAATGAAGATGCGAGTAATTTGGCTAGTAATCAGGACTAAACTTATGATTGGAATAGAGTGCATTTGAATCCATTCTAATTATTCACACCTTTTGGCTACTTGTAAAACAGCCGTAAATATTTCACTGGGTCAATATTTCATTTTTATTTGCTGTGCTTTTAAATCTAGTCTCATGAGTTGATTGCTGTGGGAAACTTGAAATTATTTTTCATAATGATTGTGAAGGGATTCTACCAGGAAGATTGGTTTAGGTTTTTTGAAAGGGAATAGGAGGGGAGGCGGATGTGGCTCAAATGGTTGGGCATCCGTCTGCCATATGGAGGGACCTGGGTTCGATCCCCGGGACCTCCCGGTAAAATGGAAAAAAAAAAAAAAAAGAAAGGGAATAGGAGAGAGTAGAATTAGGTTTTGGAGAGGGATTGTTACAGTAGAAGTGGCAATATTTGGTTTTGGACTGAGTAAAGAGCAAGAGAATGATGAATTAGTAATGTACTTGTGCTCACTGGCCTAAGACCAGGTAGGCATTTCCTGGGCATTTTCTGGGAGATGTAAAGCCCAGGATGATTTGACTGAAATATAATCCAAAAGGGCTGACCCAAGAAAACTTCTGGAGTTCTGTGGCAAATGGGAGGAATTAACAGTCCTTGCATACCTGAAGAGAGAGGAAAAGTGAGTAAAGTAGCAAAGTGTTTTTTAAAATGACAAAGTATAAAAAGGTCCTTGAATAATGTTGTTCCTCTTTGTTATTGTGCAGAAATGCACTTTAGCTGGACGTTTTCATTTGTAGCCCTAATAGCCCTAACAGGAGCGAACATTTCTTTTCTGTCCTCCAGTGTTTTACATTGAAGATTGACTTTCTATTTAATGCTACAGTTTGGAGAGTGACTGGGAGAATTTTTTCTTCTTCTTTGGGACTTGAAATATAATTTTTTAATGATTCACTGAGTGATCACAGTGTGTAAAAAACTTACATAAATTATCTCTGTTTCTCAGACCCCTCTCTGTGGAGTAGGCACTGCTGTTCTCATTTTATAAATGAGGAAATTGAGACTCAGGGACAGAAAGTAACTCATAGCTGGTAACCAGATTTGAACTTGTGTCCTTGTATCTCTAAAATCTATGAGCTCTTCACTACCCAAAGGTTCTAGATCCCACCTGGTCCCTCCATTTTTAGCTTTTTTCTTCTTAATTTCACTCTGGTTTAGAGAAGTGAGCCTATTCCTTTCCTTTTACTCTGTCCAAGTTTTCAAGTAGATAATCTAAATGTTATTTGAAACAGTCCAATTAAGAATAAAAATATCTGTCCTTTCGTAGCCCTGCAGACTTAAAATAGATCTGCTGTCTTCTAAACAGCCATTTCTTTTATTTTTCACTCGCCCCTTCTCTTCACAGGGCTCGTTCCTCTACTCGCGTTTTTCTATCAGTTACTTTCCACCTTCTTCCCGTGGGGTTATTTTTACCAAAGCTAATTAACACATGGGGTCCTAAGTAGTTATGTTTCCTTGTTTGTTTGTTTTTTCCAGTTGCAGCATAGGGACAGGCAAAGGAAGATGTGATTGTAGAGCAAATGTTTTAAAATTAGAAAGGCAGAGAGGATGAATAAAGAATAGACTGTCCGGCATAAATGAATCTTCTTCAGCTTTTCATTTTCCTGTCATCCAGGGTTTACAAAGATTTTTATTCCTTCAGTGGAAAAATGTTTGGGCACAATGTAGGCTGTTTGTTTCCCTTCCAATCAGTAAATATACTAATTCAAAGTTGATCTTGAGTTGTATGAATTCTAACAACAACAACAACAGAACACTTTGATAAGCAAAATTAGCTTAGGAAATAAGTATGTGTGCTTAGAGTAATAGGCAGAGTAGGGGCAGATAATGGAACCTTGTGTAATAAATCCCCAATTAAGAAATTCTGTGGTTTATTCTATAATAGTTTAACTTAGTTAGTTTCTAACTATAAACTGCTCCTTTTCCCAAATGGAAGCTAAGTGTGTACTTTTCAGGTTATAGAAAAAGAGAGAAAAAAAAAAAAAAAAAAAAGACTTAGTTGTGCTTCCCACTTTTTGTTAAAACTTCTTTGTCCTTGAAATCTACGTGTGGCTGCCTATCAATAATTTACATAGCCCAAAGTTGCAGTTAGCTTTCCCAGGGGAGGAGATCTTTGCAAAGTCATGCAAGGCTGCCTTTTGTTTTCCTTTAAGAGTTTGCTAAAGCTTGGAGATAAATATTCCCAGAGTATGAAGTAAATGTATGAACTAAAACAAGTGATCAGATATATCTCAAATTATATATTGCTATGGTTTCAGCGCCCCAAACTGAATAACGCAACTTTTTAACAATTGAAAGAAATATTTTTGACAAAACGATTGTGAATATTGAGCTGAAGAGTCCATCTCTCAAAGCACACCTCCGTTCTACTAGCTAAGAAGCCTTGGCCATTGTGTTATTTCTGCAGCATGCGCTGGTGTCTGCTCACATAGAAGCGTTTCACTCTAAGTGCTTGGGAGGGTGTGCGCAAACCACACCTGCGTGGGCTGTAGCCTTCCTAAACTGTCAGGGAGTATGGTGGCCGCTCTTCTCCAGATATATTTGGAAATAAAAACAGAACACATTGGCAGATTCTTGGGTTGGCTATTCAACCGGAATGACCTTTAGCTTTGCTTTTCCCATTTCCTTGTTCTTGCTGAGTTTTCTGAAACTTTATTTGTTAAATGAACATTTAGCAAATTAAAAAAATACTCTGTTTTACCAGAAACCATTTTGATGCATACAATTTCCAGCCATTCGGGACTCTGTTCAAATGTTACCTGAGCACGTCACCATTCCTGAACACTCTTTGAATCAGCCATTTCCACCAACAATGCCTAACCTAGACCCCGCTTTAGTTTTCTCCATGCACTTACCCTCATGTGACATTGTTACAGCTTTTTCCTATCTCCTGGCTAGAATGTGAGTCCCTCATGCAGAGACTTGTTCACTTCTGTAGCTCTAGATCCTAGAAGTGTGTCTGGCATGTGGTAGGACTTCCGTCAATACTTATTGAATGAATGAAAAAATAATTCATATTTTAAAATAATTCATATTGAATATTTTTATGACTTTGAGTTTATTGGCTGTCATTTTATCATAGTAGTATTAAAGAAATGCTTACATTGATGAATGCTAAGAGATGTAGTTTAGTTTAATTTTTATTCAAAAAAGTATTCTTCATTTCCAGTTATCAAAATTGCAGATTTTCATGATTTAATATGAATTTATATGATTATATATGATTTCTTTAGAATCATTTCTATAATGTTTTCCGTTTTGACAATCTTTTAGTGTTTTTAGAATTTTTTTCCAACTTCTCAAGAAGTATATCAACTTTAGCTTGCTACTGATGGCAATTAGTAACCAAAACATAAGTAATGCAGTTGCCCTGGTCACTTGCTGGTTTAACCTTAACTAATTCATTGTTAACATTTTTAGAAATTTCCTCTCTGTTTCTTTCTTCACAATTTCATTTTTGTGGTTAATGGTTATCAAAGTTGAGGTACTAGTCAATCTCTTATGGATTTCTCTACTATTTTCTTTGCTATTATGAGTGATTTTATCATTTTGCTTTCTGTAAAGGGCTACCAAGGGACACAACAGCTTTTAGTTACAAATCAAAATTTAATATATATAAAATTTCAATATTTGGTAACGTTTACTGCAAATTGTGTTACCTCGGATGCTTTCAACAGCCTTGCAAGATTTTGTTGGAGTTGAAATGTTGTTCTAATTTGGTTTAATTTTGGCTTTAGTTAATTTTAATTTTACCATAATTGTTTCACTCCAACTATTTCTTATTCCATTTTAGGTGAATGTCAATTTCATGAATGGTTCACATTCCAGATACTGAGTACTCAAATTTTGAATCACATATTTCATTTCGTTTGAACAAACCAGTTATCAAATCTGCAAAATAAAGCAATGGACTGGATTGAAAAACTGAAGAGAGGAACTCTTACTATTACTTCATAATGCCCAAGAAATTTTCATTTCCAAAAATATTGGCTCAGAGTCCAGAGAAACTTGAAATAAACCGAGGTGGAATGGCTGGGTTAAAACTAAAATAAACAAAAATTCTCGTTAAATTAAAAGTTAGAGAAAAAAAATCTTCAAAGGATATTACCTCAAATGAAGGCAATAAAATTTTCTAAAAATATTTAGTGAAATGAACAAAAACAAATTTTTGGTGACTCAAGAATTTTGGTTGAATGGGTTTTCAGTACATTGACAAACTACAACTTGTTCAGCATCCTGATTGTCGGTGGGACATCTGCAGTAGTTTATGATATTAGTAAGCATTAGGATTTTCATACTAAGAAATGGCTTATTGCACTTGTCTACTTGGAGTTTTTATAATAAATATTAAGGATTTTTTCCAGTTTAATTATTTGATCATTACTTACATACTTTATTCTATTGTTTCAAAATATTTTTGAGGGATCTTGATGGATTGCTGGTGGTAATTTGAATTGCTTCCACTTTTTGTAAAGTAATCTAGAGATATTTAAAATTTAAATCTACATTTCCTTTAACCCAGAAAGTCTACTTTGAGGAGCTATCCTACAGAAATAAAATCATCAATATATAAGGACATAAAAATGTTTCTTACATTTTTAAATTGGAAAAATCTGAAAGCAACTGGATTCCATCAATACAGGAAAGGTTCAGTCAATTATGGTACAGCCATGGAAAGAGATGCTAGGGTGCTATTGAAAAATAATTCATTAACTCTGTATGTATGGACCCCGAGAGAGTCCCCAATGTATTGAGTAAAAAAAAAATTAAGTTGCAGAATAATGTGTATAATTTAATGCCATATTTTAAAAACAAAACCCTGCATATGTATGTGTAGCATGATAAAAGATTTGGAAGTTTACCCCTCAAGTTGTTAATGGCTGAAGTGAAGAATACCAAGAGAATAGGAAGGGGGTTGGGGTTGTATATCTTTGTGTTTGACTTGTTAAAACAAGCATTTATTATTCCTGTAATTTCCTTCTGTTTTCATAAAGTAAAATGTTCTTGGTAGTAGAAATTATGCTAGTGAAGATTTACAGGTTCTTCTTTGTGAAATGTTTCATAGAATACATGCAGAGTCTCATACCACACAAATGATTATGATTACAACAGAGGGAGATCTAAATTACTTAGGTGATAAGAAATTCAAAGGCAGTGGTCAGAATAGGTGAGGTAAGCCAGGGAAGTGAGTCTTTTATGTGTTAACTTTAGTTTTGAACTAAAATCACTGATTGTCTTCAGCGGGGATTTCCTTTACAATTCAAAGGTAAGAGACCTTAGAGAAAGTTAGAAGTGCTGGCTGGAGATGGAGATTTGGGTGTCACTGGTACGGAGGTCTGGTCCCAGTCCCGAGTTTGGGCATGCTTTCCAAGGAGGGGAGCTCCACCTGTATGATCCTCCTCCCCAGGCCACAGTGCTGAGCTGGCTGGGGTGTGTCTCATGGGCCAGGGGAGGAGATGGCAGCACCTTGGACCTGCAACACTGGTGCGTGCTGGAGACCAATTTTCAAATCACAGGAGAAAGAGTGCAGAAGTCTAGAGAAATGTGACCTGTATGACTCCTTAGTACCTCCAGCCCCACCTGCTTTATCACGAGACTCAGTGAAGAACCAACAGGTTTGGAAAGCCAGAGAAGAGAAGATTGGCAAACAGTGGACTGAAAAGGTAAATGGGATGGTGCTGTGAATAGATGCAGAAGCCAGTGTCTACTTCCTTTTGCTTGGTTTTTACTTCACTGGTAGATTTGTTGCCAGGCAGGCTGGATTCATTTAAAGACTCATGAGACAATGTACGAGAGAGAGAGAGAGAGAAATCAGGGAGTCAAGGAGTGAGGCTTTAAGGTCCCCAACATTAGGAGAGGAGAAAAAAAAAAAAAGAAGTCAGTAAAGGAAGATGGAAAGAACAATGAGAAGGTTGCCATGCTGTCCTAGAAGTACTATAGTACTGGAAAATATTTTTTAAAAGATGTGATCGAGGGCAACTGGGAAATTGAAAATAAGAGGAAAGTCATTGGTTTGAAAAGGTCATTGCCGTCCGCAGCAGTGTTCATATACATATGAGTTGAGAGTGCCAGTAGTGGGGTGGGGCCGGAAGAGAACACTTGAGATTGGATCCGAGTTTTAAAGCTGGACCTTAGAAGTCATCTAGTCTAGCACCTTCATTTGATAGGTGAGGAAACTGAGGCCAAGAAAGATTTCAGTTTGCCCAAGTTCAAAATCTAAACGGTGAGAGTGGAGACCTGATCATGTCTCCTAACTCCTGATCCAAATATGTTCTCACTAAACTAGGCTGTGCCTTCTGTATTTGAAGAGCCAAGTCAGATGGATGGATGGATGGATGGATGGATGGATGGATGGATGGATGGATGGATGGATGGATGG
>JAKSZT010053764.1:30485338-30511049 GCA_026826555.1 Tolypeutes matacus | reverse complement strand
TGGATGGATGGATGGATGGATGGATGGATGGATGGATGGATGGATGGTTTATTCGTGCATTTATTTCTTCAAGAAAAATTGAGCAACGTCCCCACCGAGTGCTAATTGCTAGAAATGCAAATGCTGTTTATAGTGTCTTTCTCCACTTCTCATGCCTGTCCTTTTCTTATTCTCCTCCAGGCAGATTTATAACCCCACCATTCTACTCAGACATCTCCAGTCAAGGTCACTAATTACCTCGATGTTGTCAAATCTAATGGTTATTTATCTGTTCTTATCTTTCTTGATGCCTCAGCAGCATTCAAAACAATTGGCTACCCCCTCCTTCCTGACATTCATTTTATCTTGGCTTCTGTGACATAATTTCCTCTTGGATTCCTCTCACCTCACTGGAAGCTCCTTTTCTCTCTCCATTTCTGGCTCCTCCTCTTCAGTTTACCTTCTAAATATTGGAGTTCCCAGCTTGATTCCAGCCATTGACTTTTCTCTAACTCCATGCTCTCTCTAGGTGATTGATTACATGTCAATGACCTCAAATCTGCTACTAAATTCAAAACATATATCTAGGGAAGCGGCTGTGGCTCAATCAGTGGGGCTCCCGTTTACCATATGGGAGGCCCTGGGTTCGGTTCCCAGGGCCTCCTGGTGAAGGCAAGCCCGCCTGCACGGCGTGGTTAGCTGACCCAGCGAGCACAAGCAGCAAGGGGGGAGGGGATAAATGAATAAATAAATAAAATCTTAAAAAAAAAAACAAAAAACATATATCTAAATTGCTTATTTGACATCTCTGTGTAAATGTCTAATAGGTATTTCAAATTTAACATGTCCTAAGCAGAACTTTTGACTTTCCCACTAACTCTGCCTCATACCCTTCTTTAGGTAAATTCAATCAACAGGTGTCTTCTATGATGTACCATGTTCTGTCCTGTACATTGCAGATATAGCAGTGAACAAAGCAGACAAAATCCCTGTCATTGAGTAGCTCACATTTCCAGTGGAGAGAGAATAATATTGTGAAAGCCAAGCAAATGGCTTGTTCCATCCAAAAAACCTTAGGCCCAGCGATCACCTCTCACCTTGATTATTGCAATAGCCCAACTAGTTTGCCTGATCCTACCCTGCTGCAATCTTCTCTCTCTATAAAAACCAGAGCAATCTGTATAAAACTCAAATGTAAACAAGAATTTTAAGTCGGACATTCTCCCCCAATAACTTAAAACCTTCTAGTAGCTTCCCAATGCTCTTTGAATATAATCCAGACTTATTCTCATGGCCCACAAGGCTCTGCTTCATCTGGTCTTTCCTTCCACTTAGATCTTCAAAGCCTTGACTGCAGCCATACTGACTTTTCTTCTGTTTCTCTAATCTACCGAGTTGATCCCAGGCCCTTTGCACTTGCTGTTTATTCTACCTGGAACACTCTGATCTCAGAATTTGAAGGTTTGGCCATTTCTTGTTACTCAAAAATGTCAATTAAAATATAACCTCATCACTTCCCAGATTTCCCAATTTAATCTTCCCTTCCATCTCATCACACTCTTTCTCATCATAATATGTTATATTCTACTTGACACTTATCACGATCAGAAATTATCATATTTATTTATTTATTTACTTATCTGTATTCGTGCACTAAAATGCAACTCCATGAGAGCAGTGTGGTGGTCTGTCTTGTTGAGCACCATATTCCCAGTGTCTGACCCACAGAAGATGTCTGAAAATATTTGCTCTGTGAATCAATGAATAAATAATGAATGAGGATATTGCCCTGCCTAACTTAATCGTATAAACCTACTGAAGCTGAGCTTCACAGCTGAATTCTAGAGGTTTTCTTCTGGTGACTCCCAGTCCAAACAGGAATTCTCATCTTTGCTAGGATCACTTAAACGCTGGAATGTCGTTAAGTGCACAGTCCATGGCAACTCATTAAAGTTTCCTTTCCTGTCCTGGGCACCTCTCACTGTCTTTGCCATGCTGTTCTGTCCCCTTTTCCCACCCACCCTCCCCATTCTGGGTCTTTCAACACACCCCCACTCCCCTAGCATGTAGCACTACTCCTCTCCAGCTGCTTTACCCCCAGTATCCACCAACATGAATTTAGTATCTTGCTCCTCAGTGTGGAAGAAGCAGGGACGCTAAGTAGACAGCACCTAAATGCTCTGGTGGGGACAGGCACTGTTGTGAAATCTCACCTGTTAATTATGTTTGTCCCATCACAGTCCACTGGAGGAACTGGGCAAGTAAACTGTCAACTTGTGTTTGAGGTGATAAGTGTGATGATTGTGTTTTCTCCAGGAAAGAGTAGAGAGGAGTCACATCTAAATCAGATGTGAGGTGGGCACTCCCAGAGGAAGCGCTAACGCTTACGTTAAAGCTCACTGCACTTACCACATGGCTCACCAACATTTATAAGGCGTGTTATGCAACAGGCAGCATGCGAAGTCCTTTTCAAGTAGCTTGTTTAAACCTCATGCACTTCTAGGAGACTAGTATTGTTATTATCCCCATTTTACAGGTGAGGAAACTGAATTTGAAACATTTTAAATCAGGGGTTCTTAACCTTTTTTGTTCCACCAATCCCTTTGCAAGTCAGGTGAAAAACCACAGACCCCTTACTAAGTCCACACTATACTGTGTATTATTTAATAAATATCATACCCGCACCAGCACATCCCCACAAGAATGTTTTTTTTAATTTCAATTCAAGCTCATGGACCCCTGGTTAAAAACCCCTGCTTTAAATCCTTATGGGAAAAATGCTGCATCATTTATAGGTGGCATTAGAGCATAGGGAAATAAATCACTTTTCCCAAAAACAGGAGTATGGTGACTTCCAAATTGTCTAAAAGATCCTTGGTCCAACAATTATTTTTGCTTAAAGTTGTCAACCATGAAAATGATTTCAGAATTAACAACAGTTCTGGGGCCTGCTAATGTATGCATAGAAAATATCTTAAAATAATTTAAATTATATGACAACATTTTGGAGTCTTCTTTTAAATATGATAGACACAATTGTTTGACCACTCATGGATACATAATAGGTTACAGCCCCAAATGAGCATTATTTGGGCCATAGTTTACGGATCTTTTTTTCCCCCATAAGACCCAGTTTAATAATTTATCATTTAGTTATAGCAAATATGCATAAAACGATGTCACTAGGTTTAGTAATTATTTCATTTTCCTCAAATCAGGTTATTAATTTCTTTATTGGGAAAGAGATAGGCTTATCCAATTAAATGGTTTTTTTTTTACTTTTTTAACTTTTATAAATTGAAATTTATCATTCATACATGAATATCCATAAGGAATAAGTGTATAGTATAAGTTGTGAACTTATAAAACAAACATGCACATCATCATATAGCGCTCCCATATATTACCCCACCGCCAACCCCTTGCATTGTTGTGAAACAATTGTTGCAAACTATGAAAGAGAATGGTGAAAACATTACTAGTACTATAGCCAATATCTTACATATGGTGTATTTCCTCCCACCCACCCACCTGGTGAATGACACCCTGTACTAGTGTTATATACTTGTTATAGTTTTGTCATCACCTCAGGCAATTTTAGAACATTTTCATTACTCCAAAAGGAAAAATCCCATACCCCCTTATATCCCCTGTTGTTGTCCCTTAGAATTGATACAATATCTTCTTTGCCATTGCCGCAAAAATATTACAATATGAATATGAATATTACAATATTACTGTTAACTATAATCCATAAGTTACATTAATTAAGTTACATTAACACTTTGTAAAGGAAGAACATTCTTATATTAATAACCACAATCCTCATCCACCATTAAAATCACTATGTTATACAGTCCCTACATTATTCTCTAGCTTCCTTTCAATTGAAATAGTACATCCACAGACTACCCCTTTCAGCCACAATCACATTTATAAATCAGCAGTGTTAGTTGTACTCACTATAATGTATTACCATCAAATCTATTCATTTCCACACATTTACAATAAAACTTATTAAAGATTCTACATACGTTAAGCATCAGCTCCCATTCTCAACCCACATTCAACTTCCTGGTAACCTATACTCTAGAGTTTACCTCTGTGAATTTACTCATCATTTTAGTTCATGTTAGCAAGACCATACAATAATTGTCCTTTTGTGTTTGACTTATTTCACTCAACATAGTGTCCTCAAGTTTCATCCATGTTGTCATATGCATCCTGATTTCATTTCTTCTTACAGCTGCACAGTATTCCATCATGTGTATATACCACATTTTGTTTATCCATTCATTGGTTGATGGACACTTGAGGTGTTTCCATATTTTAGCAATTGTGAGTAATGCTGCTATGAAGATCGGTGTGCAAATGTCAGTTCGTGTCCTTGCTTTAGTTCTTCTGCATATATTCCTAGTAATGGGATTGCTGGATCATATGGCAGTTCTATATTTAGTTTCTTGAGGAACTGCCAAACTGTCTTCCACAAAGGCTGCCTCATTCTACTTTCCCACCAACAGTGAAGGAGTGTTCCTATTTCTCCACCTCCTCTCCAGTACTTATAGTTTTCTGTTTTTTTGTTTGTTTGTTTTTTTCAATAATGGCCATTCTATAAGTTGTGAAATGAAATTTATGAATCATTTTAAAATTGCACCTGTAACCAATGCAATAGACATAATTTCATGTAAAGCTATGAATAATGTATCCCAAAAGCTAGACAGGGTAGATGGACAAATAATTTCGCTATTTGGAGAAGGTGATAACATTTTGTTTACTTTCTCAAGTCAAAAGTTGTTGGTGAAAATTGCATATTTTTGTCAATGTTTTCTAAAGACTTTTATTTTCCAATGGAAATTCAGAGCCACCTAGTGACCAAAAATAAAATGTCTAAAATATAAAATATGTCAAGAAAAACTCTCAGCAAAAGAGAAAATCAATTGTTTCATCTTGGTCTTTGATGCCCAAAGATAAAATTAAACCCAGTTCAACTCTATGAAATGAGAGCTTTCACAAATTAAATAGAGTAAACCTCTGGTTCATTTAGGGGTTAAGGGCCCCTACACATGGACTTGAGATGGTATGTATGATAAATTTTAATACAGACATTATTTTATCAACAAGATTTATGAGAACTTTACAAATATAAGCTACTATGCCTCATAGACTCACATCCCCTTCCTTGATGATAGCTTCTACTCTGTTGTTTATGCCGTTTGATCTTCAGAAAGAAAGGGGTTTTACAGAAGATAGGGCCGTAGTGGAAGCGGTGAGGAAGAGCCAGGGCAGGGCTAAATTGCCCAAGTGAGGCTTCTGATTCACGTTCACTTTTGAGCCTAAGGATTCATATTCATGTTCATTTTTTAATGTAAGTATTCAAGCGAGTCTATACAATTTAGTTCACTTAAATTCAGCAGACCTCTCCAGAGTCTTGATATGTATGTTTCTTGCTAGGCCCAGATGAAGTAAACCAAAGGTGTGGTTAGGAAGCCAGGGTGGTTCAGCTTGATTGGAGCAGAGTGTGTCTGGAAGGACATAACAGGAGGTGAAGGTGGAGAGGAGGGACATAAACATAATGGGGAACATGTTTTGGGGACTCATTGGGAGACTTTCCTCAAAGTTATGATAGGATTTAGGAAGATTAGTCTGGATGTAGCATGTAGGATGGATTGGTGCAGGATAAAGAGATGGCAGGAAGAACACACAGGTGATTATTCCAATAGTTTTGGAAAGAAGTCATGAACATATAACCTAGAATTAGTGCAGTAGGAAGGGAAACAATGGGTCAGATGAAAGAAGAATCCTCAGTACTAATATGGGGAGCGTGAAGGAGGGGGCATTTTAAGGGGTGAGTCCAAAATTTGTACCCTAGATAATGAGGGAGAGAATGGTACTAGTAATAGAAGTGAAAGCCACCAGGGAAGTAGCTGAGGTGTGATGGGCAGAGTATGCATTTGGTTCCGGATATTCAGCCACTCGCTCAGAAATGCTCTGCAGAGCCTTCTGTGTTCAGACTCTGCTGGCACTGAGAAGCGGTGATGTCATCACACGGCGACGGCCAGCGATCCAAGGGAGAGGAGGTCAGCTCTACTTCTACACCAAGTAGCAGGTTGAATCCAAGTGGCCGGCCCTGGGCCACGTACTCCTATGTTAATTATTTAGAATCCAAAAGAACTCAGAGATTATTATTATTATTTTAATTTTACAAAGCAAGAAACAAAGTCAAAGAGATGCTATTAGGAGTCACAGAAGGAGCACAGAAGAACACCATGACAGAGGCAGGCTTCAAACGTGCTGGTTCCTTTGCCCCTCTTACAGTTGTCTCTCGGGAAGAGGAGGAGCCAGATAGGGAGGTGAGAAGGCAAGGCCTGTATAGCCAAGGAAGGCAATGGAGCCCAGTGGACCCACTGGCTTCCAGTTAAAAGGAACTTGACCCTTCCAGTTTGGAATCTGCTTCCCAAACAGATGCCTGCTTGCCCCGGAGCCCAGCAGTTCATATAGTTCTTGGCCCCATTTGCTGCCTCCTGATCTGCTCCTGCCTGAACCCTCTGAGACCTCCCAGGCTTCACTGCCTGGAATTTTGTCCCTCTGGTCAAGAGTGACCATAGAATACAGAAGAGTCAGAAGCTTTGACTTTGAGTTCTCAGCCATTTATCTGCTGTACATTTTTTCCTGGACACATCACAGAAGCTCACTGGGCCTCCTCTCTTCTCATCTGTAGAGGGCGAGTGATGGCACCCATAGATCAGGACTGTCATGGGGTTTAAATGAGATCATGTAGATGAAAGTGCTTTTATGAATCATAGAGTTCTGTGGTGTATATAAAGCCCCCTCCTTTTCAAAACACCCTCATTTCTTCTTGTTTCTCCCACTTGATTCTTCTGCAATTCTGCAGCACTATCCAGGAGACCCCCAGCACCTGCTGGACTGCAAATATTGAGATTTATGCATGCAAATTCCTTTGAAAACCAAAACAACAGTGTCTAGAGAGGAGGGAGATTTTACCTTCCTTCCTAGTTTCATCAAGCCTGAAATAAGTTCTATACAGTTTGCTCCAAAATTCATAGAGCAGTTTTATGCTCTAAGAGCATCAGAAGTATAAATACTATAAACTGATAAAGCACTGCATTTGGAAGTTTATTTTCATTTCTTTCATACTTAGTTTTGTAAATTTTGAATAATTTCAAATTTTAATTTTTAATCCTCTGATTGAAGATGGTGAACATTAACTGAAAGAAAAAAAATTAATTGCAGTTAAATTTTTCTAAATTCACTAATCTAAATAAATATTAAAAAGTAATGAAAATAACTTTCAAATAATGTTTTATGTAAGTTTTAAACATTTATACTTCTGAAGTTTTTACGGCTTAACTGCACTAAGACTTTTGGGACATGCTGTATTTATAAATAATGCCATTTTTCTTGAATTTTCTCAAAGTGTGTTTTATGGGTAACCAGCATCTGAAATCCACCTTTAAACACATTTCTTAGGCTCTTGACCACTCCACAAGAAAAAGGCATTGGGTTTCATTAATAAGAAGTTCTCCTTTACCTTTATTGTTTAATGATCATTACTAAGCTCTTCACTTTAGCAGTGATTTATAGGTATTCTCTAATATTAGTCATCCCCAGCAAAAGACTCAGAATGGTTTAGAGGTCCTTTAGCTTCAAAAATTTTAGACATACTACTAGTTTAGAACTTTTACTCATTTACTTCGGAGTAAAAAGCAGTTTTCCACAACTCACATCGCTCAGAATGTGGCCAAGCAATCAATAAAAGCATCTCTTTGAGTTCGCCAGTTGACAATATTTATTTTGGCAGTAGTTAATAGATCTAAATATTAACTAATTAATCTAGCTTGTAATGTTCACTGCTGGTTTCATTGAATGAGGTGGGAGTGGGTCAAATCTGCAGACCATTCACAGTCTCCAAATGCAAATAAAATAGCATTTGTTTGTAGGTGGAACCAAATGATTATAAATGAATGGCGAGACATCTCCTGGGATTGGACATAAAGGTCCTGTAAACGGAGAATTGTATCAACAAACAGCTGTTGGGAAAACACTATTATGCTATAATAGCTGCTATTAAAATCCATTAGCAATCTTGATGGCCTGTTTGAATTTGATGCATCATTTGCTCTGAATAGCATTTCTTCCTAAAGTTTTGTGGTAGAATTTATGCAGATTGATAGGCGGTAGCTGTGACATTCTGGGAGATTAATACTGATTATACACTTTGCTTGTACTGGCTAATCTGGTCCCAAGAAATGCTACAAATACTGCAGTTTAAGTATCACTGGCGGGAAAAAATATAGCACCGAGACAACCCCCAGAGCCTCCTGGCACCTAGCATGAAATATTCATTTTGTTTCCTTTTTAAACAAATCAGCCTTTCCTCCTTCTAGTACCTTTTCCAGACTGCAGGAATCTCTGGAGGACACACTGCCCTCGGGACACCGGCTTGGCTGAAAAAATTACATGTCTAATGAGATTTTGAAAAACGCATGTGTTAGCAAAGAGAACACAGCTGTTCAAATGGTGGAGGAATCATGTAATGTTAGGATGAAAAGCAAGCGCTGGCTTTCAGGTGCAGGCGCCCGAGTTGCTGGGAGGAACAGGGAAGTAGCGCCATCTGGCTGATGTGTGAAGCAGAAAGCTTCGAGGGGTTTTACTGATCCAGAATCAGGATCGGGTGTGTATGCCAGGCTCATAGTTCTTGTGTGTCCAGTTTGATCAAGGATACAAAGATACATATTCATGCAGATTAAAGGAGACACCGGGGCAAATACCATGCATATGTAGGATAAGGTAAATTAAGGTGCAAATTTGAATCTTTAAAAGGCTGTTCCTTTTGACACTTGCACTTACCAGACCACTCACCACTTGGGGGATTTTCAAGTGAACTGAGTTTAGTTCACTTTCAACAGTTTTCATTTAACTTCATTTTCATAGTAGCCAAAGCTGATGGTCAGTGGATGGCAGAAGGAAAGGACTACAGGACATGATTTCAAAGCCTTGCTCCTCAAAGGACCATCTGGCCAGCAGGTTCGGCATTGCCTGGGAGCTCCACAGACATGCAGACTCTCAGACACCACCCCAGATCTTCTGAAGGAGCATCTGCATTTTAGCAAGGTGCCCGGGTGTGTGCACGTGAAAGTTGAAGAGGCACTGGTTGAGAGGCTAGTACTGTTACCTGATTACCTTCCTGGGAGTGAAGGTGTGAACCAAAGACTTCAGCCCTTAAAGCAGGATTTCTTAGCAAGGGGTCCATGAGCTTCAATTGAAATTCAAAAAAGCATTATTCTTGTGGGGACGTGTTGGTGCGGGTGTGATATATTTATTAAATAATACACAGTATAGTGTGGACTTAGTAAGGGGTCCGTGGTTTTCACCTGACTGGCAAAGGGGTCCATGGAACAAAAAAAAGGTTAAGAAGCCCTGCCTTGAAGTGAAGCAAAATATGGGAGGATGCAAGGACTTACATACTGACAAGAGGAGAGAAGAAAGAAGGCCTTGATTCCCTTCCTTCTCACCTCCCAGGCCTTACCTTGACCGCTGTGACCCCTGTGAGCCAGGTCCTGACTGTGTTAACTTTACTCTTGCCTGCAGTGTGCTCAACTTGGGACTAAAACCCTAACATCTGTTCTGACCACTAAATGATGACTACTTTTTAAATTTTATCAAACCAAATCAAATTTATTTTCTGTTGGGTGACTTATGCATGAATATATTTTTATTGCAAAAATCAAAACCAAAACAGAGATTTCTGAATTTTGTATTTTGAAAATCAGAAATTGTTTATCTTGGTACTTTCTGTGGCTCACAATCAAATCATCCTCACTGATTTTTTTATTTATTTGACTAAGAAAATCCACAAAACGCTTTTTAAATCTGGGACTGTGCCACAAACCCTCGATCCAATTAGTATGATTGACAATCGTTAATCTGGATTAAGCACAGGAATGGTGTGTAATAATTTTAGAGAAACCACTCTTTTCTTCTTTGTCCTTGCCTCCTACCCTTACTACTTTTTCAATGGTACAACCAGTCTAGTCAGTCAAGTTGTTAAATTATGAAAATAAAAAGTAGTTTTTTCCAGTTTTTGTGTCTCTACACAGAAAAAACTTTGGCTATAGAAAGAAGTGTTTTGGAAAAATATTGAGGTATTTAATTTTCTTTACAAAGTGGTTAAAAGAAAAAACCAAGGAGCAAAATTTTGGTATTGCAATATACAATAATTTTGTATTTATGTAAGAGCTTTTAAAAACTTAGTAGCCATTTTTTAAAAAGTCTCCTTTTTTCCTATGAGCTAATTTTTCAAACCCTTGATGGCCTGCATGATTTTCTTGGCATTTGGATCTCACTCCACTACTCGATTGGTTTTAAGTGATGACATTCGTTTTTGCTTCCAATGAGAGTTTTCTTTGGATTTATATGGCTTTTCCTTTAAGTAACTCTCATATAACTCTTTCTAAAATGTTATCAGCATTTTCAATGAGAATACAAGTCCATTGATTTTTAAAATCCAGTTATACTGATAATTCTGTATAATCAATTTTTTAAAAAGTAGTTTTAGCTAGAGCTCCATGTCTGCCTCAACTCAATTCCCCCCCAAATTTTGGAGCCTGCGATCCTTTTGCTGAGACTTAGGATTAAACTTCTTATTGGTTAAGAGTTTTCGTTTTTCATGCATTTAATAAAGAGAACGGTAATTTTTTACTATCTATTTTAAAAATTGACATCTGTTCTTAAAAACTTTACCCTATAGTCCCAAAGTATCTACTCAAATTATAAGTGAAGTAGCAGTTGTCTAGAAGAAGAGGGAGATTTCATTATTTTAAAATTAAATTGCATTTTGCATTTATTCAGATTGCTGTCTCAATTATTTTGGGCTAAAGGACATTGTGTGATAAAAAAAAGAATACAGAGGCTCAAAGTACCAACTAGTTCTAGAACTTCAGAGTTGTTTTGAAAGGCTGACTAATAATCAGGAAGGGTCTTCACAACGTGTAAAAAAAAAATGTTGTTGACTGGTTGATACTTAAAATAATATTATACAGCTTTAAAATTTTTTGTAATAGTTAACCTTTATGGAGCAATTATAGTCAGTTCTGCTGTAAAGCTTGTTTTGAAAACATGAATTTGTTCCAGTGTGATTAACTTATTAGGGAACAATTTGAGCATAACACAAAGTTCGCATTTGCTTATGCACAATTTCGTCCTTGAGAAATATGAAGCAAACACAGAAAACTACACCTTACTGAACAGAGACTTGTTGGAATATCCAAAATTCGCACATACACACACACACACATACTCTCCTCAAATACCTACCAGCTATCTCAGTTCACAGCATGTTATGAACCACACCTATCTACATCTGGTTTTATAACTTTCAATCCAATTTCAGATAACCCTCCTTCCACTTCTTCATAATAAATCACAGGCTGTATCCAGTTCAACACCCATTTCCACCAGCAAACTTTAGGTCATTTTCAAAGTAAAGTGCCGTATTTATTGTAGGATTTGTGTATTTCTTAACCATTTAGCATGTGTAAAGCTGTAGCTACCATTTATATTAGGTTCCTATCTTTCTTTTGGTGTCACTGAGGAAGACTTTTTGGGGTGTTGTGTTCCATATCCCCATTTTCCCAAGTTCTGTGGTTTTTATTCTGTGATTTTGCATAGTGGTGATTTTTAAGAATGCATGTGGCGCTTTAAACAGAACTGGCTGTATAAGGCTAGTATTTCAGTTATATTAATTTATGACTAACAATAACTCCATGGAGCATTTACTTTATTTGTACTCATTATACCTATGAGGAAACTCAGGACAGAGAAATAAACTGTCCAATATTGTGCAGCTAGAAAGTGGTGGAGCGGGATTCTCAAGAAGCCTGGCTACAGACCTCAGTTTTAACCACACCGTGCTCCATCATTGTTTTTCTTTTGTGGTTACAGAGTAAACATCACAAATAGACTTTCATGCACCTTCTCCTGGAGCAAACATATGACCCAGTGTTTCTCAATGAGGGTACTATCAGTGCCATGGAACGGACAATTCTTTGTTGAGTGAGACAATACCTGTACTGTTAAATGTCATTAGAGTCCTGAAGTCATTGGGATAACCCCCAAAACCCCACACACATTCCCAAATGCCCTTGTAGGCACTGATTCCCTCTCTGCATCCATATTGTGATATGTGCCCCCACTTATTTTAGATAGTATGTGGACTTTACATTTTAAGAATTATGTATTTATTTTAACGTGTAGTAGGAAAAAAATGTACCTCATCTGTCAACCCCATTTTTCATGGGTATTTTTCATTTGAATAAGGCTAAACAAGCACCTGCACAGAGGGATGGGCAAATCCTTCCACGATCCTGGGGGTGGTGCTTGAATGATACCCATTTGGCCAACACTGACCCATAAAGTCTGTTGATGAAATTGAAAGTCTGTATTTGGCTGAAGTAGGTGTTTTCTGATGTCCTGGTGTATACTGGCCACAAAACAGATGAGGTCATTGTTGATTACCAATCTGTAGATCAACACTGTTTGGGATATTATTCTGAAATCTCCACTTTTGTCTATTCTTCATTGCTTACAGTCCTGCCCTCTGCTATCTCTTCTTCCCATTGTAAATGTTGGGTCTCGCTTGGCCACTGGACAAACTCCTCTCTTCCTTCACATCTCAGCACAAGTATCAGCTTTGTGAGGGAGCCTTCCCTGACTCCTTCAGGCAAACTTCCAGATTCCTTTTCCTCTGCTCCCATTGTTCTTTGTCCACACCTCCACTTGACAACATCTTCTGTGCTTAGCTGCATTGGGATTGCAGGCTCCTTTAGGGTACAGCTCTTAACTTTATATATATATATATATATATATATATATATAAAATACACATGGTATTCACTTGTTTATCAATCTATTTTATTTATTTACTTATTTATTTATATACTTATTCATTCATTCAGTAAATATCTATTGAGCATCTACAATGGACCAGCCTGTGCTAGGTGTCTGGGATGCAGTAAAAACATGACGAAGTCCCTATCTTTATGACCCTACATTCTATTTGGGGAGACAGATAGTAAAGAATAAACAATTAAATGTATAATATGATTTCAGGTTTGTTTGTTTGTTTTGAGGTACCAGGGCCAGGATGTCATATGTGGGAAGCCAGCACTCAACCACTGAGCCATATGGGCTCCCCTGAGTTCATTTTGTCATTTGTTTACTTGTTGTTTGCTTTTTTTGGTTTTATGAGGCACTGGGAACCAAAACCCAGAACCTCCCATGTGGGAAGCAGGTGCTCAACTACTTGAGCCACATCCGCTCCCTGATTTCAGGTTTTTTAAAATGCTTTAAAGAAAAATAAAAAGCAGGATCAGGGCTAGAGAGGGTCTTCAATAAATATAAATAGATATTTAAATAGTTGGATGAATAAAAAATATAATAAGTAATGAGATAAAAATGAGTGAGAAGAAAAGACATAAATCCTTAAAAGAATTTTAAGAAGCAAAGTGATAGATTTATGAAATGTCCTATATAACTGCTTTAAAATAAAAAGCAGGTACATAAACTGAAGCCATAACTCAGCAAGCATCCAAAGAAGGAGAACACAGGCAGTGTGGCCTCTAAAATCAAGCGAGAGGTTGAGTTGTTAGAACCACCCAAGACTACTTTTTAAAATAACTCCTGTCTGCCTATATAAAAAAGAAAAGCCCATGGTAGATGAATCATTAGGATATGACTAAAATTTTCTGTGAGGTCTGGGTGTCCTGAGGCTTATTAATTTCTGAGTATGAGGGTAAAAGCAGGGAGGGGCAGTGCTAATGCATCAGGGACAGACCTATTGACTCTACTCTTTCTTGGCTGGATCAGCAGGCTTGTATAGTCCCACCCCGGGCGGTCTTTATGCTAGCTTTTCTTTATGTTCTCTCACGTGTGTGTCCTTCCCACTGCAAAGGGCGTGGGTTTTGGTATGTTTTTTTTTGTGGTGGTGGTGGTGTTTTCTTAAGGAACCAAGTGTAAGGAAGAGGTATTGGCAAGAATGCATGTTAGAAAAAAATTTCAGACTGCTGAGTCATGAGACCTGAATGCCAAGCCTACCTTTTGCCTCTTACTAGCCATGTGACCTTTTTGCAATCTGTGAAATAAGGGATTTTTGCTAGTCACTAGATCCATGGGTCTCAACACTGGGTGCACATGGGAATCATTTAGGTAGATTTAAAAAAACTACTGATGCTCGGGCCTACCCCAGACCATTTGGGTTAGAATCTTAGCAGAGGGGTGGACATGGGCCCATGTAGGGGTCGTTTTTCAAAAAAGTACCCTTTGGTGGTTCCAACCTTTACCCAGGATGGAGAACCTTAGATCAGCTGTTCCATAAGCTTCCTTATTTTTCTTGACAGAGAATGCGTGCCTTTATTTTGTTGCAGCAAAAAAAAAAAGAAAAATGCAAGTTTATGTTAGCAGGCGGCTCTGTGTTACAATGTGATTTTGTAAGTTTGGTATAAATTGCATCCTCCAGTAAAAAAAAAGATGTATTTAAAAGCATATCTTTTAAAATGTCATATTTTAGGGTTAGTAAATACTATAATATAATGTCTCATTAGTGGATGACACTGAAAGCAACTCTTGTCTCTTTCTGCTAGAATTACCAGGGTAAAGCCTAATGACTGTCTTGAAACACTTGAGAGTTGCCCAATTCTAAGGTTATTAAAATATAAACTATATTGGCTTTTGGACCAGTGTTCTTAAGTTCAAATCCTGGATTCATTACCTTTAAGTTAAGGTATGGTTTGGGGAAATTTACTTAACGCCTCTGTGTCTCAGTCTTCCACATCTGTAGAGTGGGAATGATATTAATACTAACCTATCCCAAAGGAGTTAAATGAGTTAAGGCATGTAATTGCCTCAGAGCAGGACCCACCCATAGTAAGCACCCAAATATTCATTGTTATTATCAACCTCCAATTCAAGAGACTTAAAGCCAATAGGAAAAAGTTTGAGGAGACAGTTTTTGACTCCATATAAGGAAAAATCTTCCTTATAGACCTATTCAAAGGTGGAATGAACAATCTCAGGTGACCACAGGTGTTCCATCTGTAGAAGGGTTCAACCCCCGGCTTCATGACCACTTGGCAGGGTGAGGTATAAGGAATTTGAGATGGAATGAAATGGTCTTAAGGGCCCTTCTCAAACCTGACTTTCAAATATTCTCTCATTTTAATTCTAAAGCTTTTATGATTCTATGAAGAACCCAAACAATCTCTCAACGATATCCCCAAATAGTATCATTGGTTTTCCATACTTGATATCCTCTAAATTTATACTTAATAGGAGAAAAGCCTACTTTATAGAAAACCACCACTAGTTTTCTGATTTATTGAGTTTTAAAAGAGGATATCCCCATTTTCTTTCTATCACAATAGCTATCAAACAGAATCTATTTAGTATTCATTTTGGCTCAGAGCTGGAAGGAAGGATAGTAAGGATTTCTAGTAATATGTTCTATGAGAAATTTGTCCAAATATGGTGATTTAAACAAACCAAATAGAAACATTCTGCCACATTCCATTATGGATTTGTCTGGTACTCTTCCCAAAAACATACAAATTTAAAGTTCTACTTCCTGTGACAAAGGCAGAGGGACTCTGGGATATATAAAACAATCATTTAATGGTTTGCAACAAATGATCTCTTAACTCTTTAAAAGTGAAATATAAAATGGAAAATGTTTTTCCTCATAGCAAATTAAAAATAAATAAAATCTGTGTTGGAATTAAGCCCAGAATAAGGCACTAACAAGTATGTTTTTAATTCCAGGCCTTTTGCCCTGACTCTAAATTTTGGTAACTTCATTGATGAATATCAATGTCATCGATCCTACTAAGGTTTCTGTGTATGTGTTTATTTGTGAGGGTGTGTGTGTGTGTGTGTGTGTGTGTAGACCTTAGGGAATTGGCTGCCATCTGTCAGTGAAGAATGTCTAACATTCTTGCAAAGAACAGCTGTTTATATCCATCCAGACTGCTTAGCAGAGTGCACAAGAAGAGGCTATTTGTGAGGCAAAAGGAAAGCTCTTCTTTTTTTTCATTATGTGTATGTTACGGGTCTAGATTTAGGTGGGCTAATGTGTGCAGCCAAAAAACTTGGCAAATTAATACAGCAGGGACCTTCTGTTGAACATGAGTCATTTCTTTCCTTAAATTTTCTGCTTGTCTCCTAGTATACCTCAGTAAATATCAATGAATTTCCATGTCTTTTGTATTTTGCAGCAGAGACTCAATCCCAGTTCACATTTCCACATACTCTAACTTTGGGTATGTATTAGGAATGTCCAAAACTGTATTTTTAGACCTGACTTTTAATTGATTTCTGGACATATAGGGATCGCTTTCATACCTGCACCTTGATTTTCATACCTGCACCTCAAACCCAACAAGGCAAATGTGAACGTGTCCTCTTCTCTCTGGTCCCACTGCCACTGCTTTAGTTCAACACTTCATCTCCTCTTACCCAGAATGTAGCAGTCAAGACTGCAACTAACCTATGGATGCCTTTGTGTAAATTAGGGAAAGACAGACTTCCTTCATTCGATACTGCTTAGCTCCAAAACTTGGTTCATGGGTGGATCATGGACTGGATTTCAGCCCCATCGCTGGTTACCCTTGCTTAGAGCACAACCTGCAGTTGTGATCCTGATAGCAAGACGTATGGGGCATTCCTGGTGACTGGCTTTCTGAGCATGAATCTAAAGTGTCTCCAGTCTGTCCTTCACAACACACCCAGGAACCTTTTTAAAATGCAAAGCTAATCACCCCCTGATCCCTTCTTAAAATCCTTCAGTGGATTTCCATGCCTTTCCAGTTAAGGAAACTGCTTTGTGTGGCTCACAAGGGCATTTAGCTTCTGATCCTTGTACCAACTCTAGCCTTGCCTCCCTCCACTGCATTGACCTCTGGGTGGTTCCTCTACCGTATAATGGTTTCATTCCTCCTGCTTATTCCCACACCTATGCCTTCGCTCATGCTCTTCTGTCTACCAGCAATGCCTTTCCCCCACTTCTTCACCAAGCTGGACCCACCCCCGAAGATACTATGATTGTTGTGGGAGACACTTTAAAATGACAGCATGTGTTTAAAGAATCTAGTGCAACTCCTGACATGTGGAAGGTGCAATAAATATTAACTTTTGCATTTGTTAGGACTCTGGTTTCAAAGGCAGAAAACCGACTTGACTAGCTAAGCCAAAAAAAAAAAAAAAAAAAAAGGAAGAAGGCGTCACTGGCTTCTATTACTAAGCTACAGAATCTTTTACGCCTCTTAGCTCTGCTTTGCTCTGGAGGTCTGCCTCATTCTCCCTTCTGGGCACAGGGGCTGTCAGTAGCTCTAGACACATAATACCAAATGTTTCACTATTAGAGGACAGAGGGGCTTCGTTCTCCAAGTTCAGAATGACTCCGATGCTTGTAGGAACACATGTCCGTTCCCTTTAGCAGTCACCAGGGGCAGTGAGAGTGAGAGGCTCTGATTAGTCCAGCTTGGATCACACGCCCATCTCTGTAACCAGGGATCTTTTATCAGGAGGAGAGAAAAGGTACTGGGTAAATAAAAGCAGTAGTGCCCCTACTGTTTCCTTTCCTCTTTGCTGGAAGTAGAACTACTGACCAAAATCAGGTCTTGCTGAAGCAATGGCTGCTTGGTCAGAGTAAGATGACTTGGTGGGGTGTCTCTGCAGCTTGATGCTGTCCTAGAGAGCTACCACTTCTACCTGAAGCTGTTCCATCTGCGACATGCTAACTGAAGAGGTTCACCAGAGCACAGAATTGTGTGCAACATCCTATCATCTGGTTTCTGCTAACAGGGTCCAAGATAGAGCAGTACAGAGCCCTAGCAGGTGGGTGAGGCACAGCCATGGAGAATGTGTGGCGAGAGCTACAGAAAGGCCGGGAAGCAGTCAGCATTGCCAGGTTCATTCAACGAGTCAGGGCTGCTTTCCCGAGGAAATTAAAGCGAACAGGGATTCATAACTGGAGTAGGAATGGGATGGGAAAGGGAAGACAGAGATTGTCTGGCATGTGGGGAACACTGTGGGAACTCAGAGGCCAATACTAGAGCATCTGTATCTTTTTTCTGTTTTTTAGGAGGTATTGGGAATTGAACCCAGGACCTCGTACGTGGGACGCAGGCACTCAACTACTTGAGCTGCATCTGCTCCCGAGACTATCTTTTGTAAACCAGATTAACAGTGTCAGAGAGTTCATATTCCACCCCACCCCCAGGGTTTAGAGTGGAATGGGCATGGGGGCTGCTTAGGTTTAAGGTTGAGTATGCAAGAGGGGTGCTGGGGACAGCTGTGGAGATGAGGCAGGAGCCGAGGGTGCCACCTTTGGGGTAGACAAAAGCCCCATCTGGGTAATCCCCCACATTCCTGAGGGTCTTGCCGTCCAGCCCATCACCACTGAGTCATCTCCCAGTAATGGAAGTCTTCTGTGGTCCACCCAATTCTCTGGAAGGACTTCTCCCCAGTCATTCATCCAACTACCTTTATTGCTTTGACCTTGGCATGTTTGATTTGCCTAGTTTAAATCTTACAAGGATATTTACCAACTGAACAAATGATTATAATAGCACAGCCTCTGAACTCGGCATAGGAGACGCATCTGCGGAGTTTTTTCTTGTTTGGGTAGATAATGACTTGCATTTCGTTCAGAAGGAACTGACTGTTTAACAAATGAGTTGCTGAAGGCGCCTCACTTAGCTCTCATAACCACAAGTGCTTATTAGTGCACTTAGGCAAACTTGAGCACCTAATCTAGACTCTTTACAGTGTAAAACAAAGACACTCATAGTTCTTTTTATTATTCTCTCACTTTCCCTTTATCATATTTTTAAGTTACAGAAATAATATATGCTTGTTTTATTAAGAAAAATCATACAAAATAGATAAAGAAATATTTAGTAAAATACCCTACACTCCTACACTCTCAACTACCTCCTCTCAAGATAACTAATGTTAGCAAACTCTATGTTTACACAATTGCCTACAGACATATATATGGAAATATATACATGGAATTATGGAATATGTAATTATACTTATTTCAACAATATGATCACACAATATACATTATTCTACACTTTACTTTTTTCTCTTAACAGTATGTCAGGTAAAGATCTAGATCTAACTCAGTCTTTTAATACTAAAATGATATTCCATGCTGTGGCTAGATGGGACATGTAGAGGGGCAGAGTGTTTCCAGTTTTTTGGCACAACAAATGATGCTGCCTTGACTATCTTCTTGAATGTATCATGATATTCTTTCTTTAATTATATCAAATGGTTTCTGAAAAGTTGGTTTGTTGATTCATAAACTGTGTTAATTTGTAATGTTTTTAAAGATTATTTTCCAAAATTTTGTTATAATTCACATTCTTATAATTCATTCTTATCAGCTATATTTTAGAGAACTGTTGTTCTGTATCCTTAGAATCTCTAAATTTTTTTTCTTTTTAAAATGTTAGCCGTCTAGCAGTGAAAATGGTGTCTCATTTGTGTTTAATTTGTTTTTTCTTGATTATTTGTGATATTGAACCTATTTCCCTTTATTCATTGACCATTTGCTTTTTTCCTTCTCTCAATTACAAGTTTATACCTTTTGCCCATTTTTCAATTGAGTTGTTTGCCTTTTTTCTTATTGGTTCTTTGGAAGGTATTTGTCATAGGTATGGCAGATCATTTTTCCAGTTCATTATTTATCTTTTGGCTTTGTTTATGGTATGTTAACACACAAATTTAAAATTTTTATATCATCAAATGTCTCTCTTTTCCTTCATGGTCTCCAAGATATTTTTTATATTCTTAAGAAGCTCTCCCAACTCTAAGAGTCGCCTTGATTTTTCCCAAATCGTTTATTATGTAACTTTTATACATTTAGATCTTTAATCCATCTGAAATTTATTTTTACTATTATTTCTTCAGATGTGTGCCAATTATATCAACACCATTTATTAGCCAAAACACCTATTTCCCACTGAGTTTGTAGCACCACCCTTATCATAGATTAAATTCCTATATATCCTTTCTGGACTCTATGCTAGTTCATGGACCTATTATCTCGTTCTATTAGCTGGCATCTATTCCCTGATCCATTTCTGTGATTGTACCAAACATTTCTTGAAAACTTCAGGAGAGATTACAATGATAATATTGTAGTTAAAGAAGAAAAATAAAGTTGGTAGAAAAACAGATTTGGCATTTGAAAACTGTTAGTGTATTTGATCTAGAAACTCAACTGATGAAGAAATGAGGACTGCCTGCAGCTATAATGCATCTATAGGCCATATTTGTATATGATTGCAAAATATATTATACTTAATGGACTTTTCTAGTTCATGCACATAAATAAATTATTTTTCAAATTTTTATGAGTGTAAGCTGAGCCATTAAATCTTGACTAGAAATCAGCTTGGAAATGTTAATGTGGCCCCAGGTCTATGAAAGAATTCATTTGCTACAGAGTTAACATCTCACTAATTTAGATAAATGCAAGGGAAGCCAATATAAATAGTGAGATGTGAAGAAGAGATTATTTTTTAAATAGAAATAAGTTTTCTTACTTTAAGAAACATATAAAAACTTGAATCCACTACCAGATGCCTGATAACTCGAGCGGATTTGGGGATTTTTCTCGGTCACCAGCTAAGAAAGATGTCTAATTAAATATAAATTTGAATTAATATTCATTATAAAATTTTAATTAAATATAAAAGGCTAAGCTTTTATAAAGTTTTTTTCTTCTTAAGCAGGAAAACATTTCTCTTGCAGTGTTTAGGAGCTGCTGACTGTTTTCACTGAAAAAGTAAACGTAAGTTTTGGACAATCCACCATTTGAATTAATTGGTAACATTTATATTGAGATTGTCCTTTAGTACCTTTTGGCTCCTCTCTTTTGAATTGACTCATGTTAGGTCAGCTAAATGGCCTTTCAATATCTAATGATAAATTCACATCAGCATATAATTGGAAGTGATCCCTACTCTTTTTCACTGAGCAATGGATATTCGATATTTACTATTTTATTGAGAATTATTCTAGGTCCACATTCCTCATCTGCAATTCTGAAATCCAGAATACTCTGAAAACCCTAGGTTTTTGTAAATCATTGGTCAGCAAACTCTGACCTGTTATTTATATCTTTATCCCATTTTATGTATTATGTTGCATAAATATTTGCTTATTTTACTATTGGAAAGACTTCACCAGACTCCACTAGGAAGTGATAAATAATATACAGTATATGAACATCTGGCCTGAGAGGTTTCTGATTTAAAAAATGTAGACCTATATATATATATATATATATTTTTTTTTAAGATTTATTTTTATTTACTTATTTATTTCCCCCTCACTGCTTGTGCTCTCTGTGTCCATTTGCTGTGCGGTTTTTCTGTGTCTGCTTGCCTTTGTTGGGTCATCTTGCTGTGTCAGCTCACCGCACCATACAGGCTGGCTTGCCTTCATCAGGCGGCCCCGGGAATCAAACCCGGGGCCTCCCATATGGTAAACGGGAGCCCAACCAATTGAGCCACAGCCACTCCCTGACCTATATATTTTTAAAAGCCCAGTGGAATTTGCCCATCCCATTCTTTTTGTTAACCATTATCAGTGATGACGATAAAGAATGCTCATAGGGTCATTTATTGAGTACTTACTCACTATGTAGGCAGTGCTTTAAATTGAGAGCTTGAAGCTGTAATGCTTCACATTGAGCCATGTAACTACTTCAAGACAGAGCTGTATTTGATACATCTGGTGTCCAAACTAGGCTCTCTGTCTTTGCCCTTTAGCATTTATTCTCACATCTTCATACATATATCCACAGGGTTTTTCTTACTCCTTTGTTCTGTTTTGTTTCTGCAATTTTGTCTTCTAGGTGGAATACAGGATTGTGTGTGAAGTCGCATCTTATATTCCCTTCTTGGAGGCAGAGGGGTGGTTAGATTTGCCCTTGTTTAGAGGCACTTTGGAAGTGCTGGTCCTACCCAGGATAAGAATAATGGGACGTCCTGAGGATCCATTAGTAGTAGCTTGGTGGAATTCCTTAGGCCCTTAGTCCCTCCCTGTCCCATTAAATGGGACCCCAAACCCAACTTTGCACATCACCAGGTGATTGCAAGGCTCTGATGAGATAATGCATGTGAAAGTCTTTGAAAGGTAAACAGTGGTGTATGACACACGCATGATGCCCTTGACTTTATCCCTCTAAAAATATCTTCCCAAAGCAAAGTATCTTGAATTCCAAAATATGATCGTATTAGACAATTTACAATTCTTAATGTTTAGAATTCTATCAGAAATTACCTAGAGTTGGATTCTCAGAAGCAGAAAGAAAAAATGAAAGGCAAGATGAGTCTGAGCATGCACCAAAATGCATCCCTCATCTCTCCTGAATTTTTAGGCCAAAGTTGTTTCTTAGGAACTCACCATCTTCAGAGAGTGACAGTGCGCTTATAGACTGCAGTGGTTAAATCAATAGTTAATGATGTTCATCATGTAATTTGAGCCTCTAGTTTGTTTATGCTAGACCAACTTTATCCATACTCCAAACAAATTATCTCTTATAATTACCAGCCCGAAGATAAATTTCTAAATGTTTTTCTGATGATAGTGCTGTGGTTGGCAGGTGTTAAAAGTGCCTCCCAGGGACAAAGATTGAAGATGAGCTTGTTCCCGCAAATCCTTCAGGCGAGGATGTTGAGCTTTCTCTCCTGTCATGTGCAAAGGAGCCTTGTATGGTGCCCCGTTAATGAAATCTAATAGGCAAAGGTCGTATATCTTTACAGAGAAAAATCCAAAGCTGGTGTGAGATAAATGGGCTCTGTGGGATTTGGTGGACGGGGTTTAAAACCTATGTTTAAACAGTCTGTTGGCTTGGTTTCTCTATGATGTTTATGCCTTAAATACCCCATGTAGTCATTCTCTTCACCTGGTGGAATGATGAAAATATAAAAATAAGCATCTCTTTTCAGTGTTTTAAACCAATATGGCTGGTCAGCCAATATTAATTCTAAACATTAACCACCAGGCCAAACAATTTGTATTAGGAAAAAGCTGTAGCTGTTTAAAGAAATGTTTTTATAAAACTACCTAATTTGAATGTGATTTTAAAGTCTCTTAATGGAAGAAATCTTAGAATCTATCTACTTGAATCATTGCTCTCAGAATACTAAATAATTCTTGCAAATATACAAGGTTCCATGGAAACATTTGTGCTGTTTCGAAACAGACTGAAAATCAATACACTTAGACTAAAATGCAAGCAGAAGTTAAAGCTGGAATTATAAAGAGTTAAATAAATCAGATATTGTTGAATTGAATCACTGCTGGTTTTAGGAGAAGTTACCAGTTCATTTGCTGTAGTTGTACTGCTGAGCTAAGAGACAGTTCAATAAATCAACTCAAGCTTGATGGATTCTTCAATTCATTGAAATGAGTGCATGGAAGAGAAAAGAATTCTCTTAGTATTCCCTCTTTGACAAAAGGGTATGCAAAGAGCTTGAATGGATGAATGGTTGATTAATTTTTCCAGAAATTTTCTTGACAGCAGGAAATGTGTTTTTGCATTATTCTGTTTGCCTGGGATTTATTTGGAAGAATATGAATTATTGCATGTAAATTTATACCTGAGGCTATGTTGCTAAAAGTAGATAGCTCCTGGTGAGATTTCCGAGTATAGAACCTGTAGTATTTTTGTATGGTCTTGCACTTCACACCCTTATGGGTTGCCCTGCAGCAGTGTGTAAATGTCTGCTCTCACTAATCTTAGTAGTGAAGTCAAGCACTGCCAATGACTCAATATTGAGCTGGTTTGAGTGATCATCTGTGCCCCTTTCAAAAAAGGATGAGGCTAGAGGCAACCAACTGCTGAAGCTTGATGTTCCTAGACTCATCAACCTGGCAGTTTACTTATAAGCTCTTACCTGTAAGTAAAAAAGAGAAGGCACAAGGTATCTCTTGTGCTTTCCATTTACAGCTCATTTACAAATGTTTCTTAGTTTCTTAGTTTCATCTCATCAAAAAAGGATACAGCTACACATGTAAAGACTGTAGTCTTTCTGAGAATGGAGTAAAATAGGGTTAGCCTCTCTACCCTTCATAAAGTATGATGCTGTACCACATACGTGACTTTCTTGGGTCAGTATGGAAGGTAAGAATGTGGTTTTAGGACCCGTTTTGGGACTGTTGGTGATACTATAATTGCTACCATTTAGACCTCCTCTCCTTCTATTTTCATGCCCCAGAAAACTAAAAAGCCCAAGATTGAACTCATGTAAAAAGAAATGCCTTCCATTTACCCCACTTGCAAATTATTTAGCAACTTCCTATTTCTTTTGTTTTCCTCCTAGGAGTCACTTCTGGTACCAGACCAAAAATTATCTATGGTATAAGGCACATCATATGACATTTTGCCTAATTTGGCATTATGGGTGTGTTTTCTTCATACACCAACACTGATTTTCTCCCTGCCCCATCCCCCAGATGGCTACCCTGTCTGTCTGCTCGTTGTTTCTGCTTGTCATCTGCTCATTGTGTCTGCTCATTGTGTCTGTTCGTCTTCTTTAGGAGGCACTGGGAACCAAACCCAGGACCTCCCACATGGGTGGTGGGCGCCCAGCTGCTTGAGCCACATCTGCTCTCCTCACTGATTTTCTAGAATGCCTATCCACCACTGTGTTTATACTCTTTCTGAAAATAAACGTATAGAGAAATTATGCTTTAAAGTTTTAGACACACACATACACAAACTCTCACACACACACACATTCACATGCACACACACACACTAAGCCATGAGGCTGCAAGGTATTTTCATCAACTATCCAAATTTGGAATCTCATATTTTCTCATTAGATTACAATAAAAGAATGAAAAGTGATTAAAAGAAAAAGAATGCTAAGTTAAATAAGAAGTTTCTTTTATTTCCATATCAAACATGTCATTCAACATCAAGATGAGGAAAAATGACATATGCAAATATACTAGAATGAAGCTCAGAAAACTTGGGTCCCAGTTCCTGCTCCACCATGAAATAACTATGTGTGATATTGAGAATATTCTTGAAGATTTTTGAGCCTCACGTTCCTCATCTGTTAAATGGATATAGTTAATTCTTATCATACTAGTAGTTAGAGAATTGGTGAACATCAACTTAGATTACTTTGATCATATTTAGGGTAGGCAGCATTTCTCAATAAAGATAAAATTTTACTTTCTTTTTAAGTGTCATAATACTTTCAGGCTTTGGTTCTTTGCATGTTATCAACCTTCGTTCAATAACTCCCTAGGTGCGAATATTCTCACTGTCCTGATAATGTGATAATCAGGGTGGGCTAAACATTCGCTATATTAGAAACCATGCATGTGTCCCCAGACCTCGTTTTCCTCCCTAGGTCTGGTTTTTAGAATGCTGGTGATAAACTAAGCCTGATTTATTATATGACCATCCTGTATGGGAAAAGACTGTAACCTTAGGTATCTCTGGTCAACCTTAAGAGATATAGCAGGGGGCTATATCTGGTTGGCGTCCATCTCCCATATGGAGGGACCTGGGTTCGATCCCCGGGACCTCCTGGTAAAAATTTTAAAAATATATAGAAGGTGCGTGGGCCGCCAGGCCCTGTGCGCGGGTGCACCACCAGTTTCCGCGAGCCACACAGCAAGA
>JAKSZT010053764.1:30340312-30485238 GCA_026826555.1 Tolypeutes matacus | reverse complement strand
AAAAAAAAAAAAAAAAAAAAAAAAAAAAAAAAAAATAACTCCCTAGGCTGCTGCATCCTAACAAATGACCCTAAAATCTCCCATGGTTAGTATTCCAGTTAATTCTGCTGTATCATTTGTCTTTGGCTTTTAGGAGTCCAGCTGGTAGGACCCCCAACCCTTTTTGTTGTCTCAGTGACTTAATTGTCTACCACCCTGTGCCTAGCCACTAGATATGAGTAATGAGTTAAAAATAAAACTTCACTTCCTCAAAAAAAGGTAGGGGACTTTGTTACAAATATATAAAAAGTGATGGCTTGAAGGAAAATCTTTTCTCTCAAAGTGGCCTCTGCTCCTGCAATGCCCATTTCTATTATTATAATCTCTTAGTAGGTATTCATAAGTTGTGGATTTGACTCTCTATTAGTTCTTTTGGTTGTAAATGACAGAAATTCAACTCAAATTTGCTTAAAGAAAAGAGGATATTAATTGCTCCAGTAAGTGACAATTCAGGGGAGAACTAGCTCTGGCACTTTTGGACTCAGCTCAGAAAATGTTATTAGGGATCTTCTCCTTTTCTCCATCTCTCGTCTCTGTGTTTCTCAGAGTTGCCTTCATTCTCAGGTAGCTTTTCTCCATGAAACCTTCATTGTGGCCAAGGAGGTGAAGCACAGCAGTCATGTACCTGCTCCTGGAGCTCAGTTTGGAGGTGAGGCGAGCCCCACATTAGCCACATGACATGAGAAGGATTATTATGAAATGGGAGGGCCAAGTTCCCCAAAGGAAAGAATGATGGACAGGCAAAAATGCATTTATCTATGACAAGCTAAACTCTTTAAAAACGAGTATTTATGATTCACAATATTCCAAGCAGTATACTAGAATTTATCAGAATTATCCCACTGAATCTTCTAGATAAACCATGAGGCAGGTTTATTATTATTACTCCCATTTTCAGATACAGAAACCAAGGCTTAGAGGCTAAGTAACTTAGCCAAAGTCACGCAACTATAAGTGGCATAGTGAGATTCAAATCACAGTCTGCTGCATTTCAGAACCAGGGGTCTTTACTATATTGTCATCTTTTCTCCTGTAGGCTCAATAATCTTAAAATTGTAAACATTTCTTGTGCCTCTATTACCTTCTTCTCTGCCCCTGACAATCCCTTGGCTTTTGAACATTCTTTCATCATAGGCGTATTAACTCATTGAATATCAGAACCTTCAGCCCACCCCCTAATTTTGATGTAAGAGGGGAGATCATCTTTGGAACTTCTAGACAGGTCCTGTTTGTGGACTTCTGAGTGTTCAAATACTGCCAAATCTGGAAACAGAGAAAAATCAACTCATTTTCCTGATGCCCAAACTTGATTTGCTATTCCATTTAATAGCACTCAACCTGAAGCCCCAACTTAGAGGGCATTCAATAGATAATGTTCTTGGATAATCAAATTAGATTATAGCTATAGGATTCTCTAAATCATTAATGTTTTCAATCCTCCAGAAAAATACAACACAAAACTTTTTAGAAACAAACTGCTTTTTATAAAATAAAATAAAAAAAAATCACTTCCTGGATCACAAAATGAGTAACAAAAATCCTAAAAGAGCAAAACAACACTCATTATATCTTATGGTTCTGGGCAGGAAAATGTGTAAAGATCAGGATAAATCAGTGAAATCACTGACTTCTGATGTTGTAAAGAGTTCATAGGATTGTCACCAAACATTGCAGGTTAAGGATTTTATTTAACATAGACCTTACTGCTATCCACTTAGGCTTTTAGAAATGTAAAGAAAGAGCTGTGGTTTTATGACGATTCCAAAGACACTTCAAGGAATGAAGTCAGAGATAGTAATTTAGAACAAGTTCTGCCACTCGGCAATATCATGTTAGCCCTTAAAGATGTTCCTGTGTATTTTTCAGGTGTCGGAGCAGTTCTCTTGCACATGTGTGTTGGGATGCTCCTGGGGGAGGTGGAGGGCAGTGTGGTCTTGTCTCCTTCCAGGGCCCACACCTGTGGCACTTGGTCAGGTAGAAGAGTGGTCTCTTGGCAGATAGAAAAGCAACTCTGCTGTATTTTCCCAGGTAGCCAGCTGTCTCAGGAAAAAAAAATTAATCACTATATATGGCAAAGATGGAGAAGAGAAGCTGAAGTCTGATTCTATCCAGGGAAGTATTTTTGTAGATCTCCTCGTTCCCTATCACTAGGTGGAGGACTAAGTATAGTACAGAAAGCTGCCCTGGAGCACTACTCATATTCAAATGGCCAAGTAACAGTAACGGGGATGTTCCAACATCTGCCCTAAATTTTAAGCAGTCTGTTCTACCCAGACCTTAAGTAGTTTTACATTTTTTTCGTTGAACAGTACGTTCTATTAGGTACTTTCAGCTCCTCTATGAGAAGATGCTTCTGAGGACACATGGTCCCTGCTTACGTGAACGATCACACAGAACATGTGCTAGAGCACATGGGGATGGAGGCAATTTTGGTGCTGAGAGAAATTGGAGTTAAAGGACCTAACACTATGAGAAGGAAGGCGCCTGGAATAATAGGTGGTGAGTGAGGTGGGCAGGGTTTGGAAGGGAGAGGGGAAGGACGGGTACCCAAGCAAGGGTAACCTCAGCCTAGTCCAGATTTTCTGTATTAGAGGCAGAAAATGCATCTTTCAATTGAAGAGTGTGGTTCACCTACTGAGTGCCTCGACTTCCAGCTATGTGTGTGAGACATTTCTCAACAGAAATTTCTCTGTTCAGTAACTTAGAACATGGGGACAAGATATTAGCGTTTTCAGCAAGAATCTTTCATTAGGAGAAAATTTCTTTTTGTACAAACGTGGGGGGACGTATTAGAAACATTGTGGCCTTTTAGAATAGAGTGTGAACAGAGCCGAAAATAATGGGGAAAAATCAGGGAGCTAGATTAATACAGACCAACAGACATAGGGGCTTTCTCAACCATGAGCCCAGCCCAACATCCAGTGGTCACTAGAGGTCTAGTTTTCTCTCATTCAGTTTGTCTCAGTAGGAGCTGTCTTCCAGAGACATGCCAGAAGCTGGGAGCAGAAAAGATGGATGCCCTTCAAGCCTCACTGATGTGCCATCGCAGGCCCCAGGAAAAATCAGACACAAAGTACACAACCCAGACACTGCATGCTCTTAAGTTAATTAGAGCTGCTAACAGGGGGCAATGGAGAACTGGTTTACTAGTTTTTGCATCTGCATAAGAGATAAGGCAGCTTTAACACTGCCTGATTCTAAAGTTAGGGAGAAATGAAAGGCAATAAAATAGGATAATTCAAGACCCTCATCAAATGGGGAGCGGATGTGGCTCAAACAATTGGGCCCCCACCTCCCACATGGGAGGTCCTGCATTCGGGTCCCAGTGCCTCCTAAAGAAGATGAGCAGACAACAAGCAGACAAATAAGGGAGCCATCCTGGGTGGGGGTGGGGGGGAGATAACAAATTTGTTAAAAAGAATCAATGACAAGAAACACTTGGAAATAAAAAAAACAAAAACAAATCAAGCCAAACGTGTGTGTGTGTGTGTGTGTGTGTGGAGGGGGTAGGATGAGGGAGATCGTAGAGGGTCTAGGCCAATAATAGACTAAGAGAAGCTTGTGTCTTCACATCACGCCTTGCCCCAGATAACGTGTCTAAGTGATATTTTCTACAACAGAAATGCACCAGGCTGGATGCTTGCCAGTGGTGGGAGTGGTGGGGATATCTGGATGTAAAGGTTTTGACATTTTTCCTATAAGCAAAGGAGGTTTGCTTGGGTCACTAATAAAATATTGAACAAATATTCTAAAGGTTAAAATAAAATGAGAAATTTGGGTTTCTCATTTTCCAAAAAAAAAGAGATTTTAAGAATATTCCACTTACCTTCAGATTCACTGGTAGCATGTCCCTTTTGTTGTTTGAGGCCGTGTGGATCCCTCTTTTTATGGCCTCTGACAGCAGCGGTTAACAGCTTGCTACACAAGGTATAGTCCAGCAGCATCAGTACCACCTAGGAGCTGGTTAGACCTGCAGAATCTCAGCTCCCACCCCCCACCTGCTGCATCAGGACCTGCAGTTTAACAAGCTCCCCAGGTGATTGGTATTCAAGTATGAGCTCCTCTGGGTTAATACATCTTGTGACGCAAAAATCCTTATTTTTGAAGGGTGAGGAGGTAGGACTATACACTCTGCCTCCGATATTAGCTCTCTTAGTCTCCCCTTAGCGAATGTGGTAAACTAAAGAACATTCTCCTTTCGGTTCTGAAATACGTACTGACTGATAACCTCAGCTGAATGCTTGCAGCTAACTGAAAAGTGAAAAAGAAAAATAGAAAAAAAAACAAACAAAACTCGCTAGAATGCACAGGTGTTTGCATACTCTTTAATTGAATTCCGTGTTTACCAAGAATCAGCTGTGTTTGCTCCCAACCCTGTTTATACCAGTTGTACTGGTTATTAAAATCACACAATTCTAAGTAAATTGATGAAATAGGAGTATGAAAGATCATCATTTCTATGAGAAGTAAGCTGAGTACTTTGAAAGATTCAATGAAAAAATTCTCTCAAATTAGGCATGGGTGATACAGCTATAAAAAGTTGGGGGGGGGGTGTAAAAAATAAGGAGCCTGCGTTCAGTTTGTGTCACTTGTCTAAAGTTTTTGTTCCACATTAATGAAACAAATTATAAATTGAGAATGGCACTTTGTATGTGTAGCTTTGCAACAAAGAGAAGAGGACACATCTATAGACCCACACAATACATATTTTAAAAAAGATCTTGGACCTATATGAAAAGATTATAAATAGATGCAAAGGTTTATGTTAAAATTTAAATTTTTATTTTATTTTATAATAAAATATATATTTTAAAGATTTCCCTCTTTAACCCATTTTTACATTAACTAACTGCTTTGCCCTTATATTATATAATATAAATAAAGATATACAGTAGAAAGATTCTGCTGTCTGGCTTTATGTTTGAAGAGTCAAGGAAAGTAGAAGCAAGGAATTTCCTTGTCTTCATGAACTCTGCCTTTTTCTGATTAGGGATTTGGGACCCAGAAAGGTGAAATGTCTTGCTTTAGATAACCGTGTGGTTCTCAAAGTATAGTCCCAGACCAGCAGCACTGGGATCACTTGGGAACTTGCTAGAAACGACAATTCTTGACCCTGGCTTTGACCTACTAAAGCAGAGAGTCTAGGGGTAGGGCCCAGCAGCCTGTGTTCTCACGGGCCCTCCAGGTAGTGTTGATACAGCTGAAGTTTGAGGACCATGGTTTAGCTCATACACAAAAGCAGAACCTGGAGAAGAACCTAGGTCTGCATTAGTCCAGACCATGACACCATTTCTCTCATTTGTGAGGCACCTGCTACAGACCTGACAGTTCTCTTAATCAGAAATTATAGCTTAGGGGAAGCGGATGTGGCTCAGGCAACTGGGCTTCCGCCTACCACATGGGAGGTCACTGGTTTAGATCCCGGTGCCTCCTAAAGAAAACAGCGAGCTGGTGCGACAGGCAGGCGCGGCAAACTGACGCAACAAGAGACACAGGGAGGAAAAACATAATGAGAAACAGAACAAAGCAGGGAGTTTAAGCGATTAGGCACCTCCCTCCCACATCAGAGGCCCTGGGTTTGGCTCCTGGTGCCTCCTAAAGAAACAAGGAAGACGAACAGACACAGCGAGTGCAAACAACAAGGGGTGGGGAGAAAGAAAAAAAGAGAGTGAGAGAGAGAAAGAGGGAAGGAGAGAGGGAGGGAGGGAGGGAGGGAGGGGAGAAAGAAATTTTAACTTACATCAATTGAACAGTGTGCTGCAACACAAGAATCTTAGATAGAAAATGACTCTATCAAACCTACATAAAGCAGAAGGATAACCTCTAAACTGTAACTAAGGAGGGATCATTTCTAAATAGTTGGAGCCATTGGTGCGCTGCGCTCTCTTGGGGGCTGCCACTCATTGAGGGCTGACTGTGAGAGATCCTGGGCTAAGCATTTTACATAGATTTATCCTCACTTTGCAGAGGCAGGAACTGAAGCTTAGAACAGTTGAGTAACTTCCTGAAAGGTATGGTAATAACAGGATTTGAATCCTACATTTTATTATCTGCTTATTTGGAAAAGTTGGGGCTAATTTTTAATAATATTTGAACATATATTTTGGAATTGGGTTTCCCCCCAGTGACTACAAAGTTTCCCTCAATGTAAGAGAATAAAAATAAGAATCACCAACATAGAAACTATGTGTATGCAGCACAAATGGAAAATGTTTCCTTATGTGCATATAGTTCTCTCCACTCTAGCTGCACATTAGAATAATAGCTGGAACTCTTGGAAAATGATGCCCAGACTCCACCCTTAAACCGATGAAATTTAAATCTCATGGGGTGAATTCTGAGTATTGGTATTTTTTTAAGCTTCCTGAGTTATTACAAAGTCCAGCCAGAGTTGAAAACCAGCAATAAGGACATACAAGTTCAGATAATTCAGGTTCAGAAATGAATTCCGATGAGTTTTTCCATGTAACCTAAGTTATCAGTCAAGCAAGAATGCCAGCCATGCATTGAATGCTTGCAGTGCCCCAGGCATGTTGCACGGTAATGCCCTCAAATAACCCAAAAACTTGGGTTCTCATTATGGAGTTAACAGATAAGTATATGTGTCGTTTTCAGGAATCTCATATGAAAACGCCCTGTTTTCCCATAACCAAACCGAAATAAAGCGATTTTTTCTAGCCTAAATCAAATCTCTGGAAACTACCTATGTAAACTTCATTTTCCTGGAACAGGAAGTAGATGTTTTAGCAAAATCCTGGCTTGCTCTTTACTATCATCCTGCTTTTTGCTCTGTTTAAAAGAATCAAAATGCTGTTTATGCTATAAACATAACCATCTAAATTAAAAAACAATTGATGGGAATTTTTTATTTTACCAGCCTGGAAAGGGAAATATTTGGCCAATTTGGTTCAAAGTATTTGTGTGTGTTCCCCATCCTTGATTTATTTGTGTAGTTCTCCTGCCTCTTAACCCAGGCAAATTTAAAGATGTGTCTTGCTTTATTCAGTAACAGTTCTGGAAAAAATCAAGTGTGATTAGAATCATTTTTTAAGTTTGCAAGACTTTTCTGCTATTACACACTACAGCATTGGTTCTTAACCAGGTTATTTGTCTCCAGAATATATTTGGCAACGTTTGGAGACATCTTAGATTGTCACAACTTTGGGGGAGGTGCTACTAGCATCTAGGGGATAGAGGCCTGCCATGTTGCTAAACTCTTACATTGCACAGGACGGCCCCACAAAAAGGAACAGCTGACGCAAAATATCAATAGTGCGAGGTTGAGAAACTGCTCCAAAGTGATTATTTTTTATGTGTTATGAATGCATATTTTTCTATGCCTGGCTTGCTTAGAGCCCTTCTATAAATAATACTTATATATAATTATACCAATTAAAATATTACGTCAGATAGTTTGTTCCACCAGAATTAACCCAAGAACTCTGGGCACGTAGACAGAGTCTATAGATCATATCCGATTTGTATTTAAAGCATTTCAGTGCCTCATATTGTCTGGTTATAAATAGCAATGGAAGTGAGACAGTTATTGTGGAGATTTGAGCACCTGAGGAATTCAGGGGCCAAAGGAAAAAAAAGAATCCATCGTGTTGAAGCTGAAAGAATAAAGGCCAAAGAAGATTGTCCTTTTTATCTTAGATCTTTTGGATGGTACTATCCATTTTTTTAAATTGAAAAGACATGCTTTCATTTTAAAAGTTTAAAGCTTTTATAGACCTGTTTTGTCTCTCCTTCTGCCTTTCCTTCTCCTGACTTAAGCCTGTTCAAGTTAAGTTTCTGTGCCTTGCAACAGAGAGAGTCATGACAACACAGCGCCCTTACCTGAAAATCAATTCCTCAAGCTCCCCATACACAAATATCTCCACACAAAAATAACACCACAAATCCAAGAGTGTAACTATTTTCAGGAGGGGGCTTCTGGTAATTAGCTTAGATTGCAACAAATGGTGCACACAGACTGTTGGCTCTGCATGTGTGCTCTAAGATTGGTGTTTACCCTATTATATTCCAATTTACGAATGTCATAAAGTTTATCAGCAAGCAAATGGAAACAAGCTAGAACACATAGATGGGTAGTGAGAGGTGGGCTTGAAAAGGGCTATCTACTGTGCCTTGGTGTCTAGATTTTTTTAGACTTCAAAAAAAAATTGTTTTCATTGGGATGATAGCAAATGGGGGGGGAGGGTTGCAACCATATTCCCCATTTAAACTTGGTGATCGTTGGGTATTTTTAGCAAATGAGTTGTCAGCAGAAAGGCTTCATTAGACCCATCAGGATATCTGCCCATGAAGAACGAATCCCAAACTGTACTGACAGTTTCCTTGAGCCAAAATGATGAAGCACTTCTGACAAGAGCCATATTGTGCTCCCCATGAGAGGAACATGAGGAACAAAAAAGACAGTTGATCTTCATTTGGTCAGGTTAATATTGACACAGCCTAGAAGAATCAGAAGTGTGGGGGATGCACACTTACAGCAAGCACTCTGGAGACTTGACTGGTGGTTTCCCTAAATCAGGGGGATGGTCTGGTCTCCTGCTTCCTTGAAATATTGTTCAAACTAGATGATTTATTTTTAAAAGGAAAATAAATAAAGCTGTAAGTGTTCAGACTCATGACTCAAAGAAGCCCATAGGGATTTTTCCCTTTCATCTGTATGTAATTATGAAAATAACCTTTGTTTCATCATTATCATTGTTTTTTGGTAGCCAGAGTATTGCCCAGGCTCTACCATTTCAAAAATACAGCATGCCTAATGAGTGTTCCATTTTTGCATATATCCTGGATTATTCTTTCCCATATAGGAATCCTTATAAACATACTTGAACAACAATAAAAAAGTGTCCTTAAGGAGAACACGTCTAGCTCCTTCACACAGAGTTCTTAAATCCATGCTGTATAGGAAAGTTTTGAGATTATGGGTCTGTACGCAAAGATAATGTAAATTAGCCTGAGCTGATTAATGAGGTGATGACTTATTTATCTGTAATTGGTTGTGAACCTCCCCACATCCAAATATTCAGTCTACTCTTGACTGGTTGTGAGACCCTGCCTAGGACCACTCTTTTAGGAAGTATAGTATTTAAGCCTCTTTTTCCAGGTCAACTCTCTATTGTGTAGTATCTTAGGTCCTCTTTATGTTTGAGCCAGTGAAGTGAGGATGGGGCAGGATTTCAACTCACTCAATTTCAGGTTGGCCTGAAAACCAGCCCACTTCATGTCAAGACGTTCTTAACTCAACCTTGTGTTTTTAGATGGATTATCCCAATTCATTTCTCTCTCCTCCTTCCCCCTCCATAAATGGTGTAGTTATAGGAGGTCATAAATCCTTGCCACATTGATTTTTACCCACAATAAAAAATAAATTAATTAAAAAATAAAAATAAAAAATCCTTGCCACATGACATGAAAGTAGTGGTTTTTAATAAGCATGTGCTTGTCCCCTGCATTCTTGAATTCTTTAACCCAAGTGGTGACCTTTTTACAAGAGTTGTTGCTTGACCTAAATCAAAGCACCTGCAGTTGATAGCATTATTATAATTGCCTTTGACAGTGGTACCTTAACAGGGAGACTTTGCTTGGAATGATGGCAGTATTGTAGGCCCTTCCCATTCAGATGCCTGAGTCCTCAGAGTGAAAAATACCTCTTTTCTCTCACCCCCTCTAGCAATCCTTTAGGATTCCTGGTTTTATGTGGGTTTCTGAGCAGAATAGTAATGTTGGGAGCATCTTTAGATGACAAAATTTTTATATACTGAATGTAAAGTGTGATTCTTCCATTGTTTTTGTGCCTAAACTACCAGAGCAAGAAAAGCTGCATGAAAATAATTCTGACTAACCAATGATTATGCCATTTCTCCTGCTTTCTCTTTTTTCCTTCCATGTACACATGCATGCCCAACAACTTTTCCAAGTTTTTAATGGTCCTGCTCCTGTAGGACCATTACAACATTCTTTTTTATAGCAGGTACCTTGGGCAGGTTTTCTTAATTTTAGGCTCATAAATAGTTAATGGTCATCCTACATTTGTATTTTGTAGAGCAAGTGAGAAATCAAAAAAAAAAAAAAATTGATCATAAAGCATGGTGTCAAATGGTAAAAGTGGATCATCAAAAATTTAAACAGTACAGTATTATTGGCATGTTGTCAAAATCAAAGATGTGGCTTGCTTGTATATTGACAGGGGAGAATCAGTACTAAACAGAAGTGAATGGACTGGCAAAAAATTACTTTTTATTAAAATCAATACTGAATTAATTGGGAATATCTTTGGTGATGAAAAATGGTCTCATTCAAGGAGAACACAGGGATTAAAGCATGATCTCTGAAGTCAGACAAACTAAGGTTTGAGTCCCATTTTCCCCACATATGAGTTGTGTAATGTCAGCTACTTAACCTTTCAAAGTCTTCATTTTCTCAAGGCAAACCAGAGATAATGTTACCTACCTCATAAGAGCATCTTAAAGTTTAAATGCTATGATGCAAAGAATTTCTGCAGAGTCAATGCCTAACTAAATTATGTTGGGCCTTACACTATTAAGTTAAATGAAAATTATATTAATATTACATATATGTTACATCTTGGTTTATATATTGCAGTATTTTTATTTTCATAGCATCTTTTCATAAAAGGGCTCTCTTTTCGGCTATGGAGAATGATGCTATGTACTGTCTGACTCTATTTTCAAAATATAATGTATGATATAGTTTTAATATACCCAATGAAGTTTGCACTACTAAAATGCCTTGACTAGCTCATAAAAATAGTGTAAAAAAAAAATGACGTTTGGTAAAAACATGGGAAATACCTTTGCTTACCAATTAAAGAGTGTGTGAAAAACAGAATAAATAAAATCTCTTAATTTATGCATTTATTGTTCTCATAAATCATTGTCCTGTCAAAATGATCAGACTTTATTATTGCTGAATACTTTAAACATCATAATGAAATTTTGGTAGCATAAATCATAAAGCTTTCAGTTAGAACATTTGTGTACATACCTCAGCATTTTTTAATATCTTGATTTAAAAAATAGTCCTTAGTCTAGAAATATATCCATACAGAGTGTAAATGTCAAACTATACTCTTAAATTTCAGTAACTCAGCAATCCATGCTGACCACTGTGCTTACATGGTAGTTATGGGTTGTCAAACTGTGTTTCTAAGCCTCACTGTTTGCAAAAATGAAGCTAAACAGGCTTGGGTTTTAATCTTGGAAATGATTTTTAGCTAAATGCTTGCTACTTACAAGAGATACCTGATCACTTGATTTTTCTATTTCTGGCAAGAAGAAAAAAATTTCAGACATAACAGATTTTGGAATGACTTGTTCATGACATTAGAAAATAATTTATTACATTTAATGAAAGCCTTACTTGATATATTTAACTTAAAATTTGAAAGGGAAACAACTGTTTTGGATTATGTGTGTAGTCCATCCATCTTTAGAATGCTGAACCTAAATGGAAAGTATTAATATGAGGAGTAAAATCTACTGAAGGTCACTTGACTTTCGGAGGTGATCAGTGGAAATGCTGAAAAAGACTCCATTCATGGTGATTTAGCCAAAGAAAAAATTACCACACTTTTTTTTTAATGCTTTAAAAGTATTTTTGTAATGACAAACAAATGCTCCTGTGGGATTCATTGAGTATAACTTGGAATTAAGGATAAAGAATCTGTTAATGAGATAAATGCTACCATACCCATAGTTTGGGTATGGTTTCTTACATCATTTAAAAAGATTATTTAACCATTTTTCTATTGTTGGACATTTAGATTGTCTCTAAGTTTTACTTATTCAAGTAAGAATCTAATGAATAGCTTTAAACACAAACCTTTGTGTGTATATCTGATTATTTCTTTAGATTATTTTTCTAACCGTAATTGAGAGTGTCCATTGGAAATATTGACCAAAAATGGGAAATTAGAAGATGAAAAATTTCTTATCAAAGCATTTATTTGATTATTAATAAGTTCAGATACTTATTGGCCATTTGCATTTCATCAATTGCGAATTGTCTTTTATGTTCTCTAACAATTTTCCTTTTTTTCTCTATTTTTTTCTCATCAGTTTATAAGAACTTTTCTTCTCAAAGTCCTCAGACTTTTCTTCCCCCAGTTAAAAAAAAAAAAAAGTAAATAATAATAATCGCATTGGGGAATGTTGAGTGGGTTTTAAGCAGAAGTGTGTCTGGATGCGATTTACATTGTTAAAAGCTCTCTCTTGGTGCGGTGAGGAGAAGTGGTGGTAAGGAGGCAGGTGCAGCAGCAGGGAGACCGTTTGGGAGGCTGAGCCAGAAGTTCCGGTAAGAGATGATGGTAGTGGGACTAGAACAGTGGTAGACATGGAGAGAATGAGAAACATGTTCAGATTTGAGATACGTTTCAGACTTAAAGTTAATTGGATTGCTGAAGGATTGGGTGAGGAGTGAGGAAGGGAATCAAGAATATTCTTAGATCTTTGTTTTGAGTAACTGGGTAGAGGGTGGTGCCGTTTAATGATATGGAGAAAACTGGAAAGGGGGCCTGTCGTATCTTATTTGAGATGCTAAGTAGACAGTCACGTAGGGATATTCACGTGGAGAGGCGAGGTTAGAGTTCCTGGGAGAGGTAGATTGGACTATCACTGGCAAATGCTTGGTTTTAAAGTCCTGTGATTAGTTGAGAACACCAAGGTAAAATATGGAGACACAGGAGAGAAATTCTAGGGCCCTGAACATTTTGAGATTGTATAAAGAAGAGGAACCAGAAAAGGTGACTGAGGAGTAACCAATGAGTTAGGAGAAAAACAAGATGTCAGGAGAGTGAAGGAATTGAGTGCTTCAAGAAGGAGAAAGGTTCAAACACACAGAATTCTATTAAGTCAAATAGGGTCAGAACAGGAAAGTGGCTTTTGGGATTTGGCATCCTGGAAGTGATTGGTGCTTTTGAGAAGAGAAGCTTCAGTGGAACTGGGGACAGAAACCTGAGGTGAAAAATATATGTACAACACAAGAAGTGCGGCTTTTTCTCTCTCAAGGAATATCCACATTTAAGCACTCATATGTTTACAGGACATTATTTAGATAACTTTTTTTTCATGTGATGAACTGAAGCATTCAGCCTTTAGCATAAAGATTAAAATTTTCAGACCAATGGTAGAAGAACTAAAATAGGATTTTGTGAGAGGATGGAATTCTCCACTGCATTTGCCCATGTTTTTTCAACACAAATACTGTGTCTATTGGACTCTTTCACTATCGCAGTTCTTACCTTAGTTGAAGTAGAGCCAGATCATTTCTGTTTCCCTGCCCTAAGTCATTATAATAATCAACCCTCTTTAGGATCCTTGAGATTTACACCTTAGCTTTTGGCTGGGAAATTTCAAAGATTCTCCCTCCACCCCCCACTCCCCTATTTCCAGGCCTTTCCACATATTTCAAAACTAGGATTTACTCAGGAAAAAATACCTATGACCTCTGAAAAATATGTTTAATGATTGAATATTTGGAACTGGGGTGATGAGGAGCTGTGACAGCGAGCAATTCTCATTCTTCCTAACTGATGGGAATAGTCTGGGTTTTTCCAGTCAATTCTCATTTGGAATTAGTAAAGTAACTTCCTAAATGCCATGCAGTACTCCCAGACTGGTATCATATTTCAAATGCAGAGGGTGTATGTGGTAGTGGTAGAGGGAGTGGATGGTAAGGGTGATCCCTTCATTTTCTAAAGCTTTGGCAAATTAGGTAGGATATACATATGTGTATGTACTTATATAATTTTAATTTAAGGTGGTTGAAACATTTTTGGAGACATTTGAGCAGATTAACAAATAGTATTTGTATACATATAACTAAAACAGTAATTTATCAGGTAGAAGGCAGATGGGGGAAATAAAATGCCAACCTGTATGTACAGTTGTGTTGTGTTGATGATGAAGTGCTGTTTATTCAGGGCCAGCCTAGCTTGTCAGCAACATAAGAGCCGTCACAGCACATGACTCCCTGCGTAGCTAGCTAGAAGACAATAATAAATTATCTCCTATACAAACAGCACCAGCGTAAGCAGAACACACAGACTCTGCCTCCGGATTCCTGATGATTCTCACTCATTCCGTTGTTTTGCTCTGGTTAAAACATAAAACTCCTGACATTATCCTAAGGCCAGTGAGCTCTAATCTGATTTGGATAATTTAGACAGAGCAGAGTTTTTGATGATCTCTGTTTTGGGATTCCTATAAAATGTATTTTGTTTCTCTAACATCCCGAGGCAATTTGTATAAATTTTTGCTTTATCAATACTTCATTTGGTCCTGTGGAGTTTGGGGTTACCCAGAGGAAAACTGGGACAGTGTTACCTAAGGGAGCTTGATCACAAGAATCACTTGAGGTACGTAATAAAAATACAAGATCTTGGAACCAATCCCCATCCTCTTGGCAAAGAAGCCCAGAAATACACACCCCAGGATGATTTGTAAGGTGAGGATCTGAGAGGTACGAGAACGGAGAGAGTGAGTACAAGTCAGGTGACAGTGCTGCCTAGCTTCTTGGATTTCAGGGTGGGTGCTCCCGGGAGTCTGGGGTGTGGCCTGAGAGTCTGCATTTCTATGAGCTGGTGCTGCAGAACTTGGAAACACTTTGAGTGACAAGATCCTGAAGCCATCATTTTAACACAGAAGAATCCAAACAGGTTAGGGCTCAGCCAACATTTTTGAATAGCAGATGTTCCACAAGTATGGCTTTGAATAATGCTGATTCTCCTGAATCCTAATCTTGTGCTCAGATAGCAGTAAAACCCTCCTTTTCTTGTTTGAGCGACCCAGCAGGGAGTGTCGTGATAATTGTTTTTATAGGTGAAAATCCCTTAGAAATGTGCATCTTCTTCCAAGTGTTTATATATGTATTTGGGGGGTTTATGTACATAATGAAAAAATATTTTGAAAGGAATATTGTACAGTTCTTGTGCCGAAGCATTCAAGCACTGGCGATCAGATGTAGGCAGCTGCTATCTGTTCTTGTTTTCCTTTGGGACAATTCTTCTTTTACAATTCATAACAATGCACAGTTCCGCCTTAAGGTTCTTAATTGATAACAGCAGATGATTAGAAATCATTTCATCGATCGAAAGCATATTGTGCATAATATGAGATCTGATTTTTCAAAAAGCTCATTCTAAGTATCTATTATATCATTGATGAGTTAATTAAAAAACATTTTTACAATCATGTCAGTTGGATAATAAATGAAACACATGAACGCTGACAGTACACTATTTTGAACACATGCTTCCACAAGCTATTGTCTTCAAACATCATACATTTTATTATAAGTAAGTACAATAGATCATTGGTGTTCAACTGCAATATATCCTGAGACCTTTGTGAATTCTCATGTGCAATTCCTTGGCACTAAAAAGTGAGAGTGGTCTTTGAAGATATCTGAAGAGAGGGTCTGCCACAAGAAGTAGAGAACAAAGCCTCCTAGAGATGCAGGAACTGGGCTGGGAGTAGAGAGCAAAGCCCCTTAGAGATGTGGGAGCTGGGCAGTTGGCGGGCTCACACACCTGCAAAGTGCCTCCTGTGTCCTTCAGGGGCCTCACAGACCTTGAGATTCAACTAGCTGAATGACAGAGGAAATGTATTATGGATGCTTGGTGTGGCTGGTCTAAGTCACAAATATCAGATCCACCAGTTTCAAAGAGCTACCACATATAAACACTAATATGGGCATGGAAAATAACTGCAGCTGTAGGCACAGTACACCTGAGCTCATCGCAGTGGTTACCTGAGGAGGGGTACATGACACTTTCACTTTCTATGGTAGACATTTCTGTATTGTTTTAATATTTTGCTAGCAGCACACATAAGTCTGATTACTTTTGCAATCAGAAAAAATTAAAATCATTGTTTGAATCGTTTGAATACATATTATGGTGTTTTTCATTGAGTAGCACAATAGACTGTCAGTTGACTGAAAGTAATTATATAGAATGATAATTTATATATGATGATAGGGGATTATGCAGCAAGGACAAGTTTTGTGTGTGTGTGTCTCTCCAGTCATTCAACAAACATTTCTTGAGCAACTAGTAGATGCCAGGTGTTATGCTCAGGCCTAGCATATGGTCTTTACCATACTTCTTTAAGGTAGAGAAACATCCATGCAGATAACGTGCTCCTGCAATTAATAAAACTAGAAGAAGCCAGTACATTTTCTGTGGGTGATGAGAGCCCCTGGCTGGATGCTCTGCATTAGTGGGAGCCTTTTCCACATTTCTTTCATTCCTCCATAGCTATCACTGAGAGTAAGCAGATCTGACATCACAAGCCTTACACAGATTTCCCAGATTTCTACACTGGAACAAAAATCACTCAGCAAACTCCTCAGTAATTTCTTAGGTTCGTCCTTAGTAATTTCTACTTAGAGTTAATAATACTCATTAGAAAACAAAGTTGTAGAAAAGAACAATAATTTCCTCCAATTTTCCTAGTGACAGACTGTAATAACGGTCAGCTGGCCTTCCTATATAGTCTTATGAACAATCAGAGGGGGAAAATATGCTTGGCAAAGTAATTACTTAAATAAATATTTTTAGGAAAAAAATGTTGAGATATGTCCAAGCAATTCTTAATAATAATGGCAGACTGTTTCCTTTCTTGGTTTGGGAAGACATATGAGCAAAGTATATTTTAAACCATAGCATGAAAATTTCTCAAAGCAAAGTGTTTATTTCACTTGCATCTAATAATAACTATCTGTCCTATTACATCCTAATACTGGACAGAATGTGTGGCACAACTCCCAGAGCTGGGCATCATTACATTAGTATCAAATTATCCGTTGTTTTTTCAGAACTGTATGTTCCACAGGAATATAGCCAGTGATTTGAAAGCATTCACAGACAAGTATGGGTTTGATGTCCTCATCCTTCTGGCCAGCGACCAGTCGGAGGAGCAGCAGCCGAGACAACAGATCACCGTGTATTCAGAGAACCTAGAACTGGGCAGTCAGGTGAGCCTCTCCTTCCTCGACACACGTCACTGCCTCTGACAGGCTGACTTTCAGAACACGTGGGCAGAGATGAGAACTGATTTGTGGCTTATAAGAAACTGGCCCAAGAGATAGTCCTAGAGTTTGAGTTTTAGGAAATGTTTGGGGCATATTTTGCTACATTGAGTCTTTTAAAAGATCCCTTTAGACTGGGGAGTTGGAGGAGTTATTGTTTCATGGGTAAAGAACTTCTGTGTGGGATGATGAAAAACTTTTGGAAATATATAGTGGCAATGGTTGCACAAAATTGCGATTATATTAAAGTCACTGAATTGTATACTTTAAAAAGGTTAAAATGACAAATTTATGCTATATATATTTTTTACCTCAATACAATTTTTAATAATAATAAAAAAGTCCCATAACCATTTCTCTTCTAGACTGAATCCAGAGAGATCTCACATCTTTGTCTGCTAAATGAGGGCAAGTCCTCATTTGGGTGCTGTTTTGTTTTATTTTGAGATTGCTGCCTAGCAAACTTTTATTTTATTTACAACTTTAATAGTTAATCTCCAGGGAAGCGGATGTGGCTCAATCGATGGGGCTCCCGTTTACCATATGGGAGGCCCTGGGTTCGATTTCCGGGGCCTCCTGATGAAGGCAAGCCCGCCCACGCAGCGCGGTGAGCTGATGCAGCAGGACGACCGGACAAGGGGAGACAAGCAGACACAGAAAAACGCACAGCAAATGGACACAGCGAGCACAAGCAGCAAGGGGGTGGGGGTGATAAATGAATAAATAAATAAAATCTTAAAAAAAAAAAAAAAAAGTTAATCTCCAGGTACTAAAATTCTGGCTGGTTAATCAATTGGCTCCTCTAAGTTGATAATAGAGTCTTTTAACAACCAAAGCATAGGAAATAATAAAAGCAGTCAATAAAGTTAATCGAAGCAGGACACTGGATATGCAAAGCAGGTATATTTCATAATTAATATGGGAATACACATGATTCATTGCAGTATGAAGACTCAGAGAATGGTTTCATGATTAATCTTTCTTCACTAATGGATTAGACTCCTTGCCTATCCACAGAAGAGACAAGGTCTCAACTCTCTTTTACAGCCTCACTTTTTGTCCTCCAAGAGGGCTTTCTTGGTTCTCTTGATGTGTGACTTTAGGTGCCCTTGTGCTCTCTCTGAGCTTTCTCCTGTCCAATCTGAAAGAGCCCCCTGCTCCTACTGTGGCTGCATTTCTCACCCCTTCTCCTGATCTACGTATATTTGTGCATGCATCACCAGCCATGGCCTTTCTAATGCTCTGCCCTGTGTTTGGTTTCAAATCTGAATTTTATCTGCAGTCAGTGGCTTCCTAAGGACAGGGTGTGGGCGTCCTAAGTCTCCAATGCAATGATTTTCAAATCACTTTTTGTATCAGAACCCTTTTTTCAAGCTAGTTTAAAATTGGGAAATATAAAATAGGCATAGTGACAGAGCAGATGAAGGGATTAGGAGCCCTTGAGCCTCCACTCTTCCTCTCTCCTCTTCCCTCACTAACACTGCCCACTCAGCAACACTCCAGAGGCAGCTCCTGGGAATCCTGGAATTTGAGGAACATAGCGTCAAGACTGTGCTCTAAAAGTGCCTCTCTCTGGCCATGTGGTCACACAGTTGGTTCAGAGTCAAAGCCCCTGCATCTCAACTGCCTGAGTTCAAAACCTGATTCTACTTTATTAATATGTATCAATAAAGTTGATTTGCAAAAACAAAACAAAACTTGATTCCATCACTTTTTAGCTGGGCGCTGTTAGACATATGATTTAACTTTCCTGTGTCTTAGCTTCTTCATTGGTAATATGGAGAAATTACCATTCCCTACCTTGTAGAATTATGGCGAGCATTTAATGAGATAATACATGTAAAATTTTAGGGCTGCGCCTGGCATATGAAAGCACTGAAATGCTATCTATTCTTATTTTATTACTATCTATACTAGCTTTGTGGTTATTATCATTATTACCTTCCCTAATTCTAAGAGGCCATCTTCAAAGACCCTGTGTAGCAAAGTGCTCCAAACATTTCCTAAAAATTATAGAGCCACAACCCAGTTGTATCCTCACCCTGCCCATCACAACTTCCCCCGGGGCCTCCCAAGTCTGCTGTATCTGTTCTGGGCTCCAGGTCTATGCTCTCTAGGGCATGAAGGACAATTTTGGCTTGAACCCTATTTGGAAAGCTCTGTCCCTGGTAGCTTCTTTCTCACTCATATTTCTTTCTCATATTTTCTTCTTTGCTTTCTGAGCCTATCAGAGCTTAAAGCTGGTTCTAGCTGCCTGCTCCTAAAGAAAAGCATTTAGGGTCTGCCTCATTACCCCTTATTCCAACACTTTTTCCCTAGTCTTTGTCAGCAACCAGCAATATCTCTGCCATTTGCAAATTTGAGTTTCACTCCTGTTGGAAGAAAGTATTATGTTACACTGAGGAAAGGAATTACATGGTTTAAATTGCTTTACCCATAATTTTCAGGAACCAACAAAATTGTGCAGTTGGATTTTGAGTAAAATGAAAAGATGTTTTGATAAGATCGGAGAAAGGGATGGTGATATATGTAGTGGGACTTTCCATGTTTTACATTACATAATTTTCTGTTGTTTCAGGTTATTTTTTTAGATGAATGAAAACAGATTCATTTCATATGAGAAAAAAATAATAAAGACAAATTACAAAGAGTAAAGACTGCCTAACTGTTCATATAAACCCCTGTGCCTCCCTGACAGATTTGCTGTGAACTGGAAGAGAGTCAGAACCCTTGTCTAGAGCTGGAGCCCTTTGAATGTGGCTGTGACGAGATCCTGGTGTACCAGCAGGAGAACCCTTCGGTGACTTGTGATCAGGTTGTTCTACTTGTCAAGGAAGTCATGAATAGGAGGTGTTCAGAGATGGTCTCCAACAGCCGGACATCCTCAACAGAAGCTGTGGCAGGCAGTGCTCCACTCTCTCAGGGATCTTCTGGGATTATGGAGTTGTATGGTTCTGACATAGAGCCACAGCCCAGCTCTGTGAATTTCATAGAAAACCCTCCAGATCTCAATGATTCTAACCCAGTACAGGTGGATGCCAACATAGACCTTGTCAGCCCAGATAGTGGGTTGGCCACCATTAGGAGCAGCCGTTCATCCAAGGAGAGCTCGGTTTTCCTCAGTGATGACAGTCCAGTGGGAGAAGGTACCGGGCCTCATCATAGCCTCCTACCAGGGTTTGAATCCTATAGTCCCATCCCTGAAGGGGCAGTAGCTGAGGAGCATACACGATCCGGAGATCATGGTGAACAATTTGACCTCTTCAACTTTGACCCAGCACCGATGGTTTCTGGACAGTCCCAGCCATCTTCCCATTCTGCGGACTACTCCCCAGCAGATGACTTCTTCCCTAACAGTGATTCATCAGAAGGACAACTCCCCACTGGACCTAAAGAATTTGAGGGAATAGAGATCAACATGACCACTTATTCATCCAGTTCACTTTTATCAGGGGCTGGCAAAGATAGCCTTGTGGGATTTGATGAAGAGTTTGCCCAGAGGCAAGAAAGTCCCAGGGATAACTCCGAAAGAAATTTGAATCTGACAGATTTTGTGCGAGATGAATCCCCTTCACCAGAAAGACCGAAAAATATTGGAAAGAGAGTCCCACCAACACCTATGAATAGCTTTGTAGAAAGCTCACCATCCACTGAAGAACCAGCCCTACTCTATCCAGAAGATATGACCCAAAATGCAATTGACACAGGCCACCCAGGGTCTGCTCAGAACCGACTGCGGTGCAGCAGCTGGTGGGGTGGTTTGGAAATTGACTCTAAAAATATTGCAGATGCATGGAGTTCCAGTGAGCAGGAATCTGTCTTCCAGAGCCCAGAATCCTGGAAAGATCATAAGCCAAGCCCAGTTGATAGGAAAGCCTTGGATTCTGTATTTCAACCAAAGAGTCTTGAATTCCCAAAGTCAGATCCCTGGGAGACTGAATTTGGGCAGCCTGTATTAGGTAGCAATAACATTCAAAACCAGAATGAGGAAAGCTTGCAACTTCAGAACCTGCCCACTGAGAACTGCCACATGCCAAGTGTTTCTCCTCAGGAAACAAACCACCTGATAGAAGACTTCACTGCTTTGTGGCGTTCCAGCCGATCTCCCACAGCAATGCCTGAGCCGTGGGGAAATCCCACAGGTGATAGTGAACCAGCTGCTGCAGGGCCATTCCCTTCCTGGAGTGCTTTTGGTAAAGAACATGATGCTGAAGCTTTGAGAAATACCTGGAATCTGCACCCAATGAGTGGTGAGACCCCTTCTGTGAGGGACCCGAATGAGTGGGCCATGGCAAAAAGTGGATTTTCTTTCCCTTCAGAAGACTTAGTGGACAGTTCCTCTGGAGAGGCAAATAAAGAAGCAGCTCCCGAAATCTGGGGGAAGAAGAACAGTGACCCCAGGGATAAAATTCTCCTATCCAGAAATCCCAGTTCCAATCTGGATCACACATGGAATAGTTGTAAGCCACCAAAGGAAGATCAGAATGGTGTGGTGGATCCTAAAATTAGGGGGAAGGCATATGAAAAGGTAGATTCTTGGAACCTTTTTGAGGAGAGTATCAAGAAAGGAGGATCAGACATCCTAGTTCCTTGGGAAGATTCTTTCTTATCATATAAATGCTCTGACTACAGTGCATCCAACATAGAGGAAGACTCAGTGGCTTCCCCCTTAGACACCAACTACTCCACCTCTGACTCTTATACATCACCAACTTTCGGTGGAGATGAAAAAGAAACGGAAAGCAAGCCATTTGACAGAGAGGAAGGTTTTGAGTCAAAAGATGCCAATTCTGCCATGGAGGAGACTGAAATATCTCCTCAGTCACCACAGCAGCTACCTAGAAATCGAATTAGCTCAGGTCCTGGGAACCTAGAAATGTGGGCTTCACCTCACACAGATAATGAAATAAATGTCCCTCACGATCCAGATTTGCTCCTGAAAGAGCCAACAAATTTGCTCCCGACAGAGCCAATGGATAAAAGCATGGAAGATGATGTTGGGGAGAGCAGCCAGTCCAGTTATGATGACCCCAGGATGATGCAGCTGTACAACGAGACAAACCGAAAGCTCACGCTTTTGCACAGCGGCACCAACTCCCAGCAGACGGCCTCAGACAATCTCGACATATGGAACCGAGTGATTCTGGAGGACACTCAGTCCACTGCGACAATCTCGGATATGGATAATGATCTGGATTGGGATGACTGCAGTGGGGGTGTGGCGATCCCTGGTGAAGGTCAAGCACAGGGATACGTTGTTGAAGGTACCGAGCCAGAAACCCGATTTTCAGTGAAGCAGCTAGAACCATGGGGCGTGGAGTATCAGGAAACAAATCAGATAGATTGGGACCTTTCTGCCTCTTCTGAGCACAGCAAGGACACTGCTCCCAATGAATATCACATACTGAATGAGAAAAGTGGACAGCTAATTGCAAACAGTATTTGGGATCATGTCATGAGCGATAACAACATGTCATCATTAATGTTACCAGCCCCATTATATATTACAGACTCAGAACAAAGCAAATCGTCTCCTGGAACTCCCAGCTCACCCAAGAAAGTTAAGGACAGTCACATCCCAGATGTGCTAGAAGCCTCCGGAGCCAGTCAAGCAGAAGCATTTACACCTGATCTGGACAACCAGACCACGTGGAGAGGAGCCCTGCCGAGTGATACAGCATCCTTGGCAACCAGGTCAGAGAGTCCAGGGCATTTTGCACATTCAGATCCATGGGAAGATCACGGCTGTGGACAGAGTGAAAGTGAGAAGGAAGCCTGTCAAGCCCCTGATAAGAAGTACCTAGGTGTGGAGGAGGTGATAAGCTCTGAGGTAGATAGTGCCGCAGCAAGTTCTGGAAGAGGGGAAGGTGACCAGCAACTGTCTCCTCAAGTTGCATCTGAACATCAAGAGATCTGCCATGAGTCAGGAAAAATCAGCTCTCTTTCAGTCACGTCCAGTCCTCAGACCGAGGAACCAGAGGACCTTTTAGAGCATGAGAAGGAATCTTACAATCTGGGCTTGGGCGATGTGCACACAGGAATATCTACAAATGACCTGCAGACAAAAGACATCGCTGAAAACCACCCCCCGAACCACAGAAATCTGAGTGAGGCTACTGAAGTTTCCAGTAGGATGAATTTAACAGAAAGTGTATCTTTATCTGAAATGGCTCCTGAGAAAATTGAAGAATGTAACATTCTAGAGCCAGAAAGAGTGAATGAAATGCCACCTCATGAATTTCCCCAAAGCCTTGCCATTTGGATTGGCCCTCTCAATAGTGATGTACAAGTCAGTTATGCAAGTTCTGAGATAACTGAGAATCTTGAAGTTAAGAGTACTGGAAACAGCCTTCCAGAAGCTAGTTCATCTGGAAATTATGAGAAAGAGAGTATTTCTAGTGAGTATACATGTTCAAGCACATCGAGTCCTGACCTAAATGATTCTTCAGCTGCATTGCTTTCCTGGGGCCACGTACCCAGTACTGAGCATAAGAAAGAGAATCAAGGTAATTGGTGTGAACCGAATCACCAGGAATCTGAAGTCATTACCACTGGCTGCCAAGTAGAAGTAATTACTGAAATGAAGGACCTGGAGAAAAACATAGTGGAAGAGTTTGAAAAGAGCTTTGATCACAAGGTTCCTAAATTTTTAGAGATTTGGAATGACTCAGTAGATGGTGATTCTTTATCTTCTTTATCCAGCCCTGAAACAGGCAAATATACTGAACATTCAGGGGCATATCAGGAAAGAAATCTAATGGTTAGCCATCAGGAGGAAAATGCACCTGACATTCCTGAAACCATGCAGCTGGAGGATGCCAAGTTCATTTCAACAAGCTCAGGTTCTGATGATGATAGTATAAGTGATGAAGAGTCAGTGGAGAAAGAGACCCATCTAGCCACTTGCCAAGATGCTAAGAGTGAATCCAAAAATTGGGATTCATTGAATGAATCTAATAAGTTCTTGGCCACTGCTGATCTCAAGGTTCAGGAATTTTCTGAATCAGTAAGCAGTTCAGGACCATCAGGAAATGAGAATAAGTCTAACCCATTCTCTGACAATCAGCAAAGCAGCCCTGATCACTGGAATTTCTCACCACTAAAGGAGACTGAAATACAGGTTACAGTGGTGGATATGGAGACAAAATCTCCAAAAACAGAGAAGACTGGAGATACTGTGTGGCAGATATCTCCTGAAAATGAACCAAACTCTGAAAGTCATTCTAAATTGGAAATGTTTGGCTTCTCAGCTGAGAGTGCTGAGTGCTGGAATGTCTCTCCACTAGAAAGGAAGCCCATTGAAAGTGCATTCAAAGGGGAACTGTGTAACTCCAGTGGTGTGTTAGAGATGAATTCCTCAGTGTACCAAACTGTGGATCCTTGGGGAGTACCCATTCAGGGTGATATTGAATCCGTGAATACACATTGTACTAATCCTTTCAATGACAAACCTCAGTCACCCTTTCTGGATAGTAATGGGGAAAACTCCCATGGGCAACTTTGGAACATTCAACCAAGGCAGCCGGACTCAGTAGCTGACAAGCCTCCCCAGCTTGTCATATTGGACCAAATTAAAGAAAAAGAATCAAGGGAACAAATCTTCATGCCTTCTGCTGCTGCTGAACTCACTTCTGAAACACATACTCAAGAGCAGTGTCAGGATACCGGGCTATCAGCCTGGCATCAGCAAGATGCACCATTTACTCACGCAGGTGAAGACGAACGTGTTGTATCTAATATTACAACTACTGAGAGTCAAGAAACAAATTGGTGGGAACGAGAAAAATCATACATCAGTGAAGTTACAGATTCAAGCATTGGCTCAGAAAATGTCCCTGTGGTCAGTTCTCCCACCCAACTGATAAAGAAATCAAGCTCTAAGTGGACTGACTCTATTCCTAATGAAGGCCCTAGAGGTACATTTGTTCCAGATGTTTTACATGGCAGTTTCCAAGAGAGTGGGCACCTGGCCTCAGCTTCGCCTGACTTGTGGACAGATGCTAAGCAGCCCTTCAGTTTGAAGGCAGATGGGGAGAATCCTGATATACTGACTTACTGTGACCACGACAGCAATTCTCAGGCTTCGAACAGCCCTGATATATGCCACAATTATGAAGCAAAGCAAGAGACCGACCAGCATAGTAGTGCTTGGATGAGACCTGAAGTGGAATCCAGGGAGTCACATCTCACTGAGCCAACGATGATTGAGGAGCCCGGACAGGCCCCTGGGCAGGAATCTGCCCTCTACCATTCAGGACTATATTTTGAAAATGCAAGTCCACTGCCTCCAGTTGGCCAACAAGCAAACACGGACGGCTTGTCCCAGCCTGTCTCTTCTAAATGTTCTCCCGAATCTTCTGAAATAAATGGTGAACATAATACAGGTTTAAAAGCATCAGAAAAAGGAACCAGTCCAAATTTAGCACCAGTTTTGGATCCTATTGACAGAACCATCCCAACGATTGAAAATACGGGAACCAGTATTTTTGTAACTCATCATGAGCCAGCTGCGGATGGCAACAGCCCCTGGATACCTGAAGGTTTTTCTCCGGAAAGTCAGAGAGATGCGAGAGCCTTGATTGACTGTGAGCAACCTTTTGCTCCTGAGAATCCTGCTGCATTTACTGACACTTTGCTAGCCTCAGACCCTTGTTTGGATGTAAGCGAAGCTGCCTTTGATCACAGTTTCAGCTCAGGCCTCAACACATCCACTGGCACAATAGATGACATGAGTAAATTGACATTGTCAGAAGGCAATCCCGAAACGCCAGTTGATGGAGATATAGGGAAGCAGGATATCTGTTCATCTGAGGCCTCATGGGGTGATTTTGAATATGATGTGATGGGTCAAAATATTGATGAAGATTTAATGAAAGAGCCTGAACACTTTCTCTATGGTGGTGACCCTCCCTTGGAGGAAGATGCTCTGAAGCAATCGCTGGCACCCTACACACCTCCCTTTGATTTGTCCTATCTCACGGAACCTAGCAATGGTGCTGAAAACACAGAGGAAGCTAGGTCTCCTGGGGATGAGTCCCTGGGGAGCGAAGCAGCAGAGCTACTGCTTTCTGCCCTACCCGATCGAAGAGGCACGGAAAACCACATTGAGACCGAAAACAGGCAGCCTGGATCCCAGCTGGTTGAGCTGCACATCCATGAAGACCCTGAGTCAATTTCTTTGCCTATAACATCAGGCTTGAGCATTGAGCTGTCTCCATCAAGCGATGTAACCTGGGAAGTAGAAACCGGTCATTCTGAATCACCAGTAGGTGGAGACATAGGACCACCAAATGGTAAGAAATGTCCCACCCTTCCACCCCCAAGAAACTGCTGCTTTCATTAAACCAATTAAGCAAGTAAGCTCTTCCTACTGATGTGGGTAGGGAAGAATGAACTATATTTGAGATGCATGCCTAAAAAATGCTAACAGCAGTAATAGCTAATGCTCATATAATACTTATTACTGATAATGCATGAGAAAATAAAACAATTCTACAAAAAATGAAAATACTTCTTAAAATACCTCTTTTTAGATGGATCACTCACAAAGATCACAAATCATCTAATGTGTTAATTAAGCCTTGTTATCCCCTTCTCACCTTTGTCTTCCACATCTAGGTGCCAGCAAGGGAATATTAGACTTGGAAGTAAAAAAAATAATTCCTATCAAAGGCCCTGAGCAGATAAAATCAGAATCCAGGGAAGAAAGATGCACAGAGAGGAATGAAGATCAGCATGCACTACACATGGATTACATACTTGTAAACCATGAAGTAAATTCACCTCAGAAGCCAGAGGTATGTGAAGCAAGAGAAAACACATCTGAATTAGAGGAGTCTCACACAGGTTCTGAAGAAATGGGGCCACCAAGAACACAGTCAGCAAGCTTTCAGCCTACCTCCTTCGATGACAGAAAAGACCATTCTGTAGAAAGAATGACTTCCAAAGATAAGAGATCATCTCCCGAAAGCCCTGGGCAAGAGCACAGTTGGATGGTCTTGGGCCATAATGGGGTTGGTGACCCATCATCAGAAGGGGGTTCTAGTCAGCTGGAAGCCAGGGACTCAGGGTGCTGTGTCAAGGCTATGGAGCCAGCCTCAGATCCCAGCCTGGGCCAGGATTCCCACATACAAGTTCTGAGAGAAATGAAGCCTCAAGACTCTTTAGTGCTAGAGGAAGCCTCCAGTCTGGACAGTCAATCAAGGAAGACCAAGCACTGGGCCGGGGCTGGTGCAGATATCTTTCCGTTGCAGACTGTCACCCAGGACAATGAGTGGGAAATGCTTTCACCGCAGCCTTCTCAGAAAAACGTGATCCCTGGAACAGAAATTGAGGAGGAGACAGAGTTCCTTGAGCCTAGAGCAAGGAAACCAAGACCAAATGGGTAAGCAAAAATCTAGATTTGTTTTTTCCTGAAAACCATTTTATTTAGAAACTGGGAAATGGTGAGAGGTTTCAGAATATGAAGAATAATCTATATGACTGGAGCTTTGCTTATATTTATTGCAAAGCACACAATTAGTAAAAACAGTTTCTAGATCACCATAACCACGATGATGGTTTGTGTCCCTTTTCAGCCAAAATAATGACTCCAGTTACCATCCAGATTCTCACACCATATTCCTGATCCCTTATTCCCACCTACTTAATGCCTACTGTTAATAATAAACAGGCAGTTGGAACTGGAAGAGGAGTGTGTGGGGGGGGGGTACTTACATTTTTGCAGCACCTATTCTGTGCGAGGCAGTTTGCACACATTGCCTCATTTAATCCTCACAACAACCCTGAGATGGGATGTATTATTATCATTGTTTTACACATGCCTGTGGGGGGAATGAAGCTGAGAGGACTTGAGGCTCACAAAGATTCTGTAACTTTTCTGTGGCCAAGTAAACAGAATGGACGTGGTGGGTTTTAAAGCCTTCCACCTTCAAAGCCTGCATTTTTTGACAGGCACACTGCCTCTCTTACAGAAAAAGTGTTTCTGTGTAAGCCCCTTACTTACTAGTAGAAATAAGGAGACTCCACAGCAGGCTCAAAATCTTGGTGTAAAATATTCATTCCCTAATTGCGAAAGAATTGGCTGAAAATTGGCAACCAACCATCAAATTAGTGATCCAATCATTCCTTGATTCCTCATTCATCGTATGGTTTTGAGAACCCGTGACCAGTGGGCATCTAGCAGACAGCATCCTGCCTCAAGCTTTCAGGCTTCCTGAAATCCTGTAGGATTATTCATTTCTCTTCAGTTTCCGTTAAAAAGCCCTCCTGCTTCCAGGGGCAAAAGGGCATGCTCTGCAAAGAAACTAAGTGAAAGGGAAAATCATGTTTCTTCCTTAAACTGTGGTGGAGAAAAGATATTTCCTTCCTACTATACACACTACGTACCCATACTGTGAGTCAGGAGATCTGGATTCCAGCCTGGTTCTAACATTAACTGGCTATATATTTTAGGATTAACCCCAGGCTTAAGTTTCCTCATGAGTGCATTGGGCTGAAGGCTCTTGAGACTTATTTCAGTATGAAATTCTGTGAACTTAATTTGTGTGTAAATAATATGTGTCCAGGGAAGCTGTGGTATCCACAGATTACATTTCCTGATGAAAGAAACAGAACAAACAGAAAGGATAGCAGGGTAGTAAAGTCCCATAAAGAGTTAAAAAAAAAAAAAAAAAAAAAGAGTACCATATTCAAGTGATGCTTCCTTAATCCAGACATTTCCAATTGGTCTCATCATTCCTTCTTCCTGTCAAGCTATTTCCTTCTGGAGAGATCCCAGATCCGCTATCAGAAAGAGAGTAGCAGATGGATCACAGCAGCCCTGCTGGCATTGTTAGAGATTGAGCTACGAGCCCAGGCAGTCTTGAGTTGGCTGAGCTATTGTTTGGCTTCTTGTCTGCATTTTGCACATGCTCCTAAAACCCAACAGATGACAGTGTTCAATTGTGCCACTTGCACCTTTTCTTTCAATAAAATTTCTTGCTCATTCCCCCTACAGTAATGAAACTTTTCTCACAATGGGGAGGGGTGGGGTGTGTCCAGACTTTCTTCCCTGGCACTTGTGTTCTCTTTTGCATAAACAATTTACTCTGAATGCATTGGAAAGTTTCTCTCTGTGCAGGGCTCTTAGCTAGATTTTTTGGAGGATACAAACTTGTCTAAAGTAGTGGTTCTTGGGAAGTGGATGTGGCTCAAGCAATTGGGCTTCCGCCTACCACATGGGAGGTCTTGGGTTCAGAGAAGGCGAGCTGGCGCAACGGCAGGCATAGCAAGCTGATGCAACAAGATGACACAACAAAAGAGACACAAAGAGGAAAGACAATGAGGGATACAAACCAGCGAGCTGAGGTGGTTCAAACTATTGAGTGCCTCTCTTCCACATGAGAGGTCACAGGTTCGGTTCCTGGTGCCTCCTAAAGAGAAGATAAGCAGACACAGAGAGCACACAGCAAATAGACACAGAGAGCAGACAGTGACCACAAACATCGGGGTGCGGGGGTGGAGTAAATAAATAAAATAAGTCTTTAAAAAAATGTAGTTCTCAAAGTAGGATCCCCAGGCCAGTAACATCAGCATCACCTGGACACTTGTTTGAAATGCACATTATCAACCCTACCCCTAGACCTCCTGAATCAGAAACTCCAGGGATGAGGCTCAGCCCTCTGTTTTAACAAGCTCTCCAGGTGACTCTGATGTATGGTAGTTTGAGAATCACCTAGGAGTTGAAAATTTAATTACAGAGTTAAAACGTAAGTGAAAAGGTAGATAATAGTTGTGGTAGAGGTTTGGAGTAAGGCCTAATTAAATCAGAGTAGGCTTTCATCCAATATGGCTGAAGTCCTTATAAGCAGAGGAAGTTTGGACACAGTCAGTTAGGAGAAGCCAGAGAAGGAGAGACTGTCATGTGACTGAGGCAGAGATGCATCTCTAAGCCAAGGAACCCCAAGAATTGCCAGCAAACCAGCACCAGAATGCTACAGACTCCAGGAAAATGCATAGCCTGGTAATACCTTGATTTTAGACTTCAAGCCTCCAAAACCATAAGACAATAAATTCCTGTTGTTTAAGCCCACCAGTGCATAGCATTTGTCATAGCAGCCCTGGCAAACTAAGACAATGGTGTAAAATTTAAATCAAGACAGTTAATGACCAGTGGAAGTTTAAATATAAGTAGCTACTGATTAGAATCACTATCTGTGGACCAGGTACACTACTACCTACTTTGCATTTACAATTTGCATGCACTGTCTTACTTTACATTGACAGCTGCATGAGGTAAGAATTATACAAGTGAGGAAATTAATGTGCAGTAAGGTTAAATCATTTGCTCTGGATTATTATTAGCAAGTGGAGAAGATGGGATTTGAATTTAAGCCATTCTCTGTCTAGAGTGTGTGTTCTTAATGCTAGTAAGTTAGGAGAGGAGCTGTCTGTTTAGAGTGGCTTTATGGAGGAGGTGCCAGGAAAGATTTATCCATCAGCATAGGAGGCTTGAAGTCCAGGGCCCACGATACTCTGAGGGGCCAACAGAAAGGCTTTAATTTTTTTTTAAAGCAGAAAAAGAAAATGAATCTAATCCATACTGGATCCATACCAACTGTATACCAATGCAGTCATAAAATATAATTTTGAATATTTTTATGAAGGAAGGAGCTTGGTATTGATTTCCTAGGGCTGCTATAACAAATGACCACAAACTGCGTGGCTTAAAAGCACACAAATTTAATCTCTTATAGTTCTTGAGGCTAGAAGTTTGAAATCAAGGTGTTGGCTGGGCCGTGCTCTATCCAAAGCCTCTAGCAGAGGAGCCTTCCGTACCTCTTCCAGCTTCCGGCAGTCCCAGGTGTTCCCTGGCTGGCAGCAGCCTCACTCCATTCCCTGCCTCCATCTTCACATGGCCATCTCTCCTCTGTGTCTGTGTATCTGTGTCTGTCCTTTTCATAAGGCAACCTGTCATATGTGATTAGGGGCCACCTGTATGGCTTCATCTTAATGTGATTCTATCTGTAAAGACCCTATTTCCGAATAAAGTCACAGTCTGGGTACAGGAGTTAGGATTTCAACATTCCTTTTTGGGGGGACACCATTCAACCCATAACAGGGCCAACGATGAACCTATGAAAATCCTCCTGGGGGCCAGAGAGGTACAATTAGAGATGAACATAAAAAGAAGGTCATAATTTAGAAGGGCCAAGAGGAGGAGGAGAGGCCAGCCAAGGTGGGAGGAGTAAGATGAAGGAAATCGTGGAAAGTGGAAGGTAATCACAGAGGCAATGTGATAAGTAAGAAAGCCATATTTTCCAAACCAAACACCTGGAGACATCTTCTGACTCATAATCTGATGATAGAATAAAAAATCCCAAATCCAGATCATCCTGGGAGAAAGAGAAAAGAAAGATATCTTCTTAATAAATAGAAGTAGGGCCATAGTATATACAATATACTAGTATGACAAACTATTTACAAATCGGCTTACTACCCTCCCCGCAGGTTCACCCCTCTAAGCTCCCTAACTGTTTAGAGAGCAGAAAGCCATATTTTTTAAAACCTAGAAAAGCATCAGAAAGATGCCTTTTCACCCAGTACTTCATCTATGACTTTTGTTAACAAAATGTGTTGCTGGGAGATAAGCTCTCTTCCTTGAGATTTTCAGCACTATAAGATGAATCTTCATAAAGGGCTTGGCCAACATCTTGGTCTATCTCCAGTGACAGACCCTGGAGCACAGTATCGCATACCAATTCCCCGAGACCATGATGGTTATTTCCCTTCTTTCCTACACGGCCACAGAGGAAATTTGCAGAATGATCTGCCTCACACAAACCTGTCCTGAGATGAAGAGCCATTTAAATATTTATTTTAAGGAAGGCTTGGTTGGGAGAACATCTCATGAAGAAAGGGGCAATTTAGTTATATTCGAAAACCTGAACTGTATGCTAGGTTAGCATTAACCACTAACATTTCCAAACTCACCATCTGAATTATATAAAAATTTGACAATTGATATGTAAATATATTGTGATAATTCAAATAAATAGATGTGGGGCAAGGAAATTCCTCTGCAGGGTGATGAGAAAACTCCTGGTTATATTTCTCAAAGTTCTGGGGGATATTAGCAGTGAGGGGAGGTAAGAGTGTTGAGATGGGGTGGGGAACAGGGAAGATGGCATCCTTGTCACGTGTACTTTTTTTACCATCACTACCATCAATTATCAACACTTTTCCATTGTTTCAAATAGAAACTCTGTACCTTTTAAGCCTTATCTCCCTATTTCCTATCCCCAGCCCATCCCCTGATAAACTATATTCTAGATTCTGACTTTATTAATTTGCTTATGCTAATTCTTTCATATCAGTGAGATCATACAATATTTGCCTTTTTGTATCTGGCTTATTTCACTCAACATGTCATCCACGTTGTCATTTTAGTTTGCCAAAGGACTGCAATGCAGCGTATCAGAAATGGGATATAAAGAGGATTTATTTGGGATAAAAGCTTACAGTTCCAAGGCTGTGAAATGTCCATATCAAGGCACCATGTGAGGTGCTTTCTCACCAAAGTCAGCTATCGTTCATCCTGGCATGTTGCCATGTGGTGAGGCAAGATGGCTGCCGATCTCTGCCGAGGTCTCTGTCTTCCCCTCCAGAATCTACTGTCTCCCAGAGCTTGGCTGTGGGCAACCAGGCTTAGGGCTTGTTTCTTTCCAAGCCTTCTCTATCAGTGTCAGATGCTCTGCTTTCTTTCCGAGTTCAGCTGCAAGCTATTAGGCATATGGCTCATATCTCCCTGAGCTTCTGTTCCTTGAGCCTCTCAGGGGCTTCTCTCTTTGCAGCTCAGCTGTAGGTGAAACTGAAGTCCTTTCTCTCATATAGCAGGATCAAATATGGTGGCTTCCTTTTTCTGCACACGTGTGTGTGTGTGTGTGTGTCTCTCTTTCTCTGTCTCCATTTATATCAGACCTAGCAAGAGGGCGGAGACTCAACCTGGGTCACACCTCACTGAAGTAGTACAACAAAAGGGTCTCACACCCTTGGGAATGGATTAAACATAATCTTTCTCTTTGGGGGATTCATAAAAGAATTTCAGTCTCATCACACGTATCAGAGCTTCACTCCTTTTTTACAGCTGAATAATATTACATTGTGTGTACAGACCACATTTTATTTATCCATTCATCAGTTGGTAGACACTTGGGTTGTTTCCATCTTTGGGGAATTCTGAATAATGCCACAATAAACACCAGTATGCAAATATCTGTCCGAGTCCTTGCCTTAAATCCCCTTGTGTATTAACCTAGAAGTGGGATTTCCAGGTCAAATGTAATTCTATACTTAAGTTTCTGAGGACTGTCAAACGGTGTTCCACAGGGACTGTAGCATTTAACATTTCCACCAACAATGAATGAGTGTTCCTATTCCTCCACATCCTCTCCAACACTTGTAATTTTCTGTTTTTTTAATAGTAGCCATTCTAGTAGGTGTGAAAGCCTATCTCATTGTGGCTTTGGTTTGTATTTCCCTAATGCAGTGGCTAATGTTGTTGAGCAAGTCACATACAATTTTAAAACAGTATTTAAAAGTATCCTGATTTTCATATTTGTTGTAGCCCCTGCTATATCTTGTTTATAGCTCTGTGAGGTTAGTAATTCAGTATCCCCTAAAATAAAAATGACCTTCAGACAATATAATATATTTCATATTCCACGTGAACTGTTTCTGTGGTGATCTCTGTGTTTTCTTTCTTTTTAAATTAATAATTCTTGGCCTTTTTTCCTGTTTGTATTAGTCAGGGTTCTTTAGGGAAACAGAACCAACAGGAGGCATCTGTAAATAGTATGAGATTTTATAAAATTCTCTCAGGTGACTGTGGGGATGCATAATTCACCAAATTCCACAGGGCAGGCTACAACCAGGGGCTCCAGTAAAGGTCCTTGATGAGTTCCCAGGAGACACTGGCTGTCTGAAGTGGAGCTGGGAATTCTCTCTCTAAATGCTGAAATCACTTCCCCTTTTAAGGCCTTCAACTGCTTGAATAAGATTCACTCATTGCTGATAGCAATCTTCTTAGTTTATTGTAGATGTAATCAGCCATCTATTCGGTCAACTCTGATGATTGAAGTCCATGAAATGCCCTTATATTACAATTAGCCCAGTGCTTGCTTGACCAAACATCTGGGCACCGTTATCTGGCTGAGTTGACACATTTTAGGCTAAGCATCACACTGTCCAACATGAGTGACACCACAAAATCTGTGTTTTTCATGAGACCTTCTGAAACCAGGCTTTTTCTTTTTATGACTTATGGTTTGGGAGTCAGTACATTGGGTCTTTCATGCCTGTGGATGCTAAAAATGTGAAGCAGATAAAGAAATAGTCCATAGGCTCTTTCAATTGGGGTTAATGGTATATTTGGGAGCTCTGAGACAAAAGGGCTGTTTGAGTACAGACGGCCTTTCTCTACTTCTTGCTGTTTTGATGGGCTCTATCCCACGGTCTCAACACTGGAACTTCCTCAGAGGGAGGCTGATAGTCTATAAATTACAGTTTTCCCTTATTTATTCATTTTTTTTTTTTCAATTTTGCCCTAAACCAAACCTGGAGCACCAAAGTTGGCACTGACACCATGTTAATGTATTTTTGTAATTCTATTTGGTCATTGGTATGTTATGTTTAATGAGTTGGTAGTAATAATTAAATATCTTTTTTTCTTTCTTTTTTTTTTTTTAAATCGGGAGGTCCCGGGGATCCAACTCAGGTCCCTCCATATGGGAGGTGGACGCCCAGCCATTTGAGCCACATCCGTTCTCCACTAAATATCTTTAGAAGTCGTTTAAATTTGCACTTAGGTAATTCAGGACTTAGTTTCCCTTTTTCTTTGGTGTTCCTCCATCTCTGCACTTCTGATGACCTCTACCCAGGGCTAGCATTCAATAAGTGCTTGCTGATAGACAAATACAATATTTTCTTTGGTCCATCCAAACTCCATTTCACATAGGGCAAATTTTATTATCCCCATTTCACAAATGAGCTGCTTAATGTTATCCAGAAATGAGACAGTGATGAAATTGGGACTTGAACTTAAAAGTCATCTCACTTCTAGCCCAGTGCTTGTCAATAAGTCCCAGCTATCAAAACAATCTTTTTTCCTGAATTTCTCCTGTAGGATGATCTATTTATTCCTATGCTACCATTATGAAGCACATAAAGCCAAAGTTCCCAATGAGATATTTTGAAAATAACAGGGCCAGGACTCTGCCTCTGACTCTTCAGATTATCCTGTGCCGCATGAGCTCTGGTGATGCCTGACGACAAATGTCCCACCACAGCAAATTCATGAGAGCTACTGCTGCATCAGTGACTTCTCCCCATCTGTGGTATGTGGGGTCAGCATGAGTGGCCAGAGGCCAGAAGGAGGCAAGAGAATCAAAGCCCTTCAATTTTCATTTAAGTTTTCTAAGAATTTATAAATGTGGTATTTTGCAGTGAGAGATTTTTTAGCGAGAGTGAGCAATGGATGCCAAGAGGAGGCTGTACAACACAGCTGTCACATGGGAGGGACACCCATGGAGGGATCTATTTGTGTTGTGTTGGCTTCTAGTTTGAGGAAAAATCCAAGGTGCCTCTCCTTCCGGAAATTCTAAATGTCAAAACTAGTGGCATCACTTAGTTCAGAAAAAAAGACCTTCATAAAAATTTATGATATTTGAGGAAGACAAGAAGTCGTCATGGCTTTTGAAAGCAGGATGCATTCGTGTATCAGTCAGGGACCCAGCAGAAAAGAGGCACATTCAAATAGGATAATTTGAGGAGTATTTAGTAAAGTGATTATTGACAAAGATGGAGGCAAAATGTGAGGAATCCTCAAGGAATAGTGCAGTGATCCAGGAATAGTAATGGAATAGCTCTTATTATTCCTTGGCTACAGCGGGGAGGGCAGGGCATGATCAACAGAAGCCAGAAAGAGACATTCCTGTAGAAGGGCTCATTTTGAGAAGAGCAGTGTCCCTTTGGTTGAGGGACACAACCAGCCTGAGGCATCCCCACAGGGAGGTGAGTACAGATTCCTACCTCCCTCTCCTCCCTCCCTCAGGCCTCTCACTAGGGCTCTCATCCGTCAAAGCCAAATGGAAGCCAGAATGTGAGGGAGCCTCCAGGGCAAAGAACAAAGTGGAAAAACCAGGAGAGCAGATATGAAGAGGCAAAGCGCCATAGATTATCTCAAAATATTGAAAACCAGAATTTGTGGAGGCTTGAATAAAAAATATGCCGTGCTTATAGTCCTTGATATGAAAAAATCAGCCTGTGATTAAGCCCAAATAGCAGAGAACTATGTACATTTGCTCTAGTACAGAGATACTATAGAGTTTCTTTATGCAGTATTATTTGTGGTTTCTGCCATCAACTTACCTTGATGGAAAACTTTAGCTCAGTCCTGTGAAATTTCATCTCTATGACAAGGGTGTTTTTGAGAACATTAGTTTCTAGCCAGAATATCTGTGCTCTCTTGAGTAGCTTCAATCTCTATCTTGACCATCAGCTAAGGAATGTGATTTCCTTTAATTAGTAACATTTGTGTATTTGATCATGTTTATCCTTTTGAGTTGGCTGCTTGGAAGCTTACATGTTACAGTCAAATTTGTCACTCACAAGTTACAAATGTATAGACTCCTGGAATATACATTTATTATTTAGGCCAAGTCCTGACTCTCTGTTAGGACCCTGCCCTTCTTTTTCTTTCCAGCTCTTTCTAGGTCATGTGATGGTGATGAATTTTATGTATCTCCCAAAGTTGCCTTAAAGTAGGGGTATAAATAAATGCACATATCTTCATAAGATTGCTCACTGTTCCTTTAGAGTGGCTGCATTTTTTTCTTGCTTCTTTGTCCTTATCTCACATCTTCTTTTAATTCCTTGCTCCCTCATCCTATTTACTGCATATTGAAATCCTACTTTTCATTTAAGACTCAAACCAAATGCTTCTTCTTCCCTAAAACATTCTCTAGTGTTTTCAAACAGAAGGAATCTCTCTCTCCCTGAGTCTCCCTACACTTTGTAGGGCCTTCTCACACTCTGCCTTATATTTATTAGAGACTCTGTCTTGCCTGAATATGGGCCACTGGAGGGCTGTGATTATATCTTACACATCTTTGTATCCCACACTTCCTTAAACAACATTTATACTCGTCAAGTTGCTACTGGAAGTCAAATATTAATTGAAGGGGGACTGCGAAGTCATTCAGATGTGTGAACCTTAGACATTTTAATGGAGTATCTAATGTCCTTCTGTGTCATCCCCTGTATCACCCTCAGGTTCAAATGATTCACTAGAAAGACTCACAGAATTCAGAAAAGCTCTTCTACTGATGGTTAGTTTATGACAATGAAAGGATACCGATTAAAATCAGCACAAGGAAAAGGTGCGTAGAGAGGAGAGACCAGGTACAAGCTTCCAGTGGTCCTTTCCCTCTCTGGACAGTGCTTAACTCTCTCAGCAGCAATGTGTGACAACCAAGGAAGCCCACCAGAACATTGTTGTGCAGGGTTTTTACTGAGGTCAGTCAGGTGGACATGGAGGACCCATGTGACTCTAGTAACTCAGTCTCCAGCCCTCCAGAGGTCAAACTGATACAGTGTAGTCAGAGGCCTCCACCATAAATCGCATCATTAGCATAAACTATCTGGCCTGGCCTAATGCCCCTGGTATAAAAAGGCACTTTTATCAGGCAGGATGTTCCAAGGGCTTAGCGGTTATCTCCCAAGAGCTAGCAGAGGATCAGTCCTTTCTTTAGACTTTGCAGGGTTTGAGCATCCCAAGCCTGCTAGGTTAACCCTTTACTGCACACCTTCCATCATGTAGAATCATTTAGATGTTAACAAATAAGACTGGTCTTTAATTTTCCCTCATTATACAGATTTGTATATCAAAGTTATTTTGGCACCATAAAACAAGTTAGGGTACATTCTCTCTTTTTTTTTCACTCTTTGTAATAATTTGTGTAATCCAAGGGAGTCATATAATACATGAGGGTTAGATAACAGTCACTTATAAAATTGTCTGGGCTTGCTGCTTATTCAGAGGGATAGATTTTTTTGCTACTAATTTAATTTCTTTAATGAGTACTGATCTATTCAGATTTTCTAATTCTTTGGGGGCAACTTTTCTAGTTTATATTTTTCTAGAAAATTGTTTCATGAAAGTCTTGAACATTTTTGGAATAAAGTTCATATATTCTCATTTTTTTCAATCTCTGCTCTATCTGTAGTTATATTATCCTTTTTTTTTGTTGTTCTTTGCGTTATTTGTCTTCTCCTTTTTCCCTTATTCAATCCGTCAGAGAACCATCTCATTCTTTCTTATAACATTGGTTTTGTTCCTTGTTTACTACATTTCTGCTTTCATCTATTTTTTACATTTCATCTATTTGTTTATATTTCTGTTTTCATCTATTTCTTTTTTCTGAAAGTAATTGCTACACTGGCTTTCTTCTTGCTAGTTTTTGCCATGTTCTTTCTATTTATTGCAAGGATTCTTAATTTGGCCTCTGAGCACCAGTCACTATTTACTTCTACAAACATCTCCGTAAATGTAGGAATCTCATGTTATTGACTGTGCAGCTACCGCTTCCTGCCGATTCCAGTTCAAGAGGGAAATTAGAGGCCAGGATTTGTCGAACCTGGGTCTTTCATCTAACCATATTGAAGGTGGCCCCCTTTTCAACTTTACTATGATGGTCTAGCTGAGTGTAATTGCCTACCTGAGCCCCAGTTTCTTGTCTATAGGCTCTTAGTCGAGCTCACACTTTATCCAGCCAACCTTATGTCTCTGGGTCAACCAGTTCTTTCTTATATCTTTACTCACTCAGACCGTTCTCTCCATCAGCCCTTGGTCTTGCATGCCAGAATCATTTCCAATTTAGGGATTTAGTACCAGCTGTCCACTCTGTCTGGAATTCTCTTGACATGGCTGGCTTGTTCACATCAATCATGGCTCCCCAGAGAGAACTTCTCTGACTCTTCCATGTAGAGTATTCCCCCACTGTACCCTCAGGTGACTCTGGCCATGTGGTTCTCAACCAGGGGCCATTTTGCCTCCAAGGGAACATTTGGCAAAGTCTGGAGACATTTTTGGTTGTCACAACTGGATTGAGTGCTACTGGCATCTGGTGGGTAGAGCCCAGGGATGCTGCTAAACATCCCACAGTGCCTTCCCCCTCCCCCATGCAACAAAGGATTATGCAGCCCCAAATGTCATTAGTGCTGTGGTTGAGGGAGTGCCCTGCTCTATCCCACTGCCCTGCTTTATTTTCTTCCTACCATTTTTCCCTATCTGAAAAGATCTTGTATTTATTTATTTAATTGATTTTTTTTGTTGTGTCTGTCCTGTACCCATGGGGGCTTAGAATGGTATCTGCCACATGCTAGTCATGCCATAAATAAAGCTGATCGAATGAAGGGAAAATAAAGTGATATTTGCCCACCACAATTTGCTTTTAATGAAGCCATGATGATTACTGTTGTTTACTGCTTCCTGTCCATGGGAGATGTGCTAGATTTAGTTTGAAAGCAATATCCCTCTCTCTTTTCTAAGGTTGCAAAATCCATCTTTTCCCTTCTTTTGAAATTTGAGGCTAGAGTTGCCTATTTTTTAGCATTTCTTTCCTTCTCTTTATCACAATTCCTCCAATAGTCTCACAGCCTCTCATTTTTCTTAGATGGATATTATTCAGTTTGCTTAACCTCATGGAGAAAAAAATAGGTGTATCAGTTCAATTTTTATTCTTGGCCACCCATTGCTTGCACCACAGATATTCTGTTCTTTTCAATTTGAATGTCCTTTTCCTTATCAGAGATGCAAGATTGTTCTACTTACTTAGTCATCTGTTCCAACATCAACTCCAGCAGTAGTTGACTGTATATAATTTTCAAGGACTTTATTATTTTATTTTTTAACCTCAATTCATTAAGTAATAATTTGAATGTTCGAGACCATCTGGGAATAACTTGAACTCTCACTGGACTTCTTCACATCCTTTTTATCAATATAATGTGGGAAGCTACTTATTGCATTCAGGCAGTAATTCTTATTTTTTGAAATAATTGTAACTGTGTGTAATGAATAAAATAATACATTCCTTCAAGTGCTTGACTGTCTCTGAGTTAGGATTATTTTGCCCTGGCACAATCTGGAAAAGTATCCTACATCATATATGGAAATATCATTGGTGATAACAGATATCCAGGCTTCCCCCATTTAATGAAGTCTTATTTAAGAATTTTAAAGATTTCTATGATTGGCTTGATGACCATGACTTAATCCTTTCCATATTAACTGCTCATTTTTCAAACAGATGCAATTATTTAAAACTGGTTTAGATTATCTGTTCTACCTATGATCTAACTCCTTTCTGCAGCCTTCAACTGTTGCCTGTTCGACCTGGTGAGAGAAGCACCCTTTTAATGAGTCAGCATTTCACAAAATCAAGATCCCCACTGTTCAGTCTTAACTCTGGGCAGAGACATTACCAGGAAGCAAACAGCTCTGAACCCATCTATTCTCCCTGACAATGCTCGATTTTTCTTGGCTTTGGGAAATTCACCCACACTTTTGCTGAACCTCTGCAGGCTAGATCGGCGACCCTTTAAAGTCATACTCACTAATGACCCCAGGCCTAGTCTCTTTTGTTGCTGAAAAATGTATGGCAGATGACAAATTATTTCATAATTGTTCATAATTCAGAAGAATTCGGAGGATCTTTAGTCTAAACATATAAAAATTTGCTCCTCCTCTTCTGCTTTCCCCACTGTCTTTCTTCCACCCCCAGTGGTGACCTGGGAGGCCACTTAATGCCCTCATTTTAGAATAGGAGCAAACATCTCTTCAGCACTTACCAAGGCCAGGTCCTCTGCTAAGTAGTTCACTTCCCCATTTCATTAGAGTTCCATCAATTGGACATTACATAAACTGCCCTATCTCCCCATTCTACCCTAGCCACTGCCTCCCTCTCCCCCACTAAAAGAAAAGGATCATGTAACATGAGAGTTCCAACAATCTGGTTCCAGGGATGGTGCCCTGTAGATATTTTTTATATTGATGTCTTGCCTGTTTTTAACTAGAAGCCCTTGTCTGGTTTATATGGCAATACATACTTTTTCTTTGAAGATTATACACATGAATATATGCCTTTCTATCATGTAAACTTTCCATTAATATTTCATCTGACTTTGCCACATCAAATATTTCTCCTGGCTTTTAAGAATTAATAATAATACTAGATCACAATAATAATATAGTAGATCACATTTGTGGCAGGCTTATTTTCCCCATACTCTCTGCTAAGGTCTCTATGTATACAATCTTACAACTTACAGTATTATTATTATTATTATCTACTTTATAGATAAGCAATCTGAGGCACAGAGGGATTAGATAACTGGTCCAAACTTCCTAATAAGTGAGGGAAGTCACTTTCAAACCCAGGCCTCTGATTCCAGGGTCCACATTAGCCATGATGCTATGTAGATCTTGGGCAAACATTCTATATTTCTCTAAACCTCCAACCAGACTTCTTTATGCATCCCGCTATGCTTCCACAGTCCAGAATTTATTATGGTCCTAAACAGTGTGCATTAAATGAAAATAATTACATTGCCATTATGTTCTGTGCAACTACAAGGTTTGTTTTTTGTTTTTTTAAGGAGGTTTTGCGGGGGAATAAATTCCTTACAACTTGTGCTTTGAGCCCGTTCATATCCCATTCACTCAGGAACAGGAGTGTCAGCAGTTTTTCTGAACGGATATAAAAATCAAGGGGCATTTCTGACTCCACAACCTGAGCAAAAGAATATTTTCTATTCCCTAATGAGACTCCGCACAGCACCACCTCCTGTCCCCAGCCGGAGCATCTGTGATGACTGGTACCCCTGGGCGGTCTGGGAGGCAGGTGATCATCCTTATTTAGATGTGCCAGTGGTCACGTGACCAGAAAATGGAGGCGACTCTGTATTTCCAGTTAACTGCTCTAGAAGGGAGATGCTGAAGAGCTGTACCTGAGCTTCCTTCTTGCCCTGCTGTTAGCGAGCCTCCTCTAATCCTCAGAAGGTAGGTGGGTCCTGGTGCGGCTTTAAAGGGATTGGGGGAGGGGAGGCAGCTTGCTGTGGAAAGTGTTCTGGCAGATTAGTCTATTGCTGCTGGGAAGTTGGAGGAGGGGAGAGGAGGGAGACGAGAGGATGCCGAGCTCTGCCCAGCCCCTTGCAAGTGACAGCTGGCAGCTGCATTTCATTCTGTTATCAACTCATACGGAAAAGGCTGGTGGTCCTTTCTGTTAGTCCCCCTGCCCCCCACCCTCACCCCTTGCTGATCAGGTAATTAGGGAACACAAACTCTTCACAGCTAGTCACATCCCAGTAACCATTTGTATTCTTATGCCTGTGATGAAGGTGGAGAGAGAAAATCAAGGGAAGTGACAGCGTTTAAACTGTTGAGGACTGTTCTCTAACGAATATTGTAATATCTATCTGGATTATTTGACAAGCAGAGCCATCCTGGTAGAGGGGTAATTTTATTTTTTATATTATTCTTCATAGCTATTGAAGCTAGTAACATCCCCTTGTCTTTTTTCCTAATGAGGCTAGTACCTTTAACTATTACCTAAGTTCTAAGCTGCAGAAATAGGTCATCCTCAAAACTGGGCTTATGTTGTTCTTCATTGCCTTTTCAAAATCAAACCAATATTTTCCTTAAAGAATATCAATATTCCACTGAGAAGCTAAATTACATGGAGAACTTAAAAAAATTATCACCTGGTCAATTTCAACCAAGAAATACATAGGTTATTAAATTCCTGGGTGAAAACTAGAAAACAAAACTAGGCTCCTATCTAGCAAGATTGATTTAAATATGATTCTGCCTGAGATTTAGAGGAGGGACTGAATCTCCACAAACTGTCCCCCTTCTTTTATATGAACTCTTGGCTTCAATTTTATAATCTTTCTCTTAGGTGCATACAGCTTCTAGGCCCATGTCCAACCAGATGCCTACCCCAAGCCCCCCTGACAGAGAAAAATGGGAGCTGCCATCAAGTCTAATTTCAAAATGCTCATTTGACAAAGGTTTATAATATGCATAGAATACTGAAATATGAAATAATTAGATTAAAATGCATGGATTAAATGGGTCCATTGGGGAGCAGGTGTAGCTCAGTGGTTGAGTGCCTGCTTCCCATGTACGAGGTCCTGGGTTCAATCCCTGGTACCTCCTAAAAAGGGGGGGAGGGGTGTTGTCGTGAAATTTCTCTTAATTGAGAAGAGAGACACTTCTTATCTGGGAGAGAAAAACTGTCTTTATGGAAATGTCTCTATTAGCGAATTAAACATATTCAGGATAGCAAAAGCTCTATATTTTAAAATTCCTTGGACCTTGCCCTGTAACTCAAAGACAAATAAAGAACAAGTGAGGGGGACGGATGTGGCTCAAATGGTTGGGCGTCCGTCTCCCATATGGAGGGACCCGGGTTCGATACCCGGGACCTCCCGGTAAAAAAAAAAAAAAAAAAAAAAAGAACAAGTGAGACTGTTGTCATTCACAGTCAGCAGCTCAAGGAAATTTCGTTTTGTAAGGCAAAGTTACTATTGATGTCCTAAATAAGGCCTAATGCCTCCTTTGCACTTAAGGGTAATGAGCCAGATTCTCCTTACAATAAACAAGAAGTCAAATTAACTTTTTCCCAAGGATTTGGGCTCATTTTGGTGCATTCCAGTAGATTTCCATTTACATCTGGCTTTCATTCTTGAGCGTCTTTATACTCTTGAAAGGATTTATGTCTTATTAAAAGATTCCAGTAGTTTCTTGATCTATATACTTTATATAAGGTATGGGATTTGCACATAAGTTCAAGTACTCAATGATTAAAAAGGGAAAAGTTGGTTTCACCTATAGCAAATAAAAGCTGATTGTTTTTTTTTCTTCTTAAATGGCCCGAAATTACTTGCCCTTTGTTTAACATGCCCAGATTTAGCAGACAGAGGCTCTACATTAACCAAGTTCCTGCTAGAGTATTATTTGTGTTTGGGGTGGTTTTTCAATTCCTTACCAATTCCAGTTAATGGTGCAGTTGGGGGGGGGGGGAAGAAAGAGGGGGAGAAGGGACAAAGAGAAAAGTAGCAAAGGACCAAGTCTGTCCCTGGTATCCTGTCTGCATTAGAGGTGACAAGGGGCAGTTTGGATCTGGCTCTTTCTGGATAAATACTGGCAGGATGTGCTGGTGGATCAGTGCCAAGACAGGCACAGGGGAAGGGAAAGGAGAGGATGCTTCCTGTCTCAGCACCAGTTCCCATCTGAGGGTTCTGTCAAGCCATTTGCCTGCTATTTTGATAGTCACCCAGTTCTGTGTGTTGTTCTTGCATCCTGAGTTTCACCTGCTAAAGTAATAGAAGCTGAAATAAATCTTAGAATTCATTTAGATTCAGTTCTTCGGTTTACAGGCAAGAAAATGAGCCCTAGTTAGAGTGAGTGGCTGACTTAAGATCACACAGTCAGGGGCAGAGCTGTGAGCAAAACTCGCAAAACTCACAAAACTCAGGTGTTCAAGCTCTTGGTCTTGTGCTAGCTCCTCTCACTCCAGGGTCTTTGGGAAACCCTTAGCAAAATCGGGCCCATGCATTTACATTTCTCCGACCATTTTTTTTAAAAATCTGCCACTCTTCTATTATAAGGATAAGGTGGCATTTCCTAATTCCTTTTCAGTCCTTAGATGTAAATACATTTGGAAAATGAAGCTGAACTCTACTCACAGACTTGTGCATTTATCTTGAACAAGATGCTATCCCTAAGGACTGTGCGTGATACAAAGATAATTAAGATGCAGTCTCTTACCTTACTCTAGTGGGGAGGAGGGGAGGAAACAAATGGCTGGCAAAGGACAGAGTGAAGTCAATTCCATTAGAGGTATAACCGAGGGGCTCTAGAGGCTCAAAGGTGAGAGAATTTTGCTCCTTCTCCTTTGTTGTAGAAAAACAAGTACAGGATTCATGGATGAAATAGATTCAATAGTTTGGGAGAAAAGATGAAAGGAGGAGCATTTCAGCAGGTGGGAATATCATAAAGTATATTATAGAGTCAGAAGAGTTGTCAGCTTGGCTTGGGGAACTAGGAGAAGCACATTTTACCTGGAGGGTAGAGCAGTTGGGGAAACTAAACGTGGTTTGAACCTAAAGAGTTGAGAGCCCTAAAGATCAAACGAAGATGACAGTGTTTAAGGTCTTAAATGTGTTGGTAGTGGGAAGACAGGGATCTGAGCTGGGTATTGTGATTGGCAATAGACTGGTAATGGTGGGGGAGAGATGGGAGGCAAGACAGGAGGTGGTAGCCCACCTAAAACATAATAAAGGCTGGAACATACCAGAGATGGAAAGAAGGAAGGCAGTCTAGGACTGCAGACATGGAAGGAAGCTATAGTACTTGAAAATTGAGGGAGGGAAACGGATGTGGCTCAAGAGGTTCGGCGTCCATCTACCATATGGAGAGACCGGGGTTCGATCCCCGGTACCTCCCGGTAAAAAAAAAAAAAAAAAGAAAGAAAAGAAAATTGAGGGAGGTGAAGGATGGGATAACAAAGAGGACTAAGATTTCAACCTTAGGAGACCAAATTTCTCTGAGTGCCATATCAGAAGAAGAATCTCATTAGGGAACACAGGGAAGACAAGAGGTTTGGTTACTATACTAAAATGTCATATGGCTGGAGATACTTGATTGTAGTTGGAAATGAAACCAGCATGAAGATAAATATTGGGGAAACCAGTTGAAACCAGGGGAGTGGAAGAGATTGGCAATAAGTAAGGGGAAGCTGAAGAGCCAGCAAAGGCAAAGATTTGGCTAAAGAAAAAGGAGAGTCTAGTGTAATAAACAAAGAACCTATGGGGGGTTCCCTGGAGAAGGATTAGCAAGCAAAATGATAGGTCATCATTGTGGTTCTCTGCAACACTGGTAAGTCACTTGACATAAGTTAGTACAAGCAAGGTGAAGAAAATACGAAGCTCTCTTCTCATCAGAACAAGATAGAGCCAACCGTGGCAGCAGCACTTGCTTAAGGCAAAATCCACTTGATTAGTTAGACCCAGTGTGGAACCATGGTCCCATCACTATATTTCCTTTGTTATCTATAATCCAGGCCTGCAAACCTCTATATTTTCTGAGGTACACATCCTTTGGGGAGGGGACAGGGCATGTGACATTTCCCTCTAGTGATCCTCTTCCCTCTTGGGCAGTGGCTGCTTGGCTATTACAGGGAGAAGCAGGGATCAGCTTGAGGACAGGGATCAGGTTAAATGCTGCAGTCTATCCTGCCCATGAGGAGCTCCATGCAGATTCTGACTCATAGGCTGGAAGAACAGAAAGAGGCTTGATTATGGGCATAGAGGCTAGGGAGAACGTGGGGAGAAAGGGAAGAGGAAAGCTTGGAATCTATCTGCACTCTCTCCCTGCCTGTCAACAAGGTCCAGGCAAATACCACCTCTTGTCTGGAGGCTTCCAGCTTGATCCCAGCTCCTCTCCCCCACCCCACTCCCCCAGCTAAAGAAACTACTCCTATCTCTGTAATTCTGTGGTTACTTCCCATGGCATTTACTCCCCACCTGGGCTGTTTTGTGTGAACCTGTATGTACCTTTTCCTCTCTATCCACCTAGATTTTAAATCTCTGAGGGCACATGTATCTCTGACCCATTCCTTTTGTAATGCACCCCACCCCCAGCCTTGTTCAACACTTTCCATATGGTTCCTAGGACTCATACATTTGTTTTATTCCTACCTGGGTGCTTTCTGCTTACCTGGGCAACAGTGAATGTAAGAAAAAAAGATACACCTGTCAAATCTTGTAGGCAACTGACTTGGAAACCCTAGGTGGATAGTCAGAATGTTTGGATATAGTTTTGCCTGAAGACAGAGCTCTTTCAAAGTCCATTCCAATTCAAGAATTCAGAAATGAACACCTGCTTTAGATGGTTCCCTGAGAACCATTTGACACTGTCCAAACCCAACATGGAAGCTCCATTCCTAAGGCAACCATTGCCCATAAAGCAAGAGAACACCCCGAGAAATAAAAACATCACTACTCAGTAATTATATTTTTTACATCCAACACCTAGAAAAATCTAGGAAAGGTTGATGAAATGGCAGTTCTAGAAATAGCCCCTCCTAAAATAAAACAGGAGTGAAATCAACATAGCATGATCCAAGAGAGAAGCTGAGCAAGATGTAGGTTAGGGAAAAGTAAGATGGTGATGAGAGGAGAGCTAGAGATTACTGATGTATAGACAGTCCAGTACTGATGACTGAAAGAAAGCTTCCAATGCAGTAGAGCCCCATCCCTGGGTTGGCTGTAGGGAGATTGTCTTTGTTCATTAGTACCAAGTGCAGGGATGAGAAAAGCTCATATCTTTGCTATAATGTCAAAGACCAGATTTCCCATAACAAGCCTCCTACTAAATGTTTATACACTTGCCAGTTTATAAACTCAGGCTAGTTTCCAACTAGCTTGATGGGTATGTGGCTGGTCTAAGGCTGTTAAGTTTATTTCCCAGCACTAACTTTTATCCACCAGCAGGGACCCAGTAACCAGAGCATATGAGTGATGTACCAGAGTCCTCTGTAATGCTATAATTCTGTGAACAGTTATTTAAAAGCAAAAACACATCTTTTTTTCCTGAATGCTGTCTACATTTATACAACAAAGACATATCAATTAAAGAGAAATGGCTAAATGAATCCATTCTCCCCATGAGGTTGCTATAGCCATATGATTACTGAACATATCCCTCAGGAGAGTATGAAATTAATCAAGTCTGGCAAATTAACTTCACAGAATATGATTATACTATAGAGTGGGACACATGTAAGTAAGGGTGATGACTTCTTTCTCTCTGCATCTCAAGGGGCCTAACTGATTTCTCTCTCTCTCTCTCTCTCTCTCTCTCTGTCTGTCTCTCAGCATCCCCTGCCCCCCATCTTTCAATCTCTTTCTCTCTCTCAATCTGTCAGGCAGCAGTAGAAGGGATTTCTAGTAGAAGGGATGAACTGAAGGACTGATATGTCCCTTCCAGAGCTAAGATTCTTTTTGTTGATACTGGGTTTGTGAGGGAGGGAGATGCAATACCTTAGGAATGGGCTGGGAGTTCCTGAGGGTGCCAAGATGGTGATAGGTCTCTGGCCCCAGAAATCATTTGTCATGCTCAGTGATGAGTTCAGGGATTCCTTGAAGACTCACAGTGAACAGGGGAGGTCTAGTTTAGCTCATATTCTCACAATAGTAGTAAGAGTAATTATAAAAACAGTAACAGTAGAACTCTGGCCAAACACTTTATTCATTTCATTGGAATCTCACACTATTCTTCCTGTCATACCCCATTTTATAGATGAGGAAACTAAGCCTTAGAGAAGTCAAGTAACTTTACTACTGTTACATGGTGAGTAAGAGGCAGAAATGGGACTGGTCTTTCTTAACCTGGTCTAAAAGGCTAAAAAGAGGAGGTTAATGAGGTTGGGGGGTGGAGGTATAAAGGGAACTTCTCAACTTTGAATTGAGGATCTAAGGGACAGCAGAATTCCCAAAAAGCATTGAAACCTTATAGATGGTCCAGAATGTCCCCATTGCTGAGAGGTCTAATGTTACACCCCAACCATGGGGAAGGTGAAGGAAATGAGAACAGGAGATAGGAAGGGGTTTAAGGACTCTGGAGATGCCCTGTTGCTAAGGATGCAGGCAACTCTTTCCCCAGTGTCCTCCTCCATTTCACCTATCTCTGAGCTGGGAGGCAAAATAAAGGGACAGACAATCTCAAGTAGCTTTTTCAAAAGATGGTCTCAGGATTCAGGGAATGTCCTCTCCTTACGTGATATTCTTTCATTTGCATTCAGGATTAGGATGGTGATGTGCATGAATGCATTCACTCAACAAATATATGAGGGTCAGCTAATTGCAAGGATCACTCCCCTAATGCTTCACCTGAGAGTTAACCCTGCATTTACAAACAGGAACATTCCCAATTTAAGTTCCCTGAGAGCAGTGCCTTTGTATCACCAGGGCATCTATGAACCCTTAGTTTGGCTCCTGGTATGTGGTAAACAATCAAAAAATATTTGTTGAATGAATGAAAAGAAAGAAAAAAGACATCCATGGGCATACATATTTTTTCCAATCTGTTCCATCAGTCAGGTCATTTTTGGTTGCAGGTGATAATAACCCAAGTTAACGTGGTTTAAGCTAAAAAGAAAGTTAATTGGCTCTAGGCAGAATTAGGTAAAGAAGCTCTAATCATGCAGTCAATCATTTGCCATTCTTTCTCCACCCATCGTCTCTGTTTCTCACTATGTTGGGTTCATCTCAGGCTCCATTTTCCATGGTGACCTCAGTTTTATAGCACCTTCAGTTGGCCATCCCCACAGAGGGGGTTTCTTCTTCTCAGAAGCCCCAACAAAATCTAGGTTGAGTTTCTCTGGAACAACTCTGGTCACGTGCTCACTCCTGGAGCCAGTCACTGTGGGCAGGGAGAAGGGCCTGTGCTGGTCAGTCAGGCCTGGGTCACTTGGCTGTCTCGGCAGGGTCAAGGTGTTAGCCTCAACCCTCGAACCCTTGGACTTGGTGTGATAGAGAAATGATTTCCCAAAAAGAAATACAGGTGCAGTTATCAGAAGAGGAAAGAGTCTGGGCAGTGTGACACTGGGAATGTTCATTATATCCTCATAGACTGATAGTGATCACCCATAATGATAAAATCACCAATAGTTTTTCCTTTATATATTGTAAATTTTCTACAGATAATAGGCATTTTTACAATGAAAAACCAATAAAGTCTCTGAGAAAATAAAGCCTCTTTAAAGGTCTATATATCCCCTCCACTGAGGGGATTCTTAGCAGATCAAGAGAGCATGTCAAACTTGCAAAATCTCTTCTCTTTCCCAACATTTTCTGTCACCATGACTGTCTCTAGTTAGTTCTGGCTTCTTCAGGGGGTCTCATTTTGTCACCTACCCTGGCTTTGCCATTCTCCATGACTCTGAGTTTCCCTCAAAGAGTTCTAAGCATTAAAAATATAAGCTTATCTTTAAAATAGTTATATATTGACTTTATTTCAAATTTCGAGGTGATAATATCTTTATTTTAAAAAGACACATCCTGACTGGATTAGATGTAATTGCCAATTTTTTTTTTAAACCGCCAGCTGATAAGAATTCCTGAAAGGAGTTTTGTGCATAATTCTGAGACTTTCTTACATGTGTCATATGTGACGTTCTAGAATAGCTTATTTCTGTGAGCTGACATGAATGCCTCACTGTGGAACAGTAGAAGCATGGCTTTCAGGCAGTTCAGGTATGAGAATGATGCCTAAATTGAAGCAATGATAGTAGCATCAGCTGTTTCAGGAATCAAGGTCTAATGCATCTGTGTAGACATCCATAAAATGGACAGTCTTCATAGGGTTCATAGACAGGATCTGGTCTCCCTGTCAGATTGCAAATAGCAATTCACGATCTGAAGGTGGTTTTATTAAGCTTAGAAAAATCTATCTTGTATGGTTTTCCCAAAATGACAGCTTTTGAAAACTACTTTTCTCTGATAATTTTTAATTAAATTACTGAAATAACAACAGCAATAGCTAACTTTTAGGTAGTACCAACTATAATGTACCAGGCAGTGTCCTCTGTCCTTACCTAAATCAACTCACAAATCTTTGATACAACCCTCTAAGTAAGTACCATTGCTGTCCCCATTTTACAGATGAAGAAACAGAGGCACATAATTGATGTAAAGGCAGTGGCCACCAGAGGTTCTGAGGGATGGGAGAGGGAAGAATAGATGTAATATGGGGACATTTTCGGGACATTGGAGTTGTACTGCGTGACATTGCAGTGACAGATATAGGCCACTATAAATTTTGTCAAAACCTATCAAATTGTGCAGGGCAAAGTGTAAACTATAATGTAAACTGTAATCCATGGTTAGAAACAATGCTTCAATATGTGTTCATCAATTGTAACAAATGTATCACACTAATGTAGGATGTTGTTGATGTGGAAAAGTATGGGAGGGGGAGGGAGTGGGGCATATAAGAATTCCTTATATTTTTTAATGTAACAGTTATATAATCTAAAGCTTCTTTAAAAATTTTTAATTAAAAAAGAAAAGAAAAGAAACAGAGGCACATATAAATTATGTAACTTGTCTGAGATCACTCATACAAAAAGGGACAGAACCCAGGTTTGAGTGTAGACAGTCTGACTCCAGAGTTGAGCTTCAGCTGTGCTCCTGTACTCTTCAGGGAAGAAGAAAAGATACCACGTTGCTGCCCAGGCCCTCCAGAGATACAGTCAGGATGTCCAAACAGACCCACATGTCTCACTGGGCTATGTCTCAGAGCTCTGCTGCCCAAATTTGTTCTTCGTTAGCATATTACTTAAAAGAAAAAAAAAAAAAGATAAAAAGAAGAAAACGTTCCTTGGTCAAATGAAGTAAACAAAATCCAACAGATTTGTTTTCTCTAGGACATCTCAGAGTCTATAACATGTTCGAGTGCATTATAAAAAGTCCCATGGGGAGAATATAATGCATGGTATTTCCCAAAGTTAGTTGGCATAGAGCCCTTTTTGCTTCGATGGTCATTTGGACCCATTCCTCTTGGCACAGGCTTTTAAGTGCCGGCTTAGACAGATGCCCACAAGTGCCCCTTCTGTTTCTCGTTCAGCCCCAGGGTGCTTTGGAGTACTTCTGAACACATCTTCCCTATGTGTCTGGTACATTCCTGTGTCTGCTCCTCAGGCACAGGTCCAAGCTCACCTGAAGCTGACTGTGGAGTGGATTCCAGGAATCTGTCCGCTTCTTGCCACGGGCCTGCTCCCAGGGAAATCACTGGGGTCTGGGCGGAGCTTCCATTTTAAGCCATGACCGGTGACCGTGTGGGAATGAAAGGATAAAGAAATTTTATGCTAGAGGAAACTAAGCAACAATCAATCCACCAGGAAGGAAATATAGAAAATAAAAGTGGAATAGTGTTAGCAAAAGGACAGAGCAGTGGCAGGTCTGTGACGTATTCATGCAACAGATGTTTGCTGAGTTGCCAACTGCCAGGCAGTGCCCCCAGTCCTGTGGAGATTGGGGTGAGCATGGAACAATACCAGCCCCTTAGGAGCTGACGGTCTGGTCATCCACATGGAAAATTTTCCACCCCTGCCTCAGTTTCTCCATTTGTGTAACAGGAACAGAAAATGATGCCTTAAAGGGATCCTATTGAAAACACAATGTTTGTTTATTTTTTTTTTTTTAAAGATTTCTTTATTTACTTTATCCATTTTAAATGCCCCCTTCCCCATTTGCTGTTTTGTGTCCATTCGCTGGGCAATTCTCTGTGTCTGTTTCCTGCCATCTCTTCTCATCCACCTCCTCCAGTCATCACCAGGATCCGATCCTGGAGACCTCCAATGTAGGAGAGAGGTGTTGTGCCACCTGCACCACCTTGGTTCCTGGTTTTCGGAGCTTTTGGAGCATCTCGTCTTGTCTCTCCCCTGCGTCTCTCTCTCCTGTTACATCATCATCTTGCTGCATGGCTCCCGGGGCCTGGCGGCTCACCAGCATACAGAGCCTGGCAGCCCATGCACCTTCTATATATATATTTTTTTTATTTTACCGGGAGGTCCCGGGGATCGAACCCAGGTCCCTCCATATGACAGATGGACGCCCAACCATTTGAGCCACATCCGCCTCCCACAATGTTTATTTTTGAAGTGTAAAGATGTTTAGAGGCAGAGACATACTACATGGAACCAAGGAGATTTTTTTTTCCTTAAGGAAAAGAAGAACATAAAGTAAAATTTTTAGGAAAACAAGCAAACAAACAAAACAACAAAAAAAGAGCAACAAATCTAAGAAAATAGACAACGAAACAGTAAAAAGAACCAAAGTGAAAAGAATAGACTGTTGGAAAAGAATAGAATAGACTTAAAATACAGAGTGCAGGTATTGAAAAACAAACAAGAAGAGAATTAGATAAATTTAAGACAACCTCCAAAAGATGAATCAGCAAGGCTATATACAGTAACTGCCATTAGAAGCAGGTAGGGGCTGTGCCTTATTTATTTTAATACTCTGCTGCTTGCACAGATTCGGCCCCCAGAAAATACTTGTGAAGATGAACAAATGTGATAGACCTATGGCAGAATGGCGTTAGCACTTCTGCTTTGGTGAACTAATCTCAATCTGGGCTTTTCTGGCCTTCTTTGGGGATGCTAACATTTTGGATCATGTGCTTAACTATTCTTGCTGGTTCCTACACTTTGTTTATTTTGGAATATATCTAGAATCCTGATATAGTGGCAGTGGGATATGTTGCTAATGAACAACTTAAATTACTAGTTATTAAGCACTTAAATTTTCTAGCATTAACTTAAATTTAAGTGAAGATTTCTAGAAACTCTTATAGAATCTTATTATTTTTAAACCTTTAAAAAAGATTTATTTTATTTATTTATTCCCCCCCCCCCATGTTGTTTGCTTTCACTGTATCTCTTTGTTGTGTGCTGGTCTTCTCTTTTTAGGAGGCACCGGGAACCGAACCTGGGACCTCCCATGTAGGAGAGAGGTACCTAATTGCCTGAGCCACCTCTGCTCCCGGCTTTGTTGTGTCTCTCATTGTGTTTCCTCAAGCTGTGTCTCTTGGTTGCATCATTTCACTGCGTCATCTTGTTGCGTCAGATTGCCGTGGCAGCCCATTGCGTCAGCTCGCTGTCTTGCTGTCTTCTTTAGGAGGCACCGGGAACTGAACCCAGACCTCCAATGTGATAGGCGAGAACTCAGTCACCTGAGCCACATCCACTTCCCTTATTTTTAAATTTGATTTTTTGTTTTAAAATGTTTCACATGCTCATATTTTAAAGATTGAAGTAACAGAAAAACAAATGGATAAAAAGTAAAAAACCCCTTTCTCTCTAATACCTACGCCGTATAAGTAACTACCATGAGCAGTATATTCTATTCCTTCTAGATAGTTTGTATACCTAAAATTATATAAAAGTATATAATTTATACAAATAGTATCATCCTAAACATACTGCCCCGTAACTTGCTTTATTTGTTAAATAGATCTTAGATACTTTTCTATGTCAGTGCATTTAGAAAGTTTTTGGAAATCAATATAATGAACTTCATGCAATATTTAGTCACTCCACTTTTGATGGACATTTATATTAGCCCTTATATTTTTGTTTAAAAATTTATTTGAGCAGGAATTTTCCTTTCTTCACAGGATAGGCAACTAGGGTCCAAGGCTGAAGGTAAAATGGTGCAAAGTTCTCCGTATCTCAAAGAGAGATGGCAAGGAGTTCTCAACAGTTGGATTAGATGCTTCCCTCAAGGCCTCTTAAAAGATGGCCCAACTTTGCTAAACACAACCATTGTTCACTCTATATGAGCATAACCTTTGGAGGAGAGTGGGGGAATTATCTAGAGCTATTGCCTGGTTAGAAGTCCTGGGGTGTAGCCCCTTTCTGCCCCTCCACAACCAAGTGAGGTTGAGCCAAGAGAATCATGGGTAAAGACTCAGAATTCTCACCACAGTGGGAGGCTGGTGTCTCACTGCCCAGTTGGGTTCTTCTCAGGCAGTGGACTTGTGGGTCTTGTCTGATCCTAAAGCAGATGAAAAGAGCACAAGAGCGAAGGGGGTGGCAACAGGGTGGCCTGCACTATAGTTTGTGGAGCGGCAAGGTGGTGTAGGTGTCTTATTGGCCTGTGACCCCAGGGACGCTAGTGGACTTGAGCCATTTTGTTGTACTCCACCCAAGGTGAGAAGGGCCCAGCAGGAGCAGAGACAGGAGCTGAGGAGAGAGTGGTGAAGAAGGTGGACTTAAGGAAAATCACTACACCTGAGAAGTGGGCAGTGGGGAGACCCCACGGGCCTCAAGGAACTCATACAAGTATCCACTAGAGGAAGGGGGTTATGAAGAACTGGCCCCTCAAGTGCATACTGGGGAGAGAAGTGAAAGATCAGTCCATACCTCTCCACCTCACCCCCACCCTCTCCCCCCATTCTTCCTCCTTCCTCCCACCCAGCCCCTTCTAAGGTAAGAGGAAAGATGGAAGAGCTCTTCCTGCCCCAAGTTCCCTGAGGCACAACTGTAGCCAGACTGGGTAGGAAAGCAAAGGAGTGAGCTTTTAAGATGAGAAATTAGTGGTTTTAAACTGGATTGGGTTTTAATAACTGAAAGTGACAAGATAACACTAAGCAGGTAAGGGAGTTGCAACATAACACAGTTGGGAATTGCAGTGATTGGAGAAAATTTAAACTGTTTCATGTCTGCATCAGCACCAAATTCAGACTGACCCCTCCCCCAAAAAAAAATAAAATCAGTTTATTTTGCAGTAAACATCTTTTTTACATATATCTTGGAGTATATGTGTAACTCCTATAATATATATATATATATATATATATATTCCTATAATTGGAATAGCATTTCAAAGGATATCTCCATTTAGATTTACACAAGTACATTGGAGTATGCCACTTGCACAAAATATGAAAGCTGCACAATTTTTAAAAAATATATCAACTTTGAGAAAATGAAATTGTATTCAAGTTGTCTTACTCTAGAGCAGAAATATCAGCAAACAATGGCCTGCAGACAAATCCAGTCTGCTACCTATTTTTGTACATAATATTTTATTGGAACAAAACCACACCCTTTTTTTTACCTATTATCTATGGCTGTTTTTATGCTACAATGATAGAGTTGAGTAGATGCAACAGAGTAGTTGTATTGAGTGATTGTATTGTCCAAAGGGCTGAAAGGATTTACCATCTGGTCCGTTATAGAAAACTTCACTGACCCTTTCTCTAAAAAAATCAAAGATTCAAGCTTTATACTATGCCCTATGGGTTCACAAATGGATTGGATTGACCAGCAGTTGAAAGAATATCTCCATATGCTATTATTGTTAATATTTTTGGACCAGATTTTCCAGGGCTTCTGGGTGACCCCCTTACTCTTGCACTACTTCCAGGAAGAGGTAAAATTAATCTAGTGCAGCCATTATAGTGCCCCATGGTCATGGACTCATAAGAAACCTTTGTGAGTTTTTTTCCTTGGAGCAGATTTTGGCAGGTTGGCGGCATCCATAAGGCTGGGATAAGTTCCAGGAGTTGCTGAGCTTGTGAAGTAGGTGGGGTGTGTGCAGTAGCCTATGCTGAGACCCCGGTTAATTCTGCTCACTTGGGCACCTTACAGAAGCTGCTGTCCCTGGTATTAAAGAATCTGTCTTCAAATTCTGAAGAAAAACAATTGTCCCTTCTCTTCCCCCTCCCTTCTTAAGAACCTTGCTTAGCCAAACCCACCTCCACTTTCTCCTACTACGGTCAAATAGGAGATTTTATTGTTGGGAGAGAAGGCACAGTCAACTCTGACACTGGGTGACATTTACCTAATTATTTTCAGAGTACTTCTTTATAATATCATTTCTGTAAAAGTCACCTAGTTTTCCTAAATTATGTTTTGAAGAAAGCCTAATTTTATTATCAAAAATAACTTTTTGGAGGAGAATTTTGATGGTCAAGTTCCAGTGTGTGTAGAGACTTTAGGAGGAACACTCTACCAAGAACAACAGGATATCTTCCCATCTTTAAATGAGAGTGTTTGTTCAACAGCTATTTATTAATCTCTACCTCATTCTAGGCCCTGTGCTAAGCATTGAGAATGCATGCCCTCAAGGAGCTTTGTGGAGAGGGTGGGCTAGTGGCAAGCAGACGGGTAGCAAATAGGCAATTGTAAGTACATGAAAAATATCCATTTGATGTGAGCACAGGGCAAGGTAGAACCTGATGCAAAATCTTGTGGTTTGTGGGGAGAGAGAGGGTGAGATTCAGTGCCTGAGATGTCTAAACTGAGTTGTGAAGGATAAGAAAATTAGCAGGGCTAAGTGGGGATGTGGAGATAAGGGACATAGTGAAAGAGGATGCTCAAGTTTGGGGTTGGGGTCAGGTCATGAAAGCCTCATGAACCATACTCCAGAGACACAACTCTTTCTTCAGGGCAACGGGGAACCATTGAAAGGATTTAAACAAGAAGGTGATATCCATTGAGAAGGATATTCAGCTTTTGATTTGGAGGAGATGGGAGGAGGAGATTGGACACAGAGAGAAGGTCAAGAGGACTTGAACTTGAGCATTAGCTGTGAGAATGGAGAGGAGGTGACAAGGTAAAGTGGGAGGACTGGATGATCAACTGGATTAGGAAGAAATGGTAGTGAGCTGGAAAGAAAGGGAAAGTAAGAATGAATGCCAGTCTGGGAGTTTGGATGCCCAGGTAATAGGCAAAGACATTCACTGGATCAGGGAATATATTAGCTTTCTATTGCTATGTAATAAATGATCTTAAAGTTTAGCAGCTTAAAACAACAAAACATTTGTTATCTAATAGTTTCTGTGGGTCAGTATTTCAAGCAAGCTTTGCTGGGTGATTGCGGCTCAGGGTCTCTCACAAGGTTGTCATCAAGATATTAATCAGGGAGACTTATGGGAAGGATTAGAGAGCCAGAGAGATCACTTCTCCCCCAGAAAAAAATAGCTAGAGGACAAGCAGAGACTGTCTGGAGGGCTACTCTGAGGCTTAGGACACTGGGGGAAGGCAAAACACCACCCAGAAGAGAAGGGAGGCCAAAGAAAGGAATCTTGGCTGGCTGGGAAAATCCTGTGACTAAAGCTGCAGCTGCAGCAGGTGGCACCCATTCCCAATCCTTGGAGCAAACAACAGTCTACAAATGTGGTGGCTGTGGACTTCAGCAGCTGTGGACTGAGGGGGCTAGAGGGGTACTCCTCCCCAAGAGAGGGAAGAGGGAGGGACAGAGCCTACAGCAAATTTAGATTTTGGCCAGTGAACTTCTTCTACTGCATTGGAAGGATCACACACTTCCAGGCCAGGTGGGTCTGTGACATTTGCCCTGAGAACAGGCAGGGAGCTAAAGATAATTTGCCTTCTCAGACACCATCCCTACTGCCCTGGGCTGGTTGGTGAGGAGGCAGAGGGAGGGAAGATGAAGCCAGCCAAGGGAGGAGAGCAGCTTCTAAAAACTTTTGTTTGTTAGTCTTGGCCCACCCTGAGGACATTGCTTCTGCACCAGCCACCTGAGCAAGTTTATACTGAATGCATTCCCTGCTAGCACCTGGGATCTGAGCTGAGAGGCCTGCCAAAGATTTACTTTGAGCACAAAGAAAAATTTGAAAGCTTGGATAGAAAAATAACAGAGCTTATGAGAATGAAAGACACAATAAGTGAGATTAAAAATACAATAGAGGCATACAACAGCAGATTTGAAATCGTGGAAGAAAAAGTCAGTGATGTAGAGGACAGAAAAGCTGAAATTGAAAAGAGGGAAGAACAAAGAGAAAATGAAAAAAATTGAGCATGGGCTCAGGGAGTTGAATGAGAGCATGAATTTCATCAACATATGTGTTATAGGAGTTCCAGAAGGAGAAGAGAAAGGAAAAGAAGCAGAAAGAGTATTTGAGGAAATAATGTCTGAAAATCTCCCAACTTTTCATGAAAGACATGAATATACATGTCCAGGAAGCACAGCATACTCCAATTCGAATAAATCCAAATAGACCTATACCAAGAAACATAATATTCAGATGCCAAATGTCAAAGATAAAGAGAAAATTCTGAAAACAGCAAGGGAGAAGCGAAACATCACATACAAGGGATGTCCAATAAGAGTGTGGATTTCTCTTCAGAAACCATGGAGGTGAGAAGGCAGTGTTATGATATAATTAAGGTACTGAAAGAGAAAAACTGCCAGCCAAGAATTCTTTATCTGGCAAAACTGTCCTTCAAATATGATGGTGAGTTTAAAATATTCACAGATAAAAGAAACTAAGAGACTTCATAAAAAAGAATCGAGCTCTAAAGGAAACACAAAAGAGAGTTCTGCAGCCAGAAAAGAAAAGAGAAGAGAGAGAGGCTTAGAGGAGAGTGTAGAATTGAAAACTATCAGAAAGGGTAACCAAAAAGGTAAAAAGACAAAAATAAGATATGACATGAAAACCAAAGGATAAAATGATGGAAGTAAGTAATGCCTTTACAGTAATAACATTGAATGTTATTGAATTAAATGCCCCAATCAAAAGACATAAGCTGACAGAATGGATAAGAAAACTTGAGCGATCCATATGCTGACTGCAGGAAACTCACCTTAGACCCAAGAATGCAAATAGACTGAAAGGGAAAGGGTGGAAAAAGATATTTCACGCAAATAGTAACCAAAAGAGAGCAGGGGTAGCTATACTGATGTTAGACAAAACAGACTTTAAATACAAAGAAAAGTAATAAGAGATGTAGAGGGTCAGTATATAATAATAAAAGGGACAATTCACCAGGAAGGAGTAACAGTCATAAATATCTATGCACCTAACCAGGGTGCCCTAAAGTATATGAGGCAAATTCTGGCAGAACTGAAAGGAGAAATAGATGTCTCTACAATAATAATTGGAGACTTCTATATGCCACTCACATCAATAGATAGAAAACTAGACAGAAGATCAACAAAGAAACAGAGAACTTGAACAATATGTTAAACAAGTTGGATCTGACAGACAAATACAGAACATTGTACATTGACAGACATATACAGAACATTGCATACACATTCTTCTCAGGTGCTCATGGATCTTTCTCCAGGACAGACCACATGTTCGGCCACTTGAATGGCTCTCAATAAATTTAAGAAGATTGAAATTATACAAAGCACCTTCTCTGATAATAATGGAATGAAGCTAGAAATCAATAATAGACAGGAAAGGGGGAAATTCACAAATAAATAAAGGCTAAACAACACACTCCTAAACAATCAGTGAGTCAAAGAAAAAATTGCAAAAGAAATTAGTAGATATCTCAAGATGAATGAAAACAAGAACACAACTTATCAAAACTTATGGGATACAGCGAAGACAGTGCTGAGGGAAATTTATAGCCCTAAATGCTTGTATTAAAAAAAAAAGAAAGTGCTAAAATCAAACACCTAACTGAACACCCAGAGAAACTAGAAAAGAACATCAAACCAATCCCAAAGCAAGCAGAAAGAAAGAAATTACAAAGATTAGAGCAGAAATGAATGAAATTGAGAACCAAAAGGAAAAAAAAAAATTAGAGAAAATGAACAAAACCAAAAGCTGGGGGGAGCAGATGTGGCTCAAGTGGTTGAGCACCTGCTTCCCACATGGAAGGTCCTGGGTTCAGTCCCCAGTGCCTCCTAAAAACAAAGAAACAACAAGCAAAACAAATGAAAACACCAACTCAGGGGAACCGATCTGGCTAGTGGTTTAGCGCCATCTTCCCACCTAAGAGGTCTGGGGTTCAATCCCCATCTCTGGTACCTCAAAAGAAAACAAAACAAAACAAAAAACCCAAAAACAAACAAACAAAAAAAACCCAAAAAGCTGGTTCTTTGAGAAGACCGATAAAACTGACAAACCCCTAGCTAGACTAACAAAGAAAAAAAGAGAGAAGATGCAAATAAATACAATCAGGAATGAGAAGCACAATATTACAACTGACGCCACAGAAATAAAAAGGATCATAAGAGGATATTATGAGAAACTGTATGCCAACAAATTAGAGAACCTAGATGATATGGACAAATTCCTAGAAATGCACAAATAGCCTACTTTGACTCTACAAGAAAAGCAGGAACTCAACAAACCAATCACAAGTTAAGAGATTGAATCAGTCATCAAAAATTTTCCAGCAAGCTTTGCACAGTGGCAGTATCATAGCCAATGAGTTTTATCCAAGGCACAATTATTGCTAATTGAAAACTCTTCCCAATACCCTGCCATGACAACTTGTAATACAGTCAGCACTGCCAATTTTTGACAGTCTCTATAGAGACTGAATTTTTTGAAAAATCTTCCAACAAAGAAAAGTCCAACCAGGTGGCTTCACAGGTGAATTCTACCAAACATTTTGAGAAGAATTAACACAAATCCTGTTTAAATGCTTCCAAAAAAAATTGAAGAGGAGGGAAAATTACCCAATACATTTTATGAAGCCAACATCACCTTAATAACAAAGTCAGATAAAGATACTACAAGAAAATTACAGACCAATCTTTTGTAATGACCATAGATGCAAAAATTCTCAACAAAATACTTGCAAATCAAATCCAACAGCATATTAAAAGAATTATAGGGAAGCAGGTGTAGTTCAGTGGTTGAGTGCCTGCTTCCCAAGTATGAGGTCCCAGGTTCAATCCCTGGTACCTCCTAAAAAAAAAACAGAAGCATACACCATGGTCAAGTGGGTTTATTCCTGGTATGCAAGGGTGGTTCAACATGAGAAAATCAATGAACATATTTACACCCCATTAACAAATTGGAGAAAAAAGCCCACATGATCATCTCGATTGATGCAGAAAAGGCATTTGACAAAATCCAGCATCCTTTCTTGATAAAAACGCTTCAAAAATAGGTATAGAAGGAAAGTTCCTCAATATAATAAAGGGCATATATGAAAATCCCACAGCCACATTCATAGTGACATTATTCACAATTGCTGAAAGATGGAACCAACCCAGGTGTCCATCAACTGATGAATGAATAAACAAACAGTAGTATATACACATGATGGAATATTACTAGGCTGTAAGAAGAAATGGATTTGTGAAGTATATGACAACATGGATGAATCTGGAGGACATTATGTTGAGTGAAGCAAGGCAGACTCAAAAGGACAAATATTTTATGATTTTGCTATCATGAACTAAAAAAAATGAGCAAACTCATGGAGTTAATAGCTAGAATAATTCACTACACAACAGAAATGTGGTTTGAGAATGGAAAGCTGAGGTTTAATCTGTGCAGAATTTATAAAAAGTTGTTTGTAAATGTTTGGGCTCATCATAGGATTTGTAATTAGTAGCACTAGTTACAAGTGCTAACATTTAGGTATGATACTGATTTGTTTTTTGTTTTTTGTTTTTTTCTTTTTCTGGAGTAATGAAAATGCTCTAATGTTGATTGGAGTGATGTATGCACAAATCTGGGATTATACCAAATGCCACTGATTGTACATTTTAGATAAATTATATAGTTTATGAACAAAAAAAATAATAAGGTGGGTGGGGGAAAATACAGCAAATGTAAGATATGGAATATAGCAAGAAGTAATACTTTTGACGATGCTCTTTCATATTTGTTACAAATGTTTCACAACAATGCAAGGTATTGGTGGTGGGGTGATGTATGGGAGCCCTGTATGATGTTATGCTGTTGTTGTTGTTTTGTAAATTCACAACTTTTACTATACACATTGTTTATTTATGTTCATGTATGAATGATATACTTCAGTAATTTTTTTAATGAAAAAAAAAAAAGTCAGTCAGGGCTATAGCACTCAGAAGGCTTGACTTAGGCTGGAGGGTCTGCTTCCCAAATGGCTCACTAACATGGCTGTTGGAAGAAGGCCTTGGCTCCTTGCTGGATTTGTACAGGAAGCCTCAGTTTCTTACCACGTGTACCTCTCCTTAGTGTTGCTTGAGTGTCCTTCTGACATGGCACCAGACTTCCATCAGAGTAAGTGGTCCAAGAGAGCGTAAGGAGGAAGCATATGCCTTCTAGGACCTAGTCTTGGAAATCACACATCATCACGTCCACCTCATTCTTTTCCTTAGAAGCAAGTCCCTAAATTTATTCCACACTTAAAAGGAGGGAGATTAGGTTGTCACCTTTTGAAGGGAATGTCAAAAATTTGTGGACATTTTTTAAAAATTGCCACAGAGAATATAGGATGCAGCTGGTCTGTGAAGATGTTGAATTTGGCTTTGTATGGAATGTGTTTGAGATGACTGTGAATAATCCAAGTTGTGGACTGTGAATTCGTTTCATAAACAAGTTTCTGCTCATTTTAGAATTGTAATGCGTACCTCCCAGTATGAGATTATGCCATCTAATTTAATCTTCTAAAAAAACAAATCTATTAAGTATTAAGATTATAGAGAAAACAAAATGGCATATACCCTCAGGCAAAGGGTCAAAATCTCCATGTAGCCCCCATTCATAACCAAGGATTCCATTATTATCTGAAAAGCAAAGTGGTTTGAATAGTATTTAGGCTTTTTTTTTTTTTTTTCTGTTTCTATTTAGTGTTCCTCAAAATCTAGTGCTCATAAGATGTACAGTAAAGGATTTTTTTTTTTTTTTTAAGATTTTATTTATTTATTCATTCACTTATCCCCCCCTTGCTGCCCGTGCTCGCTGGGTCAGCCAACCACGCAGCGCAGGCGGGCCCGCCTTCACCAGGAGGCCCCAGGAACCGAACCTGGGGCCTCCCATATGGTAAATGGGAGCCCTACTGATTGAGCCACAGCCGCTTCCCAGTAAAGGATTTTTAATACACAAAATCATGAATTCTAGAATCAGTGGCAATTCAAGGAATTTTTCAAGGCTCATTTGGACTACAAGTGATTTTTTGCTACCTACAAATTTTTAGACTTCAACTCAGGGTAAGGAAGCTGCCTTGTAACCCTGTCCTCTGAGAACCTGAGAACAGATGGCTGAGGTTTGTGGGATTCTGCAAATCCCCTACAGAAGGTGGTGTGTGGGTGAGTGCCCCATGCTTGTCTGCCTGTGATTTGCTATCTTCTATTTTCCCTTCTCACCTCCTCCCTTCACCTCCTATCAGCAGACTGGCTCCTAGGATGGCAATTCCTGCCAGGTCACAATGTTTATGTGTTCCAGGGTGAATGAGTCACAGCTGGGTAGCTAACTGCTGCCATGACCTTCCTGTTGCAGGACCAGGGCCCACATCCTTTGTCTTTGGTATCAACTTGATTAAACTGAGAGTGAAACCCAGTCCAACCTCAGCCTTGCCTCCTGTGTTGAGTAATTTAAGTGCTCTTGGGTTCACAGAGTGGCATGTCCTTTTAGCATAAATTGTGTCACCTGCTTTATCAGACAAGAATCCTGAAATAGCAATCCTCTAACCACTGGGCTTTAAAGGGCAAATTGATGTTCTTAAAAAGGAAGTCAAGCACTTCATGAGAGGTTTTTTTTTTCCTTTTTCCTTTTTATGTCTATTTCTAGAGAAAACAACTTTATCAGTAGAGCATATCTTACTTAACTAAAAGAAAGCCAGGAGAATTTTAGAAACTCTGACAAAGGAAATTTCTTTTTCTTGTAATGTTTCCCAAGTATATTAGCATAACCATCTGGTATATTTGTAAAGAACAATTAACACAAAGGCTTGACCTGCTTCCCTACTTTTTATGGATCTGCATTTTTCAGTGGCCAATCTTGTAAGAATGATTATTCTGAAAAGGTTTTCTGCCTGCTTCTGAATGTATGCACTTGGCTGTCAGGAAACATTACCATCTGGAAATGGTGTCTATATGTGCGCCAAATCTTGGTTCACTGCTTATTTCCTTGTTAAAAAGACCCTGATCCCAGGCAAGGCTGATCCAACAACAATAATTAAATTCCTCCAGATATAGAAATGAAAGCTTGTAAACTAGACTTAACTATGTACCTGGCCAAAAGGTAAGAAGAGCATATTTAACAATGTCCTAAAGTTTTGGGGTATATGGCCCTTCACTCTCTGTGGTGTCAGAACTGCCACACTACTGCAATTAGCCTTCTTTATTAAGTGTAAGCACCCAAAGCACAAAGTCTGCTAATATATATGGGATAGATTCTCAAATTGGAGAATTTCATTTAAGTCCTGTTCCCCACTGGCACACTGAGGTGTATTCAGGATCACTAAAGGTGGTGCACAGATTTAGTGTAGAATCAAATAACAAATAACAGAATGGTTCTTTTTCTTCCTGGATTTAGGTGAAACCTTAGCTAACTCTGTCCATCTTCATTTCTAGTATCTGATTTTTTTTTTTTTTTTTAGTTTTTTTTAGGTTTTTTTTTAGTTTTTCTTTCTTTTTCTAGTATCTGAATTTAAGGCTATTTATTTTCCTGTAGGAACTACTTTAATGTATGCAGGACTTTATTTTTCATTTATTTAAAAGTGTGTTTTTCAGTTTCCAAACTCATTTTGTGACCAATTTCTAGATTTTTGGCCCTGAGGCCAGAGACTCTGGTATATAATATATTGACTTTTTGGTATTTTATGAGACATGTTATATGGTCAGTTTTCATAAAAATTGAAAAAACTGTATATTTTTATTGAGTGCAGAATTCTACATCTGCCTGTTAGATCAATTATATTTTTGCATTGTTCAGCTCTTCTATATTTTTATGCACTTCTTTTCAGATTGATTTATAAGTTCATGAAAGATATATTCAAATTTTTCCTATGAATATAATTTTTCCCTATAATTTATTTTCAGTGTTTGTTTTATATATTTAAGGTTATATTGTTAAAAGCTTATTGGCATAGATTATTACATTTTCTGAAGAATTATTCCTTTTACCATGAAATAATAACTACAGGGAATTTAGGCCAACTACATAGTTAGGGGGCACAATCCCAAAAAGACTACTCTCACTTCTGACACCAACTGTAAGATCAGAGAGTTCCCAAAACCACCTTCATGTTTGCTAATTTACTAGAAGGATTCACTGAAAGCTATTATACCCATGGTTCCAGTTTATTAAAGGGAAAGGAAGGATGCATATTCAGACCAACCAAAGAAGAAATGCATTGGGTAGAGTCCAGAAGAAATACCAAATGTGAAGCTTCCATGTGCTCTCCCTGTGGAGTCAGGATACATCACTCTCCCAGAATCAATGAGTGGCAATACACACAGAATATTGCCAACCAGGGCAGCTCACCCTAGCCTCAGTGTTCAGAGTTTTTATTGGATTGCACAATGTAGGCATTGATTGATTGATTGCCCAAATGATTGATCTCCACCCTCCAGGTCTCCTGATACTATGCAATCCAAAGCCTTCCTCCTAAGTCATAATGTTGGTCTTTCTGGCATGGCCAACCCCCAGCCTAAGACTATATGGATTTTACTGATCACACCCTATTTACCCCATTGGGGAAAGAGGAATATCCCACCCTAAATAGTATACAATGGCCAAACACACGACACGCGACATGGGACAGATGAGACTGGCAGCAGTTTATTAGTCCAATATATACACACATCCTGAGAGAGAAGGAGCCCTCACACCATGCAGGGCCACACAGGGATTGCACTCAGGAGCAGAGTGAATCAGCAGGGGCTGTGGGAGTCAGGCTTTGTAGTGACCAGGGGTGACTCTTGGTTCTTGAGGGAGCATGTAATGGGCTTGTTTGAAGAATTCTGTAGGCTGTCAGGGCACTGATGCCCATTAAGTCAATGACTTGGTGAGGTGCAGCTGGTCCATCTGATGGGAGAACTAGTTGGGTGGGGAGACTTTCCCTCTGGGTAAAGGGTGACAGCTGGGGACTTGCGGTTAGGTCTTTGGGGCCCTGTGAGGTTCAGAGGTGTCAGGGCAGCATTTTCATCTTGCATCTTAATTTCAGGCTTTCCAACACGCAGGTGTGGCCAGCCTCCAATCCTAAATCATATTGTTAAACTATCAGTCATGACCTAAGACTCCCAGGCAAACAAAGACACTCCAATCAGGCATAACATTCCAAGGGCCCAGAGATCATCTCCCAGAAGTCGAGGGCAAAGCCAAATTCTTTATCACACAATAAATTTCGTTAGCTTTAATAATGCTTTTCTGCCTAAAGTCTATTCTGTTTGACATTAGTATTGTGACACTCATTTTCTTGTGGTTAATAAATTTTATTCTGATAAATCATTTATATCACTTTATTTTCAACACTTCTGTATCATCCTCTTTTAAATGTTCCTATTTTAAGCATCATGGCTGGTCAGGTAAGTGACACTACCTGCTATTAAAAACAACCCCAAATCTCAGTGGATTAATACAACAAAGATATAAGTATTATTCTTTAACCATTAAACTCTTTCTTATTGTCCTTTTCTTAGTACTTGTATTGCTAATTCTTCTGTCTACTGCATCTGCTAGCAATCCCTCAGTGTTTTTTTCCCTAATGTAGTATGTAAGGTTTTGGTTTGAGTTAATATTTCAGAGGATTTTTTTCTTTCCACTAAGTGGATTTCCAGTGAATCCTTAAGTTATAAAAATAAGCCTTACCTAAGGACTTCACTTATGTTTCTTCTGGAACCCTAGGGCCATAGGTTTTCAATGCTCCTGGACAAACTGTAATTTTAAGTTCTTGACTTGGAGTTCCCACATCATGTAGATAATATAAATTGAAACATGCTTGACACAAATCTAGTGACTCCAATTCTCATAGGTTGGCTTTAATTTTGTTACTGGACAAAACATCTGGTAATCAGCCTGATGCACTCAAAGATGAATCTTGAAACAGCAGGATTTCAAAGAGAGAAAGTCTTTATTTCATTGTGCAAGGCAGGAGAATAGGAGGACATTCTCAGATCTAGTCTCCTCGAATTGGAGAAACTCTGGGTTTTTATGAAATTCAAACAAAGGAAGGTGGAGATAGTAAAAAGGTCACTATCTGGGATGTTAGGGGATACTGATTGATTTGTTTAATAGGAAGTATGTAAGGTCAGGCCCCACAGAGGCTCACTGGTGTAAGAATCTGGTTACACCTTACAAAGCAGGTTGTAAATTGCTTAATTAACATTCCTTAGGAACTGACAAAGTCCAGCTAGGTAATACATAAATTTGTAAATAATTCAACTCACATAAGATAATGCTAAACTAAACAAAGTTTGGCAGGTTAATACATAAATTTGTAAATCACCAATTAACACGAGGAAGCTAACATAGTGGGCCATTTTAGAACTGTTAAGGACTGACAAAATCCATACCTGGTAAGATAAAGGAATACAAACAGGAAATAGCTATGAGTTGAAGATTAGCATTTATAAAACCTAGTGTTATAATAAAAGAAATAAGTTTCAGATATTTGTCTTTAGCTACTTTAAAGTTAACATGCATAGAGGCTATGATTATAGTGAGTGAGTGATTCTACATTATACTAAAAGTAAGAAAAAGTCTATGTAATAATTCAGTGATTCTAGTTGTTTGTTAATCCTCAACACTCAGTTTCAATTCTCCCATTCTGTTTGTAAATTTTTCAATCCTCGATCTTGAGGATATTAGACGATGATCATTCTAACTTCTTCAGGCTGACAAGGGGTGTTGGATTTTAAGGGTATGAGAAATGAAACTTCTCTAATTGCAACTGTATATATTCTTTTTTTTTTTTTAATTTTTTTAAATTTTTTATTGTGGGTAAAAATCAAAATTTTCACAATACATACCAATATTTGTAAAACGATATATAAATATATATGCATATATGTGCATTTGCTTACAAAAATGTTATTTATATATACATATATATATAAATATATTTTAAGAGGTGCTTCGATTACCTAAAATATTACACGGAACCCACCTGGATTCCCATGTTGCCCACCTCCCACACCTCCCACCACATCCCACACAAACATCTCCCACAAGTGTGGCCCACCACCCTCAATGGACTTACACATCCTGGGGCCTTGCCACCAACCATAGACCACAGTTCACATCGTAGACCACACTCTATCTCACACAGTTCTGAGTGGTGTGTGTTTATATATTCTTTTGTTGCCAGTTTTGGCTGGAGTGTTTGGAGGGTTAATTCCTTCTCTGACATCTTGTTCTTACAGGGATTTTCAGATTCATCTGGACTATAAGTCCAGCATTCGGTTCTTATAATGGCAAAGGCTCCCCTTGCGTTTCCATGCAGGAGACTTAGTTTCTGCAAAATAATTCAATAAGTAAATTGAAAATTGTAAGTTTGAATCAAGAAAGTAAAAGAATTAGAATTAGGGGACTTATAAGTGAATATAGTTACATTACATTGGGGAAATAACTTTCTATACCTTTATAGATAGAGCCTGGGGTATTAATTTTATGTATGGTTGAGACCTGCATAAGAGTTACCTCCAGAATGACCTTCTGACTCCTATTTGAAAATCTCTTAGCCATTGACTCTTTATTTTGTTTTATTTCTTTTCCCCCTCTTGATCAAGATCCTTTTTCAAATGCGTTGCTAATTCCACGGTGTCAAGGAAGCTCACCTCTGGGAGTTCCACAGCGACAGAGATTTATCCTTGAGAATTATGTTCCACGTTGGGGGGGGAAGGTAGTGAGTTGATCTGTAGAGTTTGGCTTAGAGAGAGGCCACATTTGAGCAACCAGGAGGTATTTTTTTAAAGTGTTAACTCTTAGGTAGTATATCATTACAGAAATAAGTATTATAAATGCCAAGTCTTAACACTTTCTAAAAGGAATGGATCTTAGCTTTAGACCAAGGGTTCTTAACCTTTTTTGTTCCAGGGACCCCTTTGCCAGTCAGGTGAAAACCACGGACCCCTTCTCAGAATGGAACGGCAGATAGTTTTATGACACTCAACATCAGCATGTCTTTAAATTAAATTTTAGGATTATTCAGAATTATGTTTTACAACTTTCCCATAATTTCAATAACTGATAACATGGTTCAACAGCTGTTCAAATGGTCATTTTTGGCAAACATTTAGAAATTCGAGTTTTCCCACGGTGTCATAAAACCATCTTCGCCATCCTTACCAACCTTTTTGCAGGCAGTTATGCACTGCACTCAGAACACACTACATCAAAATAAAAATCATACTAAGTCCACACTATACTGTGTTATTTAATAAATATATCACACAAGCACCAACACATCCCCACAAGAATAATGTTTATAAATGCATAAAATAAAATTACAAAAGAAATCAGTTACATATATTGAAATACAGTTATTAAAATTTAAAAATATGATATAATTCTATACATATGTGCTTCTTTCTTAACACATTAAACAATAATCCAATACATAAAAATATAGGAAAGTTAAATCTTAAATTTTATTTTTTAAAGATATGTCAGTGTGCAGACTGTTATTTATCTTGAATAAGAACAATAAACTGTGGTGTAGTATTTGACCAGGCAACATGCATATCATGTTGGACATCTAATCAAGTTGATTTTTTTTCAATTCAAGCTCACGGACCCCCTGAAATCTTTCCATGGACCCCTTGGGGCTTTGTGGACCCCTGGTTAAGAACCCCTGCTTTAGATCTCGCAAAGTTTCGGTTTTAGTAAGTTGAGAGTCCCTTACTGCTTGAGAAAATAGTAGGAATTCCTCTATGTGGGGAGGTTTAATAGTTTCCTGCTTTCCTTTCCCAGTCCTTCAAGGGAATTTGCAAATACTTAATTTAAAATATACTTAAAAAAAATTTTTTTAAGATACTTAGATTACATAAATGTTACATAAAAAATGTAGGGGATTCCCATATGCTCCACTTCCTACCCCTCCCACACTTTCCCACATTAACAACATCCATTATTAGTGTGGTACATTTGTTACAATTGCTGAACACATATTGGAGCATTGCCACTAAGTGTGGATTATAGTTTACATATAGTTTAAACTCTGTCCCACACAATTTTGCAAGTTATGGCAGGATATATAATGGCCTGTATCTGTCATTGCAACGTCATTTGGGACAATTCCAATGTCCCCAAAATGCCCCCATATTACACCTATTTTTCCCTCTCCCTCTCCTCGGAACCTCCAGTGGCCACTGCCTCACATCAGTGATAAAAGTTCTTCTATTGCTAGAATAACAATAAGTCTATAGTAAAATAATGGTACATCTACTCTAGTCCATCATTCATTCCCCAATCCTCAGGATTCTGGTATGGTGATACCCACTCCACCTCTAATTGAGAGGGGGCTTAGATCCCATGGGGCAGATGGATAGGACTATCTTGCTTGCGGTTGCAGACTCTCTGTTCCTTGAGATGGTCGTTGTCCATCATCATCTCCTTGTTAGCTGTCCCGGGTGAGTCCAATGAACTGGAGAGTAGGTGTTGCAACTCTGTCGAGATTCAGGGCCCAACTGGCACATGGAAAGCCCAAAGATATAAGTTTCTTGGACATAAGCCTATCAACTCTAGTACTAACTGTAGGTTCAAATAGAAGGGGCAGAAGAGCCATGTGTAGGGAAACCACAACTGAGTCCAACTATGTCACACTGGGAAGCATAAATTCCAAAGTAGGGCCCACTGGCAGGGCACTAAACTCCTGAGCTGTCAGCCCTGCCTATAGTGTCTGGATGTCTCCAGAGCCCTCAGGAGCCCCACTATTTGAGGCAATATTTACTGTGGCAATCAATGAAATCCTGCTGAGACGTGCATAAGCATAACCTCTGGAATGACCTCTCGACTCACTTTGAAGTCTCTTAGCTATATAAACTCATTTGTCTTTCCTCTTTCCCCTTTTGGTCAAGGTCTTTTTCCAGTTGCATTGCTAGTTGGTGATCAAGGGCCCATCAATGTTCCATCCTTCTTCACTAGTCACTGCCCCTGTACTCAGGGATTCTCTTTGCAAATACATTTTCATTTTATTTCCAGAGCATTCTGAAATTCATCAAGGTATTTCATTAACCTATACAGAATACCAAGATCTCATTTTTTATTTGAAATTCCATGTCAAATAAAGCTGAATTAGGTTGTCTAAATAAACTGACTAGGTTAAACCAGATAATGTACCATAGAAAATTTAAATTTTGGACAAAATAAAATTTTCTTTTTAGTCCTCATAGAAATTAAAGTTTTAAAATACAGATAATATTACTTTTTACCATATATATATATATATATATATATATATATTTTTTTTTTTTTTTTTTTTTTTTAAATATGGAATGCTTCACGAATTTGCGTGTCATCCTTGCGCAGGGGCCATGCTAATCTTCTCTGTATTTTTCCAATTTTAGTATATGTGCTGCCGAAGCAAGCATTACCTTATATTTTAATTTACTTTAGTCTTTAATCAGTTCCATTCACCTTTTAATTGAAGTCTGATTCTTTAGCTCCTTTAACAATCGCTGTATTGAGTGCTCTTTTAGAATTAATGCTATTTCATTGCATTTAGAGCTAGAAAACTTTAGCTCTAAGTCTTAGGTGGTGTAGCAGTTTGATATCATTTATGAATTCCAAAAAGAAATATAGATTATGTTTGTAAACTGGCCGGTTCCTCTGGTGTGATAACCCTTTGATTGTATTAGATTCAGCTGAGACATCTGATTAAATTATGTTAAGATTAGGGCTCTGATCCAACCACGTCATTAAAGTGTGACTCAGCGTCAAGTCCCAGATAAAACAGACACTCACACAGAAGTAAACACATGGAGAAGGAGAACACAGAAGCAGATACACAGGAAGAGAGAGTGCTCCATAGACACAGCCCCGGGAAAAGAGATGAGCCTGATAGTCTACAGCTGACCTTGTGGAGAGAACAGAGCAGCTGAGCCCAGAAAGAAACAAGCCCTGGAGGGAAAGACGAACCTTATGCCTGCCTACAGCTGAGATAGGAAGAAGCTGGGTCCACAGAGTCTTAAGAGGAAAGAGGAAGATCTGAACCCTTGCAGACATCACCCACCATCTTGCTTCAACATGTGGCAACAGACTTTGGTGAGGATGTAACTCTGAGTTGGACTCTTTAGGGCCTCATAACTGTAAGCTTCTACCCCAAATAAATACCTTTATAAAAGCCAACAGAGTTCTGGTACATTGCATCAGCACCCCTTTGGCTGACTAATACAGGTGGCATACAGACATTTAAAGTTCCAGGGAGCTACTAGGTTACACACAGAGAGCAAAGCATCTTAGAACTTAGAAATAACAAGTAAAGCTTAGGAACAAAACGTGACTGCTGCAAAACCTTACAATTTAGGTTCGAATTTCTTTATGAATATTTTTCTCAATGAAGTTATTTCAGAACTAAAAAGAAAACATTGGACAGATAACTTACATTGAAGTTTTCAATTATAGACTATGGCAGAAGTTCCGCTTTGCTTTCTTTTACACTTTACCAGGGTTATGCTAATCAACAGGTAGAACATAACTTATAGACTTGACTTGCTTCTTTTTAAAAGTCTCTCTTTGTTGAAGATAAGCTGACTGCTTGCTTTTCTAGAGAACCATCAGAGCAAAACAGTATAACTGACAGGGAAATTTGGTTTTCATGACCTGTAACATCCTTCTAGGAATAACTAAGACTATCATCAACAATGCTATCACGCAGATCAGTATTAGTACATGGACAATTAGGATAGAATATGGACAGTGAGAACTTTAAGCTTTAAGAATTTTATACAATCTCTAGTTATATAAATAACATTTTATTTATACAAGTTTAAGCAACAAAAGACTAGAAAATTCCTTCAACTTTATAACACTTCCAAAACACTTTTCATGCAACTTTTATATATTAAATTAAACTATTTTTAGCACCTCACCTTTTACAATGTGAAAGGACAAATTCTTTGCAACAGTTTGAAATAAAAGGCTATCCTTTAGGGTTTGATTTAAAATGTTAAAAGTTGTCAGATTTGAACATTATGTTTAAAACAGGAACAATATTTAGTTCTCTAAAAAAGTGACAGAAGAGTAAAAGACTTAATTTTTTTAAAAGTGAGAAACCTTATTTTCTAAAATAGTAAGGGCTTTGTTTTTTCTTAAACCATTAAGGATATGATATGGTCAACATGACGTAAAGAAGTTATTCTAATAACACAGACTCTGTCTTTTACATGAATTATTTAGGAAAAATAGCTTTTCAAATCTTCTGCTAAGAATAGACCAATAATTTAAGAAAACTTTGTTACCTTAACAGAAAGGAAATTTTATTTCAGTTTTGTATTATTATACCATTTGAAAAATAAGTTTATCAAATTTTAGTTACTATTGGGAAGCGGCTGTGGCTCAATCAGTAGGGCTCCCATTTACCATATGGGAGGCCCCGGGTTCGGTTCCCGGGGCCTCCTGGTGAAGGCAAGCCCGCCCGCACAGCGTGGTTAGCTGACCCAGCGAGCACAAGCAGCAAGGGGGGGGATAAATGAATAAATAAATAAAATCTTTAAAAAAAAAAAAAAAAAAAAATTTTAGTTACTATTGATCAACAACAGGTAAGATTTGTTTCCACAAACTTTCCATAACTTTTTATATTCATATAGATTTTGTTCTATACATTTCTGCTTTACATTCTGCAAAAACTAGTTATTTCACCTTAGGACAAAATCACACCTTTAAATAAGCTTATTAAATTACAATCAGTATTGGTTACAACAACAAAATTAACTTCCACAAATCCTCTACAATCTTCCATATTCATTTGGGATTTGTTCTACATATTTCCACCTCTCATTCTGTGAAAAACAGCTATTTTATCTTAAGACAAAACTGCACTTCCTTAAACAAGCTTATCAAATTTTAGTCAGCATTGACTACAACAAACAATTTACTTCCATAAACCTTCTACAACTTTCCATATTTATTCCAGTCTTAGTTTATCTTAGATAAGGGGCTTAATCTGCACAGCTTTTCCCATTCTGTGAAAAATTAATCATTTCACTTTAGGACAAAACTATATTCTTTTCTTTAACAAAGTATATCTTATGTACTTTATATACCTGTGTACTTGAAGTTATCAAAAAAAATCTTTGAATTGCCTTCACATATCCTACAATGCTACAAAAAACAATTATTTTAAAATAACATCTGTTAAAATAATAATTTCATCAGATACAAACTTATATTTTTTTATCATCTTAAAGATTTGATAGACATAATGTTAATTTACCTTATGAGTACCTGCACAAACTTAGGGAAAACATACCCAAATAGAATAAAATTGACACAATGATAGTTTATGCAAGAAATGTTTTTCCTCCATAGGAGGTTAAAACCTCTGTTTTCATGGTATTCTAAACTTATGAAAATCTGGAAAGTATATTGACCATGCGGCTTTGGCGAATATACTACAATTGTTTAATTAGTCCCATGCATAATTTAGGAAACTTTTTCTATAGCTTTCAAGGACATTTCTTTTACTTAGTGAAATTTGGCAATTGGATTTTATTCAATTACCCCTATCTCAAGGCTATAAATATGCTTTAATAATGATTATTTACTACAGCTGCCATTGCTAAGGCATTATTGGAAAAGAATAATTTTTAATTGAGGAATAGTCTTAGACCTTTACAGCAACTAAGGAACTTCCTCAGGGTAAACTATGCAAAACATGGCTTATATTGTAACACTGTCCTTGTGTCATTACTTTAATTCCCAGTTTTAATAGACAGAACTTTAAAGAAAATTAACACTTCCTCTATCTTTCTGCATTCAGCTTTTTATAATTGTCCTAACTAGTTTGTTTATCTTCGATAAGGGGCTTAATCTGCCCAGCTTTGAATAAGGTACATAAAAGGCTTGAGTTATTAAAAAACAAAAATTAGGATTAATATATATGTACACATTTATATATGTTTATTTATCTTTAAACAATTTGAATAGAGCTCTTTTAAGAATTTGTATTTGTTAATTACTATCTGGAGGTAAGAAAATATAAACAGACACAAATAGCAAGTCAGTCACAAAATGCAGAAGCACAGAAATATAAAACTTACTAGTCTGAACCAAAATGTTATGCTTTTATGCAAATTCTTATTCTGATAAAAAGACATAAAAGACTGTAAAATAGTAATTTTCTTTATAGAACCATTCTCAGGCCACTTCCCTCTTGATTTTAAATCATGTTCAGGCCAAACAGTGTTACAGTAATGAACCAGTCTCTGCTTTTTCACTGGTACATAAGCAAACTTACTCTTGTTTTCTAAAATGCATATTAAGGTGCTATGCTCAGGAATAGTATTAGAGTTTCCCATTTTACAAGTTTTATTATAAATTGGTGTTAACCTTGAGTATAAATGAATTTAAATTTCATAATCACACAAGCAGTTAAACACACAATTTATAAACAATTATAACACATTCTAGTATAATACCAAGTGCACTTATTTAACTTTTGAGGACTCCAGTCCCTTTTTTAAGGTACAGTGGTTAGAGCAAGGGGGACCTTCTGGAAGCTGAACTTCCAGCCTCAAGCCTAGTATTTCTTTCTTCCTGGTCCACTTTTGCCTTCACAACCTACTTACCTAAATAGACACCTGGTCTGAACTGCTGTGGAGCCTGGAACACCAGCAAGGCAAGATAAACTCAGCCATGAGTCTGTAGATTAATAGATATAGGTGACCACTTCAGGCTCGATTACTGTGTTCATCTATCCAGCCAGACTGCAGTGCTTTCAGAAGTTGGCCTCTCCAATGCTGGATGAGCCCCCAAATTGTTGCTGGACAAAATACCCAGGTAATCAGCCTGATGCACTTTGCACAATAGTGCAAAGCAGTAAAGCCTCTCTTTGAGCTCCTAATGTCTCAAGATTGGTCTTTAAGTGTATCAGGCTGATTATCTGGGTGTTTTGTCTGGCAACAATTTTCCATCTAAGATTCTAGGCTGACTGTGCTTCCCACAGCCAAAATATAGTTTTCCTCATCCCCTTTTCATGAAGAGGGCAGATCATTAAGGTCCACGCCCTTATTTAAGAGTTCAGCCCTTTCTTCCAGCATCTGGAGGTCACTTCTCCTGTGGGTGCTTAGGGCCCATGTTCAGTCCAAAAACCCAAAGGGCTATCTTTTCATTGGCTTTCCCTAATAATGGTTCGTTTCTAGCTCCTGGGGATTTCTCTTGTTCTTTCAGGCTTTGGAATGTATTATTTTCTGGGTGTTCCATCTTATGGAGCACTTCATTGTATTTGTAATGGTACACAGCATTACTCTTGTCTAGGCATAGCTAACACTTGCTAATATTTCTTTTTGAACAAAGAGAAAAACTCTTAGAGTGAGATCATCAGGGATCTCTACCTTGAACTTAATGACATGATTTTTATTGTATTTAATGTACATGACCATTCATTTTAGGCAAATGATACTGTTTCCATATACACTAGTGTTACAAATCTTTTAAGAATAAATGTATTTAACAACAAAAAAAATCAATTTAAAGAAAAATATTAAGTAGATTGGCAACCAATACATGGCTATGAAAAAAATCATAAAGATGATATATCAATACTCAAATTTATAGAATAAAGTTTTCAATGCCTGTCTGAGCTTTTGTGCTTTTTTTTTTTTCCCCAATGTTTTTTTCACGCTTTAGCAACCGAATCAAGAAGATTTGTACTATCAAACGTGAGCCTAGGTTGAGAATGTGAGAAATGGGTGGATACCCACATTAGGAAATACAATGTTGAGCAGAGTGTGAGTCAGGTATACCCTTGAAACAAACAATAGAAGCCAGCTGTACTATTCAGAATGGGCTATATTATGTTGTGGTACCAACCCCAATATCTCAGGGCAAAACACAAGAAAACTTCCTTTCTTGTTCATATCTCCAACGGAGTTTAGCCGGGCCTCTGCTCACCGTAGGCGCTCAGGACCCGGCCCCAACGGCAGGAGGAACTAGCGCCCCTCCTACTTGCTCCTGGGGCTTCTGCTCGGAAATGCCACCTGCCACGCCCACTTGCATTTTATTCGCTGAAGAAAACCACCCTAACTTCAAAGGGACAGGAAAGAACCATTTTACCATGTGTCCAAAAGGTCGAGAGTCAGAAATATTTGGTAAAGAGCAGTAATAATGGTACTACCACCTCGCAACCAAACCATAAAACAGTTCTGGAAACGTTCTGTAAGTAGCTGGGCCTCTGATTGAGAAGTCAGCCGTCGTAGGCTCAGACTTGTGTTTACAATTCCTTCAGCTTCTTTATTAGCTCCATTCTGTTTAAAGAAACCTCAGAATTAAGTCATTGCTACAGATGGATACAGAAAAACACCCACTTTCACGCTGTACTTATTTGTTACCTAACAGATCCTAAAAGAATTCCTTAACTGATCCCAAAACTGCCGTCCTGCTCAGTTGCCGCTTTACTTCCACAAATATTTATGGGTCTAATACGTAAATGTGGTTTGTGTTGAAGTATTTACAGTGAGCGCTTCTTGAATTTCTCCTAGATATGCGTGTAGCCTATTCTGGGTCAGCTTTCCTTCTCTGTCCCTGTGGTTTCCCACATGTAATATCCATGGACTTGGCAAGTCCCTCTCCTCTCTGATCACCATCTGATCACAACCTCCAGCTTTTCCTCTCCTTAGTACATACCACTAGTGCCTTGCCAGCACCTTCTTGAAAGAGTCTCTGTTTTGTGTTAAGGAATATTGAGGAACAAAGACCCTATTCTCTAATGTCCGTGAGTTCAAGGGCATTTATAGCCTCTGGAGATTTGTGCAGTACTGAAATTTTCCCTTACCTGTGCTAATACCCAAGGCGTAGTAACCTTTATTATGTTTTGTTCAGCCATGACACACACTTCAATTAAATCAGTAATCTGGATATTATGTTCTAAACTGGGGAATGTAATGCCATAAACGTATGCAATGCTTTGTAATTTACAGAGTACATATAAATTCATATATATTTATTTTCCACAATCATAATGATGTTGGGTATTTATTATCGTCATTTAAAATTACGGGGGGATCAGCTAATTTTCTCAAGATTAATTACTTGTCAGTACTTAAGGTGAAATGATAACCCAGAACCATAACCTCATATTTAGGACTTTCAATTATTTCATGATATTGCCCATAACTTACAGACATTAGCAAAACCTAAGACAATTTAAGACTGATAGTAACTATCTATTTTAAAAACCTCCTTATTTATTTTGAGGCTGAAGGCAGCACCCTTATTTGCTCTGCCAGGCAGCTAGTGATATGATGCTATTTTATTTTATTCGTTTTAGGTTTACTCTTAGGTAGAGGACTAGAGAAAATAATTTGCATGTGCATTGGGGTATTTCAGTTTCAATAATTCAATCATTCACAAACTTATTGGGTATTTACTATGACAGACATGGTCCCTGCCCTCGCTAGGCTTCAACTCTAAAGGAGAAAGCAGTTATAACAGAGGTTGAAAAGAGCTACAGTAACAATAATTTTCTTTCTTTCAGTGCTTATTTTCAGGCATTTCATGTTCTTCCTCTTTTCTTACTGGTAAGGAAACTGAAACACAGAAAGCTGAAATAACTTGCAATATGACATGCAGTGAGTGATAACACTGAGATTTTAACAGCAGCATTTTGCTTCTTTCTGGATACTAGAACGTTGATTACACAGATTACCTCAGATGACAAGGGAGGATTTCTGTAAGGAAATCTGTAAGAGAAATCTTTCTCTTTGCTCACCACCTCCACCCTTCTTGCTGAACAATTTGGCTTGCTCTCGTTCAATGTGGTGTTTCTCTATTTGACACAGGTTATCTTGGGTCTGCCAATATATTATTGCCTTTCACTCACACCAGACTGTTGTCCACTGTTTTGTGCTAAGGTGCAGGATTCGTTTTAGAGAACATGCAGGGTAGAAGGCATAGCTAGTGTGTGGAGAAAGAAACTCCATGAGGAGTCTGTGAAGTTGGTGGGGGAGGGCAAAGTCACTTCTCTCCAGGGGAGCTGCACTGAGCTATTGGTGGTGGTGGCCATTGTTTTAATCCTGTCATCCCATCTTCACATGACAATGAGGCTTTTTTTTCTCCTATATCCTCAGTACATTGGAGACAATATTTTTTTACACCTACTTTTTAGAAATTGAAACATTTGCAAGTAATTTGCTGACATAATGACATTACCCCACCACAAACATGTATTGTCTAAGAACAAGGACATTCTCTTACATATGCAAAATGTTACTATCACACCTAAGGCATTTAAAATTGATATAATATTGTCTAATAAACAGTCACATTCAAATTTCTCAAGTTTCCCCCCAAAGGTCCTTATGGCTGCTTTTCCCCTATGCTCCAAATCCAATTAAGGATTTGTTGTCATGCCTCTTTAGAAACTTTTAATCAATAACAGCCCTTACCACACACACACACAGGTTTTGTGTGTGTGTGTGTGTTTTCTTCATGACATGAGTATTTTAAAGAGTCCAAACTAATCCCAGCTAATTGTCTTGTGGAATGTACCTCAAACTGGTTGGTCTGATTATTTCTTTGTGATTAGATTCTGGTTAAATAATTTGACAAGAATACTCCAAGGTGATGTTATATATTTCTCATTGTATGCATTAGGAGGCATATAATAGCAGTTTATGCCATTATGGGAGATACTAAATTAGATCATAGGGCTAAAGTAGTGTTCTTCCCCTTTGTAAGTAATAAATAATCTGGAGGTGATGCTTTGAGGTCATTTGAATACCTTGTTCCTAAGTTATCTGTCATCCTAAAAGGCCATTGATGTTCTTCCTTTGAATCAATTACTACATTGGGAATTGCAAAATAATAGTTTTTCTATCCCTATCACTCCTTCTGTATTTAGTACCTGGCATTCTCCGTTTTTTTTTTTTTTTTTTTTTTTAAAGAGAGATTTCCCTTCAATCCTTTCATTTTTTAGTATCATTATAGACTCCTGAATTCTTTTTTTAAAAACTCAGTGTGTTATAATTTAACATAATTATTATTTTGGCACTCAAATTGTCCCAAGGTTGGTCAGTGCTTTCTTTCAGCTGACATTTACATCCCTAGATCACCCCTTTCAGCCACAATCCCATTTATAAATCAGCCATGTTAGTTATAGTCACTATAATGTGTTACCATCAATTCTATTCATTGCCACACTTTTACGGTTAGGTTAATTGAAGATTCTACATATATTAAGCATTAATACCCCTTCTAAGCCCTCATCCTATCTCCTAACTCTAGGTTTTAACTCCATGTGTTTATTCTTCATATTTAGTTCATATTAGTGAAACCATACAATATTTGTCCTTTTGTATCTGACTTATTTCACTCAGCATAATGTCCTCAAGGTTCATCCATGTTGTCATGTGTCCCAATTTCATTTCTTATTACAGCGTCATAAGATTCCATCTTATGTATATACCACACATTGTTTATCCATTCATCGGTGGATGGGTTGTTTCCATCTTTTGACAATTGTGAATAACACTGCTATGAATATTGGTGTGCAAATGTCTGTTCGTGTCACTGTTTTCAGTTCTTCGGGATATAGTCTTAGTAAAGGGATTGCCAGATCATATGGAAGTTCTGTATTTAGCTTCTTGAGGAACCACCAGGCTAGCTTCCACAGAGACTGCACCGTTCTTTATTCCCACCAGCAATGAAGGAGTGTTCCTATTTCTCCACATTCTCTCTGGCACTTGTTTTCTGTTTTTTTAATAATGGCTATTCTATGAGGTGTGAGATAGTTCATTGTAGTTTTGATTTGCACTTTCCTGATAGCTAGTGATATTGAACATTTTTTCAAGTGCTTTTTCACCATTTGTATTTCCTCCTCAGAGAAATATCTATTTAAGTCATTTGCCTGTTTTTAAATTGGATTGCTTGCTCTTTTATTGTTGAACTGTATGATCTCTTTATATAGCATGGAAATCAAACACTTACCAGATATGTGGTTTCCAAATATTTTCTCCCATTGAGTGGGCTGCCTTTTCACCTTCTTGACAGTCTTTTGAAGCACAAAAGTGTTTAAGTTTGAGGAGGTCCCATTTATCCGATTTTTTTTTTCTTTCATTGCCTGAACTTTTGGTGTAAGGTTTAAGAAACCACCACCTACCACCATGTCTTAAAGATATTTCCCTACATTTTCTTCTAGGAGTTTTATGGCTCTAACTTTTATATTTAGGTCTTTGACCCATTTTGAGTAAATTTTTATATAAGGTGTGAGATAGGGGGCCTCTTTCTTTCTTTTGGATATGGATATCCAGTTCTTCTGGCACCATTTGTTGAATAGACTGTTCTGCCCGAGCTGGATAGGCTTGACAGCCTTGTCAAAAATCACTTGACCATAGATGTGAGGGTCTGTTTCTGACCCATCATTTTGTTTCCAGTGGTCTATATGTCTGACTTTATGCCAATACCATACTGTTTTTACCACTGTCGCTAGGTAATATGCTTTAAAGTCTGGAACTGAGTGTCCTCCAACTTTGTTCTTCCTTTTTCAGATGTTTCTGCCTATTCGGGGCCCCTTTTCCTTCCAAATAAAATTGATAATTTGTTTTCCCATTTCTTCTTAAAAGGCTGTTGGAATTTTTATTGGGAATGCATTGCATCTGTCTATCATTTTGGGTAGAATTGACATCTTAATGATATTTAGTCTTCCAATCCATGAACAAAGAATGTTCTTCCATTTATTTAGGTCTTCCTTGATTTCTTTTAGCAATGCATTGTAGTTTTCTGAATACAAGTGCTTTACGTCCTTGGTTAAGTTCCTAAATATTTGATTTTTTAGTCACTATTGTAAATGGAATTTTTTCCTGGCTTCCTCCTCAGATTGCTCATTACTAGTGTATAGAAATATTACTGGTTTTTGCATATTAATCTTGTATCCTGCCACTCTGCTGAACTCGTTTATTAGCTCTAGTAGATTTCTTGTAGATTTTTGGGACTTTCTAGGTATAGGATCATATCATCTGTGAATAGTGAAGTTTTACTTCTCCTTTCCAATTTGGATGCCTTTTATTTCTTTTTCTTGCCTGATTGCTCTAGCTAGAACATCTAGCACTATATTGAACAACAGTGGTGACAGTGGGTATCCTTGTCTTGTTCCCAATCTCAATGGGAAAGCTTTCAGTCTTTCACCATTGAGAACAATGTTAGCTGTGAATTTTTCATATATGCCCTTTATCTTGTTGAGAAACTTTCCTTCAATTCCTATCTTTTGGAGTATTTTTTATCAAGAAAGGATACTGTATTTTGTCAAATGCCTTTTCTACATAAATAGAGGTGACCATGTGATTTTTCTTCTTTGATTTATTAATATGGAGTATTGTGCTGTTTGATTTTTTTGTGTTGAACCACCCTTGAATGACTGGTATAAGGCCCACTTGATTATGATGAATAATTTTTTAAATATCTTGTTGAATTCTATTAGCGAGTATTTTGTTGAGGATTTTTGCATCTGTATTCATTAGAGAAATGGGTCTGTAATTTTTTTTTTTTTTTTTTTTTTGTAATATCTTTATCAGGCTTTGGTATTAGGGTGATACTGGCTTCATAGAATGAGTTTGGTAGCATTCCTTCTTGTTCAAATTTTTTTAAGAGTTTGAGCAAGATTGGTATTAAATCTTTGAATGCTTGGTTGAATTCACCTGTGAAGCCATCTGCTCTTGGGCTTTTCATTTTGGAGAGTGGTTTGATGACTGTTTCAGTCTCTTTATTTGTGATTGGTTTGTTGAGGCCTTCTATTTCTTCTAGGGTCAGTGTAGGTAGTTTTTGTATTTCACCTACATTGTCTAGTTTGTTGGCATACAGTTGTTTATAGTATCCTTTTATGATCTCTTTTATTTCTGTGGGGTCAGTAATAATGTTTCATTTTCATTTCTGATTTTTTTATTTGCATCTTCGCTCTTCTTTTCTTTGTCAATTTTGTTAATCTTCTTGAAGAACCAACTTTTGGTTTTGTTAATACTCTCTATTTTTTTGTTTGTTTGTTTGCTTTTTTGTTCTCAGTTTCATTTATTTCTGCTCTGATCTTTGTTATTTCATTCCTTCTACTTGCTTTGGGAATAGTTTGATGTTCTTTTTCTAGTTCCTCCAGCTGTGTAGTTAGGTCATTGATTTTAGTTCTTTCTTCTTTTTTAATGTAAGCATTGAGAGCAATAAATTTCTTTCTCTGCATTGCCTTCACTGCATCCCATAGGTTCTGATATGTTGTGTTCTCATTTTCATTGCTCTTGAGATATTTATTGATTTCTCTTGCAATTTCTACTTTGACACTCTGGTTATTTAAGAGTGTGTTGTTTAATCTCCATATATTTGTGAATTTTTCCTTTTTCTGCCTGTTGTGGATACCCAACTTCATTCCATTATGATCAGAGAAAGTGCTTTGTATTATTTTGATGTTTTAAAATTTATTCAGATCTGCCTGTGGCCCAACATATGATCTATCCTGGAGAAGGAGCCATGAGCACTTGAAAAGAATGCATATCCTGCCGTTTTGGGATGCAATGTTCTGTATATGTCTATTAGATTTAGTTTATTTATTACATTATTCAAGCTCTCTGTTTCTTTATTGATCCTCTGCCCAGTGTTCTATCCAATGATGAAAGTGGTGTATTGAAGTCTCCAACTATTATTGTAGAGACATCTATTTCTCCATTCAGATTTGCCAGTGTTTGCCTCATGTAATTTGGAGTCTCCTGATAGGTGCATATATGTTTATGATTGTTATTTCTTCTGATGAATGGCCCTTTTCATTAATATATAATGTCCTTCCTAGTCTCTAACAACAGCTTTGCTTTTAAAGTCTATTTCATCTGATGTTAATATAGCTACTCCAGCTTTTTTGTTTGTTTGTTTGTTTTGTTACTGCATGCATGGGATACCTTTTTTCGGCCTTTCACTTTCAATCTATTGGTATCCGTGGGTCTAAGGTGAGGCTCTTATAGGCAGCATATCAATGGCTTATATTTTCTTATCCATTCTGCCAGTCTGTGTCTTTTGATTGAGGAGTTTAATCCAGTAACATTCAATGTTATTGCTGTAAAGGTAGTTCTTAATTCACCTATTTTGACCTTTGGGTTTTATCTGTCATATCTTATTTTCACCACTCTTTTGACACTTTTAGTTATGTTTATTGATATAATCTTCATTTCTAGTCTCCCTTCCAACCCTCTTTCTCTTATCTTTTCTTTTCAGTCTGTTGTACTCCCTTTAGTATTTCCTGCAAGGCCAGTCTCTTGGTTATAAGCTCTCTCAGTTTTTGTTTTTCTTTGAATATTTTAAACTTGCCATCATTTTTGAAAGCCCATCTTGTTGGATGTAAGATTCTTAGCTGGCAGTTTTTCTCTTTCAGTAGCTTAAATATATCATACCACTGCCTTCTTGCCTCCATGACCTCTGGTGAGAAATCAACATTTAATCTTATTAGGCATCCCTTATATGTGATGAATCACTTTTCTCTTGCTGCTCTTAGGATTCTTTCCTTATCTTTGGCATTTGACATTCTGATTAGTACGTGTCTTGGAGTAGCTTTATTCAGATTTACTCAGATGAAAGTGTGCTGTACTTCTTGGACAAAGATATCTGTGTCCTTCAATAGGGTTAGGAAACTATGTACCATTATTTCCTCAAATATTCCTTCTTCCCCTTTTCCCTTCTCTTCTCCTTCTGAGACATCCATGGCATGTGTGTTTGCACATGTCTTGCCATCATTTAGTTACCTGAACCCTGTTCAATTTTTTCCACTTTTCTTTATCTGTTCTTCTGTATGTTCACTTTCAGAGGCCCTGTCTCCAAGCTCACCGATCCTTTCTTCTGCCTCTTCAAATTTGCCTCCAATGTATTGTAAATTCATTTATTGTGCCTTCAATTCCTATAAGATCTGTAATTTCTCTATGTATGCTTTCAAATTCTTCTTTGTGCTCACCCAGTATCTTCTTAATATCCTTAATCTCTTTAGCTATCTCATTGAATTTACTAAGGAGATTTGTTTGAACATCTATGATGAGTTGTCTCAACTCCCTTATGTCATCTGGAGGCTTAGTTTGTTCCTTTAATTGGGCTATATCTTCCTGTTTCTTAGTATGGATTGTAATTTTTTTGTTGGTGTCTTGGCATCTGATTTACTAGATGTATTTATTCTTGAGCGCAGTTTCTCTCTTTAGGGCTTTCTATTTGATTGGCTTTGTGCTACAGCCCCTCTCTGGTACTTAATTCAACTTAATTTAGAACTTTATAGTGGCTTGTGTTTAGCCAATCTGAATTTTTCAGTTCTTTTTTTATCTGTTTCTTGCCCTTTCTCCCTTACTGGTTGCAGAGTACGAGCTGAGGATGCAGTTGGTATTGTAAGCCATGGTGGCTGAAGCTGCTCACGTTGCATAGGAAGCTTCACCAACCTTTCTCCCCTGCCAGGGACAGAGCCCCAGCCATGTCTAGTAATCCAAGCTGTGCAGGCCAGGATCGTCTGTAGTTGCCTGGAGAGATGGATGAAGCTCCACACCCCTTCCTCCCTTACCTGGGACGGGATGGAGCCACAGGTTTGGGCAGCAGACCAAGCTGTGAGGGTCAAAACTGACTGCAGTTGCCCAGAAGTACCGGCCCCTGTCCTCCCCTGCCAGGGTTGGGGATAGAGCCACAGGTGTACACAACAGTCTAGTCCATGCAGGCTGAAAGTGACTGCAGTTTGCCCAGAGAGGCTAAGAGACCACTATCCCTCCTTCTTTCTGTCAGGTGGGGATGGAGTCAGAGATGTGTCCAACAGTCTAATCCACGCAGGCCAATAGCTGCTGCAGTTACCTGGAGAGGCTGAGGGAACACTGTATCTTCTGCCCTGTCAGGGCGAGGATGGAGCCACAGATGTGTCCAACAATCTAGTCCTTGCCAGCCAAAAACGCCTGCCATTGCCCAGGGAGGTTGAGGAAACACTGCAACCCCTCCTGTCCTATTGGGGTTGGGGATGGAGCTGCAAGTGTCCAACAATCTAGTCTGTGTGGGCCAAAAGCAACTTTATTTGCCCAGAGAGGCTCATGCAGGTTCCCCCCAGCTTCTTCCCTACGAGAGGCCGGGCTGGAGCCTAGGCTAGGGCTGCAATCTGACCTGGATGGAAAGAAGCCTGTCCCTCCATCACTGTGGTTTTCAATCATCCCTGCTTCTCCTCATGCTGAGGGCAGAGTTAAAATGGAGGCTACTGGCCTCTTTCTGACTTGTACAATTTCAGGCTATTCTTAGGATTGGACTTTAGCCAGTTGAGTTTACTAATCAGTAGCTGAAATTGTTGCCTGACCCCATTTTTGGGACTTGGAGTTTCCAGCTCCAGCCAGGAAATAACTCCCAGGGTGTCTTCAGCCACCAGTGGGGAATGGGTACTGGCCTGCATGGCGTGGAGTGCTTTCCTCATGAATCTTCAGGGAAGGTGGGCAGTCTCCTCCTTCCATTCTTCCAAAGATATTGCAGGATGCTCTTATAGTCTCCTGGGCCTCCCAAACAGGTGATTTAGATAGCTCTGGGTGATTACTAACTGTCCTGTAGAATGAGCTGACTCTTGGAGCACCTTACTCTGCCACCATCTTGTCCCTCCCTTGAGACAATCAATATTTATTGAATAAATGAAGCAAGTACAGTTATCACTAGAGACATTGAATTTGTTTTTTTTTTCATAGTGCTCTATTGATTGTAAGGGAATTTGACTTGTATTGTGGAGAAATTGATCATTTGGTAGGCAAACTCCAAATGTTTGTTAGACCCAGATTGAGGTGGAAAGAAGTCTCAGTAAGAGAGGACAGGAGGGACTAAATTCAGAACTTTAACACAAAAGCTCAACATGTTTAAATTTAGATTAGCACCTATATCATGAAGATTCACCCAAGATGAATGAAATTAGATGGAAGCCACCAAGAAGAAAAATATATTATCATGATAAACAAGTATTTACTGAGCAGGGGGTGGGGGATACAATATGTCAAATGCACTGTAATCAACTTCCTACAAGATACACAAACTTGTCACAATTATCTCTTGAATTTTCCTATTCCTCTACATTTGTCTTACCAAATGGGGTAATATCAATGGTCCTGGGATCAGCATTGATTAGAGACAAGAGATAGTAATTCATGACTATCTTCACCAACATATAGCCACAATGAATTTATTCTAAAAAGAAGGAAGGACATTCACTGGGCTCTTCGTGCGGACAGGCTTTCCATTCTATAGTCATGTCCCAGTTTGTCCGAAACCTCGCGGAGAAAGCTCCAGCGCTGGTCAACGCTACTGTGACTTACTCGAAGCCTCAATTGGCTACATTTTGGCATTATGCCAAGGTTGAGCTGGTTCCTCCAACCCCTGCTGAGATCCCTACAGCTATTCAGAGCCTAAAAAAAATAGTCAGAAGTGCTCAGACTGGTAGCTTCAAACAGCTCACAGTTAAGGAAGCTCTTCTGAATGGTTTGGTGGCCACGGAGGTGTGGATGTGGTTTTATATCGGCGAGATCATAGGCAAGCGTGGCATCATTGGCTATGATGTTTGAAGACCAGTCTTTAACATCTGATATTTTTGGTTTATTATTTGAGTGTTCTTGGACCATGTATGATCAGACTGCTATCTGAATAAATAAGATAATGTGTGAAAAAAAAAAAAAAAAAAAAAAGAAGGAAGGAAAATAGCATTTGTTATTAGTTGGTGCCTTCTCAATAGCATTAGGCACCTTACCTTTGTTGTTTAACCTTTCCACAACTCAATGAGATATTTACTATATCCCTATTTTACAGATAAAGAAAACAAGACCAGAAGGGTATGTATGCTCTCTTCTGCCTGCTACTTAAGTAATTTGCTCAAATTTGAAAAAGGGAAGAGATGTATTCAAACTCAGTCTATCTTTACTCCAGAGCACACAGATGGCTTCTCTGGTTGATAAAAATACAAAAACTAAATACATCCTAAGAGTATTTTGTTAGTTGTTTGCTTTCCTGTTTCTGAGTTTTCTACTTGCTGTGTGTTTACTTACGTGCATTGGCAGAAGTGACTTGCTAAATGTACAGGGTGAAATTGGTATCCATGGTTCTTATCTACAGTAATTGTAGGAAGTCTTTATTCTATTTTCGGGCCGCTTTTTTGAAGATTCTGTACACATACTTGGTTTATTGCAAGTGAGTTGAAAATGTTATTCTGGAAACTCTGGGTTCCTTTTTCAAGGAAAATAAAATCCCACCTGACTTTTTGCACTGTTTGCTTTGCTTTTTTCAGACTCCTTTCAGAGGATGTTGGAATGGACATCACCTTTGAGGAGGGAATGCTAAGTCCCAGTGCTGCAGACATGAGGCCTGGTGAGAAGAGCATTTGTTCATTCCTTCAGCAGTATTCTGCCTCCAGACCTTTTCATTATTCGATGATAGGCTTATTTCCTATGCATCCAACTTGTGAATTCAGTGATAAAAGTGAAGAAGAAGAAAAAAAATGTGTGGAGGAAGGTGTTAGGCTTGATTTTGTTAATTTCAGAGCTGAGGTGAATAATGATGCTCACTAGTGGTGTCCACATCTTTATCTCCTGGGTCACGGCCTCTTCTGCCAATTTTCTGGTCCTTTTATAATTGGCTACTGTATATCATAATGCCAAATTCTAATTAAAGTCTAAGTATACTAAATTTATACTTAAGAGTAAGAGTGTTTCAAATTGGAAATGTGATATCCAGAATGCTCAGTATCTTAATTATAAAAAACCTACCCTCTGAGGGTTGGTGACCAAAGGCATATATAAAAGGGAATTTTACATTTTCAGTTGCAACCTACACTTGATGTGATGGTCACTTCCTTATACTGCACTAGCTTTAGGATACCAAGAGATGTGTTTCTGATAACTCCTGATATTATCAGCCAAGCCTAGAATGGGGTAGGAAGAAGGGAAACAATTACTTTTTTTTCTGTCCTAGTATTTCCTAAAGTACATTCTTCAAAATACTGGTCATGGGACATTATTATTTTTTAAGTGTTCTGTGGCCAAATAAACTTGGTAACCACTGCATGCCTATCCCATCTTCAAAGTTTACAATGCAGTTTTGGATAAGAAAGCTGCTAAGGCTCTGGTTATCCAATATGGTACCCAGTAGCCACATGTGACTATTAATTAAATATTTTTTTAATTCAAAAATTCGGTTCTTCACTTGCACTAGCCACATTTCAAGTGCTCATAGCCATGTACGAAACATTTCCATTATCACAGAAAACTCTATTGGACAGTGCTATTCTAAGAATTCCTACATTAAAGAAGCCTTTTTAACTTTGTAAAAACCCAGTGTTACACAAACTTATTGATCAATGAAAACTTTTTTCCAAGTAACACTTAAAAATATTTTATGGAACACAGTTTAGGTGATGTTCTATACAGAAAAGAAAAGTTAATGACAAGGGGACAGTGTCAACTTACTCAGAACAAGACAACAGTTGGAATTCCAGAATTGAGGGATATACCAGATAGCTGTCAAAATAGTTTTTGCCCTAAAATCCTGCGATTTCTGTTTTTAGGCTCTCTCTCTGCTTTTGCTTAGTTGGGATGATCTTAGCCAAAAATGACTTCTTCAGCATTGCTTCTGTTAAATGAAAGGCACATGAACCCCAATATGCATATGCAGTGAAAGGCTGTGAGTTACTTCCATGAGTCTTAATATAAGATCCTAATTTATGGTGTGAGAAGCAATGCCAAGCAATATTGGAATAAGAAGTAGTGACTGCTTGGGTGAATTAAAAGAATGTAAACTGGGAGGATACCTCAGATTTTATAAAAAAGAGAATGACAGGGAGGCGGCTGTGGCTCGATCGGTGGGGCTCCCGTTTACCATGTGGGGGGCCCCGGGTTCGGTTCCCGGGGCCTCCTGGTGAGGGCGGGCCCGCCTGCGTGGCGTGGTTGGCTGACCCAGTGAGCGCGGGCAGCAGGGGGGGGATAAATGAATGAATAAATAAAATCTTTAAAAAAAAAAAAAAAAAAAAAAAGAGAATGACAGCCAAGGAAAGGTTACTGAAGATCATACACAGTTGTCAAGAACTGAAGCATTTTGGGAATGTCTGTGAATGTAAGAAAGTTCATATCCTCCATTCCATAGGAACAAACTCTACATGAATAATTAGAAGGTACATATAAGCTCAACTGTTTTTCTTATACAATACGTACCATAAAAATTCCATTTAATATCATAACACTGTCAAGTTCTCAAACCTAAGGAGGGCAGTTCTGAAAACTAATTTTCTACCCATTTAGTAATGGCTCCCAGTTTCCATGGCTACATGACCAGAGCTGATAAGGGTAGAAAGGCAACACTGGGGCTTGCTGCGCATGAAGGGGGCCTAAATCCCATGTAAGGTTTTTTAGGTTTGCATTTGCTGGAAAGGCTTTACAAATGTCTTTCACTGGGACCCAAACCCACTCTCGGCTATTTGTTTTTCTCTTTAGAACCTCCTAATTCTTTGGATCTTAATGGCGCTCATTCTAGGAGAATCAAGCTCACAGCCCCAAATATCAATCTTTCTTTGGACCAAAGTGAAGGTTCTATTCTCTCTGATGATAACCTGGACAGTCCAGATGAAATTGACATCAATGTGGATGAACTCGATACCCCTGATGAAGCAGATTCTTTTGAGTACACTGGACATGGTAAGTTGCCAAGTTGACATGGCTTAAGTAAAATGTAAAGTAAAAGGTTAATTGACAGTAGGAAAAAAACCTCCCATTTTGATGCTAGTGGCTCATTTCTGTGGTTTTTACAAGTTCCTGTTTGCATCTTAGATTATAGGTAGCCATGATTGACAGTTTAGAGCTTGATGGAGCAGGTGTGGTTCACTGAGGTCATACATAGCCATTATTCTTTTATTAAACCCCTCCTCTCTGCCAGGTTTGGGCTAGATACTGGGGTGTAGGAAGGCTGTTACATGCTGTGTTGTAACAAAATTGGGGCTGGGTTTGGGAGAGAGAATTTAATCTAGAATATAAAATTTGAAGCAGGGAAATCAGGATTACCAACTCCTTTGTACAAGCTTCCACTGTCTGGAATGTTCTTTCCCCCAGATCCTCACATGGCTGGTTCCATCTCTTTATTCAGGCTTCAATTAGATGTCACTTCCTCAAAGAGGCTTCCCTTGACCTCTGTAATCAAAGGCACACCTCACCAACTCAGCCCACCCCACCTAGTCCCTCTCTATCCCAGAATTCAGCTTATTTTCATGTATCACTAACTGAAACCACATTACTTAACTGTATGCATGTTTTTTTATCTTCCTCTTCCGACTAGAATGTATGCTCCACGAGGGCAGGAACTTTATTATGTTTGCTGCTATATCTCCAATAAAGAAGGAAGTAGAGACAAGTGGGGGAGGGCAGAAATAAAAAGAAAAATCTTAGTTGCCAGATCCTTCTGATATGAATATCAACCTCACTTTAATTCTTTCTCTGGCTCAATGAAATGTGATTCATTAAGAAGTGCATATAAACATTGTGAATGTAATCAACTCTACTGAATTATATATCTGCATGTGGTTAAAAGGGAACTTTTAGGTGGTATATATGTTACTAGAATAAAAAATTTTACAAAAACAACCAGAGGACTGTCCAATACAAAAGGTGAACCCTAATGTAAACTATGGACTCTAGTTAATAGTACAATCATAATAATATTCTCTCATCAAATGTAACAAAGGTACGATGCTAATGCAAAATGTTACTAAGGGGAAGTATATGAGAACTCTGTATTTTCTACATGATATTTCTGTAATCCTAAAACTCCTCTAATGAAAAAAAAAGTATGTGTAAATATAAAGCATTTGCTTTTTTTTTTTTTTTGGCGATTCTGGTGGGACGCGAGAAGCATTTGCTTTTAAAATGGCATCAAATAGTTTCCATTTCACTACAAGCCAGGGTGGCATTCTCTGAAGTTAAAATATTTGAAAGGGAGAATTGCAGACACTGCTATTGCTTTAATTCATTGTAAAAACTCTTCTAGTCTTAAAAAAAAAAAAAGACAATTAAATGATGCCCTGACTTTTAGAGCCATGCTAATTCCAGCAATTTCACTCATAGGAGAAAATAATTAGGAAAGTAGGAGATTCATCACATTAATTCATTAATTCAATCAAATCAATGAGCTACTGGAGCGATAAGCATGACCAGTGCAGATTCAGACCCTACTTTACCTTATTGCTTCATTTTTTTTTAAGTTTATAAAATGGAAGTGGCTACACTACTTGTTCTATGTTTTACTGTGTTTAGGGAGAGATTTATATTGCACTTTTATCATTTTCATGAATTTCTCTAGTTATCTGGGTCATTGACTTTTTAGGTCAAAATATCCAAATTGAAGGGAATTCATATCCTTTTCCACCAACCACAGGAGTCTTCCTCAGCTGCTCCACCACTATCGGTTGCTACAGCTGCTCCAGCTGCTCCAGTTGCTCCAGCCCACCCCAGCTGTCTCTGACCTTTTCCTCCTAATATATTCCCATATGTTGGAATCGTGCCTTGACTTAAAGTCCCACAGAAGCCAGCTGTGGCATGATCCTGCTGGTCCCTCCCTTTCCTCCCCCTGTAAGTCTCTGTTGCCTTGGAGAGCTGTGCCATACCACGTTTGATCCTTTTATTTTTATAAATAGTAAAACTGCCAAGCAAAGTGGCAGTGGCTGAGCAAACTAGTAATTAAAGCTGTCACTTGCTGACATAGTTCTTTGTATTTAGTTGACACAGTTATGTTGAAAGAACCAGTTTAACGACCACAACCCTACTTTTAGGCTCAAAATCAAATGCTAGAATTTTAATATAAGTTGAATTTTGAAGTTTACCTTGAATTTACAAATGAAAAATGTATGTTCAGATACTGTTTTAAGCAAGCAAGCAAGCAAACAAACAAACAAAAATTAACCACTGGAAACAAAGTACAGCTGACTATATTTTGTAAGCATATAGACGTAGATAACTGCATAAGAGTCATAGGATATAAATACATTTTAATCCTGAAGTGTGAGATAAATGCTTGAAAACTATGTTTTTTGGGTTTCTCATGTGAGTATTTTGAAGTAGGCATAAACATTCTAAACAAAATTGGAATGTTTAAGGTACTATTCAAAAGTACTTGGTCAGTTATTTATTTTATTTAGAGAACACCTCATAGTGCTTGCTATGTGCCAGTGTCCATTCTAAGTGCTTTGTAAGTATCAACTAATTTAATCCTTATATCAACTCTATGAGATAGATACTATGTTTATCCCATTTTATGGATGAGAATACAGAGAGGTTAAGTAATTTGCTTAAGGTCACACAGCTAGTAAATGACAGTCAGCACTCAAACCCAAAGTTGGTGGCCTTGACCCCTGGTCTGGGCTGCAGCACTAGAAATATACTTACAATGAATAGGAAAGGGTCTTTTATTAAATTAGGCTAACATATCTGAAGCTGCAACTGAGAGCCCACTTTTACCTTTGCATTTCCTTTTATCCAGCCATTTTCATGACTTGAGGATATGTATGTCACCAGGTGCCTGAAGGGCTTTCATACCATTTGCCTGTTTTATTCAGCAATTGATTACCAAACACATTGGCCAGATCTTGGCCCACAATGAGATTTTGCTTATGGAAAAATTTTGAATCTCATTATAAAAAAATTAAATTGGTCTTGGCTTCTAAGCAATTTTCTTTAATACTTGTGCCCAATCAGTTGAGACCTATAATTTAAGGTACTAAAATAATTACATTTTGATATTTACAAAATGACAATGATATCAGAAATATGTTGATACTGAAGGACTTAGAAGTTCAGTTTTACACATTAAGGGAGACCTAACTATGTTTTCATGCTTTATAATACTAATCCTAAAAACTTAAAAATACTCAAGAATCAGAAAAAATCATGACCTATTTCTGTTTTCCAAACCAACTTTAAAGTTATTTTTATCATAATTCAGATCTTAGCAAACACATATCATAAGGGAAATGGGAAAATATAAAGAATTTTAGCCTGAATATTTCTCATAAGAATGTTATAAGAATTGTAAACACTCATGTGTTCCCATATATTTCCTTTGTAGGCTCTCAAGTGATGTCGTGACCTCATTTAAGCTACCTTTTCTAAAACTGAATTCTAATGGCAGGTTTCTGTATGAATAAGGCACCCCAATATTATTTCCAGAAAATCAGGAATCACTTAAACTTAATTTCCTATCTACAGTCTTCCATTATTTTCACAGCTTGCAGGCAACCAGCTTATAAAATCGATTCCATGTTTTAACTCTGTTTATAGATTAATCAAGTGTTGAGCTTATTTTGTTTTACCCCAAGGCAACCTTATACCATAAGGTTATTGTTTGAAAGGGTCATTTCTTTTCATATTTTTGTATGCTGAGATTTTACACTCAAATTAACTGCCTGTCTGCTCTTGGTCACCAAAAGAATTTGAAAGACTCCTTAACTGTATATAGGATGTCCTTTCTATAACAAGAAAAATGTCCAACATAATGTCTTTTAAGGGTATTCATATTACAAGTACAAGATCATAATATAGAAAGCTAGCCCCCAGGGAGCAGAGGTAGCTCAAGAAGTTGAGTGCTTGCTTCCCACATGTGAGGTCCTGGGTTCTGTTCCCAGTGACTCCTAAAAAAAACAAAAACAAACAAAAAAACCAACTCAGGGGAGCCGATGTGGCTCAGTGTGCTGTCTTCCTACATACAAGGTCGCAGGTTCAATCCCCGGCACCCAGTACCTCAAAAAGAAAAAAAAAGCTAGCCCTCTTTCACAAATCTATGTCCCTTCTGGAAGGCCATAACTGATGTCAGCGCTAGTTAATCCTTAATACCAACAACGGATTTCCCCATTGTGATCTGTGTGGCACAGGACATTCATGAGCTTGTGTGCTAAGTCATCTCACAAAAGACAAAAGACAATTTTCAACCTGACTTCTCCTTCTATGCCCAGGGCTTAATTGGCTTCCACAGTTGCCAGGGAGAAAAGCTTGTCATTGAGAAAAGGATACAAAGAGAATCCAGCATTTCTTAGTAAGAGGGCATGGAGACTAAAAATTACATTTGGAGGGCCTAAGGATAGAGAGCTCAATGAGATCTGAAATTTTTGAAAATAATGGGGAAATGATGACTGGGAGGAGGAATGGTAATTTATAGTTACAGCAGGAGATTTATTAAGATCAAGGGGGTAATGCTAATTTCGAGGGAATAAATACAGCTATACCTCTTATAGTTTGTATTCTTAATTTCTATAAATGTTAACATTAAGAGAACTTACTGCATCCCCAACTCTTAAATAACTTTTTCCCCATTTGCCTCAGCCAGAAGAGGTGGGGAAGGAGAAGCCTCAGTAACTTCTCAGCACCAGCTCTCTGAGACATTAGGAAAAACTTCATTAAAAATTTCCAGCCTTATAGACCCATAGTTAATAGTAATATTTTGATGATGTTCTTTCATAATCTGTAACAAATGTTCCACAATGATGCAAGGTGTTGGAGGAAGGGTTATGTATGGGAATTCTGCACATTATGCATGATTGTTTTGTAAGCTTACAACTTTCTCTAATTAAAAAAATATATTTAAAAAAGTTCCAGACTGGGAAGCGGCTGTGGCTCAATCAGTGGGGCTCCCATTTACCATGTGGGAGGCCCCGGGTTCGGTTCCCGGGGCCTCCTGGTGGGGGCGGGCCCGCCCGCACGGCGTGGTTGACTGGCCCAGCGAGCGCAGGCAGCAGGGGGTGGATAAATGAATAAATAATAAATTTAAAAAATCTTAAAAAAAAAAAAAAAAAAAAAGTTCCAGACTGAAACTTATACCAAAATGAGGCACCAGGCATCTTGGTATAACATACTCAAGGGCAAAAAATGTCAATAAAATTTTAAATGCTTGTTCCCACTGAGCCAGCATTCCATTGCTAGAAATTTACCCGGTAGCAATATGTGCACAAATGAGGTGAGACACCTAACAAAGATACTTAGTGAAGCAAATTCTTTATAAGGAATAACACCAGCAACAAAATGGAATAAAATTAAATTTCCATCACTATGGGACTGAAAAATTAAAGGACGTTAATAAAGTGGAATCTTCTAGGGCTACTTTTTAAAATGAACACATATTTACTGAGACATAAAGAAGCCTATGCTATATTATTAGAGAGAAGCAAGTTGTAGAACAGTAAATATAAACTGTGTATAATATATGGACTAATTATGCTTTTTGATGAAAATGTGCATGCATATGTGCATAGGAAGAAGAGTGTACATCAAGCAATAATGGGTGAGTGTAGCGGTGGGGGTTTTCACTGATTTCATTAACAATTTCTGTATTGCTTGAACTTTCACTAGGGTGTTTTACTTTTGTAATCAGAAAAAAAGAATCTGGTACACAATTTTTTTTTCAAACCAGGCAGTCTCAATAAAAGCATGCGGAAAATAAAACAACCCTCACCCTGACCCCATAGAGATCACCGGGGTCAAGCTAGAGCAGACCAGAAAGTATAAACCCCAAGAAGGACTGGTGAATGATGAGTTGACTTCAGGGAAAGGACTGTGTCTATAAAAGCATCAGAAGATAAACCCACATCAGAACCCAGAGTCCCAAGAAAGGAGAGACCAAATGGGAAACAAGGTCCAGGGAAAGAATGCAGGAAGGCATTCGCATCAGGGAGTCCAATGCCGATGGATGGAATTGCACAAGTGAGGCAGTACTTGCTCTGAAGCCAAGGGTTGCTTCTTTCTGTCCTTAGTTAGCTGCTAAGAGCTGGTGGGAATGCAGTAGAAGCCAGAGTGAGGCAAGACTCTGTAGGTGGTGTTAGCTATCGGTGTTAGCAAAAAAGGATAGGTTTGCATCCCAGCTGAACTTCATTTTACTTTTCTACATCACAGGTAATTAGACACTATTGCCCGTATAATTGCAGAATCTTCTATTAACATACTGGCTTTGTTGTAGCTCCCTTACAGATTACCTCTATTTCCAGTAAGCTGTCCAAAGTTTCTTTACTTACCCAGTTTTATTGTGTGCCTGCTCTGTGCAGGTTTCCAAGTAAAGCCTGGAGTTGGTGAGTAGAGGTGCATATTAAAAATGATTTAGACACAAATTCTTAGCCCAAAGTGATCACAGCCTAGTAGTAAAATAAATGAGGATGAGACAATCACACATTCATTGTACTAGATAATAATTTAGTTTAGAAGAGTGGAAAGGGTAAGGGCTTTACTATATTTGCTTACTAACTATGTGATCTGAGACAAACTAGTTTGGAGTCAGATTTTGCATGTGTATAATGTCCATTACACTGCTGACAGTACTATAGCTGTGCCTGCCTGACACACGGCAGATACTTAGTAAATAATTGCTATTTTTATTATCAAAAGGGCCAAATGAGGAATACAAGTACAGTACAGTGCCAATTCAAAGGTCCTCCCATGAATGGAAAAATAAGGACAGTAATATCTCAAAAGATTATTGTTAGGCTATAAATAATCATTTCCTTCAAATTACTTATACTTACAAAGAATTACCATGGTGAAGTTCTACTAGTATTACTTGGAATAAAAATGAAAACAATTGCTACTTAACTCTTTTAAAAACACAAAATGGGCACTTTTTTCGGGTGCTCAAGAGTGGGTAGTAAATTTCTCCCCAAAGAATGCTCAGTGGGCTTTTTTTATTGCCTTATGCACACATAAATTTAGGAGCTTTGTGAACTTTTTACCATGGACCATTTCTGATCTACAAAGTTGTTTGTTTTTCACTTGCTGCAATATCATTCTGTAGCATTTTTTTTAGATAGACTGTATAGGAAGTAATATCAAATTTATGTCCAGATGTGTTCCCAATAGGGAAGGGGGCTCAATCCTGTTGTATGAATCTTAAAGCAGGGAGCTAGGCTAGCAGGAGCCTCAACATCAAGCCAAAGACCCCCAAAAGTCTCGGGACAGGCCAAGAGATGTGGCCCAAGGAAACCAAGATTATCTGGGCCAGTTAAATAGCCCTTTACCCCATCAGAAATACCTGCAGTCTTCAACCTGCATGATCAAGGATGAGTTGGTATAGTCCTAAACCCCATTGAACTACAGATAGCACGAGATAGCACTAGCCCTGTGCCTATCTCTACCCTCAGCTTGGCCTTAGCAATGGGTTTGATGGATCAATCAGTGAATAAACAAGACTTCAGTGAGTGTCCTTTATCTGGTCAGGATGGCGTTAAGCTTTTTAAGGGCTGTACAAAATGGGAGCTCCATGAGGCTGACTCTGACAGGAGGTAGCTTACAAACTAATCATTGAACTGCCTCAACTGTGGAGGTCTTGCTCCTTCAGCCCTGCTCTGTGCTTTGTTTCCAGAGGATTCTACCACCAACAAGGATTCTGGCCAAGAGTCAGAGTCTATTCCAGAATACACGGCAGAAGAGGAGCGGGAGGACAACCGGTTGTGGCGTACAGTGGTGATTGGGGAACAAGAGCAGCGAATTGACATGAAGGTCATCGAGCCCTACAGGAGAGTCATTTCTCATGGAGGTAGTTAAGCTCTGTGTGAACCCTGTAAATGGGGAGGTGGGGTAGCCATATATATATATGGGTTTTCTGTAGCATGACATCCCAGTGTCCCTTTTCTGCAGTCAGTAGTCACAGGAATGAGTAAGGCTAAGTATAATACTTCAGCAAACATTTGAAAGCCTACTGTGCAAAAATAACTTTCCATTGTAAAAAATGGTTTTCACACCACCTATCTGACAGCTACAGTATCTGTGCAAATTTCCTGGAAGCCATAGTTGTCCAATGTAATAAGGTCTTTTGGGGATTCATATCAGTTGGTAATAGAGTTAACGGAATATTTCTAGAATACATAACACCATGACTTATGGTAAGATTGTTACACCAGAAATCCTTCTAATTACAAAACAGACTTTTGAATCCTCTTCAGAAGCTCTAGGAAACCTTTTCAGACTCAGCCTGGCAATTTTTTTCCCTTACCTGAAAATTGCTTTTCTCTAAACTACTTGAAATCTATGCCTGACAAGAGTCCCTCCCAGTCAAAGCCTCCATCTGCTCCGTGAGGGACAAGGGAGAGAGAAAAGCTCTATTTTACATTTCCAGTGGTTTCTCCAGGAGCATATGTAGCTTTGATTAATTTGTAATTCACAAAAAGTCAAATGAGCACAAGCAACACATTTAACATTGTCGACTTCAGAAAACATAAACAGCTTCTCCACTTTTCTGCTGCATGCATTTCTTTCCCGCAGTCCTGAAGCCCCACCCTAACCACCCTGCTGTTCTGGAAAAAGTGTAAGCTGACAAGGCAATCATTGTTCTCTAAATTCTCTCTTCCTTAATAAGGGCAAGGAAATAAGCCTCTCACCACTGCATTAAACTTGTAATTTTTGCTTTCTAATGAGCAGAAGAACATTTTGTTATTTCAATCAAGCCTCCTTCTACCAGCAGATTTTTCACCTTCCATACCATGTGCTGTTACCCCAATGGAAGTATCAGGATCCTCCAGGGAACTGGACCATGATAATGAAGGAAAATACCAATTGGTGCCCTGGCCATCCCATTCCTTTTTTTATTGCCTCACTGTTTGACCAGAAATGGTAATATGGCCCAATTATAGCTGCTGTGGGGCAACCTTTCCCATAGCCCTTGGAATAAGGGTTGGTCTAATCTTGCTGAAAGTGAAGTCATTTTAAAATGACAGACAACCAGCCAGAGTCAACCCTTTGGTCTTTTGATGAAAACCGCAACCTGAACATTATCTAAATCTTCCCCGAAGGCCCAAACCTCCTTTGTGCCTCTCATCAGACATTTTTGGATGTGTGTGTGTGTTTTTTTTAAGATAGCTTTAAACAAAACAAAAGGCAGACTATAAAAATATCCTGCATTCCTTCTAAAAAGTTCAAAAAACATAGAAAGGTCTGTTAAAGTAAGTCAAAGTTACCCAGTGATCTCCCTATGGACATTTTCACCCCTCGGTTCTCAAATGCGTTGCCCTCATGTGAAGAAGGCAGGCTTGCCGTTTTGCTCCTGTCATAGGCCGAGTTATTTCTTGTTTTTGTAGTAGACTCACCTACTTATTATTCTTTCAACTACAGTGAAATTAGGTGGCTTGGGTGGACTGGTTGAGCCAATCTACCTGTTGCCCAAATCAAGAGAAAGTGATTTTTATCAGCACATGAGGGTCAGAAAAAGCCACTGCTTCTGCCTGCCATGGTCTTGGTGAAAACTTACCTCAGGCCTCAGGGCTAACCTGGTTTTCTGTGCTCTCCATCCCTGCCACCTTCTCCCCTGGGCATTTGCTTCTCTTCTTTCTGTGGCATGAGCTTGTTTTCTGTCTGTGTGACTGGGTTTGCTTTGAAAAGAAGGTCACCTTTCCTCTCCGTGCCCCGCCTTGGCCCACTCCAGGCACTGGCTCGCATATCACGCCTCTGGCTGCTTCCCTCCTGGATGTTAGCGAGATGCCATCTTCTCCTACTGCCTAAACAGCTTTGGTGCTCTGTAGGTGAAGACAGTTCAGATGTTACTTCTGAATTTACCAAAGCTTTGCCTTCTGTGTTTGAAGCTTACACCACTCTCTTAGGCCTTGGAGCTGATTAAGCAATACCCCTTAGTTACCAACCTATGGATTTGTCATCCTGGCTTCTGATGAGCATTTTAAAAGCAGCACTCCATAGTGAACACAGATCTTGTTTTTGGTCCTTGGGTTTCACTATGAGGAAGTTTCCCCATTTAGGCCAGTGGGAAAGTGCCAGCTGGACAGTGTTCTGTGCAGTACAAAAGAGTTGTGTAAGTCAATGGCAAAGTCTTCCAAACAATAGCCAGGCCCTGCTGAGTGCCTGCAGCGGTTGGGAATACTGGGGCACAAGAGCAGTATTTGACCCAATAATCCAATCTTCATCTTTGTGACATCAATATGAGATATTGCCCGAAGCACTATTTACAATGTGGAAGTGTGTATGGTCGGGATTCAAAAAAACCCTTCTTTGCCACTCACTCGTCTATGACCGTGGGTACATATTAACTTCTCTGAGCCTCAATGGCTTCATCCATCAAATGAAGATGGTCTCATGTGAGTGTTTACAACCTCTGAGGCCATGAACAATATCCCTGCCCTCTGCTTAAATGAAAAAGCAAAGAGGGGTGTGGGCGGCTTTGATTAGCCAATAGTGTGGGGTCACTTTGAGGCCAGGACTAGCTTTTTAAAAAAAATTTGGAACAGAGAACACGTTTAAATAACCAAAGAAAATCATGCCAAAGAATTGTAACAAGGAGTTTCCTTTCTTGTTTTTCACTTCTCTTATTTCATTATAGGAGATTCAGGTAATCTTCTCTACAGTGTTGATGGAAAATGATCCTGGAAAGAATGAGGCGAAGAGTTGCTCGCTGGTGTGTGTGTTTGTATGTTTTGGTTGTGACTGACATCCTTCCTTCTCATCCATTCCATTTCCTTGTCGGCAAACTTGGGTCACATGCCTTTCAGGCCTTTGTGTTGCTCCTCAGGTAAGGTTTGCCGTCTTTGCTTCATGGTCTCAGGAGGACCAAGGTGGGATCACTCATGCACCTCAGTGCACACACCCTGATTGCATCTCATGTTTATTAAGAATAGTTTGTGATAAAGAAAATTTAAAAAAAAAAAAACAACTTCACATGAATTATGCCGTTGTCAATAGGCAACTTCACTCAAGTAAGGTACATAGTTTAGGTTAGAAACTGAGGGGTAACTGACCCCCTTGAAGGCATCTGGGAGGCACAAAAACACAATTCTCCTACTGATTCTTGTTATTGCACTTCTCCAGCCATTGGTCTTGCCAAAGCCTGACAACAATGACACCAGTTCTTGGTTTAGGAGGAAAGCTTTCATGTGGAAATCTTTTTTTATATTTCCTTTGTCTCCCTCTCCTTAGGTTCTCTTCCTCTCTTTTGCCCCTTCTTCCCTTCCTACAACTCCTCTACCCAAAAGTACAAAAAGCCATCTTCCTTTGTAAATTTCAGTAACTTTTATATAGAGGAACATTCCTTACCTAGACAGTGATCATGAAGTGGCAAGCCGATCCCTAAATATTCTCCTTTCTCAGATGAACTGGAGTGTATGCACCACCACAACACTACAAGGCCAGACAGCATTGACACAAAGGGCTGAATTACCATTTAAGATGACTTCTGAAGTAGTGTTTAAGAAAAATCTTAGGAATTCTCCAAAAATAGAACAAGAAGTCAAAATAACCAAGAACCCTAAAGACAGACAGCTACGTTTAGAAAGATGCTGTTGAAAGGAAGTTTCTTACTTGTTTTTAGGTTGGATTCATTATGTCTATCATCTCTTTTGATGTACCTAGTCGTTTTCCTTCTGCAGAGTGTAAATCACATATCTTTGCGGTGTTGGGATTAGTGTAGCTAAACTGCTATATCCTTTTTGGGTTTCCATTTAAATATGAATCTTCTTAAATAAAATTGTTTGGTGGTACAAGCATTTCTTGTATTAAAAGGTATCTCCTCCTGCCATTTTCCTTCATATTGCATTCGAAATAGAAGTATGATAAATACATACCTGTTGCAATCATGCTTCACAAACATGAGCTGCATTAGGTATATACTTATATACATAACATCTAAAATATGTAGCATAAACAGAATACAACAACTTCAAATTAGTAATGCACACAAACCCATAATTTGCTGAATTTTTAGTTGCTGTCTCTCTCTACCCCATCCTTTTTGCAGTAGTCATTCCCTCTGTCTTCGTTGAGAACATCTTATTAAACTGCATTTCAGGAGTTAAGCCCATCCAAATCTTTCTGCAGCCTGTGTTTTGCTGCCATGTGTAATCACCAGGAGGGATACAGTTCTGAAAAAATGAAACAGACTGAGTACTGGGAGGACTGCATCGGCTTGAGGGTGTGTCCCATCCTCCTACTCAAAGCTTTGAAGAAATCTCTATTTAATGACTCTGAAGCCCAGAACTGTGCCATCTGACAGAAATTGCAAATGTTTAAAAAGGGATATGGAAAACTTAATTGCTTCCATTTTTAAGTGTGAAAGTCACATGAGATTCCACACACCTTTGTGTGGGACTTTGACTAACACTTGGCCATGGATTTCAAAGATGAGCTATGAGGGAACGCAGAGCTTGTTTTCTTAAAAGATGGAGCAAAGCCAAAATTATTTAGAGCTTTCAAAAAGTGGATGAAATATCCTGGAATATATCTGCATTCAACTCTTAAGGGTCAACTTAAGAGTTTCAATGGCCACGCTTGCCTGCTTTTCCCACCTCCTATTTTCTCAACAATCTGTTCCAATAGTACCCTTCAAATTAACTGGAGCCTAAAACTAAAATGGGCTAAAGAAGATGAAACAGAACCTCCGTCTTAGCTTTAAAGGAAAGAACTATTATATAATTAACATTTTTAAGATTATATAAATCAATATTATATAAATTAGAAGCCTGTATGTCAAGAAGTATTGCCCTCCCATCACAGCTATGTCCACCACATGTAATCCTCCATAATATAAGTATGTGTATATATGCATAGGCAAATATAGTCACACTGTTTATTTAAGACTCTATATAACATGGATGTGAACCACTGAAGGATAATTTAGTGAACATACAAATAGAAGTTTAGTCTATAGCTAAGACTGCACAGTATTCATATTAAGATATATCTGCTATATCCACATATGCACACTTACCAAGCCTTCCAGATTTATCCTTTAGGCTAAATATTATCGTGTTAAGAGCTTTCAGTTGGTTACAAATGTCTTTTTGTTTGTCCCCCAGGATACTATGGGGACGGTCTAAATGCCATCATTGTGTTTGCCGCCTGTTTTCTGCCAGACAGCAGTCGGGCAGATTACCACTATGTCATGGAAAATCTTTTCCTGTGAGTGATACTTATGACAAAGTGCTTTGAATTAATGTCTGTGGGCATGAAATGGCAGGTAGAATACTGTTAATTAAAGGAGATAGATGATATAGACTATTCTAAGGCTTTGAAAAAAGGCAGTGAAGTATCTGTCAAGGAATACTACTCAAGACACTAAAAACTTTAAAGGAGCTCTTTTGTCGATAGAATGGATTGAAAACAAAATGAACACTTTTTTGGCTTACATTTTAAAATCTTGTAACATTTCCTTTGGATGAAGTATTTTTGTTCCCTGATAACATGTTCTTAGTCAACTGATGATAACTTGACTATGTTTATATCTGCCCTTATTTAATCTCAGTTGCCCTTAGTACTTGACAACATTGTTGACATTTTTGAAAGTCAGATTTATAACCCACACATTTTACTAATGAGCCTGCAATTTTTTAAAAAGGTAACTATACAGATAAAAGCAATAACTCTCAGAGAAATGATCTTACATAACTACATTCTTCTCAAGGTGAAGAGGTAATATGCACAACCATTCTTAAGTATCATACAACCTGTAATTTAAATGTTGCATAATTATGGTGTAATTGGATGGAATATTTCGTGTGGAAACTAAAAGCACTCTTCTTTCTTCCTGTGATTAGATATGTAATAAGTACTTTGGAGTTGATGGTAGCTGAAGACTATATGATTATCTACTTGAATGGTGCAACCCCAAGACGGAAGATGCCTGGGCTGGGCTGGATGAAGAAATGCTACCAGATGATTGACAGACGGTATATGGGCTCCATTATTTAATTGCTGTTTTGCTTTCTTCAATAGCCTCTCATCTAATTTCTTTTGAATTTACCAAAGGTGCAATCACACATTTGAATTATGCATATTTTAAATAATAAATTATAAAAATATTAATAAAAGTGTCACTCGATGTCCCAAATTTGAAATTAAAGCAGATCCTTCCCAGATTTTTTTGAATGTTGTAAGCTCCAACCTGGCAGACCAAATCTCTTTTAAAACTGTGCAAAAAAAACACACACACAAAAAAAACTGCATATGCTTTTGTCTCACGGATGTGCAGCTTGAACTGATAAACCAAAGTACCCATGATTCTTTACTGGTATCATTTGCCCTTGCACTACTGCAACACCATGCTCTCATTTCCACTCACTGTTAATTCAAGTTAACCACTAGCCCATATAGTGCCGTTATGTAAATTAGAAAAAGTGCCCTCTCCTCAAGATATTTTAATTCTATCTGCACTGATGTTATTAGAACAAAACACTTTATTGTCATTTGCAGAAAAACTTTCATAATACACGTATACATTTATGATGTCTGTGATATATTTGGCTTCCCCTTAGATGTGGAACCTTGCATAAAAGCACCTGAATCTGTTTTATGATCCAAACCTTCACAATGTAGCGTTGCTAATGCTGAAAAAATTCGCCTAAATATCAACAAAACTAAGATGGCCAAATAACCCATAATATAGTATTACTTTTTCTTTTATACAAAAGAAGAAACCAAGGCTCAGTGAGATCAAATAAATTATCCAAGTTGCTATTATTATATATATGTCTTCTCTTCAAAATAGTAAAGATAGTCTGGAAAAATAAAAAGCATCATTAAACAAAAATATAGATTTATGCACTCCAAGAATATAGTCTTTCTGCTTTACATTTATTCCTATGGGAAAATTATGTTTGAATTATACAAGTTCTTAATTTTGTTTCAAAAGCATTCTTTTGGTAAGTTGTGGCCATTCTATACCTTCTACCAGAAAAAGGTAACTTGCCTAGAATTCCCTAAAACTACATTTATTCTTATATGGGGATATATTTTCTGTTTAAATTCCCACTAAAATAACTTAAGAATTTTTTTTTTCTTTTCTTTTTTCAAAATAGGTTACGGAAGAATTTGAAATCATTCATCATTGTTCACCCATCTTGGTTCATCAGAACAATCCTTGCAGTGACACGGCCTTTTATAAGGTAGAGTTATTATTGAAGTAAAAGTACTACTCATAGTTTATTTTAATATGTATTTATTGCCCTATAAATGAGAATTCATAAACTAAGAGACTATGGAAGAAAATATATTTTGCTTCCATAGTTTTAGGAAGGATACTTCAGGCTATCAGGAGTTCTGAAATAAGAGTGAGAATTGTTCCATAATGATTACTTTCCCCCTGATCATTATTCAAAATGACCTTTAGAGAGCCTGCTATAAACATGGAAGATGAAAGGGTGGAGGTCCATGTTCCATAAATTTAAAGTGAATATGCTATTTTTTAGAGAACAGAAAAGAAAGATTAGCATGGTGACAGAAAATTAAGACTAACCAAGGACACAAACAGGAGCTATATATTGTACTAATTTTTCCACTTCTTCTGAACAAATATCATGACAGTCACCAAAGTTAGGTAAGAGTCTGACAGCCGTTTTGAGAGCTATGTATTGATTATCCATGAAGATTCTTGGTTTCAGTTCAGTTCAATTCAGTGAATATCTAATCAGCATTTTTTACAGTAGGTGCTATGTAAATTTACATTTTGGGGATGCGAAGAAAAGTAAGATATGCCTCATAACATAGTAAGGCTTGAAACAGTTTAATAAAAGAGACAATAAACTTTTATTTTCTAGAGAACTCTGAAAATAGAATAAAATCTTGCCTAAAGTCAGGATAGAGATAGATAACTCTTTAAATAAATTGAAATTTTCTTATCTCAAAGTCATTAATAAATTCCTTATATATATATATAATCCTAGCTTCACTTCTGGAGAAAAAAAATTAAAGGGTAAAATCCTTCATATCTTTTCACAAAGATTATACTGTGCCTTCCAGTTTCTGTGTTTCTTTGTTCAGTGTTCACTTAAATTTATTTAGCAATCCCTACTCCCAACAATTGAGTAGCAAGGTTCAGCCCTTACCATATACTATGTTAAGTTGCTCTAAAAATTATTATGAAATATTTAAGGTATACAAAACCCATTTATTTAAATACTAGCAGGAAATACTTTGGCAAGTGGGTAGGAATCAAGGCACACTGATGAGCTTATAAAAAGTTTATTGGGTAAAAATGTAAACATTAACATTGATATTGATTGACTGATGTTTCTTTAATAACTCAGCTCTTAGAAGAAAAATCTATTTTTCCTTGATAAACCCCAAAGCATTTATTACTGTAAGAATAATGAAAAACAATTGTAAGTCAGCACTAGTTATTGAAGGGAGTTTCAAGATAATAATAACAACAATAATAAAATTATATCAGGAGCAAGTGGCTCACTGGGAGGTTGCAGGTTCAGTTCCCAGTGCCTCCTAAAGAAAACAAATTAGCAAACAATGAGCAAAACAATGAGTAAACAGACAAGGAAGCCAACTCACAGGAGTCGATGTGACTCAGTGGTTGAGTGCCAGCTTCCTGCATATGAGAGTCTGGGTTCAATCCATGGTCCCATTTACCTCACACACACACACAAAAAAAATTATAGCAAATATTCTGTGGTACATTACATAGATAGTGGTAGACATGTATTACATGCTTGCGTGTATTATTTCATTCAACCCTAGTGGCAATCCAAATGCAGAAGGAGGTACTGTTTATTATTTCCACTATACAGAAAAAAACTCTGAAGCTCAGTGAGGTCAAATGAATTGACTATGGCAGGAGCCAACACACTTCTGTAAAAGAACAAATAGTAATATTTGTGGCTTTTTAGGCCACATAGTCTTAGTCACAACTACTCAATTCTGCCATTGTGGAACAAAAGCAGCCAAAGCAGCCTGAGACAATAAGTAAGCAAATGAGTTTGTGGTTATGTTCCACATAAAACTTTATTTATGAACGCTGAAATGGAATTTCCTGTAATTTTCATGTTATGAAATACTGTTCTTCAGCCATTAAAAAATGTAAAAACCATTCTTATTCCACAGGTTCTAAAAAACAGGCACCCAGCTGGATTTGGCCAGGGGGCTCTAATTGGACCCCAGGTCTAAGGCATCCTAGCCAATAAATGACAGACACAGGACTTGAAGCCAGTAGTCTGCCTGATTCTAAAGAAACAAGCATTTCAAATACTTCACCGTTGTGAAGTTTCATCAAGAAAAGAAAGCCCTCTTTACCTGATGAATTAATTAATTTACGTCAGTGAAACCAACTTTTAGATCTGAAAAAAGAGGCCAATAAAATGTATCATAGGGAAGCGGCTGTGGCTCAATCAGTAGGGCTCCCGTTTACCATATGGGAGGCCCCGGGTTCGGTTCCCGGGGCCTCCTGGTGAAGGCAAGCCCACCCACATGGCGTGATTAGCTGACCCAGTGAGCACAAGGAGCAAGGAGGGGATAAATGAATAAATAAATAAAATCTTAAAAAAAAAAAAAAAAAAATGTATCATAGGTCTCTTTGCTGCCAAAGGGCAATACCTACGATAGAGATATATGGCAAATACATTTTCCTAATGAGTTATTTGGGTTGAGAAATTAAATGGTTCCATGGCTGACCTCAAAGAGCTCACAGCCTAACAGTAGACACAGGCAATCAATTAAACAATTAGGTAGGGTACAATTGGGGGGTGATAACTCGAGGTGAGGATGAGTTTTGCATTAACATATGGAGAGCAAAGGCTGAGAGTCTGCACCAAGAAAGGCTCCCCAGAAGAGTTCTTCAAGGTGAGTTTTGATGGGCCAGCTAAAGTCAGGGAGAAGGGTCATCCAGGTTGAAGAAACAGCAGGAACAAATATACCAAGAAGGAAGGAACATGTTTAGAGAACTGTGAGTCTAGTAAGCATAGTACTGGACGTTAAGGGTTTCCCCTTGCACGACTTTTTCCTCCCTCTTATGCCACCCACTCCATCTTTTATCGAAACCTGAATTTAGCTCAAAAACTCCAGAGGAAGGAAAATGCCTAACATGGCATATCATTTGTAGTTTATGTTCACCCAAGACTCATCAGGAAGGCTAGAAATGACTGTGCTGAGAAAAAGGTTGGTAACTTATTCACAAGTCACAGCCAGTGACCAGGGTCAAAACGGGAAGTAAAATATTAATGATAGATGTATGGAGACCTGACCTTGAAAAAGCTGCATACTAGAATGCTCAGTAGTCCAATTGACAGCTGAGAACAATCCCAGCTGAATAGGGGCCTTTTCATATGAAACCATTCAAGAATGTTAGATCTATGATCAATTGCACCTTCAGGTGGAATGATACTTTTCTCTATTTTGTTTAGAAAGTACAGGGGGTTGAACCCAGGACCTCATACATGTGAAGCAGATGCTCAACCACTGAGCTACACCCACTCCTCAAGAATGATACATTTTTAAAATTAGTTTGTAATTACACAAATAATACAGATATGCATTCTTATAAAATATTGAATCACTACAGGTCAAAAAAAGTTCTTCCTTCAACACTAAACATTTATTATTCCTAATTCCTCTCCCTGAGGCAACTGACATTATTGGTTTCATTAGTAGACTTCCGGATCATTTTTTATGCCTTTACATACATCTAAATGATAACATTTAGATAAAAGTTGTTTGTAATTCAAATCCCATTATCGAACCATGTTTTTGAGCTTTGGCCCATCTGGAATGAGAAGAAAAATAAAGTAAAAATTTAAAAATAAAAATAAATAATAGAGGTAAACAAGTTTATGTATACAGTTGATCCTCATTATTTGCAGAGTCCATATTTGTGAATTTGCCTACTCGCTAAAATTTATCTGTAACCCCAAAATCAATATTCATGGCACTTTCACGGTCATGCATGGACTTGTGCAGAGTGGCAAAAAATTTGGGTTGCCAGATGCATGCATGTTCCCAGCCTCAGTTGAACAAGGCAGCAGTTACTTCAACTCTCATACTGTAAACAAGTGTCCTTTTTGTGGTATATTTAGTGCCACATTTTTCACAGTTTTTGTGCTTTTTTTTGGTGATTTTGCTGTTTAAAATGGTTCCCAAGTGTAATGCTGAAGTGCTGTCTAGTATTCTAAGTGCAATAAGGCTAGGGTGTGCCCTAGCGAGAAAATACTGTGTTATAGTGCTATTGGTTGTAAGGTCAAAGTTCATGAATCAATACTTTATTTTACAAGCTCCAATTCCTGCCCCCCCACCCCAAGGCAATTTGATAAAATTTGTTTAAATGTTGCTCTAAAATGTTCTGAAGGCAATGATGCTATTTCTAGATAGGGTTAAATGATGGCAGTCTCTAAAATGCTGTTGAAAGGAAGAACTTCCCAGGGAATCATTGTGTGCAAATTTAAGGCGATAGCAAAAGATACAGGGTGTCTTTAAGCAGAAACACACATAAAACAAGGTTATATATTTATTAACTGACAAAATATTGTAACCCAAGTCCCGCAGGAACCTCACTCTGTATTTCCACTAGGGACAATAGTTCAGTAGTCACGAATTCAATGTGCACAGCAACTTTATGGAACTACCATGAATTAGGAGAACTGACTGTACTTTGTACGTGTGTGTGTGCACTATATATCATACACATTCAATTCAATAATACTATCATATTGGATTTATTTGGCAAATGCCCCAGAGAGCCAAAATTTCTCCTTTATGCTAATAAGTAAATGAATACCAATATTAGCAATCATGTTTATAGATGAAGATTTTTTAAATAAATTTTATTATTTTATTTTTCCAAACAAACACTCCCTGTCCCTCTTCCCACATCCCCTGGTAACCTTTAATCTACTTTCTATCTCCATGAATTTTGTTATTTCAATTGGCTGTACTTTTGAAATATCACCAACCTTGGTAGATTCTGAGAGAACTACAGACAAGATTTGTTTGTTAAATGCAAACAAACCCATAAAACAGACTATTCAGAGGGACAGGAACCACCGGGAGGCAGTCACATGTGGTGATGACTGTGGACCCTACGTTCGTTCGGTTCGTACAAGCTGAACTTAAATCCAAGCTTGGCCACTTACTGATGGTGAGACTATAGGCAAATACTTAACACCCATGTCTTAGTTCCTTATCTTTAAAAAGAGAGGAACAGCAGTACCTACCTCACTAGGCTGTATTCTGAAATAGATCCGTCAAGAAATGTAAACCACTAAGAACAGCATTTGGCACACACTGCTCAAGCTTTTCTTCTTTATGAAGAGTGCTGGGGAAAGATGTTAAGAGATACCAGGAATTTTTGAAAAAGGCCAAGGAGGGATGAAGCAGCAACTCATGGTTTTTTTCTATTTCTTTTTAGTTCAAAATTCAGCAGTAAAATTAAATATGTCAGTAGCTTATCGGAACTCAGTCAGCTGATCCCAATGGACTGCATCCATATTCCAGAAAGCATCATTAAGTAAGTCCTGATGATCTCGAAGCTTCGGTAAGAAATAGTGTATGTTTGGAGAAGGGAAAGAACTCACTCCTGGAGTGGTGCGGAAAGAGCCGTATTGTATTTTTAAAAGCAAATATTAGGGAAGCGGCTGTGGCTCAATCAGTAGGGATCCCGTTTACCATATGGGAGGCTCCGGGTTCGGTTCCAGGGGCCTCCTGGTGAAGGCAAGCCCGCCCGCGCGGCGTGGTTAGCTGACCCAGTGAGCACAAGCAGCAAGGGGGGGAATAAATGAATAAATAAATAAAATCTTTAAAAAATAAATAAATAAATAAAAGCAAATATTAAATGTCCTCCAATAAATATATTTTCTTTTATAATCTGTTCTGTTTTTCAGATCCTCTTTTACATGAGCTTCTCTTGATATTATTGAGTATTACTAGTTTTCAACTTGAATATTACTACCATTTTGGAGAAAGCATAAATTTAATTCACCTTGAATATTACTACCAGTTTGGAGAAAGCATAAATTTAATCAGTACATCTGTTATCCATGTCCCCCATCCCACACAGACACAGGAGAATCTTAGCAGGGCTTGGAGTTCTTTACTGTCTTATGTAAAATAATGTCTGTATCATCCTAGGAAAATAGAGGGGGAATGACTTTTTTTTCTCTTCTAAATCCTGTTTCCTTGTAGTTCCCTTCAGGTAAGAGATTAGGCAGATGGTATTTGCCCAGTGGTGGGTGGGATGGCTATGAATTATTTCCTCACTCAGTACATAGTAATGCAGCAGCCAGCTGCCTGCAAGGGGAAAGCATGGGCACAGAAGGCCTCAGGATTGTGCTGCAAAAATAATCAGTAAAAGTCAACAAGTGCTTGGAGCTGGGGCTTTAAAACACCAATTCCAGGAGAATGGATACTCCCATTTGGTTCATTGTTGCAAAGATCCATTGTGTTCTATGTATCATGTTTTTTTCTCCCACTGTGTCTGATTCACTAATTTTTTATTTGGACTAGAAATTAAAAGAGCTTACCTATAAACTAAAAAAAAAAAAAAAACACCAAAAAACAGACAAGTGTACCCCCTTTTCTTTCACAAAGCAGATAGGAAAATGAGCCTCCCATTTGGAGCATCCAAGAAAGGAAAATATTCTCGTTTAATGTTGTGCCAGGCATGGAGGTGCTCTATTTATATCATTTATTTAATTCCCAGAGTAAACCTCCATTTTACAGACAAGGGGAAGATAACTTAGTGAGGAAAAGTTACCTATGCAAAAATCACACAGCCAGGAGTAGACAGAACTAGAATTCAAATGCAGGTCAGCCTGGCTCCAAGCTTTCCATGCTCTTTTCTACTCAATTCCTTTGCTTCCCTAGAAGTATCCACCTTTTAACTACATCGGGAATCAGGGATGAGCACAGGATGCTCGCTGGGCTTACAGTGGTCACTTGGCTCAGCTGAATGGAGCAGTGCTGCTAAGAGCCTGCCTGTGGCTTCAGTTCTCAATAGCGTCATACAGTTTCCCACAACCTGCACACCTCATATCTGCTCATAAAGGCACAGTCCATCTCCAAAATCCATTCCTACTACGGAAAAAAAAAAGAAAGTCCTGGAGCACCCACCTCCTGGAATGCTATTTCCCTTTGTAAAAGTCAGCAAGGAAATTCTGTCTTCCAGTGGAAATGAGCATACTTCACTCTCCCAGTGAACTTAGTGATACTTTCCGGGGTGTGGCAGTTGGAAGCAATCAAATGAAGAAGAGAATGGGCTTTCGTGGCTATTAGATTTTTTTTTTTTTTTTTTTTTTTTTTGAGGTCCCAGGACCAGGGATTGAACCTGGGACCTTGTATGTGGGAGGCCTGTACTCAACCCCTGAGCCAAATCAGCTCCCCATCGTGGCTATTAGATTTAAACCTTCCCTCCTACCTCTTAATGTCTCTGAGACTTGAAGAGACCTATTAAAACTCTCTGGTGTCAGCTTCAGCATGTGTAAAATCGGGGGAGGAATGCACACCTCATAGCATTGTCCTGAGGACTGAATGAAAACATTAAACATTAAGCATCAAGCATTTAGGAAGCCACCTGCCACAGAGTTGGCAAACCTGAATATTATGTATCGTGATCATATTGCTTTTAGAGGGAAACGGACGTGGCTCAAAGGTTCAGTGTCCGTCTACCATATGGAGAGACCAGGGTTCGATCCCCGGTACCTCCTGGTTAAAAAAAAAAAAAAAAAAATATTGCTTTTAGAAACATACTGCCATCTGACAGATTTCCTTTCTGTGTTGAAAATGTTTGCTGGGAAGTTAAACGTGCCTAGGACACTTCCCATTCATGTCAGTTCTCAAGGGCTCTGTTTGGGGAAAAGTTACTTCAGGAAGAAGAGGTCCATTTAGAAAGATTTTCTTCCAGAGAAGGAATTTAGACCTGTGCATGTCCTCCCCATTTGTCCGTGTTTTCTTCCATTTTCCTTAACCCATCTCTTCTAGACATCCTTTCCACCACTTTTATTACTGGCTCCATTACCTCATTTTCACATGATGCAATTTTCAAATTAACACAAACCATAGCTCCTTCCTGTTACTGAATAAATTCAAGGAATCTGGTCTGGGCCAGTCCCAAGACCAGTACTCACTGGGATGGAGGCTGTCATCAAAGGACTTCAAAGAAAGAAAATTCTTCCCTACTTGGAACCAGATCTGTACTTAAAGTTATAACTCTAAAAAAATTGATTGTATAATTACAATTATAAATCGTAAGTCATTGATTGTATCTAATGAAAATATGATTTCTCCCAAAAGGCAATTTGATCACTTTTTTGGATGGGCTTTTTCTCTCATGTTTTAACTGTCTCTTAGAACATTCACCTGTCACTTTTTTCCCATCTGTTTACTTGCTTTCCTCACTGAGTTCATCTCTTTTTTTATCTCATAAGGTATGATGAGGAGAGATCTTATAAGAGAAGTGTGAGGTAAAATCTCCTGATTTACAATTCACTCTAGACCCTCTGTGTGTGTTTTACTCGTGGGTGACCTCAACATGCTACCAGTGTAAGAGGTCGTTGCATCTGGCCTTGTCCATCGTTTTGTCTTTGTCCCGCGTTTGTAAAGCTGTTGAGGTCAACCTGATTTGCAAACTGAAACCTCCTAAACCAGATACATCCCTGACTTGGCCCAGGCTGCAAGCTAACTTTGTACCCCAAATACTGACTTGGATGTTTTCAGCTTTATTCAGCCAGCATGTTTCTGATGCCCCTGCAACTTTTATACTTCCTTTATGAAGGAATGTGCAAAGCAAACAGATGTAAGCACTGAATGGGAGGAAGTGACACCGTATTTACTTGACGGAGTGTGTCCCAGAGCTCCAGAGGTCTGTTTTTAAAAGCACTCATCCCCTCCACTTTCCTTTGGCTCTGCTTTGCTGAATGACTCTCTCACGCTCTGCTTGCTTCTTTTTTGTTTCTTTTCTACACCGATAATTTTTGCTCACGCAGACTGGATGAAGAACTGAGGGAAGCATCAGAAGCAGCTAAGTAAGACTTGATTTTCATTTAGCAGCTGGCGTGATGTTGGCTTGCTTTTCAGGAGTGAACTGGAAGAAACTGCATGCCTGGTGTTTTATCCTTGCATCTGATGATAAATGCTGCAGTTAAAAATTCCCCTTTCTCTCCTGATAGATGTGATTTCTGTTGTTCTTCAATCTATTTTCCCCATGATCTTGATTATTGTAAGGAATGCATTTGTTACTGTTGCTTAATATTTTTTAATGTGGTTGAGATTTTAGGAACCACAGCAAAAGAACTCATCACACACACTGCCAAACCAATGGTATAACATCCCTGATGATTATTAAATATATTGAGGCAACTGAACCTCACTAATTCATAATAAGAGGGGGAAATGATAGCAAGTCAAAATTTGGAATACTTTTATAGCATTGATTTCCCTGTCTTTCCAAGATTAAAAAAAAAAAAAATTATGTAGTGACTTGGAAATATTTCTTAACTAATAGCCTCTGAGCTATTTTGATGAAGAGAAAAAAGATCATTACTCACTATTGCTAAAGCAAAATTTTCAAAAAAAGGAAGATTATAACTCCAATGCAAATATAAAATAAATACAAGCCAATGATTTTATTCAGCTCATTATTTAATGAGTGAACCAGTATGATGTTAAAACCAGTTGTAGGTGCATTTAAGGAAGCTAGATATTTATAGGCAATTTAATAAAGGAATATTAGGATAAGATTGCTGGGTTAGATAGAAAACCAGCTAATACCCAACAGGGCAATAAACTGTAACATTGGGGCTTATCTTTTCCCCTGGACAGAAATTGTTTGCAACTCTACTAGACAAAAATCTACAAGTTAACCTCTTCCCTTCAGAGTTATAAAATGGCCCGGTCAATAGAAAGTCAACCCAGCACTGCTCTGAAAGAACATCTAGGAACCTCTTTTTCCTATTTTCAAGTTACAAATAAATTTTGAACCCTTGTTTGAGATGAGGGGAGTGCACATCAAGCCCGGTGGTCCATGTTCAGGCAACAGTGAGTGGCACATAACCCAAGTAGGGACACCCAGAATCCATCCCTGCAATTGATCTAAGAGTACCAGGAGCAAGCTTCTGCAGAGGTTGCTAAGCAGGGACAGGTGGTGGTAATGTTCCTTCTATGTCTAAGCAGTAGAAAGCCTACGGGAAGTGGTCAAAATGAGCTAAGAGAAGTGTAGATAAGCAGAGATGGACAAACAATGACAGAAAAGGGACCTAGTTCTTCCTTTATTTCTGTGAGGCACCTCAGTGTCCTGCCCAACTCTGGAATAAATGTCTCATTTGTCTTAACTGAAAAATTTAATTGGACCCTGTAAACAAGTGCAATTTGGAGAGTTTACGGTACTAAGTATATTAAGCTTCCTTCCCATTTCAAATATTGCTTATACTGTGAATTTTTATAACCAGTTCCCATTTTCATAGTTATTAAAAAAGTAGAAAGCCTGGCCAGTGTCCAAAGACCTACAAATCCTGAGTAAATAAGATCTAAATTAGTGAGGTTTTTCTGCATAGCTTGTAAATACCAATTCCTCATTGAAACTATACTTTTAGTCATTTTTCCCTCTGCCTGTTTTTATTGCAGGTAGCCCATAGAATTATTTACCTATGGTGTGGCTCGTTGGGGTTAAAATTAAAGGAAAGATTTTTTGCTTCAGAAAGTTAGGATCAGTGCCAAGTAAATGTTACAATATTCCTTTCCTCTTAATTTCTTTCAAAATAGCTGACAACCAGTTAGGTTAGCATAACGCAAAAATTATGTAAATGTTTTACTCTGGCAATTTTCTCAGTCTCTAAGAATAAGCGAGCTAAGAAGATGTTAGGAATCAAGGAACCAAATATTGTCTTAACCTACACTTTTAGCATTTATCTGCACTCAGACTGCATTCTATCATTCCCAGAAGGAGAAATGTCAAGAGTTTCTCTTTCAGATTCAATTCTGGGGTGGGATGTTAACATATTTACGGAGTTAAAGGGCTAATTTCAAGAGGAAAGATGGGGGGTTGAGGAGGGCCGCAATAACTTTGCAGCCAAATCCATTATAAAGTCATACTGTCAGGATTTTTTATTGTTACCATGAAATTTTGCCTCGTTCAGTAGATTTTTTTCTCCTCGTTGTTTATTCTTTTCCTGCTTAGCTACCATAGTAAAAATAGCTCTCGTTTTTGGTTTAGTTGTTAGCTTTCCAGGTTTTTTCCTCAAATCTATAGTTTTGTTCTCTTCCCCACCCCATCCTTCTTGTGTCTAAATGGGCTCAGATGGTCCTAAAAAGTCTTAATTTCTTTCATCCTCATGCCTAGGACTTAGTAGATGCTCAGTAAATTTCTGCTGTGTAAATGAATGAATATGCATGAAACTAAGTTCCTTGCTGTTGAGAGGTGAGTCTCCAGATGTTTATTGTGCATCAGAATCATCTGGAGCATTTGTTAAAACACACCATCCTTGCCCCCCCCCCCCCCCGCCAAATTTCTGATTCAGCAGGTCTGAGACTTTGCATTTCTAATGAGTTTCCAGATGATGCCAATGCTGCCAATTGGGACCACTGCCTTAAAGTAAAGGGCTGAATAAAAAAATAGATATATGTCTTAGGCATTTATGTTCTCACTTTGGATTCAGTAGGTAAAATGCCAGTCTGAAGAAGTCTCTCCTAGTTGAGCCTCATTTCTTTTGCTGGACTCACTGTGCATATGTAGAACTGAAATATATTTGCATATTTGAAAATGTGTAAGGAGAAATAATTCTATTCTGTTGACGTCACAGATGATTGAAATGCCTCTGAATCCTACCATTTCAACATGGCAACTATACTTCTCAACTACCTTTCAGCCACTGAAATGCCCCCAAATCTTTTGATAGTCTGTATATTATGATTTTTGGTTCTGAAAACATGATCACTGCAGATATATGGTTAGATTCTAGAAGCCAGAAAACCCAAGTTCCTTCTGTTAACAGATGTGCCCTGACTTTCCACATGACCTTTATTAAAAAGTTTCAGCCTGGGCTTAACCAAAAGCAAGCACATCCTTTGTCAGGGAACAAAACCTATTTGTCTATTGCTTTGCTTCCTCCCCCCCCCCACCCCCACCCCACTAATGTTTTTAAACATCTCCCTTCCCCCACATGCACACTTACCACCACCACCACTAGTTGACTTTCAGGAAATGATTTGCTCAGCTTGCCTCATCTTCCCTTAAAGTTTTATATCTGTCCAGGAAGGAAAATTCTTCAGAAAGATAAAATGTATACAAAGAACTATTTGCATTTTGAAAATGGCGAAGAATCTATCTGCTACCTTGGACTGACAGTATTAAATGGTTTGCAAATTGCTGTTTTTTTGTGTTTTTTTTTTTTGGAAGAATTACTCAGTTATGCAGAAAACTTAGGTTTGGAAGATTGCCCTTTCTTAATTCCATTCCAGCCTTGCTAGGTTTTTCTAGCACACTGTCAATACTTACTTGACTGTCATTGTTCACTACAGTTGCCAAATATCCTCCATAAAAATACCAGACCACTAGCAAGAACGGTATGGAGTGAGAAAAAGAAAAACCTTCTGCTCTTCCCAGAGAGATAACTTTTATGATTCTCAACAGAATACCTAATGTTAATAACTGAATCTCTTATGTGCAAACAGATAAATTCACCTGTGAAATTATGCACTTTAAAAAAGAAGCCCTCATTTTAAAAAGATCATAGAATCCCTTTAAATGGTGTTTGTTTACCAATAATAAAATATTTACCAGAGGGAAAAGTCAAAGGTGAATTGGACTGTTACTCAAGAGTTTATACACAGTACCAGGTATTAACCAGGAATAGTATTTAGCATGAATATGAAGATGAAAATGACTAATATACAAAAAAAAATGTAAAAACACATTTATTTGATTATTTTACATGATTACATCTTTTTTCTTGGACATATTTAGTTTAGATTAATGTTGGGGTTCATTTGTATTATCGGAACACAGATCAACTGTAAGGGGTTTTAGTCACCTGTTGTTTTCCTGTAACAACAGTGAAGAAAACTGGAATGGGAATTCTTTCTTTTAGTGTCTTGGAAAATCCTCATTCTTGTGAAAATGAAAATTAACTGTGTTCATGTGTAAATAAAATTAGGCTGCTTGACAGGGATCTTCCTTTGTGTATAAAATATTTTAATACCTGGGCTGCAAATAAAATTTTGCAACGTTTTGTTCCCTGAATAAGATAGATTGAAAAAGTCGGGGGAAAAATGACAAGGACAGAAGAAGTGTTCAGAGTTTTTAACCTCTGTTTAGGTTTCTAAATCATGGCTAATTATTGTATTTCAACACTGACAGTAAAAGAATTACAACTTAATTTATTATCTGTTCAGGGTAGATTTGCTCACTATTAACAGCACCTTCAATGCTTTGAATGCGCCAAATCTATTGTGCTTACAAAGTGATAAGAGTAGAGAAAATGTTTACTGCTTCCTGTTTTTCCCTTGCACTCAGAACTAGCTGCCTTTACAATGATCCAGAAATGTCTTCTATGGAGAAGGAGTAAGAATTCCCCATCGATACCAGCTATGTGGTTAACTGTAATGTTGTATGGCTGGGCTGTTAAAGAAAAAAAATACGTTGAGGATTGGGTAAACCCCTTTTAGATGTTCAGTGTGTATGATCTCTATTCCTGAAATTAGCAAACTTAAAAAGAAGTTTGCCAGCTTAACACACTCTCATGATCACCACTTAAATTCCTTGCAGGACTTTTTGTCCAATTCAAAAATGAGGGAGAATGTAAATGTTAGAGCCAGATGTGAGACTATTTGGGTGAGAGGAATGCAACCCTGCTTTCTGTATTACATCATCTGTTTAAATTAGTGGAAGTTTGGGAGCGGGTGTAGTTCAGTGGTTGAGCACCTGCTTCCCATGTACGAGGTCTTGGATTCAATCCCTGATACCTCCTAAAACAACAACAACAACAACATAAATTAGTGAAAGTTTAGACATCCATTCAAACAATATTTTTGGTGAATGGGAAAGAAAATGTCCTTGTTTTGAAAATTCCAGGAGGCATTTTGAAGCTGGATGGAGCTTTAGGAATGATCTAGTCTGATGATTCTGGGAGAAATAGAAAACAAACATATCTTGAGTTTTTACCATGCTCTGTGTGAAAAGCTTCACATGCCATATCTGATTTTTATCCTCAGGATAAGCCTTAAGAGGTACACATTACAGATAAGGAAAGAGGGACATAAAGAGATTTGACCAGTCCAACATTTCACAGCTGTAAAAATGGACCAGAGCTAGGATTTGAACCATTGCAGTGCAGTTACAGAGCCAAAGATTTTAAAATCAGAGAGAGGTGGTCTCAATACTGAAATGGGTGTGTAACCTCTAACTAGCCTGGAGAGGACAAAATTACTCACCCAAGAGACAGATCTGATTTGTGGCCAGGTCAGTTTCAAGGGAAAAACTGGTTGCCAGTGTGCTCTCAGAGGGAATTTGCTAACCAGTCATGGGCTCCTAATGTAGTTGCAGTTGTGGAGATTTAAAAATTGTTCATGTTCCAAGGAACCCAGAAGGAGAGGCAAAGATCAAACTTAAATGTGTCTGGTATCTGCTAGTATCACTTTTGTGCATGTGTGTTCCTTTCCTTTCCCTCGAGGTCCATAGAGAAATTGGAAAATCACAGTGCAATCTCTCTGCAGTTGCCGTGTTGACCTTACAGCTTAAAGGAAATTTATGCACGAAAACATCAGAGAGATAGTCCCAACTGAAAAGTACGCAAAGAATTTCAGCTTGAAGGAGACCTCTAGAATCATGCAGTTATTTTTCTGAAGGTCACACTTGTCCTACTCTTTCAGATAGGACAAAATTGCTTCAGGCAATTGCAGAAATACCTCAGTCCATTAATTAACCATAATTTTTGGCTCAGTCATTTCCTCCCTCAGTTAAACAGAGTCCCCTGGAGCAGAGTCCCGTGCCTGCAGTTAATGAACATGAACTCAAATGTCCTGACATCCAACTACTCTCCAGCCTTGTTGCTGCTACATCTTCGGGTTTACCCACTCCTTTGCTTGCCTTGTTTATTTTGTCTCTAATTTGTATATAGAGCTGTTTGGGTTGGGGAAGGACTGGCCAAGGATATTTTTGCTGACTTTCTCGCTTTAATATTAGAATAAGGGACCTTTTACCTTCCACTAGCTTCTATCCACTGCAGGCCTGCAGGAAGAGGAAAGAATTCTGTGTGGAAGCATTTTACACCTTCTTGAGCTAGTATTACATGGATAAACTACAAAATGGGTGAAGGCTCATACAAGGGGCTTTATCAGGAAAAGAATAAAATGAAATGTGTGTCAATACATTTCCTGAGAGAAAGGAAGGTTATACCCATCTCCCCCTTCTTTTTACATCAGTGTTAAACAGTAACCGGCAGACACTTTGTAAAGAACCTCCTTTAACACGTTTGAAGTGAAAATGGCCTATAGTAAAATTACCAGAAGGTCGCATGACTCACTGGAAAGTTGGTCACAGAAAACTGAACCCATTTGCCCAATGTTGAAGAATACTCCTTTCCTATTTAATGTTGATTAAAAGTTTGTTTGTTTTCTTTTCAAAAAGGGTACTATTTTTTTAAAGTAGTAGGTGCTTATCTCCTTCACTTTGGTGTTTGAATCTTATCTATTCATTAATGTCCTAAATCTGGTGAAGCCCCTTTTTAATGAGGAGACTTAAATTAGTAACATTGTGGGTAGGTTTAATCAGCTCTGGGAAATACCTCTTGTTTCACAAGTTCACCTTCAGCTTGGTTTTCTGTTTTCACTTCTAAGAAAATTGTCCCCCTTTGGCTTTCTGTTGCTTCTTCCATAAACATGGTATATGGGTTTCAGTCTCTCATCTTTTTGTGTATATCAAGCACTGAAGGGATGAATTAAACCCTAAAATGTTTATAAAAAGGTCAGTGTGAAAAATCAATTGCTTTCAGGTGGACACCCTCGTGTGTTTCACATTTTTATCAGTGGCCTAGATGGTGAAACAAAGTGACTGTGGACTTTCAACTTCACAAGATGATTTCAAATATTTTGCCCTACATTCACACTTTTCAGACAATGTGCTCCAAAGTTTGGTTTAGTAAATACTCTTCCAGGGAAGCGGCTGTGGCTCAATCGGTGGGGCTCCCGTTTACCATATGGGAGGCCCCAGGTTTGGTTCCCGGGGCCTCCTGGTGAAGGCAAGCCCTCCCGCATGGCGTGGTTAGCTGACCCAGCGAGCACAAGCAGCAAGGGGGGGATAAATGAATAAATAAATAAAATCTTTAAAAAAAAAAAAAAATACTCTTCCAGTCTGTAAGAGAAACTGAGTCAATACCGTGTGAGAAAGAATAAAATTCCAAACATCAAAGCAAACTGAATACAGACTCCTGGGAATAGCTGCAGCCAGGACATACATTTTAGTGGCAAAAACAAGTTCAAGTATAAAAATGACCTGTTTTATAAAATTATATTAGAAAAAGATCTAGGGGACACAGTGGAGGACATCTCCATGGGAAAACTCTGCAGATAAGAAATCAAGTCAGATTCTTGGGGACATTAAAAAAGAGATTAAAATTCAAGATGACCTGGCCTCTCTCAACACTCAGTATGGCCAGGTTCTGAAAACTCCCAAAAGAGACAAGATTATTGCAAGTGCAGTAATTAAGCAAAGAAATTATTTTCCCATTTCAGAAACCACCAAGTAGTTGTTGCTGCTGCTGCTACTACTAATAATAATAAGAATAATAATTTAACTCTTACTGTGTGTTCACTGTGTGTGCGACTAAAGCCCCTTTAGACTTAATCCTTAGCAATCTGTCAGACAAGTATGATTGTCCCATTTTCCAGATGCAGAAATGGAAAACTGGCCAAAGTCCCACAGCTCAGTGGTGGTTTTTGTCAGTGTATTTCAAAATAAACTGGATGGGCAGGCAAGGGGGATTAGCAATGGCTTTAATTTACAAAGCTACTAGACTGAACACTGTCCAGATGCTGCAGTTTCTACCACCAAAGTACAGCAATCTCTGCAACATACTGAGTTATGACTCAGGAGGGCAGAGAGAAGTGCCATCCACAGATGCTTCCCAAACTGCCATTTCCAAACCAATCATTTTCCTTTTTCCCTCATGATTGAAATTCTTTCTCTTACTGTTCACTGGCTTGCTTGTTCTCTTTCTCACCATTGTAGGTGCCAGGAAGTTGTGAGACACTTCAAAGAGGCAGAAGAAAGACACATGTAGCCCAAGGAACTTGTAGAATTATTCCCTAGATATATAGAAACCTATTAGACATGTTTTAAAACAAGCTTTTCATTGGTTATACGCACCCACCTCTTTAAGGTAGGCTGATTCTTGCACGCAAGTCCTCTAGCTCCTAGAAAATAGTGGGTTTCTAAAATTTTTATTTATTTATTTTATTTATTTATTTTTACCACTTTGTACTATTTAGCATGTGTCAGATATTACTTGTTTCAGGCAGATCATTTTACTGGGTCCACAAGGAAAACTTATTTACTAAAAATAGATTCCTTTTTTCCCAAATGGAATGATGTTCCTTATCTCAAGCTACTGTAGGAATGAGCCTCTAACCAGAGTCTTTAGCCTCCCTGGATCAATGTGAAATGGCGTAAAATGCTTCCTGAATAGTTTTGTGAAAAATAAATATTCCATATTTTAGAGAAAGACCTGGCAGCTAGCAGTGGATTGTATTTTACCAGATTTTTCTAGTTTAAGAATTTTGCATGATTTATTTTAAGTAAGTCGTTTAAGGAAAAAGCAAACACATGCCACCCAAATCATGACAAAATATTTCTCATCCAGTTTCTCATATTTCTCTCTTTCTCTCTTTTTTTATTTTTATTTTCTTCCCTTAAAAGTATTGACCTGAAGCTGAAAGAAAAACCCTAGCTGGCTGTGGCTGGAAGAAAAGAATGCTTTTCTGCAATGTGGTCCTGTTGAAACATATCTACCTGGAAGACACAGAGCTGATGCTATTTTTTTCCACTTTGCAGTACCTGGTGCCATTCTAAATTTCTAAGGGGAAAACAGTAAGGGAATTTGTTTACTCTTAACATGTTTTATGAAATTGTGTGTATTTTCCTATTTTGCCAATTATGTGCCTCAAAGATTTTAGTTGAACCTTAGCAAGAAAGTAGGATCTTCTATTTCAATATTTCATTATCCTTTGGTACAGTGGTATTTTGTCCCTTAGACTGGTATTTACCAATAAGATAACTCTAATCCACTGGTATGTTGAGTGGATTTGTTTCTATAGATTCACTGGGCTTCTCCTTGGTGATCATTTTACATTTAAAGTACACAAACACTCAACTTTCCCCAGGAAACTTGTCTACGCATAGTTCCACCTTTAAAATCCTAAGCTTAAGAGAGCTGTAAACTAGAACACATGTGAAACCATCATTAGCTAGATGCCAGCTTTGATTTTGTCCACACGCGTCTTTAACTTCTCAATGGGAAGCTAGGCAAGTTTATTTTAACTATCGATTCTATTTTAACTATCAAATTAGACATCACTTTTAATGTGAATTGGTCTTTTTAAAAATTATCATTTCTCTAATAAATGGTGAAGACCTCCACATTGAGAAATTTAAGGATCCTTATCCTGATTTGGGGTAGTTGTCTGTGCTTCAGTTCATAAATTTAGTTCAAGATGTTGATCTTTCCATCCCAGAACGTAAGTGGCAAGGACTGTCTAAGGGTAATGTAGCCAATTCAGAAATTCATTTTTTGATAACATTCTATTATCTAAATGTCTTTCTCCATACATTATAAAAAGTTGTATTGCTTTAAAACACCCTAATCTGATTAGTTTTAAAATTAAATACACATATGTACTATCACTTACACAATTATTTCTTTTATAGCCTTCATATGCCCTTTAAAATGCCAACTTGATTTCACATCTGTGGGCCTCTCACACAGGGTTTGGCAAACTCAGGCCAAATTCATTGCACCTCCTGTTTTTGTATAGCCCTTGAACTAAGAATGGTTTAAAACATATTTTAAATGTTTGAAAAGCCTCCAAAGAGGAATATATTTCATGGCATGCAAAAATTATGCCAGTTTCAGTATTGCTAAATAAAGCTTTATTGGAACACAGCCACCCTCATTTGTTTACATATTACCTCTGACTACTTTCACTCTGCAACAGCAGAGTTGAGTAGTAGCAACAGAGAACATGCTTCATAAAGCCTAAAACATCTCCTGTCTTTACAGAAAAAGTTTGCCAACCCCTAGCACATATAACCTCCTCTCCACATTTGTATTTCGTTTCCCTGACAGAATCGACAAATATGGCTGTAAATTAATTTCTTTTAAAAAAGAGAGCAGGTAGTAGGTGCTTTTCGGCATCCACAGAGAGTAAAATTCATGACCTTCTAAGGAGACCTCTCGCCACAAAAGCACTGCTCAAGTTGTGTTTGCAAGACCCAAAGGGAAGCCTTCTTAAAAGCTCCTCTTCAACTGTTTGCATGTGCTGCCGCAGTCCTTGCCTTACTCTGGGAACCATTTCTCAGTCTCCATGATCACCTATTACGAACAAGCTAGCAAAAATTAAAATGTAGTGGAGAGGGGGTTCCACCAGGTTCTCAGGGTGGTAACCGCATGGGGGAGAGTTGTCCTGGACACTTTGAGCCCCGGCTTTCAAGAGCCTCTGAAGCAGACACCTTTGCACGGCCAACTGAGTCGCACAGACCATATTTGCATCATGTGCATCTCCCACAGGTGCACCCGTACTCACAGCTCAGCTCTCTTTCCTCCAGAACGCTAAGCCAGAGTTAGTATCTTATAGAACTGTGTTCTTTGGGGTCTCCTCCCTCACAGCACATAGCTTGTCTGATAGAGAGACCCCAGACTTCACCCTCTGTCACTGTCCACCTCCACCTTTGGAAGTCCAAATTATACCTCTCCCAGAACATAGGGCTGACATAAGTACAGTGATCCAACTAAGTAGAATGACCCAATATTCCTGTTTGTTCACCTGTTGACAACAGTTGCCATGGCCTAACTCTTAATGATGCTCCCTTTCGCTCTCAGTAGTATCCCAATTTGGAAGGAAAATTACATGGTCACCCTAGCCATAGGAAGCAATGAAGAATCCACTGTTTAGTTTCCTGATGGAAACCTGAGGTCATAGAGGCCTCTTGTTATAGCCAACAAACAAGGCAATGATCTGACCACTCACATTTTTTTTTCACCTTGTCCATCCTGTTTATGGAAGCCTACTCAGGTGATATGCTGTTTGAAGCTTCATCTTCCTATGCAGAAATTATGAGCACCTTTCCCAATCAATGCTTTTGTTTGGGCTGTTCTATGGGCTGCATAACTGTTTTGATATTTAGACATCTGCTATTTTATCATCTTCAAAAGACAAGTTAATTTAATTGCACGTGCTAGAGAAAATGCCACCATGTAAACTCCATCCAAGTAAATAGAATCTTAGAGGAATTCTGAAAAAAACAATCCCTATGCAGATAGGTAGACAGATGTAAGCAATCATGTATTCCTGCAGTCTAGCTCTTGCATTCTGAGCATTCTTGCTTTGGTTCTGACTTCTGGGAACTGCTTTGCACTTTTCCTGTAGGTTCATAGTTAAGAGAAACAAGGGGTCATTGGGGCAAAGTATGTTTGCCAAAAGTGGCAACTGCCCTTCCTATCACTCCCTGATTAAGTGAAAGAACAAAATCTGCATGAAAAGAAACTGTCAGGGAATGAGAAAGATTATTTGAGGTCCACAGCTAAATGTGGAAGGAAATCCTGAAGCTCCTGTTGAAGCCATACAATGTTTTATGGGGTCACCCTCTAAGACATACTCTGAGATGTGTGAGGAAGTCACTACTCGTAGCCTTTGTGAATAAGATATTTTAAGTATTCAATAATGGTACCATGTTTGCAGCTCTCATCTTATCACAATGCCTCAGTAGTCTGCTCCCTTAGAAATGTTTAGATGTGCACAAATTAATCTTTTATATATTTAAAGGTTTTTCTACCATGTATTGGATTGCTTAGAATAAAGTATCTATTAGACTTTGTTCTGGCAAATAAATAAATGAATTCTCCCTTGTGTGAATTAATAATATAAAAATATGTAACAACACTATAGCCTCTTGGTATTATTCAGAAATAAAAATTTATTCCGCATTTCATGGTTCCTTTCTTTGAGTTGGCAAGACTCTCTTACTAGCTTCACTTTGCAGCAGTTTTATCTGGACATCAGTCTAGCTGGGTGCTTGGTAGTTGAGAACAGTATAAATTTTCACTTTCCTTTTCTCCCAAACTTCATTCCCTTTTCATTTTTACCTTTCCTGTCTCAGAGTTCAAGGGACACAGCTTTCAAAATATGTCGTTTTCCCTCTGGGTAAGTAATTTCTCACTTTGGAGGGTTGTTTCGTGGCTACTTGATTTTGCAAACTTTTCCATTCTCTGTCCCTTGCCTTTTCATGGCCTTGGTTTATTTTTAAATTAAAATGCATTAAGTGCTATTTTATTTTTAGGTTTTTTTTCTTCTTTTTTTTTTTTTTTTCACTTTCATAACCCTCAAGCAAAATCAGGGCTGGGAATCACCACTGTGCTACTTTAAAAAAAGAACTAAAAAACAAGTGTGTATCTCTGCCTCTCAGAAAGTTGTTGGACTAACTGATAATAAAACATTGCTCTACAAAAGGTGAGCTATTGCACAATTGTCATGATCGAGGAATTAGTTCGGGTAGTTATTGTCCTCTACAGAAGGGAGAGAAGGAGAAGAAAGGGCAAATGAAGAGCACACAACCACAAGAGAAGCCATTACATTTATTCTGCTATGGGAGTGGAAACTGAAGGTGAGCTAGGTTCCAGCACTAGGAGAAAGCATGGGTGAAATGTGGTGGAGACTACGCAGCTGACAAAAGCAATAAACTATGTGCTCACAGAGCACTGCTTAAATCATAGGGTGAGCAGAAAGGTAAAAAAAATAGCTCAGTATTTATAGCATAATGCCATTTCTGTTATTTATAAACCTACACACACACACACACACAACACTACATTTTAAAGAGAATCCATGTATATTTAAGAACTTAGTACACAGTTGAGAGTGGGGATGAAGGTAGGAGTCTAATGAAAATTCAGAATCTAAAGGAGCCTTTTGGGAAGCAGATGTGACTCAAACGACTGGGCTCCCATCTATAATATGGGAGGTTCTGGGTTCGTTTCCTGGGGCCTCCTGGTGAAGGCAAGTTGGCCCACACAGAGAGATGTCCCTCATGGAGAGCTGGCGCAGCAAAAAGAGACAAAGAGGTGAGACAATGAGAGACACGGCAAACCAGGTTGCTGGGGTGGCTCAAGCGATTGAGTGCCTCTCTGCCCCATCACAAGTCCCAGGATCGGTTCCCAGTGCCTCCTAAAAGAAGAGAAGACAAGCAGAAATAGAGAGCACACAGCAAATGGACACAGAGAGCAGACAGAGAGCGCAAAAACAATGGGGGGGGGAGTAAATAAATAAAATAAATCTTTAAAAAAATTTTTTTTAAAAAGAGCCTTTTATGAGCTGATGATGATGTATTATGAACTGAGGATCTGATAACTTGGCCATCTTCACTGAAGTTAAAAACAAAGAAATAAAATGAAGACACTCCACACTTTCAGCCATAAATCACAGAAAAGCTGTGCTAAGGCCGGTTAGGTCCCCGAGGGGCTCGTTTCTTGGACAGCTTCCTTTGTGCTTGTACCATTTCCCTGCACTGGCTACATCAGTTGGCTGCAGCTTGCCAGGAATAAGTTCGGAGCCTGCCCTGGATTGCATCACTCTGTACAGTCATGGAGCTTTTAATTAAACCAATGCTGTTGGCACATCAATCTTCATGCGGCTGTGGGTTTTATAGAGCAAGGAGTCTGCCTTATGAGGCTAATTTTCCTAGAGAGAATTCAATTCACATTATCCAAAATAACTCTCTCTAACTAGGGAAAGTGATTTCTTTTTCACAAATAGCCATTTTAATTATACTTAGTTGCCAGGCTCTACTAAGTGCTGTCTATTCTCTCTCAGTCTTACCCCAGCCAGGGACCTGCAGCCTTAGACGGCTTGATCACCACCTCCTTGTCAAACTCCTTCCACTAAGATTGATGAACTCAATTAACCTGTTTTCTTCCTTTATATGTTGCTCCATAACAAAGTATCCTAAACCTTAGTGGCTTAAAACAACCCATTTATTTTCTCACGGTTTCGTGGGTCAGAAATTCAGGCAAAGCCTAACTGGGTCCTCTACTTCAGGGTCTCTTAAGACATTGACCCACAGTCTCTCTGAAGACTTGAGCAAGATTCAACTGGGACAGAATCTGCTTCCAAGCTCACTCACATGGTTGTTGGCAGTTTCTCAATGGGTGTTGGACTGAGGGCCTCATTCCTTGCTGACTATTCACTGGAGGCCTCCCTCCATTTCCTGCCATATTGGCCTCTCCAACATGGCAGCTTGTGAGAGAGAGAGAGAGACTGCTAGCAAGATAGAAGTGACAATATTTTCTAAACTAATCATGGAAGTAACATCCCGCCACTTTTACTGTATTCTATGGTTAGAAGCAAGTCACTAGATCCAGCCCACACTCAAAGGGGGAGGATTATACAAGGGCAAGAGATCAGGAGAAGGGACAATCAAGAGGCATCTTAGAAGTCTGCCTACCATACCTTCTATGTCACCTGCAGATTCTTCTTTTTGAGCTCCTTTCTCTCCTCTCATCTGTAAGTGAACGTGTTCGATTCTCTTTTCTTTGCTCTTTCTGCTGTTTCCCCCAGGACTTCAACTAGCACATCTCTTCAGATTATTCAAGTTCTAGTTTCAACCTTAAATTCCAAACCTACACCATCATTTTCCCACTCAGTCTCTGGGACCAATCTCTGAAAGAAAAATTAAATTCTCCCTCTTCTCTAAGCTACTGAGATCATTTCTCCACTATTCACTTGTCTTTGAAATCACACACAATGACATTAAAATCCTGGCTTTGTTTATTAACTGCATGACTTTGGGTAAGTTAACTTCTCTGGACTTAGTTTACTCATTTTAAAAATATGGGTAAAAAACAAAAAAAAAAAATATGGGTAAAACTGTCATCTTATACATTTATGTAAGAATTAAATGGGATGTAAATGCCAGCCTAGTACTTGATACGTAAAAGACATTCAACAAATATTAGTTCTCTTCCCCACCCTTTTCTTTTCTTCATCTTCCCACTCACCCAGACTTTTCTCTATTAACCTGCCAAGTTCTCCACATCCACCCCACCTTTAGTTTCCTGTCAACTATGTCAACATCTCATTTCCTCTCCCACCCCCTCTTCTACTAATTTTTTTAACCCTTCCCTCCTCTCAGATACCACTATTTTACTCCTATACTTTGCCTTATTCTAGCTCCTTCCTACCTAGCTCCTTGCAAACTTTCCATCTCTTATCTTCACTCAATTTGCCTTGTGCAGTAGAGTTTTGATAATGGATTTGTTTTGGTGATGGATGGTGGTGATGGTAGCACAACATTGTGAATTTAATTAACAGCACTGAAATATATATTTAAATGTGGTTAAAAGCAAAAATATTAGGCTGTATATATGTTAGAATAAATTTTTTTTAAACTATAAGACTGCATAACACAGTGAGCCCTAATGTAAACTGTAGACTAGAGTTAACAGTATAATTATAATAATATTCTTTCATCAATTGTAACAAAGTTATGTCACTAATACAAGGTGTTAATAATACCAAAACTCGGGAAGCAGCTGTGGCTCAATCAGTAGGGCTCCTGTTTGCCATATGGGAGGCCCCAGGTTCGGTTCCCAGGGCCTCCTGGTGAAGGCAAGCCCGCCCGCACGGCGTGGTTGGCTGACCCAGCGAGCACAAGCAGCAAGGGGGGGATAAATGAATAAATATAATAAAATCTTAAAAAAAAAATAAAATAAAGAAAAAATAATAATAATACCAAAATTTCACTGCAGCTATTCAGTTAACCAACACTTATTGAACATATTCTAAGTTCAAGTCACAGGGCTAGATATATAGGATACAGAAGTGAATCACAGTCTCTGAGGTCATAGTTCTATGGTCCTGTAGAGGCAGGAGATGACAAGCATACAAATAACTGGAACCCATGGCAGAATGACGTAAGCATCAAATAGAAAACCAGGAATAACGCTGCAGCTGCTCAAAGCAAGGAAAAATATTATGTTAGGAGATCATGGACAATGTCATGGGAGGGGGCATGTATTAGTTGAGACCCTATAGGATGCAAACAATGGACACTCAACTCAAAGTTTCTTTAAGTCAAATAAAAAATTTCGGCTCATTTTAATAAAAAGCCATCATGAGGACTTAGTTTCTTTTCAGTTCTCAGCTTGACCCACTGCTATGTTAGCTTCATTCTGAAGCAGTATCTCCCCATGGTTGCTAATATGGACTTCAGCAGATCCAAGCTTAGGGCTGATCTATTGAGCTACCTATTGGAAAGGTTCTACCTCCTTCCCATTAGTTCCAGCAAAAGTCCTAGGTTGCCTTTCTATGGGATGTCTCGGTTGCTTTACTGTCTCTAAACCAAGCACTGGAGCTAAAGGGATGGGCTGTGCAGATTTAGTTGGAGCTGGGTCATGTGCTTACCCCTGGAGAGAGGTTGGAATCAGTCCCAATCAAACCACATTGATTGAGGTGGGAGAGAGGTGCTTCTCCAAAAGAAAATTGCTATTTCCAAAAACAAGTGGAATTAAATTCTGGGAAAGATCAACAGATCTCCAGTTAGGATATGTGAGTTGGCCATAAAGCCGAGGCAGGATATCAGTGGGCAATATGGTGGAAAGGGCACGTTAGGTCATGAGAGACTGACTCCAGGGTCAGCTGTCATCGGCTCATAGAGCAGATCTCCAGATGAGCCATTCTGCACAACTGAGTTTAGCTTTCAAGGCTACTTTAAACTTGGTGTCTAATTGTGCAACCAACCAGACCTGGAGAAATGTGGAGAGGCACCTAACCTCTGCCATTATCACTGGAGAACACTAACATAAGGCAGTGGTACTCATAAAAAGCTGTTCTGTTTGTAAAGCTAAACAGAGTAGTAATTTCCAACTTTTTTTTTTTTTTTTTTGAGGTACCGGGGGCCGGAGTTGAACCCAGGACCTCGTATGTGAGAAGCTGGCACTCAACCACTGAGCCACATTGGCTTCCCTGAATTGGGTTTTCTTTGTTTTGTTTTGCTTGTTGTTTGTTTTTGTTTTCTCAGGAGGCACCAGGGATGGAACCCAGGACCGCCCATGTGGGAGGCAGGCGCCAGCTTCTTGAGCCACATCCACTCCCTTCCAACAATTTCTAATTCAAAAGGCTTTTCCAGGGAAGCAGCTGTGGCTCAATTGGTTAGGCTCCCGTTTACCATATCGGAGGCCCCGCAAGCCAGCCTGCACGGCGCGGTAAGCTGACACAGCAAGATGACCCAACAAAGGGAGACAAGCAGACACAGAAAAATGCACAGCAAATGGACATGGAGAGCACAAGCAGCGAGGAGGGGGATAAATAAGTAAATAAAAATAAATCTTTTTTTTTTTTTTAAAAAAGGCTTTTCCAGGGAAGTGGATGTAGCTCAGTGGTTGAGTGACTGCTTCCCATGTATCAGGTCCTGGGTTCAATCCCTTGAACCTCCTTTAAAAAAATAAAGGCATTTCCACACTTATGTATATTCACATACATAAATATAACATTTTAAATAATTTATATCTATAATTAATTTATGTTTAATTTAATAACTTGCATTAAAAATTATTTTCTCATCCCCACTCCAAAATTTCCATAAATCCATACTGGCTATCCATCATTATAAACAGGATAAACAAATCCCATATTGTTTCATATTGGTTCTTTGCCACTATTAGAAGTAATCTATCATCAATTTTTAAAAATTGGAAAATACAGAAGAGTAGAAAGAAGAGGAAAGAAAAACAATCCCTGCAGTGTTACCACCCAAACACAAGCACAAATAACATTTTGGTAGGAACGTGACTCTTACGTGACATATTCAAGATCACACAGCCAGTGAATGGTTGAACTGAGACATAAGCAAAGACCCAGTAGCCCTTGCACATCTGAATCTTTCTGATCCTGGTCACTGATATCTCTTGTTACGATTGATTTTCTCAAGATAAAAAAATGAAATAGCTTTATTTTCTTTTCTGCTTACAAAAAGAATACAGGCTTATTGAAAAAAATAAATAAATAAAAGTACAGAAAAGAGGGTAAAAATGACGCAGTCCTGTTACCAAGCAAAGGCAGGGCTTTCCCTGCCTGACGAGCTCAAATGACCAATTCCCGACACACGGGTGTTTCAGAGAGTTTCTTGCTAAGTGCAAAGCAGGAGATCAGATGGCCTATGTGCCTAAAATCTGCCTCCCCAAGTGTAAGGAATTTAGGATTTTTATGGATTCAAACAAGGAAAGATGGAGTGGTTACTGTTACAAAAGCAAGTGAAAACAAGGGTTGGGAGTAGTGTAGAATAACCATCACAGTACTAAGTATAAATAAGGGCCGAGACTAGTTCAGCAAGTTTCAGTAATTTCAGATATTAACTTTTGACTATTCTGCAATATCAGAAAGTAAAAAAAAAAAAAAAAAGCATCTATCTAATGACTCAGTAACCATAATCATTTGTTAATTCTTAACTCTTGGTTACAGTCCCAAAACCCAATCTTACCAGTTAATACATTTAAGAGAAAATCTTTCCAGATGTATCTCTGTGCATTTGTGTGTATGTGTGTGTATGTGTATATATAGAGAAAGAAATTATATGCAATTTGTGTTCTGAACATCTTTCCATGTCCAGACATGTTCCTGATAAATTCATAGAAGTAGAATTCCTCCACTGAGGAATTTTCTCATTGGTGATAACACCTAAAGAAAGATTGTACCAATTAAAAGGATGTGAGGGAAGTGGATGCGGCTCAAGTAGTTGGTTACCCCCCTACCACATGGGAGGTCCCAATGTTTAGTGCCTGGTGCCTCCTAAAGAAGATGAGCAAGACAGCTAATGCAAGGGGCTGGCACAGTGGGCTGATGCAAGGAGCTGACACAACGAGCTGATGGAACAAGATGATGCAACAAAGAGACACAATGAAGAAACACAATGAGAGACACAAGAAGCAGGGATTGGCTGTGGCTCAAGTGATTGGGCACCTCCCTCCCACATGGGAAGTCACGGGTTTGGTTTCTGGTGCCTCCTAAAAAGAAGACGAGCAGACACAGCACACAACAAATAGATACAGAGAGCAGACAGCAAGCGCAAACAACAAGGGTGAGGGAGAAATAAAGAAAAATAAATCTTAAAGGAAAAAAGAATACAAATTAAATACAATATCTCCACAGGCCTCCTGGGAGGGGTCCCTGCAAATCTTAAAAAAAAAAAAAGGATATGAGACTACACATTTCTCCACATGCTCACCAACATTGGGCTTTGACAACTTTTGAATCTTGACTACTCTGATAGCAAGAATAAGATATCAATGTTTTAATTTGCATTTCCTTGAAATAAGCAAAACCAAAAATCTTTTTATATATTTCTAGCCACCTATATTTCCTCTTTTACAAATTGACTGTTTATGTCCTTTACCCATTTTTCTATTGAGATAGACATTTTTTATCAACTGATATATAAGAAATAAATTTTTAGTTTGAAAATTGTGCTCAGCATTGATGGCATTTAATAATGTCTCCTGGGCCACATTTCCCTATAGGCCCTCAGATACTATTCCTTTGCCTGCAAATTGTGTCCGTTGTTCAACTTTCTACCCCAACATTTTGTCCCTGAGGCTCTCTGAGTGTAAGGAGGCCCCTATGTTGTCCTTGGCCCCTAAAGACATGTGCACAGTTCTGGACAGTAGACACCATTCATGAGCTCAGTCAGCTGTGCCCTTTGAGCTCTGGTCAAGATAAAAATTTTCTACTACAAGCCTTTTCTTCTTCCTGCTCCACATCTCTTCCCATAGGCTGGTGGAAGCAAGGAACAATTGGTTATGCTATGATAGAATTCAAGTCCTTCTCAAAAAGCTGTCTCATCTTTGTCTCTTGTGAACAGTGTGCTATGAAAATAGGTGTACATATATTTGTTTAAGCACCTGTTTTTAATACAATAGCCAAAAGAGGAAAACAACCGAAATATCCATCAATGAATGAAAGATAAACAAATTGTGTTATGTTCATACAACGGAATATTATTGAGTCATAAAAAGGAATGAAGTGCTGATACATGCTAAAATGTGGATGAACCTCAGGAAACATTATGCTAAGTGAAAGGTCACATGTAATATCATTCCATTTATGTGAAATGTCCAAGATAGGTAAATCCAGAAAGACAGAGAAATGATGGGTGGTGGTTAGGGATAAGGGCAGGGGAATGACTGCTCTATGGGTGAGGGGTTTCCTTTTGGGATGATGAACATTTTTGGGAACCAGATGATTCCAAAATGATTACATATCCTTGTGAAACAGAGTAGCCTCTCCTCTCACTTGCTAAAGTACAATTTTCAAAAAGTTAAAAACATGGCTTTCATACAAATATACAGTAAACAGGTGTCAAAATTCTATTCCACTCATTAATTAATGAAGTTGAGTAAGATGTTAAGATTGATTAAAAAGAGAGTTTAATATATATTTATATATGTGTGTATATATATATATACAGAGAGAGAGAGACATCGGGATGTTCAAATTAATTTGCTAAGAGATGCAAAATCAATTATTACCCACTAAGCCAATAAAATATAACATTTGGTGTTATCATGTCTAACTAGGTGGAAATCAATTGCATCTCTACTGAACAATATTCTTTTCTGGGAATTCTGCCTCTGTTCTTCAGTTTTAGCCCATGTGCAGATGGAGTCCTTCTCTCTTCGCCCCTCCCCCAATGACTCCCCACTCCCATTGTCCAAGGATGCCTATGTGACCCCAGCCTAGTCAAAATAAGCAATCCATTCCCCGAGCGATAGGCTCAGAGATGGCTGTGTGAGCTAACTGGACTCTAAAGATACAATAAGATTTTGAAGGGACATTTGTGAAAGTCACCATGTTTTCAGCTGCACTTGAATCTGAGAGATTTTAGGTCCAAACTTGCTGGCAGGTAGGCATCCTGCCACCCCAAGGAGCCTGAGAACGAAGACACACACAAGAAGAGAGACAAGCAAGAGAGGGGAACAGCATCCAGATACCTTCAACTGAGCGTCTGCACCAACCCTGCTGCCTGATTGCAGCCCTAATCCAGACATTTCAGTTATATTAGTCAGTATATTTCCTTTCTTTTGTTTGTTTAAACCAGAAAAATTGATTCCAAATGATTCTTCACAGTTCACTGGCTGCTTCTATGCCATCCCTCTTAACATATATTTACTTCTCTGTGCCTCAGTTTCCCCTTTATCAAAAGGAATAAACAATACCAACTACAAAGAGGTGCAAAGATTAAATATGTCATAAATATAAATCTAATTAATCTAGACTTAATTTTTCTAAATTAAATTATAACTGCCTCTAAGCCCTCATTTGCTAGCATAGGAAGACTCACAGTATCGGTAATTATTGAGAGCTCTTTTCCCTCTTTAGTATGGCAAAATCTGTAAAAATTACCTAGGAAAGATTGCAGACAATCTTTGATATATCATTGTTGCCACTGGCGTGCCCCTTCTCTAAGACTATATGGCCCATACAAAGGCAGGAGCTCCACAACCTCAATGCCTCTAGCAGGTTCTGGCAAGTTGTGTGCAGCTCCTGAGACTCTGGTGTTTGATCCTCCCTCTGAGGCAGGGGTTCTTAACCTTTTTTGTTCCATGGCCCCCTTTGTCAGCCAGGTGAAAACCATAGGCCCCTAACTAAGTCCACACTAAATTGTGTATTATTTAATAAATTTATCACACCTGCATCAACATGGCCCCACAAGAATAATGTTTTTTTGGATTTCAATCCAAGCTCACAGACGCCTTGTTACGAACCCCTGTTCTAAGGAACACCCAGCTAAATTCACTTCCCACACAAAAGCCTAAATGGAGCTGTATAAAAGACACTTCTCAACTTTTGTTTTGGACCAGGAAACACACACACACACACACACACACACAAAACAATTAACAATCTATGTTAGGAAGCCTCTTGTGTAATCCCCTCCCACTGAGTGTGGGATGGACCTACTGACTCACTTCTAATAAATAGAGTACAGCAAACATGATAGAATGTCACTTCTGAGGCAGTTTATAAAAAGGCAGTGACTTCTTTACTGTTCCTTCTTTTTCTCTCTCCCCCTCACTGCTCTGAGGGAAGCCAGCTGCCATATTGTGAGCTGCCCAATAGAGAATCCATGTGGCAAGGAACTGGTATCTAGGACAAGAGCAGGAGAGGACCCAAGCCAAAAGTCATGTGAGTGAGTTTGGAAGAAAGGGGTCCTCCCTAAGACACACTGAGATGACTGCAATCACAGTCAAAACCTTGAATGCAGTCTTGTAGGAGACTCTGAGCCAGCTTAGCAGCACCCAGATACCTGGTAGGAACTGTGAGAAATAAATGTTTCATTGTTTAATGCCACTAAGATTTGGAATAATTTGTTATGCAGCAACAGCTAGCTAATACACAGCCTCTAAGACCAGAAGTCCAGAATTTCCTGGAAGAGAGGGCAAAAATTACTTTTTCATCTTTCTAAGAGACTCCTCTGGCAGGAAGTAGGAAATAGCAACAAATATCTTGGTAAATTATCTGGTGACCAATGCAAATTACCCGAAGCAGTGCAAGTGGGTAAAACAGGACTTCCTATAGAGAGAAATAACTACTTCCTTTCATTGCCTTTCATTCCCACACCTAAGAGCTGCCACACCCCCTAACTGTGCTGGGAATCAGCACCATCTCAAGCCCCTGTAATAAAAGGAAGGAACAGATCATGGTGCTCAGTGAGAAATGGGAGGTCCCCAATCCTCCTTCCCTCCTACAAGGTCCCCTGTTTTGAGTCTCCTAGGTTCCCCTCCCCCCAGCTGGGGAGAAAGTTAACTTTGAGGAGTTTCCCAGCTCACTGGCTTCAGAGATGTCCCTTTGATTTTGGTTGAAGACCAGGGGACTCATCAGCCTTCACTGTCTCCTTGGACTCCTGGGTACTTGATGGATTTCTTTCTTCAAATGAAGCTTCTTTAAACTTGGAGTCCTGCCTATTCTGTGGCTGGAGGCTTGTGGGCCACAATTCCCACTCTCATCTCTCGACTCATTGCCCACCAGTGCTCGATGTGATGTCAGCTCTGAACAGCCCTTCTAGCCAACACTGCCCCCCGCCCCCACCGACAGTTCCAGGCTGCCAGGTTTGGTCCACGATGCTGGGTGTGAGCAATTCCCTAGTCTGCGGGGCTTCTGTTTTCCTAGGACCCGTATCCAAGCAGGAGCCTGTCAGAGCCATCCGGCCTTCCTCACCCATGAGTGAGCAGTCAGCAAGAGGCTGCCCAGGGTGGGGGCTAAATGTTTTGTCATCATCTTGTTTCCCCATGTTGCCTTAGAGTTTCCTCTAAGAAACTCAGCAACTTCAGCTGTGGAGATAGCACAAATAACACGCCAAAAAACTCAAATAAAGACATTCTTTTTCCACGTGGTTCTCATTGAACGTTTCAGTCAGGAGTCCTAGGCCTAAGAAGGACACAGCCTTGCCAACCTACAGGACAGAGCTCAGGCTCCAGCCTCTGCTCCCTGCAGTCTTCAGACATCAGCCCCGCCCTCCACATCAGCCTGAATGCAAAGCTTGGCCCAGAAGCCCTGAGATGGGAAGGGGCCTGGTGATCATGCTAGCTAGGCTGATAACAGAGGCATAAGGCATTTGTGTGCTGGCTCAGGAGAGCCGTACCTGTGTATCTGTTCCCATTTCTTCCCAACTCTGCTTCAGCGACTTCATGTTGGTGCCTTGAAATCGCCCTTGAATGGAATACTTACAGTTTCATCCTTAGGATTATAAAAGGCTGAAATTAGCACTGTATTCTTGCCCTGTTCTCTGCTAATTACCCACACCTTCCCCACCACTCAATGAGGTCCTACCAGCCCCTTTCTTTGCCTGTTCTCTCCTGCAACAGCAGCTTCTCCAAAGAACCCCAACCCCTGAGGAGTTACCCTCAAGCCCCCTCCTTCCATACCTGCTCTCCTTTCACTTTAGGGAGTTTCTCTGTACAGAATATGTCCATCCAGCCATTGACAGAAGCTTCTCTGGTTTTCTCATTTATGGCCTAATTCTGGTCCTGACTGATCTTACAGGCCTCACAGCTCCCTTATATAAAAATACCTTTCTAGGGTCAAGGAAAGATCAGTTACAGAAAAACTTTCCAGGTGAGAAAGGGGGGCTATAAAAACAGTCCATCCACTGTATTTTTTAAAAATGTGAACATCATAAAAGACAAAGAAAGGCTGAGGAATGCTACAATTTAGAGAGGATTAAAGAGACATGATAACTAAATATAATATGTGCTCCTACACTGGATCCTGCAGTCTGGAGAAAAACAGTTCTCCACAGTTCACTCTTGGATAAATTGATAGATTTAAAATATAGATGGTAGAGTAAATGAAACCTATGTTAATGTTAGATTTACCAAATTTAAATTTACTGGAAATTCACATTAAAGTACTTAGAGGTAAAAGGCCTATTGTATACAACCTACACTCAAATGCTCAGAAAAAAGAAGAATATTTACATATAAATGAAGCACAAAGGGAACAAAATGTTAAGCACAGGTGAATCTGAGTGAAGGGATTCTTGCAGTTGTTCTGTATGTTTATTTCCAAATAAAATATTTTTAAAAATTGCCAGTGGACACTATCCACTTGAGCTCAAGCTTCCCTTTGAGACATTATGACTTTTATTTTAACAGTGTTCAAAACCACAAAAGTATGCAATTCCAACTTTAAAAGAGCTATATTAAGTTCTGTCCCAGAATTCTTTTTATTTTTTATTTATTTATTTATTTATTTTCATTTTCACCGGGAGGTCCCAGGGATCGAACCCAGGTCCCTCCATATGGCAGACAGACGCCCAACTATTTGAGCCACATCCGCCCCCTTGTCCCAGAATTCTAAAACTAAGAATGTTAACATTTTCAACAAGAGTTTGACAAAATATTGAAAAGGAGGAAAAAAGAAAATGAAATTTAAAATATATGCAAGATACCCCCTTATACATACATACACACAAAGGGAATCATTTTTAAATAAATTATAGATTTTTGTCACCGGGCACGTGTGAGTTTAAATTTTTGCTCTGTCACACACCAGATGTGTGATTCAGGACAAGACATTTTATTTCTCCTTTATTCAATTTCTTTGTATGAAATATGGAGATAAAAATATCCAGTTTAGTGGGTTATGGTTAGTGTAAGAGACATTATATTTAATCTATATCTGGTCTATAATAATAATGACACTCAATAAATGACAGCTATGTTTAAATGTACTAATAGAATCAGTGAAGAACTTTACTGGGCCTGAAATTTCTTATTCAGAGACAATTAAATTTAGTCCTTGATGAGCTGATTCAACTTTGCCCTTTCTCTCAGCTCCCTTTCTTCAGAAGATACACATTTATTTATGTTTTTTAACATTTATCATAGAAATTTTCAAACATAGACAGGAGGGAGCAGATGTGGCTCGACCAGTTGAGTGCCTGCCTCCCACATGGGAGGTCCCCAGTTAGGTTCCCGGTGCCTCCTAAAGGGGGGGGGGAACATACAACGAGCAGAAACATACACAGGAGCGGAGAGAAAATTATAATAAATTCTCTTGTACAATTACCCAACTTTAACATTTATCTTTATTTTGCCATTTGTGATACTTTCCAACACTTTTTAAATCATGTGGATCAGCTGAATTAAACATCTTGCCATCCATCACTTCAAATCAATGCTATGTGCCCTGAGTCAGCCTCTCAAACTCTCTATAACTCTCCATTCCCTTGACTTTTCCCCTGTGAGGGACATGCTTTTCCCCAGCAGAGTTATATATCATTCTTGACTGACATTCACTGAGCTTTAGAAGTCTTTGGATATTAGTTCTGCCTCGGGAATGTCACTTCATTACTTATGAGAATAAAGAAAACATTTGCCATTTTGAATCTGCATGACAGTCATGATTATACCCTTTAAAAATAATAATAATAATGATCTTAGTATTTTGGAGGTCATCCCCTGAGATAATATATGTAGTGGCATCACCTGATGGAGCCAGGTTAACTAAGAACCCAGAGGATTGCTCCTCGTGGCAGCTTCAGCCCAGACACTTGTTTCCTTGGCTTCTAGGGTGAATCCCAAAAAGCAATAAAACTTCAGTTTTGTTCTTCAATTTATTTTCCTCTCTGCTTCTTTGGGTTTTGAGTTTGTTTACAACCACTAAGTTATTCCTCAATGGTAGCAGCAATGAGTGAGAATTTGATTTTAGAGTCTGACTATTTGATGACCTCTGTAACTGTACTAATGAATTATAGCAATTTATTCTATGTTGGCTGAGAGACAACAGAGAATCTGGTTTGTCTCTTTGTCTATTTTGAGCTCAAATAAATTAAGAATTTGGGGTTCATCAGAAAGGAGAACAGTTGTTTGATACCCAGACCACTAAGCCTTTTGTGTTTCTTGCTTATTCTTGACTTGTGGCTAAAATTTTGTAGCTCTGACATTTTAAGCTCTCTATGTGTTTATGTGTCTGAGTCTAATTGCATGAGTGTGTAGTGTTTTCCTGTTCCAGCGGGTATTAAAAAGGTAGATTATAAAGTTATATAATTTAATGAGCTCTGTCCTGGTTGGCACTTAAAGATAAATATGCATTTATATAAATCAGATGTTCCCAGACTATAAGAAAATTGAACTCAAACTTTAAATGGGCTGGACTTAAAAATTATTCTTATGGAAACCTATGTACAAATGTTTTAAGAATCTAGATGCACATAATTCAGATAAATCTAGTTAATTTTTATTTGATAAAAACAACTATATTGAGGACTTCATATCAAAAGAAATAAAAAGTACAAGAAGATGGAGGAGACATACTTTGCCTTATTCCACTAAGTACTACTAAAAATCCTTTTATATTCTATTAAAAAAAAAAAAAAAGTTCTGAAAGGTGGAGTGAAGAAGGCAGACCAGTAGGTTCTCAGGATCCAAGAACAACGTAGTATGAAATCTTTTTTTTTTTTAAGAAGTCAATTCAGACTCCAGCTCTGGGAATGAGGCAACAATGGCCATTGTATTGATTGATTGAGGTACGGAGGACCAGACCTCACAAGTGGGAACCCAGCACTCAACCACCGAGCCACAGCGGCCTCCCTGAGTTGGTTTTTTTTTCTTTTGTTTTGCTTGTTGTCAAAATGGGTCCTCCCTTGTGGGAGGCAGGCACTCAACCACTTGAGCCACATCCACTCCTGAATTCTTGAGTTTTCTCTTTGCCTCATGTACTACAGACATGGAGCTGAAGAACCTATCAGTTTGAAAATGTCAATGGGCACAGACAAAAAAAAAACCCCTACAGAAGCCTGCTATCTCTAGTCAAAGGACCAAGAAAGGCACAGGCTAGCAAGACAGAAAACTTTTAGACAATGACTCTATGCCAGCCAAAATTGTAGCTGGAATGGGGAGTCTAAACTTCTACTCTCAGCAGGCTGTAGAGACACCCCAGCCTCTCCACTGAGTGGTTACAGAAGAGGCCAAGTAGAAAGGCCCCACTTCTGCAGTGTCAGAAAATGAGGAGGTGTCCCTCCCCTTCCTGCTAGGTGTCAAATAAGGCCTAGGAAAGGCTCAGGAATTTCACCAGGGCAGTGATCAGATGCCAGGAGAGAGCATGTGAGGAGATGGAGCTCCCACCCCAGCAGTAATGAGGAGTCCCACCCACCTCATGTGTCAGTGGAGACTGAATGGAAACTTTGCACTTCCACCCTCATCTGGCCTAGCAAATTTGTGTTCACATCTTCCCCTCCCAGAGCAGGGTCAACTAAGGCAGCAAAAACAGATTTAAATAAGATCAAGTTTCCCATAGCATAATACTCCAAATGTCCAGTTTATAATAAAAAAAATCACTATCATACCAAGAAAAAGAACCAGAAAGATCTCAACAAAAAAAAGATCATCAATAAATGTTAACACGGGGTTGATAAAGATGTTAGAATTATTTGACAAAGATTTTAAAGAAGCCATCACTTTAAAAATGCTTCAGTATGAAATTACAAGTATGCTTGAAAGCAATGAAAAAATAGGAATCCTTAGCAAAGAAATGGAAGATGTATGTTAAGAGAAACAAGCCAGACACAAAAGGACAAACGCTGTATGATTACGTTTCTATGAACCAAACATATTGCATGATGCGAAAAAAAAAAAAAAACTTATATGTGTCCACTACGTTTAACTGAAGAAATGTATGTTTTTATTCACACAAAAAAAGAGAAACCAAATGGAAATTTTAGAAATGAAAATTACATTGGCTGAAATTAAAAAAAAAAAAAAAAAATCCTCAATGTATGGGCACAAAAGAATGGAGAGCACAAGTGAAAGAATCTATGCACTGGTTTGTTTATTTATTACTTTATCTATAATACCAAAGGTTATTCTTTGCTTTATGTGTAATCTACCCAGATAGCAGAGATTCTGTGTCTAATCAGAATACATTTTTGTGCTTTATATTAACTTTATTCTGTCCTTGAGTATTTAAAAAATAAAAACCAAGACAAGCAATAAAGTTTTCTCACCTACGAAAAGCTAGGGTTCTTTACAACTGTGTTTCCTTCTGTTTATTTTAATTGTTTTACTGTCATTTTGATTAACTAGTCACTTGTGACTCTATCTTATTCAAGTGTTCAATCTCCTTTGACAGTTTTTTCTTTTTTTTCATTTTTACCTTCTCAATATTGGATGCTAAATATAGAAAGAAAAACGAGATAAAACTCCCAGGGTGTCTTTTTCATCTACTTTATAGGAGAGATGTTAGAAATAATTAGGTTTTATGTGTTAGTATTGTAAGAGCTTTCAAAACAGAAAAGAGGCTCAGTCTACCCTAATATGAAAAGGTGAATGTTCCAGAAATTGAGTACTTTATATAAAGAACATAGGGATTTCTTTATTCTCTAACCGACCATATGTTTTTACCCCCAGGGAAAACACTAATCAAAATTCTTATTAAATAGTTGTGTCCAGTTTTCCTAAACCAAAGGCCTGGGTTGTTTTGCTGATTATATTAGACATCAACAGTGTAGTGTTATCATCCATAATTTCAGTTATTATTTTAAATGCTTACTTAGTCTCTTATTTATTTTGAATTTAGCATCTTTTATGCAAGTGGTTCTCAATTGGAGAGGTGCATCAGACTTACCTTGGAGTCATAAAAATAGAGACATCTAGGCGCTACCTGAGACTTATTGGATTTCTTTCTCTTCTTGGTATGAAAAGTTGTTTCTCCAGAGTATTACATTTCATTTCTCAAGTGTTTTCTCTAAGAAAATTATGTTCATACATTTTATTAATCCAGATGAAATATTAATTGACTTCTTTGGAATCAGACTTAATCATTAAACTTAGAGATATCTTATCTAAAAATTCTTGAATGGCTTTATTGTTTTTATTTTGCATTCTATAGAAGCAACCAATTTGCCTTGTCAGTTATATTATTCTTTTTTTTTTTTTTTTTTTTTTTTTTTTTTT